>OZ018380.1:38169180-38778411 GCA_963969555.1 Polydrusus pterygomalis | reverse complement strand
ATACTGTAATTCTTTCTTCACTGGTAAATGATGGTAAATTCTCTACATGTTTTAAATGTATAAACCCAGGAGAATAAAGAAAAATTAGAAAACCAACAGGTGCATACAATCATTAACGGAGCACGGAGCTGCAACATAAAAGAAAGAAACTTGGTACCTAACGAGTTAAGTGATTTAAACAAACTTCAAACCACGAAAAAATAATAAAACGTAAGGATAAGGAGATGAATAAGGACCACTCAGTCAGAAAAAAATAATTTATATCTAGAATGCCTTAATTCAATAATTTTTTCTTAGTTGTCCTGATTCATTACAGTTCATACTTAACGAAGGTTTTCCCTTCTTACTTTTTAACATTTTTTGGTTGTTTGAACTTTCTTCAAATCACTAACTCGTTACCAACTTAATATCTTTCATCTTGGCGCTCCGTTATGTTTGGTTTACTAATTTTTCTTTATTCTCCTGAGGATGAATGCTCATACGTTCGAAACATGTAGATAATTTACCATCATTGGCGGAAGACTTAAAGTGTCTACTTATGTCCCTGAATCTGGGTGCGCTCAAAAAGAAGGGGGTCACAAAGTTCGATTTTTCTTTAATGGGATATACAGGAGGTCAGGAAAAAGGAGGTCAGTCTGTTAACCATATATTCTTTGAGCAAAAATGATATGACTTTTATAATGCCATTTTTATTTTTGACCCTCAATATACGGGGTGTCAAAGTTTGAAATTAAAAACTGACTTTTTTCAATAATTTAATTATTTAATCTTAACATAGTATAAAACAAAGTCGCTGTCGCTGTCTGTCCGTCCCTACCTATATATGCTTGAATCTTTAAAACTACGCAACGGATTTTGAAGCGTTTTTTTTAATAGGTAGAGTGATTCAAGAGGAATGTTTTTATGTATAACTAGCGACCCGCCCCGGCTTCGCACAGGTGCAATTTCAGAAAGTGGCATGCCGGGTACTAATATATCGTGTTTGTTCGGGTATGTATTTATACCAGCGGGTTGCAACGCATGCCGGGTATACGCTAGTAAGATATAAATTTCAAATTGTGTACATTGCTTCAACATATTATAGAGTTTTACATCTTTTAAGAAAAAAAAAACAAAAAACAATTGTTAAATATTTAAAATACGGGGAGTCCTGTATCCGCTGACCCCCCCCCCCTATTTTTTACTACTCTTATAAAATTTCGATAAAATGATGCGTTTTGGAGATAATTTGAAAAGTATAACTGATGCCAACGCCGCTTACGGTAGGTAATCTGATAGTTTTCAAATGGTAAATCAAGTCTAGCAAGTTTTTTTAACGTCTGCGTCTCCCCAAAAGAAATAAAAAGTGTAATAAAAGTTTATAATGAAAAAAATATGTTTTGACGAACTTTTTTTTTTAATATTTCAATAAATTATACCCCTTAGGAGTTTATAAAAATAAAGTCCGTGGAAACATTCTGTGAGCCTTTTTAATGATCTGAAATAAAATAGATAAAGGCCTCTTTGCAAAATCAAAGCGGCCATCAACAATACATCGTAGCGCCATCCCAGTGGAATTAACTCCAATATAAAAAAGCAGTCACACTGGTAATAATGGAAAGGTAGGCAACTAAATAAACCACGAAGTGCATCACAATCTAGTATAGGGAACGCTATTTGCGTTTTCACCGAAAACATCTGCCATTTTGCAGACCAGAAAACAGATCAACGCTGGCACCCACTAGAATGCGCGCAATCTATACTGGATTGTGATGGACTTCGTGATTTATTTAGTTGTCTACCTACCTTTCGATTACAACCAGTGTGACTGTTTTTTATATTGAAGTTAATTCCGCTGGGATAGCGCTACGGTGTATTGATGGCCGCTTTGATTTTGAAAAGAGGCTTTTAGTACATTTTTCCGTCGTTCTTGATATTGCTTGGGTTATGGCTGCCCGTAGAGTCCTAACAAGGACGAAACGGCCGTCGTGGTCTACCCGCCCTAGGGTATCCATTAAACTTGGATCCCTGTGTATTCCAATATAAAAAATAGTTACACACTTGTCCGATATGCCACAATATTCTCTTTTATTTAAAAAATAATATTACTTATTAAAGGCTCTATTGGGGTTGGGTAGTGTGTCTGGAACCCGCTGCTTTGTTCGATAGCGAATTTATAACAAAATAAATTGCACGAGCGAAACTCCGGGACCTGCTAAGTAATTAATAAAGATATAAAACTTCCAAAATTTACAAAAAATAAGGTTATAGAACCGGTCAGTGATAAATTCACGGATTGGTGACCCGCTATAGTTACCACACAGTAATAAGTAGGTATAGTTACAATTTTCTATAATTAAGTACTTAGGAAAATAATGAATTTTTATATCATTTTAACAAGAGCCAGTGGCGTATTCACGAGAAGGATTACAAATGCAGTTGGAGTTATTCCTTCTTCGCAGCTTTTTGAAATTTGTTTTATTTGAGATATTTATGGTTCATATTTACATTCAACTAATGTCCATTTTCTTAACCATGTGTAAAGGCACGTACCTTTCAGATATTGTATGAAAACTCATATAAAAACTACTTCCCGGCAATATGCTACGCCACAGCCGCGCCTATACAGGGTGATTCATTAAGGGTGGCGACCGGCCATATCTCGGAAACTACTAGGCATAGAAACGTGGAGAAAAAAAAATTATGATTAAAGCGGTCATGAGAAAACTCTGGAAATTACTTTTAAGTTCCTCATTTCGCCACAAGGGGGCACAATTAAAATTTTTTTTTTTAATTCTAAATTTCTCCGAAATTTCCCATATTAAGGTATAACTCTGATTACATCATCGAAAAGCTTAGACAATTCTGCATCATTTTGTTTTAAGGCTCATTGGCGTACCGACCTTGATAAGAGTGAGGGAAGCTATTGAATGTGTAAACATTAAAATCGCTGTAACTTGTAAATGACTTATCCGATTTTACTAAATTTAAGCTTGTTTGGAAGTTAAAGGTAAGTATCTTCAATCGCCATATCCAACAGTACATGATAGTGTTTAATAAAATTGCTAGAGGGCGCAATTTGTAATAATAACGTTTTTTTCGATTTCATCCCGGAAATTCAAATCATACGGTATAACTATGACATCATAATCGAAAAGTAGATGAAATTTGCAAGAAAAGATGTGAACCGCAGTTCGATATCTTTGTTCGTCTCAGAGTTATTGCCAAAACAATAATTTTTAATGCAAATTGCGCCCTCTAGCAATTTTATTAGAAACTATCTTGTACCACTAGATACGACAATTGAAAGTTCTTCCAAACAAGCTTAAATTTAGTAAAATCGGATAAGTCGTTTAGAAGTTACAGCGATTTTAATGTTTACATGTAAACAAGAGAACACGAGAAAGGTAAGTACCTTTAATTGTCGTATCCAATGGTACAAGATAGTTTCTAATAAAATTGCCAGAGGGCGCAATTTGTATTAAAAATTATTGTTTTGGTAATAACTCTGAAACGAACAAAGATATCGACTTGCGGTCTTCACATCTTTTCTTGCAAATATCATCTACTTTTCAATTATGATGTCATAGTTATACCGTATGATTTGAATTTCCGGGATAAAATCGAAAAAACTGTTATTATTACAAATTGCGCCCTCTAGCAATTTTATTAAACACTATCGTGTACTGTTGGATATGGCGATTAAAGATACTTACCTTTCCCTTCCAAACAAGCTAAAAGTTAGTAAAATCGGATAAGTTGTTTACAAGTTACAGCCATTTTAATGTTTGCACATTCAATAGCTTCCCCCACTCTTATCAAGGTCGGTACGCCAATGAGCCTTAAACCAAAATGATGCAGAATTGTCTAAGCTTTTCGACGATGTAATCAGAGTTATACTTTAATATGGGAAATTTCGGAGAAATTTAGAATTTAAAAAAAAATTTTTTAATTGTGCCCCCTTGCGGCGAAATGAGGAACTTAAAAGTAATTTCCAGAATTTCCTCATGACCGCTTTAATCATAATTTTTTTTTCTCCGAGTTTCTATGTCTAGTAGTTTCCGAGATATGGCCGGTGGCCACCCTTAATGAATCACCCTGTATACTACGATTATTTCACTTGCTCATTCAATATTGTTCGCTGACTTCTCGGTGATAGTAACTACAATGTAGTTGTGTGGCGGCTCGTAATGAAGGGCTCTGGGGCGCTCCCTGCAATTATTATTATTATTATACAGGATCCAAAAATACTTTACTTAAAAAAACCAATAACGCAATGTAAGCAATCAATTAAAATAGTTCAAACCAATCATAGCCATATTCCAACGGGCAAGTTATACCAAATGAGCAAGGCCGCACAGGCAAGCGCGTGCGGCCGATTATCCGTCCCGCTTCAACGCGACTATTAAGTCGGTTGCCATGACTACGGAGGCGTGACGTCACTTACACATCAAAATCGCACAACGAGCTGCACGGATGGGGCTCCAAATTTTCCGTCCAACAACACCTGTTCGCGTTTTGACGCGACGCGACGCGACCTGTCGATGCCGCTGATGTTTTGTTTTGACTAATTTGTTAGTTATGTCATAAAGTTGGAAAATTTCATCTAATATGCAGCTTTAGCAATGCTGTCAATCGAAAAAGCGATGGTTCGGGACATAGATAATTTTAATAACAAAGTCACCGAGAAGTTTATTTCCGAAAAAAAAACGAAGATTTGACTTTTACTTCAAAAAATAATATTTGTTAGTGTTATTATTTGGTATGTTTAACAAAAATAAACGATTTGATTATAGTTATCCCCATTATTTAAAGCCAGCGCCCCCTGACTTGCTAGTCACGAGCCGCCACTGAAGTACTTACATCTATCCAATATTTTAATAAAATTATTATAAAAGAAATTCTAATTCTTTCCTTAATTCATTAACTGATGTACAAACGAAATTTGTATTACACAAGAATATATAGCATCGCAAGTAAAAGCTTGTTTAAAGCCTTTAATAAAATTCAGAAATATTTTAACAGCGTGTGTTCGGAAGTTCTTACCAAATGGGAAACTTTTTTATTATTAATTTTACGAAAAAAAATTATTCTTTATAAAAAGCTTTGCATGATCTAAAACCTAAAATGCAACCATCAAATATCGAAATTTTCCAGTCATATACGAGGTCTGTCAAAAAATGTGAATTTTTCCCAAGAATGTGAATTTTTCCCAAGAGTAAAGTACCTTTATTTTTGACATTATCAAAAATTGTTATTAAAAAAAAGTTGATCAGAACTAAACATCACGTCTAAATATGCAATAACACGCATTAAATTAATTAAATAATTAATAATATAGTAGAGTTTATCCATTATATTTCACAGTTTTAATATAATGTAGACTTACCTTTTTCTTAAAACAAAGCGTTTCGACAAAAGACAACGGCATTTGACAATAACAGCTGATCTGGTTTCGTCGTTAAAGTTCCCAGATCAGCAGTGGGCCGCAGCAAGCTCACGCTTCAGGTCATATTATTTTCTTCCTTTAGTTTTATAATATTTTCACATACTTACTTTGGTAGGTACGGGTCTGTTAATATTTTATTTTATAAATAATAAAATTCGTATGTACGCTATATTTTTACACAATATAACAGATGGCGAAGGCGAAGGTAAAATAACTTAGTCCGGTTCTGTTTCTGTAGCCAACCGCTTAACGTAAAATCAGACTTCAACAGCGTGCCATTGATGACAGGTAATGCGGCGAGTTCTTAGATTAATTCGACTATACACCGTGCGGTAGACGTATTTGCAGATTTTTGTCGTACCTATAAATATTTAAATTGACAAATAAAAAGAACAAGAGTTACCAGACAAATAAAGTTAGCACATGAAACACAGCACTAAAATGTGTAACCGTAACCTTAACACCAAGTCAAGGTTATAAAACAATTTTTTAATTTTATAAATATCTAAACGGATTTGGAGGTCATAACCTTTTTTAACATTGACAAGTTTATTTAAATCGCCAGATAATAGTTTGTTGCAGATATTACGTATGTAACAAAAAATGAATACAAATCATTTGTGAATATTCTCTTTCGTACAATGTGTGTTGACACAGTGGATTCCCAAGAATGTTTGATTCGCACTTAAAATGAAGTCTAGATATAGTCTTATAAGCTCAAGACCACAGACATGTAATATCAGAGGAAGAACAAATAATAACTACTTGTTATGTTTCACAAATTTAATCAGTTTCCTGACACGTGTTTCGGCCCTTGCGAGCCATTGTCAAAGGAGTACAAAAAGATACTTGACCTTGGTTTTCAACCGCCCAATCAACGTTCGCAAGAAAGCGCGGGAAACTTAAAAATAAAGGTGTTAGAATGCGCACATAAATCATGGTATTACTTCCTATTAAATTAAGGCGAAAAAATTATACCTTGATTTTCGCATACGAAAAATAGTCAATATGGAAATATTTCCTAATGTGGAAGTTTTTTTGAAGAGTATACCTAGTTAGGATTGGAAAAATTGTATATTTTTAAGAACAGTTTAGACTAGTGATGTTACAACCTTCCCGAGTTTGACTATTATGTTTGACTAAACCTACTACTTACCTCTAGGTTAATAATGTACCTACTTACTACTTTTACAGGTTTTGCATGATTTTTTTTTGAGCAATTTTATTGCAAACTACAACAATAATTATTAATAAAACAAAAAAAAGAACACATGACAATTTTCGGTTTCTTTAAAAATATTTTTATTAAACAATTGAGGAACTTGCTGCAAGAAGGATGCAGCTCCACTTTTGGTACTTGTTGGAAAATTTAAAAAAACTGTTTAGAAAAAAATGCTTGTATTTTAAACTAAAAAATAAAACGCCAATCGATAATAGAGAGGTTTATTCAATATTTCAGACAATTTTGAATCTCACAATTCTTTGAGAAATGAGAAAAAAATTAGCAAACAATTTGAAGCTGCACCTACTTCCACCAAACACGTGAAAATATATGTACTTACTACATTCTTTGTCAAAAAAAAAGTTGCCCGTGAAAACTTTTTTATTAGGGAGGTATCAAAAATCAAAAGAGTATGGAACATAAACTATAAAGAAAACTAAAATTATAAAACATAGACAGGAGGGAGCTGCACCTTTCTTGACCAAACAACGGAGGAGGCAGATACATAAATGCGTGTAATTTCTTCATTTCTTATCGGAGCTGCATCGATTTTGTATCAGTCGATCCGCCAAATTTTTTTTTCATATACCTACCGTATATTTCAACTCAAAATGACCCAAAAATGGAGCTGCATCCTTCTTGCAGCAAGGTCCTCAATTCTCATTACGTAACAACATTGAAACTGTTATCATCTGGGGTTAAAGTCAAATTATGACATGTAATTTTTGTTAAATGGTCAAGTACCGTAAAACGGGGTCGATCGAAACACTTTTTATACTTTCTGCTTGTGGTGCAAGAAAACTTCTTCTTCTTTTTTTAATTAAAAATAGGGGAAAGTCCGGTCGCCAGAAGTAGATGATGATGCAATATCATCCCAAAAAAAAAATCACTTGGACCAAAAAAATCGCAAAAAATAGGGTGTTTCTAGTCACCCCGCAATTTGGGGTGAACAAAAACACCGGTATATTTTCCATTTAAATTGCGATTGCTCCACTTCGGGAGCGAATAGAAACATAACAAAATTAAAATAAAAACTCGTTTCTTTTTTAACGCTTAGTTTAAAATGGAATACCGAGTTCCTGAGGGCAACACAAAAATAAACTGCTGATATCTCACAAATAATAAAGTTTTTTAGGCTCCAAAATCGCACCGTTAAACAGCTAATGACATTTGACATTATGACAACAGTAACATTAACGTAAATTGCGAAATGGCACTAGACATTTATTGAGGAACCACCGTTAAGTAATACCAACATAAAATAAAGCGCAAAATTTGAAATTTATGGTGCCAAGAAATTTTTGATTTACTTTCTCCAGCTTTGTTTCTATTTACCCTGCAGTTTCTATCTATCCACCCCTTTTTACGGTATTGTATTTATTCTGTAATGTTGATATTTATAGTATGTACCTACACTTGAAAATCTGATTATTCCTAACGTATGTAATATTATATTGCTTCGTTTCATCATGCCTTAAAAGACACTGTTTATTGTTGAATTCTTTATTATATTCACAACACTTGTAGTTTTTGTATGTGATGAACTTTTGAGAATGTTGAGGAGGAGAGTGTTTTTGGCAAACGTGACGTTTCAAATAAACCTATATACCGATATATTAATAAATAGCATTTTATTTTCCTAATTTACAACAACCTGCTTTACATCACTTAGCCTCAAAATTAGCTTCTTTAAGACGCGGCGGAGGGCAAAAATTGGATTTATTTTACGTGCCGCAACTTTACTCTTAAGCAATTCTTGGATAGTGTGGTCTAGTGCGAAAATACTCGTTAGGTAGTTTTTTCCTTGTGCTGTACTCGACCGCGAATATTTTTGAAGTGAAAAATTCTTTAGGCGCGTTTAGCACTTTTTGTGGGCACTGAATTAAACTGAGCCGTCACGCGTCACACTCGGTTGTGTAACGCTCGAATTCAACTGCTATATTCAATCCGAACTGACCCTGACACGAATGAACGTTATATGCAAGAGCATGCCGCAAACAGTGTGCGTTGTATAGACACTCGTCTGCGTCTCAGGTATGTTCTGGCATTTTTTATATTATATATTTAGGTAGGGCGAAGTAAGGTTTACCGTAATTGCTTATTCCGTGGACCTAATTTATTATGATTTCTGACTTCTGTTGAAGATGTAAAAATTCAAGGGTTGTTCAATTTTAGGAAATCTTTTTTCGTATGCAGTAAAATTATCCCGTATTCCAAGTTTATGTTATTTTTATGATTGCTTACGAACCTAACCTAAAAGAAACAAAATTGAAAAATTGTATTTGATATTGTTAATTTCACCTTGTTGAAGTTTTCACTTCTGTCGTGTGGTCTTAAGCACACACAATTTTTTTAAATTATATATTTACGTAGGGTGAAGTAGGGTTTACCGTAACTGCTTATTCCGTGGACCTAATTTATTATGATTTCTGACTTCTGTTGAAGATGTAAAAATTCAAGGGTTGTTCAATTTTAGGAAATCTTTTTTCGTATGCAGTAAAATTATCCCGTATTCCAAGTTTATGTTATTTTTATGATTGCTTACGAACCTAACCTAAAAGAAACTAAATTGAAAAATTGTATTTGATATTGTTAATTTCACCTTGTTGAAGTTTTCACTTCTGTCGTGTGGTCTTAAGCACACACAATTTTTTTAAATTATATATTTACGTAGGGTGAAGTAGGGTTTACCGTAACTGCTTATTCCGTGGACCTAATTTATTATGATTTCTGACTTCTGTTGAAGATGTAAAAATTCAAGGGTTGTTCAATTTTAGGAAATCTTTTTTCGTATGCAGTAAAATTATCCCGTATTCCAAGTTTATGTTATTTTTATGATTGCTTACGAACCTAACCTAAAAGAAACTAAATTGAAAAATTGTATTTGATATTGTTAATTTCACCTTGTTGAAGTTTTCACTTCTGTCGTGTGGTCTTAAGCACACACAATTTTTTTAAATTATATATTTACGTAGGGTGAAGTAGGGTTTACCGTAACTGCTTATTCCGTGGACCTAATTTATTATGATTTCTGACTTCTGTTGAAGATGTAAAAATTCAAGGGTTGTTCAATTTTAGGAAATATCTTTTTTCGTATGCAGTAAAATTATCCCGTATTCCAAGTTTATGTTATTTTTATGATTGCTTACGATCCTAACCTAAAAGAAACTAAATTGAAAAATTGTATTTGATATTGTTAATTTCACCTTGTTGAAGTTTTCACTTCTGTCGTGTGGTCTTAAGCACACACAATTTTTTTAAATTATATATTTACGTAGGGTGAAGTAGGGTTTACCGTAACTGCTTATTCCGTGGACCTAATTTATTATGATTTCTGACTTCTGTTGAAGATGTAAAAATTCAAGGGTTGTTCAATTTTAGGAAATATCTTTTTTCGTATGCAGTAAAATTATCCCGTATTCCAAGTTTATGTTATTTTTATGATTGCTTACGAACCTAACCTAAAAGAAACTAAATTGAAAAATTGTATTTGATATTGTTAATTTCACCTTGTTGAAGTTTTCACTTCTGTCGTGTGGTCTTAAGCACACACAATTTTTTTAAATTATATATTTACGTAGGGTGAAGTAGGGTTTACCGTAACTGCTTATTCCGTGGACCTAATTTATTATGATTTCTGACTTCTGTTGAAGATGTAAAAATTCAAGGGTTGTTCAATTTTAGGAAATATCTTTTTTCGTATGCAGTAAAATTATCCCGTATTCCAAGTTTATGTTATTTTTATGATTGCTTACGATCCTAACCTAAAAGAAACTAAATTGAAAAATTGTATTTGATATTGTTAATTTCACCTTGTTGAAGTTTTCACTTCTGTCGTGTGGTCTTAAGCACACACAATTTTTTTAAATTATATATTTACGTAGGGTAAAGTAGGGTTTACCGTAACTGCTTATTCCGTGGACCTAATTTATTATGATTTCTGACTTCTGTTGAAGATGTAAAAATTCAAGGGTTGTTCAATTTTAGGAAATATCTTTTTTCGTATGCAGTAAAATTATCCCGTATTCCAAGTTTATGTTATTTTTATGATTGCTTACGAACCTAACCTAAAAGAAACTAAATTGAAAAATTGTATTTGATATTGTTAATTTCACCTTGTTGAAGTTTTCACTTCTGTCGTGTGGTCTTAAGCACACACAATTTTTTTAAATTATATATTTACGTAGGGTGAAGTAGGGTTTACCGTAACTGCTTATTCCGTGGACCTAATTTATTATGATTTCTGACTTCTGTTGAAGATGCAAAAATTCAAGGGTTGTTCAATTTTAGGAAATATATTTTTTCGTATGCAGTAAAATTATCCCGTATTCCAAATTTATGTTATTTTTGAAGTGAAAACTTCTTTAGGCGCGTTTAGCACTTTTTTGTGGGCACTGAATTAACCTTGTTGAAGTTTTCACTTCTGTCGTGTGGTCTTAAGCACACACAATTTTTTTATTAAATAAGTATTTTTAATAAAATGTAAAAAAAAATGTATTAAAGTAAAATATTTTAATTAAATGTATCGCCACGCACGTGCGTTTTAAACATTAAAATAAATAATATTATCAATAAATAAATAAATGGTATTTCGTAATAATAATGTTTAATATCCATTAATATTTACCGATTATATAAAGTTCATCTTACTTTGTAGTGTGTAGTGTACGTGTATCGTAGCAGTGGCGTAGAGTATCAATTACTAATTTTTATATCACGCTATACGCGTTTGATCATTTTTAACAAAAAACAGAAATTAAGCGTTTTCTGTGAATTACCCTTTATACAGAGTAGATCCGAATCATACAGTATGTAAATACTTTTCTGTAAATTTCATATTAGAGACAACCAACGATTAACAGGCAAAGATAGATAAATTATTTTATTATTTATAAACGTATTTTTGTGCAGAGTCGACATCGCACAATCGCACTGTTTATAGAGGAAAATAAAAATTCTGGCACAGTAAATTACTACTGTAGGTACTATCTTATAATATTGTTTTGCTATAAACGTTCACACAATATCTAGAAAAGTTTAAATGTCATCACTTTTTTCACAACAACCTATTATTTCTTATGTCAAAATTCCTAAATTGTCATATAGCTATCATTTTCTATTTTCACTTGTTAACGCTAGGAGGCAGACGTTGCCACCATCTTGAAAAGAAGCCATGAAGTGACATCGGGCAACGACGCTGCTATGGAGAACTATAGGGTAGGAGGCCGATCGACAATGGCAGCATTTTCAAATTCTGTCCCGGTTTTTTGGTTAGTTCGCTATTGGCCGATAGATGGCTCTCGCGTCCGAAGTGGGCTGATGTTGTCTTCTTCTTCTTCGTTTTTAATATGGAAAACTAGATCCTCCATAGTTTTTAGCTTTTACTTAAACCCTTTATTTTTCTGTGCTTTTACTTTTAACAATTGACATTTTATTTTTCGAAATAACAAATAATGTTTGAAGGCAAGACAAGACAAATAACGTTGTATTGTAATTAATTTCCATATTTATAATGAATAATGCTACAATTTATAAAAGTAGAGTTTCCTTTGTGTCGGGGTGTAAGACAGGAATATTTTTCAGAGAGGAAACGCAGCCAAATAAGTCTCTTTCCAGCTCCAAAGGTATAGCTAGAATGTTTAATACACTGTATTTTAAAAACCAAGCATCGTTGGAACTTTATACAGGCCGAGTGTACTAATAAGTATAACAAAGTAAGTGTAAATTCATATAAAAGTCCTTATTTGTTCCTTAAAGAACTAATTTAAATAAAAATAGTTATTGCGTCCATCAGAAACCATTATTTGATAGCCCACTTCGAACACGCGCGCCATCTTACAGCGACTCGTAAAGCTGAATTACTGATGCTAATTTGGGACCGAATCCAATGCATTGCGATCGGCCTCCTACCTCAAGTCCTCCATAGACGCTGCATCAGCTGGGAGTTGCGGATCCACAAGCTATTATTATGACGCACGGCAACGGGCGAGTTTTTTATTCTTTCTGATGGCTGATTGGCTCTGTTGCCACTATATTGATATTGAAAAATGTACAAAAAAGTAATAAATAGTTTTGGATAACAAGAACAGGTTACCTAATCATTAAATAATAGTAATATTGCGTTGAGAAGCTGCTTTTGTTTCACTACGAGTAGATTTATTTGATCAATCAAAAGTAATATTATATTATACAAATTATTATCTTCTGCGTTTAAATTACAGGATTCACTATCGACTTCTGAAGTCTCAAAATTTAGTAAGCTTATATAACGCTTTGTTTAAGAAATCTACGCTTGTCTTAAGAAAGTCACCTACTATCTGGGTATAACTTCGTTACTTTCACAATGTATGAATTGGTACCGAGACAATAAGTTTTCAAGCTGAGACCACCTTCTTAGGTTCATTTCAAAGGGTAAAATCCATTTCAAATCATTGTAAGCCAATTTATTACCTTTAAAAAAAACCTTTGCCTTTATATCAATGTCCACTGAAACCTGATTAACAATATTTATAAAGTCATTGGTCAAACCTAAACTATAAAAATATATTACACTCTCTTCACCTGCTTTTAAAACACTTGTATAGTTAGATTTACACCCAGGAATACAGCAGGGGCTTGGCATGTTGATAAATAAACAAACTAAAAGAAAAAAATAGTACTTATCTAAGTACCTACCTAGGTATCTAGAGGTATCCTACCTACTTATGAACTATGAAAATGTCAATGTCCAATGTAATTATAAACTTTGATTCAAATATAAAACAAATAATACTGTAGATTCAGCTTTTGATTAAACCAATACCATGTCAATTCAGCTCCGACTCCCATAACTGCTCAAAAGTAGAAATTCTCTGAAAGATAGGTAATAGTTATTTACATTACTAGATGCGAAAGTTAATTTTTTGGTGTGAGGAGGTTTTTGAATTGCCGAGGCAAAGCCGAGGTGATTTAATTCCTCCGACCACCAAAAAAGGCTTTCGCATCGCAAAACAAATGTATCCTTAGAATGAGGCGGATTTTGTTCATAGCGTTTTCATTTATCAGTTGTGATAGTTGCAACCAAGTAGGTATGCCTTACATACCAAAAAGAAATATTTAAAATTATAAATAAAGACAAAAAATATATAATTTATCAAACTTCAAAAATATTAAGATTATTAAATTTCTTCAGCAGAACCAGGTCTTAAAAATAATGTACCTATTACTTAATGTTTTAATTTTTTTTTTGAATATTGAAAATTAAAATAAAGATTATACTACCGTGCGAGAAAATAGCTATTTACCTAACAAGTGCGGAAAATGAATTTTTCCGCACCTGTCAGGTACAGGGTCATCCAACCAGGACTGAACAGGGGCCTATTTTTTTAGTTTCCCTGTATTTATATTTAAACCAATATAGCCATTTAGTTTATACTTTGCCGAAGAATCTAAAGTTACCATTTAAAAAGCGATCTGACTTCAAACAAAGGAACTGTGGCGTAAAGTTGTTGTTTTTTCAATGGAACACCCTGTATATTATTTAGTTTTATGAAACGCCCTTCTTTCCTGATTCCATAAATATATAGTTTGTCCATATTAGCTCAAACCGTTTTTAAGATATGAGCAATCAAACATTTAAAAAGCTGTATTTTAATGCATGGCCATTACGGGGATTTTCTTTTCCAAGGCATTCTAGACGTATTAAGCTCAAATGAATACAGCTTTTTAAATGTTTGATTGCTCATATCTTAAAAACGGGTTGAGCTAATATGGACAAACATATATTTATGGAATCAGGAAAGAAGGGAGTTTCATAAAAATAAATAATATACAGGGTGTTCCATTAAAAAAACAACTTTACGCCACAGTTCCTTTGTTTTAAGTCAGATCGCTTTTTAAATGGTAATTTTAGATTCTACGGCAAAGCATAAACTAAATGGCTATATTGGTTTAAATAAAAATACAGGGAAACTAAAAAAATAGGCCCCTGTTCAGTCCTGGTTGGATAACCCTGTACAATAGTTTTTCTACAGACTTGTGGAAATAAGTAACACATATTTCAAAGAAATTTAATAATTTTTAATTAACTATAACAATCACATACCTACATAATAATATGTAACAGTAACTAATTCTGAGAAAAAAAGTAATAACTATAAGTTATAATTGGTATATTATTGATTTTGATATAATCGGGCCGATAAATTTTTCCGCACTAGTGTGGAAAAACCAATTCTCCGCACGGATTTTTGACATAATCGTGCCGAAAAAATTTTCCACACGTCTGTAGGAAAAATTATTTGCATCAAAGAGGGCCTTGCATCTAAGGACGTAATGCTTAGCCGTAGAGCTTAATACCTGTTGGGTGTCAGTAACTACCTGAATTGACAATCAATCAGTTATTCCGTCATCTTTGACAGTCGTTACAAGTAATTTGATTCATAGCTAATTTTTTCAATTTCTTGAACAGTTCACACAATGGGCTTTACGAAACAGCACAAAACATTCATGGTTGAAGCGTATTCTCGAAACGGGGTTAGAGTAAATGGTGAGTGACAATACAATCCGGGTTTGTACATGGACGATTTTCACGAACATTTTCCTAACGTTGCTTTAATTGCCTGAAAAGAACCGTGGCTGTGTTTAGGGAAACAGAGGTTCTATACAACACAAAAAAGGAGCAGGAAGACCATCTGTAAGAACAGAAGAACTTGTTGCAAACGTTCGTGAAATAATGCAAAATACGCCAACAAATTGTATAAGACGCCTGTCCCAAGAAGTGGAAGGATCTTATGGAACATGCAGAACTATTCTTAAGAAGCAGCTAAATTTATTTCCTTATAAAGTGCAAGTATTCCAAGAAATACAAGCCGCAGATTTTGAAAGACGCAGGAATTACTCTCAATGGTTTACCAAAAATGTATTGAAAATAAATGATTTATTAGACCTGATATTTTTTTTCGAATGAAGTCTGGTTCCACCTCTCCGGTTATGTAAATTCTCAGAATACATGTAATTATTTTTCTTTTTCTATCTGTATATTCTTACTTTGTTAATTTTTTAAACAACAAAAATAAATTTGTATTTGTCTACTTATTTTATTACTCATTAGTTTGGCATATCATGTCGTAATATGATTTTGACAAAATGTTAACCTAGATTTGGTTAGATTTTAGATATATCGTCCCCATATCATTGTGATCTAAACCAAGCCCTACGTTTTTTTTATCCAAGCCCTCTTTGGTGCAAATAATTTTTGCTCGAACGGTAGATACTATACTGATTGAATATAGGTACCCAAATTAATTAGAACTAAAAATATCGCATAGGCGCCACTGATGTACAACTAAGTATCAAATATGTGTAAGTACGTTACATCAAAACATATCAAAAATAATTATTAAATAAACAATTTTAATCTTATTATACTACATTATTCTATAATTATTCTGCTATTTGCAAAAGAAAAATAAGTTTTTCAAACATTTTTAAATGAAGTATCCATTAAGAGAAAAAATATTTCCTGTTTGCTTGGCCTTGCGAAATTTCTCCTAATGATTGTTTCCTTTGACATTTACAAATCGTTACACACTCGCTTTTTATAAGATACAACCTATAGTAACCTATAATTTATTCCATCTGCCGTATGGAACCCCATTTCTTCTGGTATATTTTAGATTATGGGTCATTATTGTGGTAATTGTGGTTTGTGTTCGGTATACAGGGTGTTCGACATTATTCTCATGTTTTGAATTGTAACTTAATAAGATTGGTGCAACTTTTCTCCAAAACGCAATAGGTACACTTAAAAGAATTATTGGTGAAAGAGAAAATCTTCCAGTTTTCAAAAAGAAATATGTCGATGCTAAGGAATCAAATTCTTCGTCAGATGAATATGAAGAGATCTTTGATCCGCCTTGTATTTACTGTAATAAGTTACTCCCCAACTCCAAATCAGAAGGTGGATGGATTCGGTGCAGTTTATGTTAACATCCGTATCATGAAGCGTGTTCAGGAGTGGATCCTAATGAGTGTAAAGTGTTTTCGTGCGATTGTTGTTTAAATAATAATAATAATAATAATAATAATAAGTTTCTTTAAAATTTAATAATATAATAAATATGTTTATGTCTTGTCTTCTATAAACTTACTCTTCAATCTCCTGAAGCTCAGCTTGTTAGGGGCAAATCTTATTTTTTGTTTTAGTATGTAAAATCATAAATATGCATTAAAAATTAAGTTTTTTTAAACTAAAAATTTTAATTTATAGTATAAACGCAGTTTTTTTGAAGAAATATATTAGGTACCTATAATAAAATTATTACATAGTTTATAATTTTTAAGTAAAAAATATTACTTATATAAATAAATTATTCAGAACAATATATTAATTAATTAAAGTATTTCTAAAAATATTTTCAAATTGTCTGTTTTTAATATTTATGTTTTTATTTCGATTTTAAATTGTTTTAATGAAATCAATTTTTAAATTTTTGTTGGTAAATAATGGTTTAAATAAAAACATAAATATTTGAAATTTTTTTGTCCTATGGACTTATTTATTTTAGGTTTTATGGTTATTTTATTTTTATGACGTGTGACGTGTATTATGATTATGGTTTTTAAATTGTATAGGTAAGGTTTTTATTTTTAAATATACCGGGTGTTTCTGAAAATACGTTCACCCCTATAACTTTTCTGTATTTATAGATATTAAAATGAAATTTTGAGATTATGCATAAGAGATTGGTCTGCATTGACTGACATAATTTTCAATTTGTTAGTACTTCCGGTTTGACCGGAAGTGACCTTGACTTTGATATTTTAAATGGGACATCTTGTATATTTTTACTTATTTAGGTCCAGCATACCATTCTGAGTAAAATGACACCTCACTTGTCATTTTTTGACGTGTTATAACATTTTTATGTTTATTTTTTATTTTCAATCTAGAGTGCTACAAATTAATTAAATCTGTTAATTTTTAGTCAAGTAGTATATGAAAATTAAAATTATGTCTTAATAATTGACTTTCTAGGTTTCACAAGTGTTTAAAAAATTAAATTTTGTTTTCTTGACGTTTACTTCATTTTTCCAAATGGAACGATGGCAGTTCACTAGGATATTTAAAACGAGCATTGTTTTTCCAACAATTTGATACCATACACTCCTATGATATTTTAAAATTGACACTGAAAAATTTGCCTTTAATCCCAATCACAAATTTAAAAGCGTTATGCATTATTGCCGCCCTTTCTTTTCTAAAGAAATATAAAGGCGGCTTTGAAAAACTATGAAATGGTTTTTAAAAGCAATATGTCTTTAATTTAAAGTTGTAGTGTCATTCGTTTATTAAACTTACATTGTAAATCAGATAAAATGGTTAGTTTTACTAGAAATGAACAAATTGATATGCTCCTAATTTTTGGAGCGACCAGAAAAATTCTTCTGAAGCCGCAAGATTGTATGCATTGTATGTTTTATAAACTAATGACATTAAAACTTTAAATTAAAGACATATTGCTTTGAAAAACCATTCCATTGTTTTTCAAAGCCGCCTTTATATTTCTTTAGAAAAGAGAGGGCGGCAATAATGCATTACGCTTTTAAATTTGTGCTTGGGATTTAAGGCAAATTTTTCAGTGTCAATTTTAAAATAGCATAAGAGTGTATGCTATCAAATTGTTGGAAAAAAAATACTCGTTTTAAATACTTATCCTAGTGAACTACCTATCATCGTTCCATTTGGAAAAGTGAAGTAAACGTCAAGAAAACAAAATTTCATTTTTTAAACGCTTGTGAAACCTAGAAAGTCAATTATTATGGCATAATTTTAATCTTCATATACTACTTGACTATAAATTAACAGATTTAATTAATTTGTAGCTCTCTAGATTGAAAATAAAAAATAAACATAAAATGTTATAACACGTCAAAAAATTACAAGTGAGGTGTCATTTTACTCAGAATGTTATGCTGAACCCAAATAAGTAAAAATATACAATATGTCCCATTTAAAATATCAAAGCCAAGGTCACTTCCGGTCAAACCGGAAGTGCTAACAAATTAAAAATTATGTCAATAAATGCAGACTCATCTCTTATGCATAATCTCAAAGTTTCATTTTAATATCTATAAAATACAAAAAGTTATAGGGGTGAACGTCTTTTGAGAAACACCCGGTATATATTAAGATGTTATAAATGTAAAGTTGTCTTATGTTATGTTCAATTTTTTTGTTTCTGAATATAATTCTTTTGATGGATAAAGATGATCTTTATTGAATATAATTTTTAGAAACCTTTTTTGTAATATTTCTAATTTAACTAAAGTTCTATTTATTCCTCCCCAACCAAAAATTTCGTAATTTAAATGAGTTTTAACTAACGCGTAATATAATATTTCCATGCCTTACATTTAAAAATTTTTTAATGTTTTTAAAAATCGGTAGTAAACTTCTTAATTTTTTAATTAAGTATTATATGTGAAAATTCCAATTTAATTTACTGTCAAAAATAATTCCTAAATATTTTATTTTATTAACTTTAAAAATTTTAATTACTTCGTTTATTTGAATATTATTCATATTTCGTGGAAGGTTATTTAATTTAGGTTTAAAGTAAAAAGAATATAATTTGTTTTATTAAAATTAATTGTTATCAAACCAATCTTTTATAATTTTAAAATAATAATAACAAGAAGGTTGTGCGCATGCCCACCTGTAGGGCGGCAAGGCGTGTTAGTGTTTTTCACCCATAAAACGTAACTTTTGTTTGCGCACGAGATAATCTGTACGGATCTAAAGGTAAACGTCTATGATTGCTCTATGCTCTAATACTAACGGCAAATATAAATACCTAACATATTTTTGTTTAGACCTGTCGGACTATATGACAAGAAAAAATGATGGTACCTTCGGTACCGTTTTATTATGCAACCCATACTATCAAAACAAAAACAGATGTCGTCTCATGACGCCAGCACAGGGTATCTGTCCTTTTCGAAAACACCACCATCTTAAGAAAAATCAAGGCGGCTTGCACCTGCCGCTAAGTAGGAGCACCTGTCTTATTAAAAAAAGTCACCAGCTGGGATATTCACCGGGCTTTGTTGTTACGTTTTCTTGTGTACCTTTTAAGAAGTATTATGCGTGCTAGAGCCCGCATCGGCATATTTTAATATCACGGATGAAGCGAGGCTTTACATGTGGTAAAGTTAAAATTTATCTTTCGTGATGATGGCAGACGGACGCGGACGGCACGTTCCAACTTTAGGTCGATGTTGATAGGGGGTTGGTGTTAGAGCAAAGAAAAAAAGCAATTACGTAGTAACCCTATTTTCTGGTGGAGGGCGGGGGTATATGGAAACAGGTAAATTTTTAATAACATTTATTTAATGACGAGAAAAAACTTGAATTTGATTGTAGAACATGTAAAGGGTAAAAACGGCGTCGCAGAGATAACATTTTTAATATTTAATGTCACTAATTTAAAAAGTGCCACCGGAGATATTTTTTATACCGTGCGAGCAAAAATTATTAGCATCAAAGAGGGCCTTGCATCTAAGGACGTAATGCTTAGCCGTAGAGCTTAATACCTGTTGGGTGTCAGTAACTACCTGAATTAACAATCAATCAGTTATTCCGTCATCTTTGACAGTCGTTACAAGTAATTTGATTCATCGCTAATTTTTCCAATTTCTTGAACAATTCAGACAATGGACTTTACGAAACAGCACAAAACATTCATGGTTGAAGCGTATTTTCGAAACGGGGTTAGAGTAAATTGTGAGGGGCAATACAATCCGGGTTTGTGCATGGACGATTTCTATCATTGCCTGAAAAGAACCGTGGCTGTGTTCAAGGAAACAGGTTCTATACAACACAAAAAAGGAGCAGGAAGACCATCTGTAAGAACAGAAGAACTTGTTGGAAACGTTCGTGAAATAACGCAAAATACGCCAACAAATTGTATAAGACGCCTGTCCCAAGAAGTGGGAATATCTTATGGAACATGCAGGACTATTTATACTAAATTTATTTCCTTATAAAGTGCAAGTATTCCAAGGAATACAAGCCGCAGATTTTGAAGGATACAGGAATTACTAAAGAAATTACCTGACATTTTTTTCGGATGAAGCCTGGTTCCACCTCTCCGGTTATGTGAATTCTCAGAATACACGCATGTGGAGTAGTGAAAATCCCCATTTTTTTTGTAGAGTCCACATTGCACCCTCAAAAAATTGGTGTCTGGTTAGCTGTTTCCCGAAGAAGAATTGTTGGTCCTATTTTTTTCCATGACAGCACAGCGGTATGGAGAATATTTTGAATCCATTTGTGGAGCAATTACTTGACGACGAACTACTTTTTGGATATTTTCAACACATAAACACAACGATGCAACCGCCCATACAGCCGCCAAAACTATTAACTCGATCAGACATTGAATTCCCACCTAGATCACCTTGTTTAACGGTTATGGATTACTTCGTTTTTCCTCATTTAAAGAACACTATTTTTAAAACACCAGTTGCAAATTTAGAACAATTACAAGAAAGGATTATCCAAGAATGTGGTAACATTTCTCCAGAGATGCTGATCAACACTTTCGAAAATATGAAGAGACGTGTGAATTTATGCTTGGAGCATGGCGGTGGCCAATTTCAGCAATTTATGTAACTATTTTTCTTTTTCTTTCTGTATATTCGTACTTTGTTAATTTTGTAAACAACAAAAATAAATTTGTATTTGTCTACTTATTTTATTACTCATTAGTTTGGCATATCATGTCATAATATGAATTTGACAAAATTTTAACCTAGATTTGGTTAGATATATCGTCCCCATATCATTGTGATCTAAACCAAGCTGTTTTTTAATCCAAGCCCTCTTTGATGCAAATAATTTTTGCTCGCACGGTACATTTTGTACTACTTGTGGAGAAATTTCTCGTATTACTCGTCGAATGGACTCAAGCGTATCTATCGAGTTGGGTTTAGATTAAATAAATTATATTTTGAGATAATGGACTAGGTACTTCCGTAAAATTATATTTTTGACGTAGCCCCACAAAAAAAAACGTTCAGTGGGTTAAGATCGGGCGATCTGGGTGGTTACTCTATTTACAGCCATTTTTCTTCCCTCTTAAAATCATCCCAGCAGAGATATTCTTGATTTGGCTAACCAACACATCCTCAAATTACGGGTGTGGATATCAGGTAGTGATAGGTGGTACTTACCACGTAATGTAAAGGTAAACGGTAAAGCCCAGGAAGCTGACATTTTACAGACACTTATGAAAAATTGCACAGATGAGGCATTTACCAATAATTAATTATTCAGACAACTTTGACTGTGACATTGACAAACATAATTTACTTACAATTAAGGTAGCTGTACACGTTTGTACAATAAGTGTGTATAAGATTGTACAAGTGTGTACAAGATTGTAGAAGAAGCGTGTACAAGATTGTACAAGCGTGTATAAGATTGTAAATGTGTACAAGTTTGTACCAATTTGTGCGCACTGGTACAAGTTTGTAATGTAAGCACGTTTAAACAGATAATATGTACAAACGTGTACAAACTTGTAAAACCTTGTATTAACTTGTACAATCCGGTATAAACTTGAACAAACCTGTACGAACTTATACAAGACGCGTACAAAAGCTAACCGAGCCACTTTGAACTTTGATTGTGAGTAAATTATATTTGTCAATATCATTACTGTCACAGTCAAAGTTACGTGATTAGGTGGTTATTATTAAAAGCATTTGTGCCATCCAACATAAGTGTCTCCAAAATTTCAGCTTCCTCAAAGTTACCGTTTTTGAGATATCGCTTTTTAATATTGCCTTTAAATTGGGAGCAGCTCCTCCGGGGAAAAATGGCGGCCGTCGATATATGTATGCACCTTGTGGTAAGTACTTTAATTGTCTGTAAGATTTTAGTCTCTCATAATAATAAATAATATTTTTCAATTAGTCCTCATGCCGGTTTAAAGGACCTTTTACTACCTAATATCTGGTATCTATTAATAACATATAGACTAGGTATGTAGGTATATTACCAAATTTTAATTCACCGAAAACTTCTTAACTAGGTACAGGAAATATTATGTAGGTACATATAATTTATCAATTTTAAATAACTAGGGAAAATTAATTTTTAAACAAATTGTGTCAATCTTAAATAAAACTTACAAAATTATTATGTATTTATTACAATTCATTTTGTAGTTTCTTCTTGTTTTCCGCATCTGAACGCTAAAAAAAATAAGTATACTAATAATATCTTATTCATAATAATAATAAGTTTATTTAAAATTTAATAATATAATAAATATGTTTATGTTGTCTTCTATAAACTTATTCTCCAATCCCCTGAAGCTGAGCTTGTTAGGGGCAAATCTTATTTTTTGTTTTAGTATGGAACATCGTAAAAGATATATTACCTATAATAAAATTATGAATTTATAATTTTTATATTACTTAGATATATAAATTATTCAGAAAAATATTAATTAATTAAAGCATTTCTAAAAATATTTTCAAATTGTCTGTTTTTAATATCCATGTTTTTATTTCAACTTGAAATTTTTTTAATGAAATCAATTTTTTAATTTTTGTAGGTAAATAATCGTTTAAATAAAAACATAAATATTTGAATTTTTTTTTGTCCTATGGACTTATTTATTTTAGGTTTTATGGTTATTTTATTTTTATGACGTGAATTATGATTAAATTGTTTTTAAATTGTATAAGGTTTTTATTTTTAAATATACATATATATTAAGATGTTATAAATGTAAAGTTGTCTTATGTTCAATTTTTTTGTTTCTGAATATAGTTCTTTTGAAAGATAAAGATAATCTTTATTGAATATAATTTTTACCAACCTTTTTTGTAATATTTCCAATATTTTAACTTAAGTTCTATTTATTCCTCCCCAACCTAATCCGTAATTAAAATGCATTTTAACTAACGCGTAGGTAATAATAATATAATATTTCCATGTCTTACATTTAAAAAAATTTTAATGTTTTTAAAAATCGGTAGTAAACTTCTTAATTTTTTAATTAAGTAGGTATTCTATGTGAAAATTCCAATTTAATTTACGGTCAAAAATAATTCCTAAATATTTTATTTTATTAACTTTAAAAATTTGAATGTCTTCATTTATTTGAATACTATTCATAGTGGTAGGTTATTTAGGTTAGGTTTAAAGTAAAAGGAATAAGTATAATTTGTTTTATTAAAATTAATTGTTAACAAATTGTTATCAAACCAATTTTTTATAATTTTAAGATCTTTTTTAATTTTGTTATTTAAGTTGCCCCAATTTGTATCGGTATAAAAAATTGTAGTATCATCTGCAAAACTATGAATTTGTTCATCGCAATTTATACTAAATAAGTCGTTAATACAAATATTAAAAAGTAATGGTCCCAAAATTTGTTTCTTGAGGAACACCATACTTAAACACTTTTGGATAGCTTTTTTCTTTATCTATTTAAACATAAGTCATAACGTAAAAAACTTCCATTTTAAATTTGTGGAACAATGCAGCATGTTTCCCGGCAAAAAAGATGCCAGATTCAAGTCATAGTTAAAACATTTACCATTTTCAATATCTGTCTATTGCAACTTATCATATTCGCAGTTACTAAAATGTTACCCTTACCTTCATATTATGTTTTTTCTTCATAATATAAGCGTCCATCTTAATCTCATTAGCCTCCATGCTGCTATCGCTATCCCAAGTTCTCTTAGAGGCTGCTACACTTTGCTTGTGGGGCTTTTTCTTATGTAAAAGCTCGTTTGTTATTGGCCTTGTAAAGTTCTTATCGTTTTTTTTAACGTAGATGGGCGGCGGAACCGTGGCAGCACCTAATTTATCTAATTTAAAGAAATATACATTATATTAAATACACACATTATTTAGGGAGGGGAGGTTTAGAATGTCATGTCATGGCAACAAAAAATATTTAGTTTGTCTTAACGAAGATATAGAGCGAGATAGACATTTGAATATCTTTATCACGACAAGCCGACAAGACGTCAAATGCAAAAATCTACCAGGTTCCTCACGAGTTTTCCAATGAAATTACGTGAAAATATACAGTGTCACCAGTAAAGTCCGCATCATATGAAATTTTTTTTTATTAATAGCTTTATTCAAAATTTGACTTTGGCATCAAGTTCTGCTTCGGTCGAGATGAAAATTAAGCAAAAAAATAGTAGTCACGTGATTCGCATTATCTGTCAAACTTAAATTTTTTCCAAAAAATAATTCAAAAGTGGGGTTATTTCTGAAAATATCGAAAAAAGTTATGAGAAAAAGTTTGCAAAATGCAAATGCAAATGCAAAATTTCAGCTGCATAAGATAATTTTGATTTTTTACCTATATTTTATAAATTGCACCACTTTTGCAAAATAAGACTCAACGCAACCTACATAAAACTTCTGTTTTGACAAGGCTTTATTTCAGATACATTTTCTTTAAAGTAGCGCCATATTAAACGTGTGTTTTTCTACAAAATCAAAATTGGGCTATTAAAATTTGGTCGCATGTGATGCAAAGTTTATTTGTTTTTGACCCTGTATAAAGTAGGTAACTTTATAAAATAAGTATTTTTGAAAACGTAGTTTGTGTCTGAAAGTAAAAAAATAAAAAATAATTTAAAGGGGTTTTAAATTAAATCGGGGAAAATATACAGGGTGTTCTCAAAGTTGAGTCATTTATTTTACCAGGTTGTAGAACTCGTAAAAATAAGTAATTGGACCAAAAATCATTTATATAAAAGTTGTAGAATAAAGAAGTCATTAAATGCCCAAAAATCAAAAATATCACGCACTTTAGCGAATTATTTACCACTGGTCAAATCGAAATTTGCACTAAAACCCGTAAAATGAATAAATGATAAGTAATTTGTATCCTACAAAAAAATAAGCCATACCCAGTATCGCCAGTAAACAAAACATTGATAACGCAGTGGTCGAGAATATAAAAAAATCAGGTCTTAGAGTTTTTAAATTTTACATTTTTTTAATTGTTAATAACTTCTTTATTCTGCAACTTTTATATAAATGATTTTTGGTACAATTACTTATTTTTACGAGTTCTACAACCTAGTAAAATAAATAACTCAACTTTGAGTATAATATAAATTTTACGTTAAGTTAAACTAAAATTTATTTTCCTAATGAACACTTTACTGATGACACTGTGTTCTTTTTTTGTCTTAATATTAAGGTGTATTACTTTCAGACACAAACTACGTTTTCAAAAATACTTATTTTATAAAGTTACAGGGTCCAAAACAAATAAACTTTGCAACACATGCGACCAAATTTTAATAGCCCAATTTTGATTTTGTAGAAAAACACACATTTAATAAGGCGCTACTTTAAAAAAAAATGTGTCTGAAATAAAGCTTTGTCAAAACTAAGAAGTTTTATGTAGTTTGCGTTGAGTCTTATTTTGCAAAAGTGGTGCAATTTACAAAATATAGGTAAAAAATCTAAATTATCTTATGCAGCTGAAATTTTGCATTTGGGCTAGAAACTGCATTAAAAAAAACTTTTTCTAATAACTTTTTTCGATATTTTCAGAAATAACCCCAGTTTTGAATTATTTTTTGGAAAAAATTAAAATTTGACAGATAATGCTAATCACGTGATTACTATTTTTTTGCTTAATTTTCATTTCGATCGAAGCAGAACTTGATGCCAAAGTCAATTTTTGAATAAAGCTATTAATAAAAAAAAATCCCATATGATGCGGACTTTACTGGTGTCACTGTACATGAAATTTTTAATCTAAAATAATACGCTGTTGTCGAGGAAACCAAATACTCATTTTGGGTTCTGTTGGGGTCCAAACTGAATCAATTTGTAACTATTGGTATTTACCAGTGCTAAGGCGGCGCAAAATCCCGGTTTCAAAAAAATCTGTCAAGTAACACCCAAAAATTTCACTTTAGTCAGACCAGTAGGTATCAAGGGCACGCAGAAATAATTCCAGGGTGAGTCCGGGTACTTTCGAGAAATCGCATAGAGTAAAGTAAACAAATATGGAGTACGTGCTTAATATGGAATACCGATTTATTCCCTAAAATTATTGATATTTGAATCAGTATACTACATTCGATTAAATCGGAAGTAACGCAAAGTTGTTTCATGCAGTGGCGTAGCTACCATAACGCCAAACCCCGCGGTGGCGGGGGGCCCGAACGGACGGGGGGCCCGTTCCCGTTCGAGCCGAAAAAAAAACAATAATCTTAATAAGACCTTTAAAAGCAACCCCAAACCTTAAAAAGATAGAATATAGTTAATTTAGTTCTAGTTGGGCCCCTGTTTTTAATTTTCATTATATTTGTTGACTATTCTTTTCGACATTGTTATTAATCAATTAAACAACCGTTTTAAAGGCGTAAAGGACACAGTTATCAAATTTAGTTTCTTAATTCAATAAATCATTTTGTTATCAATGACGGAGGAAGAATTATTTGAATCAGCTGAAGCTTTGCAACAATGTTACCCTCGCGATAGTTCCTCAGAATTTCAGAAGAATTGTTGGTCCTATTTTTTTCCATGACACAGTTACAGCACAGCGGTATAGAGACAATATTTTGAATCCATTTGTGGAGCAATTACTTGACGACGAACTACGTTTTGGATATTTTTAACAGGACGGAGCAACCGCCCATACAGCCACCGAAACTATTAGGTAACTACTTACGCAATTTTTTCGACCACAGATTGATCAGTTTTCGATGAGACATTGAATTTTAGTCACCTAGATCACCTTGTTTAACGGTTATGGATTACTTCGTTTTTCCTCATTTAAAGAACACTATTTTTAAAACACCAGTTGCAAATTTAGAACAATTACAAGAAAGGATTATCCAAGAATGTGGTAACATTTCTGCAGAGATGCTGGTCAACACTTTCGAAAATATGAAGAGACGTGTGAATTTATGCTTGGAGCATGGTGGTGGCCAAGCAATTTATGTAATTCTTTTTCTTTCTGTACATTCTTACTGTGTTAATTTTGTAAACAACAAAAATAAATTTGTATTTGTCTACTGCTTTTATTACTCATTAGAGAGCTTGCAAATTTTTTAATTGTAGAAAATGATACCCTAGCATCAAATTTCGCAGACGTATGTACTGCTCAAAATCGACTAAGTAATTTGGCATTGCTTAGTATAGAGGCAGCGGAAGCTGCAGTAACGGACAAAACCGAAATGGTTAGGGTTTTTGCGGAAACTAAGTCCAGAAGGAAGAAATTTCTAGGATAGTTTGATGTTTTATTGCAAGGCTTTTTTTCATAATTTATAATAAAATATATACGACTATTTTACTTCATAAAATATATATTTATTTTGTATTGTTGTTTGCTATTGTTACATTATATACGGTAAAAATGTTCCATTATGTATTTTTTAAATATCTGTGTTTTGTTTGTTTACTGTACTTTTTGATTATATTAGTAGCTACAATCATCAGTACTGACAAGCATGCTTTTGTAGTTGTAGCTACTTATTAATTGTTATGAATTAATGTTTTATTTAATATGTTATTAATACACGTTATTTAAGTAGGTATCCTCTCCTCTTACTTGTTTATTTTTTACCCTTGTCCAAATGGAAAATGAAAGTGGGAGGTTATATTTTGAACGTTATTGTTAACTTGAAACTTTACTAATTTTGGGTTAAAAAATTTTTGAAGGGGGGCCCAAAAGTTTGGTTTGGCGGGGGAGCCCAAAATCTGAAGCTATGCCACTGGTTTCATGTCAAAAAGTCGGTATAAATTATAAGTCTTAAGTAGCCCACAGACTGCGTACTTGTAGGAAGCTTTCTACGACGAGCGGAATGTCGTGCATGTCTACGGACATTCTACTCGAACAAAAAATACGCAGAACGTTTTAGAAAAAAATAGCAGTAGCGTAGTAGCACATATATACTCCAGGTTTCAACCAGGTGGCATAATTATCGCCAATAGGGAAGTTTCCATTTTTTTTTATAATATGATTTAGTTAGGCCTGAAAAAAGTATTCCCCAATTATTACTCCTTAAAAATCAGTAATAACTTGGTAAAAATTCGCGCGTGTCAAACGACCTCTTAAGCGCGCCAAGCCCGATGACGTCACGAAGTATGACTTTTCCGTCATCCGTCATCCTGACCGGTGGCCGAGCTAACGGGTTTGCATTTGGATTGCCGTGTCTTATTGTTGTGTCGCTTGACGCGTGGATGTCATCATGACAAATAATACTTCGTGACGTCACGACCCGTTTTTACCCGCTTGGGATAATTTGAATTTTGTGGCAGTTTTAAATCTTTCTAGCGGTCTTTTAGGACGAAATATGTTGTTTTTTTTTTGCTGCCATATGTTTTATGACAATATATACTTATGATTTATAGATTTTTTTTAAGTTCCCTATTGACACCCGATATTAGTAATATTTTTTCTTATTTTTCTCCACACCTGCGTACCGTAATTAGGAAATATATCGCTGAAATGATCAAAATATAGCAAAATATTTTATTAAAAGCGAATAATTGTGGCATAACGGACAAGTGTGTAACTGTTTTTTTTTATATTGGAATACACAGTGATCCGAGCACAATGGATGTCCTGGGGCGGGTAGACCACGACGGCCGTTTCGTCCTTGTTAGGACCCTACGGCAGCCATAACTCAAGCAATCCCGACAACGGCGGTAAGATGTATTAAAAGCCTTTTACAAAAGTAAAGCGGCCATCAACACACGGAAGCGCCATCCCAGCGGAATTAACTCGGAATACAAAAGGCAGTCACCCTGGTAATAGTCGAAATGTAGAAAACTAAATAAACCACAAAGTGCATCACAATTCAGTATAGGGAACGCTAATTTGCGTTTTTACCGAAACAGCATGCAGTTTTGCAGATTAGAAACAGATCAACGCAGCGGCACCCACTAGAATGCGCGCAATCCGTTTAAGAAAAGCCATCACACAATCAATCAAATGGGATTTTTTTTATTATTAGGTATAGGTAAAAATTAAAAAAGCAGTTAGTTTTTGCTTACCTAAAAACCAAAAATGACGTATACTGAAGCAGCAGCACGACTTGCGTTACCTGTCAAATTTGACATTTTTAATAAAATAGGTTCAAAAATGCCATTATTTATCAAAATATCGAAAAACTTTATTTGAGAAAGTTGTTTACTCGGACATTTTTAGCCTCTGTACGAAATTTTGACAGTCTAATACAATTTTTATTTTTTGTCAGATTCTTGAAAATTTTGATCAACCCTCGTAGATTAACTTTTTACATCGACGTAAAACCATTTGCCTTTACTTTATTTGTAATCTTAAGGTGGGAGTATCAACATGCTTGCCAACCTATAACCTATTTCGCGTAGATTTATTTATGTTTTCTAGCTTTTATACAAAATTTAAAGAAAATCAGTATCGACTTGATATTCTATAGGTAATCATTGACATATTTAATAAATAATAAGGTATTTCATAGCTTATTTTAGAAGAATTGTATAGCGAAAAATATCGGGTAAGATTTTTTTTAACATTATTATGTCATTGTCACTCATTGCTCTTTCACTATACAATTCTCCCAAAATTAACAATGAAATAAATTGATATTTTTGTAATATATCAGATACTACGTAAATAATGTACCGACGATATTGATTTTCTTTAAATGTTAGTTATTGAAATAATAAACTCAAAAAATCAACGCGAAATAGGTTATAGGTTGGCAATAGATTGAATGACGTTGAGAATTCAACCTTAATGCAATTTTGTGTAAAATTTTTGTTTCCAATTATTTATTTTGCTTCAAACACTGAAATTGTTATTGATCAGTATGTAATGTTTGATGCAAAGTTTATCTAATTACATCAGTTTTACCAAAACCGACGTTTCTCATTTTTCTTAAGTTAGTAAACAGATGTCCAAAAAGAAAATATTAGGAAGCTTTCGTTGAAATTTTACTTAATTCTAAAACTTTCTCGAATAAAGTTTTTCGATATTTTAATAAATAATGGCATTTTTGAACCTATTTTATTAAAAATATCAAATTTGACAGGTAACGCAAGTCGTGCAGCTGCTTCAGTATTCGTCATTTTTGGTTTTTAGGTAAGCAAAAACTTACTGATTTTTTAATTTTTACCTATACCTAATAATTAAAAAAAATCCCATTTGATGCGGACTTTCTTGCGGACACTGTATAAATCGGATATATCTATATCTTGTTGTTTTTTGGTCGAAATAGAAATTTAAGATCTCATAAATAATCTATTTCGTACAAATTTTAAGTTCAAAGCGTTAAAATACTCACAGTCACTTCAATATACATCCTAAAGTGCTCCACATATGTATACAAGAACTCAAGAACAAGAACGAATTTGAAGAAAACAGAAACAATCACAACTATCCTACAAGAAACGCAAATGGTCCCTATAGACACACTTCAACATGATATGAAAAATCTCCACACAATGCCTGCATCAAAATTTTTAATAAACTACCAGAAGAAATCAAAACAATCCATAATAAGAGGTAGATATATTTGGAAAAATACCAAAGGACTTTCTTATAAAAAATGCATTTTACACACTAAAAGACTTTTTGAATGCTTGAAAGATATTTGGGTGAAAGGTTTTGACCTAGATTTTTCCCGTACATTTAATGTTAGTCTAAAATTTAAGGTAAACTGCCTCCTAAATTACTTAATTTTATAGTTTTACTAGCGTGTATCCAGTTTTATTAGCGTGTATCCGGCATGCGTTGCAACCCGCTGGTATAAATACAAACCCGAACAAGCCCGATATATTAGTACCCGGCATGCCACTTTCTGAAATTGCACCCGTGCAAAGCCGGGGCGGGTCGCTAGTTATACATAAAAACCTTCCTCTTGAATCACTCTATCTATTAAAAAAAAACCGCTTCAAAATCCGTTGCGTAATTTTAAAGATTGAAGCATATATAGCTGGTAGGGACAGACAGACAGCTACAGCGACTTTGTTTTATACTATGTTAAGATTAAGATATGACAAACCTCAAATCATAATATATGATGCTTAGTAGAATAAACATAATTTGAATTTGAATTTAAAATAACTTGAAACGAAGACAAAATACACCAATTTCTCCAGCACAATTAATTTCAATCGAACGAAAAACGAAAAAAAAACAAATTTTTCCAAAGCGGTCTATCAAATCCTAGCTAACTTCATTAAGATTCGAGACAGACTTTGGGAACAAGTTTTGACTGGTTTGTATCCCCAACGAATTGTTTAAACACGAAGGGTGATCGCCAGAGGAGTGATGAGTCATTTTTTTTTTTATTTTATGGCTATACTAGCGTGTACCCGGCCTGCGTTGCAATGCCAGGCAGTATACGCCTCTGAGATAATAATAAGGCGATTTCACCATCACGTCAAGATTTATAAATGCAAACCCGAACAAACCTCTAAATTTATCAGCGTTTCTCTACAATATTATGCATGCATTATACATAAAAACCTTTCTCCTGAATCACTCTATATATTAAAAAAAACCGCTTCAAAATCCGTTGAGTAGTTTTAAAGATTTAAGCACATATAGCTGGGGACGGACGCGACAGCGACTTTGTTTTATACTATGTTAAGAAGATAATGCCACCATCACTGCACATAACAATTACGTAGTTTTTTGTTGAACTAGTGAACAAAACTGCAGTCTCGCGTCATATTTTTCTTCGTCGACATGTACGACGTGCAGCACGTTTCGCTTGTCGTACAAAGCTTCCAACAACTACGTAGTCTGTGGGCTACTTAACACATAACATAATCCTCAGTTTTCGTTTTTCTATTTATAACATTTATATAATTGGAGGGAACTGTCAGATTGACGCAACGTTACCCAACTTTTGACCTGAACGCATATAAAAATAAATGTTTTTAGCAATAATAAAACAGCACATTTGTTTAATGTTATTGTCTTAAATCAAAGATAAACACAACGAAACCGAAAAATTAATTTTTAAAATAAACCTGTCATGATTGTCAAAATTTACAGACTTAAAAAATGATCTTAATACGTTTTCTATAAGCTCTGATTGAGTTCGGGTTCAATTCGAACAATTCTCCATGGATATGTTTGATGGACAAAATTTCAAACTCTTTAGTGAATAACAGGGATAGTTTCCAAGGGTTGGGAAAATATATTAATTTGTCAACATCCCCCCACGATGACCATTGTGCTTATGCAAAAAAACCATTATCCATACAGTTTTAACAAAAGTTCGCAACGTATTTATTAAATTCAGCATTATCTAAAGTCGCCACAGTGGATCTTTGCCCGTGCGTCATCAATCAACGATCAGGACTCAACGTGGTTAATAACTCTGCATCCTTATTTATTACAGTAACAAGTTTGAATAAAAGCATAAAAGAACGTCTCCAAGATTCCGCAATAATATAACGTGCTAGAAAAGAATAAAACTATAAACGTCAATTAATTACTTTTTTTATTTGTTTAGTTGACTACCGTTGTATTTTAGAACGTCATTGTCAACCTTGTTTTGATCTGCCAATCTAATTCGTATTTTGTAAATTTGTGTGCCTTAAAACTGTTCCTTTTTCTAAAAATTGTTCTTTTTAGAGCTAATTATACCCACCATCTGTTTTGGCGGTAAGTATTTTATGGATTTTTATAATACCTAATTTATTTATTTTAAATATTCTAACCGTGAAAGTTCTTTGAAAAGTTTACGGCAGTGGCTAAATTCCCTTAAATGAAAGGATGTCAAAAATTTGACTTTTGCGATTTTAATATAGTCAATAAAACACCGAACTTTTCTTGATTTTAAGCTTTATAAATAGTATTAAGTGTAATGTAATAACATTTGTTTGTCAATTTCTTTTAGATAATAGATAATGCCGGGCAAAACTTAAAATAAATAATAATTTTTCGGGATATTATGTAGGTACGTCAAACGGTAGGCAGGCACGTCCATTTTATGAACTTAGACTTAGTTTTGACTTTTTTCGTCTCGTAATTTTGATTTGATTCATACGATTTTGATGACGTGAAAGTGATGACGCACGGGAAAAGATCCACTGTGGCGACTTTATGTTTTATCGACTCCTCTAATTCCAAATTTTCTTAATACCTTTAACAATGTGCCCTCAAAACTCCATTAAAAATATTACCATACCTAGTTTAGCATTCAGCTCTTGTTTTTTTACTTTAATAAGATTCGTCGACGCTTCTGCTGCTTCAATGGCGACATCCAGTTCTTTGTTTTGTTGAGAGGCCAATAAGTGCCTTTCGTTATATTTCTTATCCTGTTCTACAAGTTCATTCAATTGATTTTGTTCGGCCGATTGTAAATTCTGTTTCAAAATAGCTCTAGCAACCTCCAATGACGCAAAATCTTTTTCGAATTTTTTAATTTCCATCAATTTGTCGTTTTCGAGTGCTACAAGCTCAAGGTCGCCCTTTTCCATTTGGGTTTTCAGTTGTGTTCTTGTTTCTTGTATTTCATTTTCCTTTATTGTTATAGCAGTGGGGTTGTTAAGTTGTTCCTTTTCTTTGCACACTTCTTCTATTTCTTTTGTCATCACATCACATTGTTCGGAATCATACGTGATTTCGGGGTTATTTATTAATACGTTCTCCATCTCTTTCAATTCCGAGGATAGTTGTTCAAATTTAGAACGGGTGGCCTGATTTTCTTCCTCGTTTTCATCTAATTTCTACAAATAGAATAAAAAATAATGATAGTAATTTAATTTATTTTTAAATATACGTATTTAAATATATCATTCAAAACCAAAACGTACATTAAACGAGGCTATTCGTACAAATTTCAAATTCTACAAATAAAACAAAATCAACAACCATTGATTACCTCATTAAAGAAAATAAGAAAATCGAAGAACCAAGTAAATTTGTGAAGAAATAAAATTTATTTCTTATTTGGTTATTTAATAACCATTTCATCAAAGTTGGAGAAAATTTGGCCAAGAAAATTCCAATGAATCAAAAAGAAAATTACCAAGATGTAGAAATAAATTCAAATTCTATGTTTTTAAATAAAGAAGATATCAGATTTGAAGAAATAGGCCAAATTATTGACTAGCTTAATTCGAAGAAAGCAACGGGATTTGATAATATTTTCATCAAAATTATTAAAATTCTAAAATATAATATAATTCCTATATTACATCATTTAATCACAATTTCTTTTAAAATCGGGTTATTTAAAGATAAATTAAAAATAGCAAAAGTATCACCAGTTTTTAAAAATGCAGAAAAATATTTTAGTAGTAACTATCGCCCAATTTCTGTTTTACCCGCATTTTCAAAGATTTTTGAAAATTTTTTAAATAATAGAATAGTAAATTTTTTAGAAGAAAAAAAATTACTCTCTTCATTTCAATATGGTTTTCGTAAATTTAGAGATACAGACGTTGCAGCTGCAGATATTATCAAAGATATTCAACAAAACGTTGATAGCAACCAAAAATGCTGTCCCTAGATTTATGTAAATCATTTGACACCGTCAATCACAACATTTTACTTAAATGCCTATACAATATTGGAATTCGGGGAAATATTTACTTATTGTTGAAAAATTACTTAAGTAATAGAAAGTTTGTTCAAATGGAAAATATTAGAAGTTCACAAAAAAAACATAACTTGTGGTGTTCCGCAAGGATCAACCTTACTTTTTTTAATCGACATTAATTCTATAGCAAAATGAAATTTAAAAGGTAAAATAAAATTGTTTGCCCATATGATACTAGTATTTTATATTTTCATGAATACTATGCTCAAATTTATAATAACATTAACCACGACCTAGATATAATATGTAAATGGCTTGAAACTAATAAATTATCATTACATTTTTATAAATCATCTTTTATGTTCATAAGTAAATCAAAATTATAATATTTCTTCACTGTTTTTCAATAATCATATAATTAAATATACTAATACAATTAAATTTTTAGGTTTATATATTGATGAAAATTTAAGTTGGAAAAAACATATTGAATATTTAAGAAGTTACATCTCACCAATAATTGGCATTTTGTTTAAAGCTAAAAATTATATATCGTTAAAATATTTAAAAAATATATAACTATTATTCTTTGGTTTATTCAAAATTACAATATATGATTTCATATTGGGAATCAGCGAATTTACCTACAATTCAGCCATTAAAAAAACTACAAAACAAAATAATTAAATGCATACATAAACTGCCTTTTTTAGAACCAACTATAAACGTATATGAACCAAATGGATATTTAAACTTAGAAAAGCTTTATAAATTAAAACCAGGAATATTAGGGGTTTCACCTCGGAATGGGAGATAGTCAGCTATAAACTTGTGTAAACCTTTCTTTTGGCACCCTAAAACTTGTCTCAAAACCTACTTCTCGTAGGGTGTCCGCGACTACAAATATTCCAAGGTCAAAGGTCAAAAAATCGAATTTTTTACACATTTATTGCAAATATCTCGTTTCCTATGGGTTTTATGCTATTTGTATTTCTTATAAATATTGTAGTAGTATTAGAGTATCATAGGTCAACCTACAGTGGCGGATTTACAAATTTGCCGCCCCTATACCAGTGACGGCTCGTGAGTTGTGGAACAGGTTCGGGAAAGAAAAAGCCCGGTGCAGGCTAAATGCGCCGCAGGCGAACATTTTTAAAGACCACGCCCAAATTTGGTCAATAATTTTTAGTAAATATTTTAAAAATTTATGATTACCTACTTATTTTTTTGAAAATGAAATTTCTTTCTGCAAAGCTAGTAGGTAAAGTTCCAACTACCTTTTTTTATCCCCATTAACAGACACGGCCGACAATAAAGTTCATTTAAAAAATACTACCCGTCGACCATGAATAAAGATTGTACCATTTATTTCTGTAAGACAAAAAAAAAATTTTGGGCCAAATTTGCCGCCCCCTAAAACCTGCCGCCCTAGGCTCCAGCCTACTCAGCCTAATGATAAATCCAGCACTGTCAACCTATGTAGTCCCGATTAAAAACAGGCCGTATAAAGTTTATAATTTTAATTATATATTTTGCTCGCTGAAATCGCCTGTCATTTTTTTTATACTTTACAGTAAATAAACTAAAACATATTAAAATTTAAAGTTTACAGCGACAAGTTTTTTTTACAATTTTATTCACAATTTCAAAAATATAAGGGCTGATGACGTGCAGGGCTGATGCCTGCCAGGTCGTGGTTATCCTACTTAGTATGCTACGACTAGCTACTAAAAAAATTACTAGCCTTACAGGACGACCGTTACTCGAAGGGTTCACGAGCTCTCCATCTAAGAGAATATAACACCAAATATGTTTAGTAACTATTAATAACTCCATCGAAATTATTCAAAAAAAAAATATATAAATTAACCATTTATGAAAAAAAATATTAATATAATTATAATACGTTAAACTTAGTTCAGTGTTAAAAAATATTTTTTTAGTGTTTTTTTTTTAAATCCGTAATTTTGATATATTATTATCTTTAATTTATTTCGGCAAACTGTTATAAATTGTTATCCCTTTAATATATTACTAGCTATACCCTGCGCGCGTTGCTACGCTACTTACTAAATACCGGTATGTCGGTATGGTCGCTTTCTCTGAATGCCATACTAATAATGCGGGTTCACCATCGCGTCAACAAAATTTTTATATTATTATTTATTAGTACCCGGCATCTGTCGTTGCGCCACTTTTTTTTTATGCCGAAACCTTCCTCGGCCTGCACACAACCACTCACCAAATTTTTATCGTAACCGGATAAATGGTATAGGAACGCATACGATACGGGACATACAAACAGACAGACAAACATTCATTTTTATAATATATATAGATTGATTTTTGGCCAAAAGTACTCTTTACCATTGGTGTTTGAATATGATGATTTTGTCTCGTGATGTGAATAATGTTGCTCGAAGGAAATATTATATTCCATTGTTTTTCTTTAATAATAATAGAGTTTATTGGAATGCATAGTAGGCCAGGAATGTTCCAGGAATGTTAGTCAAATAATAATAGTTAATAAAAAATGCAAATTATTTAGAATTATATATTTTTAAAATTAGTGATAAAAATATATAATTCTAAATAATTTGCATTTTTTATTAACTATTACGTTATAATTAATAATTTTTTCAATAATTCAGTAGGTATCTATTCATTTAATAACACTTACCTACTTCGTGTGATTCTAAAGTTATTAAGGGAAATACTTTAATTATTTTTTAATTCTAATCTTATTAATAATAACTTCCTAACTAAATAAAAAGAAAATAATTAAATTTTTAATTAATGTTGTTTTTATTGAAAAATACCATTTCATACATTTATGAACGTTGAAATTAAAAAAATTAATAATAATAATAATAATAATAATAATAATAAGGACTACAAGTTCTAATTTCAATTTTCTTCTTCTTCCATCATCATCGTCTTAGTCGCTGTAAAATTTCAAATTCCTCTGTGTTCTCGTCTTCAACGACACTTGTCTCCAGTTCTTCCAGGATTTTGGGGTCAAAAGCACCGTGTTCATTGATATCACTCTGATATGGTAAAGCATTAAGACAAGCTTGCCCATTACACTGGCCGCAAGCTAAAGAGCACTACAACCCTGCTTATTTCCTGCATCCACATCGCGAGCCACAACCATTCATGCAGTTGCAGAATATTGTGTTAAGCAATTCTTCCGGAGCTGGTGGATTCTTTGTCATAACAGGTTCCAGGAATTCCTCACGCATTATCCAACCCCAATTTTGGGGTTGTAAATCATGCCCTAACCAAGTCTGAACTTGAAAATAAACACGGTTGAAATTTTGCTGAGCTGCTGCTCTCGTTGGTGGAAGAGATAACTGCATAGGTTTATTTAGTTTTGTTAACTTGATGAACTGTGCATAGCGAAGACGATCGATAAGTCCTCAGATTTTGGAGCATTATAGGTGGCCAACAAGGTTCGCACTCCATTTTCAAATAATGATTGAACCGGGCAGTTTTCTTCTTCAAATGCTTCAAAAAATTATTAATTATAACGTAATAGTTGATAAAAATTGCAAATTATTTAGATCTACATATTTATCAATAATTTATAAACTTTATACGGCCTGTTTTTAATCGGGACTACATAGGTTGACCTCGAATGATACTCTAAATAGTTAAACACAGCGCGCGCTCTGCCCTCTATCTAGAAAATGGTTTAAGATATAAAAAAAATGTTTAAACAAAATTTGTAGAGAATTTAATCCTTTACAATATTTATAATAAATACAAATAGCATTAAACCCATAGGAAACGAGATATTTGCAATAAATGTGTAAAAAAAACGATTTTTTGACCTTTCACCTTGGAATATCTGTAGTCGCGGACACCCTACGATAAGTATTAGTAGGGTTTGAGACAAGTTTTAGGGTGCCAAAATAAAGGTTTGTACAAGTTTATAGCTGACTATCTCTCATTCCGAGATCCTTGCCATTATTTGACTAACATTCCTGGCCTACTATGCATTCCAATAAACTCTATTATTATTAAAGAAAAACAATGGAATATATTATTTCCTTCGAGCAACATTATTCACATCACGAGACAAAATCATCATATTCAAACACCAATGGTAAAGAGTACTTTTGGCCAAAAATCAATCTATATATATTATAAAAATGAATGTTTGTCTGTCTGTTTGTATGTCCCGTATCGTATGCGTTCCTATACCATTTATCCGGTTACGATAAAAATTTGGTGAGTTGTTGTGTGCAGGCCGAGGAAGGTTTCGGCATAAAAAAAAGTGGCGCAACGACGGATGCTGGGTACTAATAAATAATAATATAAAATGTTTGTTGACGCGATGGTGAACCCGCCTTATTAGTATGGCATTCAGAGAAAGCGACCATACCGACATACCGGTATTTAGTAAGTAGCGTAGCAACGCGCGCAGGGTATAGCTAGTAATATATTAAAGGAATAACAATTTATAACAGTTTGCCGAAAAAAATTAAAGATAATAATATATCAAAATTATGGATTTTTAAAAAAACACTAAAAAAATATTTTTTAAAACAACTAAGTTTAACGTATTATAATTATATTAATATTTTTTTTTATAAATGGTTAATTTATATATTTTTTTTGAATAATTTCGATGGAGTTATTAATAGTTACTAAACATATTTGGGGTTATATTCTCTTAGATGGAGAGCTCGTGAACCCTCCGAGTAACGGTCGTCCTGTAAGGCTAGTCTTTTTTTAGTAGCTAGTAGTAGCATACTAAGTACGATAACCACGACCTGGCAGGCATCAGCCCTGCACGTCATCAGCCCTTATATTTTTGAAATTGTGAATAAAATTATAAAAAAAAACTTGTCGCTGTAAACTTCAAATTTTAATATGTTTTAGTTTATTTACTGTAAAGTATAAAAAAAATGACAGGCGATTTCAGCGAGCACAAATACCTGACAGGGTGACAGGTGAATCGAAAGTTGTGCAGTATATGGTTGAAAATAAACTGTGTTCTGTAAAGTTGAAATTTATATATATGTATATAAAAATATATATGTTTAAGTAATGGACAAATTGAAAGGTCATAGATACCTTTCGTACGATTAAAAAAAAATCAGTTGTGATAAGGATTTATCCTCGTTAGGTCTTGTTCTAGTATATTACCAAAATATTATATGTATGTGATTTTATTTTGTGCATTATTTCAAAGTGTAAAATTTAAACTATATTAATTGTGCAGTTTTCGTTGCGCACTGTTATAACTGATATTATTATTTAAGTAAACAGTGTGTAGAATGGAATACGAACACGTTATAAGTTTATTTTCAATCATATACTGCACACCTTTCGATTCACCAATCAGGTACTTGTGCTGGCAGAAATCGCCTGTCAATTTTTTTTATACTTTACAGTCAATGAACTAAATCATATTAAAATTTGAAGTTTACAGCGACAAGTTTTTTTTTTTAATTTTATTCACATTTTAAAAAATATAAGGGCTGATGACGTGCAGGGCTGATGCCTGCCAGGTCGTGGTTATCGTACTTAGTATGCTATGACTCGCTACTAAAAAAATTACTAGCCTTACAGGACGACCGTTACTCGGAGGGTTCACGAGCTCTTGGACTATCTGTAAGTAATAAACTTTTTTAATTTTGAAGAAGTAGTCCATACTCAAAGTGGAGTTAAATTATATAGAAAAAAGAAAAGCACGAAGTCTTTCTCCACAAATTTTATTGTTCGAATAACTAGGCGAACCTAGGATCACATAGACATGTTTCGAGTGTAGACACACTCATCATCAGGAACACAAAGTTAAAGGTAAAATGCTGGTGTTTTTAGCGAAAGAGAAAATAATAGTGAGATTGAGCCGTAATGGAGCTTTTAATGGTGTACAAGAGGTGTAAAATTGAGTAGTCATAAGATCGAAAATGAAGACTCCAGCATACTGAAGAAACGAGCGTTAGTGCAAAAGCACACTGTGCCGTGCGGAAAATGAGGGGAGTAAAAGAAAAAATTCAAAAAATTTAGGGAGTTTTGAAAAACTTATTTGTAAAATTCATTATTACATTACCTACCGAAAAATCTTGAGTTTTATTAAGCCCTATCAGAAACATGTGAAAGTAGCGGAGTGAAATTGAAAGAAAAAGAAAAAGGTTGTTTTTTATAAAAGACGAAGCATCTTTTGGTTTAAAGTAAAATTTTTTAAAAATCACTTAATTTTTGCACCAAATGTGTATGATTTGACCACTACGGGGGTAACTGGGCCGTAAAAAGCCTGGTACCCCAATAGAATTTTACTTTAAACCAAATGATGCTTCGTCTTTTATAAAAAACAACCTTTTTCTTTCAAATTCACTCCGATACTTTCACATGTTTCTGACAGGGCTTAATAAAACTCAAGATTTTTCAGTAGGTACTGTAATAATGAATTTTACAGATAAGTTTGTATGATCTAAGGCATAGTTTTAGAGAGAAATGACTTCTGATTGGTTGCATAGAATAAACTATCACTTGGTACCGAGGGATAATATTGATTTTAGTACTTTCTATAGGGTGGAATATCTAAATATTTGAAGTAGCGTAATTTAAGGGGTGTATTTAGAAGTTAGATGCTTAATCAAGAAGATTCAGAATTCAGTTCCTAAAGTTCTCCTAACGGTTTCGGTTTAGCAGTTCCGAAGTGTCTGTTATCGGGTTCGGTTTAACCAAGTACCAAAGATGCTATTTTCGGGTGTAGTTGATATACCTCTTGTGTAGTGAATCCTGTGTTTCTTAAAAGTGTAAAGTTAAATTGTGGGTTTTAAGTATAATTGTTGTTTTACCTATAAGTTTCAAGGTTTTAGTATTTTTATAAGACATTTCAATTTTTGGGGATTATCATAAATTAATCTTTGGGTGATTAACTCCCTAAATTTTTTGAATTTTTTCTTTTACTCCCCTCATTTTCCGCACGGCACAGTGTGCTTTTGCACTAACGCTCGTTTCTTCAGTATGCTGGAGTCTTCATTTTCGGTCTTTTGACTACTCAATTTTACACCTCTTGTACACCATTAAAAGCTCCATTACGGCTGAATCTCACTATTATTTTCTCTTTTGCTAAAAACATCAGCATTTTACCTTTAACTTTGTTTTCCTGATGAAGAGTGTTTCTACACTCGAAACATGTCGATGTGATTCTAGGTTCGTCTAGTTATTCGAACAATAAAATTTGTGGAGAAGGACTTCGTGCTTTTCTTTTTTCTATATAAACTTTTTTAAGTTGGTTGAGAATAAAGATATATATATTATTATTAACTGTTCTGTTAACTATTTTGGAAACCTTAAAACAGCCAAAGATGTAAATGTGTTATGTTTTGTTGTTTTTTTAACTCCAAATATTGCTAGTTAAAAAGTTTACAGATAAGCAAAGTATTTAAACTATAAAGTTCGAAATGACGTGAAATTACTACAACAGGTACAGCCTAGGGCCCCACAGATTTTAAATCCGGCCGCCTCTCTAGCATAGACAATTTACCTTTAGATAAGCAAACAATAATCACGAAAGTGGCAGATTTATGATCTCGCGCATGTAAACAAAGCTAGACACTATTAGACATGCGCACTGCAACATTATCGTTTAACGAATGGGAAAATAGACAGGTCCGGGCTTTAAAATTTAAATTCTTGCCAAAAAATTGAAATGTCTTCTTAATTTTTAATCAAGTTGGGAAAAAAGGTAGTGATTTCTGACATTTTTAGTAGTTGCAAACCTCATCAGATTTTGAGAATAGAAAATTGTTTTTGTTTCTAAAACTTGTTTAAAAATGATTCGTCGTCGTGTTTTTAGTTCGAAAAGGAAGAGAACAAGAACAAGTGAATTAAACTAGTCTTATAAAATCGAATATAAAAACAAACAAAACCAGCAAAATAACCAAAATCTACGGTGTTATCGCGTACCTAACCTCAAGTCAAATATTAGTTGGTATATAACTTGTATTGATTTTTACAATTTGGCAAAAACTTGGGTACGTGTGAAACATTTTCAAGCAAAATTTTGTGTTCAAGAATTTGAAAAGTTTTTGCCCGAGAACTTGACCCGTTTTGGCTTAATTAAAAGCTTAATGGCGGGATGTACCTACAGATTTTAACCCAAAAATTAACCAACCGCAGCAACTTTGTCAGTCAGACACAATTCACTAAACTACACAAAAACTAGAAATCCGTAAATATTTAACACCCACAATCCACGATAGCTAAGAAAACTACAAGAAATCGACAGAGAAATCTTAAAACACAACAACAAAAATGGGGGCCGAGCCGGTTCTGCAGAGTATTTTGAGCATGTCGATTATTGTCGATAAAGTAGGAGGGGCCGATAACACGAGGTTTGTGCGCATACACGAAGGTGTCCAGAAGGAAGGCAGCTGACCGGCGAGTCATGCGCTCGGACGTATTTTTTCACCCATAAAACGTAACTGTTGTTTGCGCAGGAGATAAGCTGTACGTATCTAAAGGTAAATTGTCTATGCTCTCTATTGGTTTCAGGTGTTCGTAGCCTGCCTGGCCCTTACCATAAAAAAAGTGTTAGTAGTACAGCGTTGTCTCTCAATAACCTGAAGAAGCTATAATATGGTGAAACATGTCGTAAATGTGGTCAAAATATTTAGTATAATAATTTACAAATTTTGTAGGTATATCATTTCGAACTTTATCCTTATCGTTAAATCAGTATAAATTTAACAAAATAGTCAGGCCCGTTTGCACCATTACATTTAAGTGTGACTTAGAGCTAAGTCAGTCTTAAAATCAAATATTTGTGAACAAATATCTAAATTTAAGACTGACTTAGCTCTAAGTCATACTTAAATGTAATGGTGCAAACGGGCATAAGTCTTATATTTTTAAGCAACAAACAAATACATACCTTAACCTTAGTACAGTCAAAATCGACATTTTTGACACCTTCATATTTGTCTTTCCTCTCAATAATATCAGCTTTAATTTTACTAATTTGTTGTTCGATTGTGGACAACCCTTCGTATGAGCTCAGATCCAAATCGCTCCAGAATTTTGACGTTTCTTGCATTTCTTCATTTAATTTTGCCTCGTACTCGTCTAATGTTAGTGCCGATTTTTCTAATTCTGATTCTGTATACTCTTGCGTTTCCCAGTCTTTGGCAGTTTGTGGAACTTCGTTGTTAACTTGGGTAAACCTAACAAATTATTTTATATACAGTGTGACCAGTAAAGTCAGCGTCATATGGGAATTTTTTTTATTAATAGCTTTATTCGAAATTTGAGTTTGGCATCAAGTTCTGCATCGATCGAGAAGAAAATTAGGCAATTTGATTTTTTCCAAAAAATAATTCAAAAGTGGGGCTATTTCTGAAAATATCGAAAAAAGTTATTGGAAAAAGTTTTTAGCCCACATGCCAAAATTTCAGCTGCATAAAATAATTTTGATTTTTTACCCACCACTAAAATTTATTTTCCACTTAATGAACACTTTACTGATGACAATATGTTCTTTTTTGTCTTAATATTAAGGTGTATTACTTTCATACACAAACTACGTGTCCAAAAATACTTATTTTATGAAGTTACCTTATACATGGTCAAAAATAAATAAACTTTGCATCACATGCGACCAAATTTTAATAGCCCAATTTTGATTATGTAGAAAAACACACATTTAATATGGCGCTACTTCAAAGAAAATGTAGGTATCTGAAATAAAGCATGGTCAAAACTAAGAGTTTTATGTAGGTTGCGTTGAGTTTTATTTTGCAAAAGTGGTGTAATTTATAAAATATGGGTAAAAAATCAAAATTATCTTATGCAACTGAAATTTTGCATGTGGGTTAGAAACTGCATTTAAAAAACTTTTTCTAATAACTTTTTTCGATACTTTCAGAAATAACCCCACTTTTCAATTATTTTTTGAAAAAAATTAAAATTTAACTGATAATGCGAATCACGTGACTACAATTTTTTTGCTTCATTTTCTTCTCGATCGAAGCATAACTTGATGCCAAAGTCAAATTTTAAATAAAGCTATTAATAAAAAAAATACCATATGACTTTACTGGTCACACTGCATATGTATGTACTACTTGCTCTAACTCCGGCATGGTTTATTATATTAAAGGTTTTGATTCTGACACTCTAATTATTGATCCTAACTAGCGAGTATTAAAAATAAAACAAAATCCAGATATCTATTTTTCTCAGTCTGTTAAAAGAAAATTACCTTCTACGGGATAAAACGCCCTCCACAAGTAAAAATGTAGGTTAAGTAAGATTATCGCATAGATAACAATGTTACCACCCTAAATTACTGCTTCAGTACATGCTTGAAAGAATCTTATTTTGAGTTGAGTTGGTTCGTGATTTGGTGCGCGAAGTGTCATATGAAAGAAGAGAAAATAAAGGAACTGACTATGAATTTTGTAGTTTATTTTCTTAAACTCGCACCACTCAACTCCAAAAGTAATTTGTATGCTCTAGGTACCATTCTATAATACGATGGGAAGTGTGTGGCTCCAGTGCTGTAGATATGACAGAAGAATCTACCTAGCCATTAAAATAAAAACTTAAAATTTGAAAAATATTTCACTGTCAAATTCTCGTGACATTTATATGTGCATTTGTGCATGTGCCTGTTGTAAATCTGACCAAAGATTCGTAACTTTAGAAGTTCTACATTACATGTAGGTACGTAAGCAAATAGCATTGTTAAAATTGTGAGCATTTACGGAAATTTATGGAACTGTCACACTTATCCTACCCTACAGCATAGATTTACCCAGTGGCGCACCCAGGGGGGGCCAAGGGGGCCTTGCCCCCCCCCCCCCAAAACCCCCAATGAAATAAAAATTATGAAAGTGGATAAGTATTTTAAAAAGTCAATTTTCTTAGATTTACCTCACGGGCCTCGTTTGAGGGGGGCCAGGTGGGGCATTTGCCCCCCCCCCTCCCCCTGGAAGTTGACTTATTGACAAAAGTTGACTTATTGAGGTTTAATATGGTTTGATTGAATGTATGAATTTATTATTTCGAGTTTTCCTTTATATTTTTGTTATTATTTTGGGGTAGTAGACTTATTTTAATAAAAATAAACAGTTTTAATGCCAAAACGACTATGAATGCTTGAGAAACAATTTTAGCTCATTAAGTATTGAGCAAAAAATTGAAATTAAAATTAAGGGAAGACCTAAACTCTCGAAATTAACTTGATACATACTACAAAGTGTAAATCTAGGGACTTTATTGTTATTGATAAGTTTGCTGCAAATAAAAACAGATGAATGAACTTTACTTTTAACCAATGTACCCACTAATGAAAAATAAATTAGCCTTTCTATTTTTTATCTTATTTCATTTTCAATAGAATAAGAAGGTAATCATAAATTTTTAAAATATTTACTATAATAATTATTGACGAAAACGAAAAAACAGGCTTTTAGTACACCCCCAAGTTAACAAGTCACAAGCCGCCTATGCCCCCCCCCCCTAAGAAACCGTTTAACGACTCCCATGACTAGGCTATTGCGATCTTCCCTGCAAGAGTACCTGTTAAAAAAGCTCCAAAGTTCTAGAAAAATGCGTAACTTAAAAGTTTATTAAAAAATTTGCTTCCAGCACTGATTGGCGGGCCCCCCCTAACATAAAATCCTGGGTGCGCCGCTGGATTTACCACCAACTTTAATTTAAAAATTTTTAAATGTAGAAAATTTAGTTAAATAAAGTTTATTTCAAATCACGAGCAAAAATATTATACAGTGTGTCCCCGGATATGGAGTTGACAAGACGAAAAAGATCTTTATTATTGATTTTACGACAAAAAGTTATTCTTTATATAAAATTCTGCTGGTCGAGAAAATGAAGTTGTCATATAAAAATTTTAGATCAGATGTTGATAAATTAAGAAAACATGAAAATGCTTTAAGAGAGAAGTACCTATCATTATTTGATATTTTAGACAAAATGTTTATAAAACGAAGTTGTTTATAATCCAAAATAAAGCCCAAATACAAAATTTGAAATATGAATTATAATTTTTATTTTTTATTTTTTACAATAGAATTTATGAACATTCAAAATGAAAACCTGCGAGGCTGACCAATTTATTATTTAATTTATTTCTAATTTGGAGAAATGTGTGCAGGATATGTATAATAATAACTTTTTCCACAATAATTGTGCATTTTGAATGTTCATAAATTCTATTGTAAAAAATAAAAATTAGAATTCAGATCTTAAATTGTTTTTAGGCTTTATTTTGGATTATAAACAACTTTGTTTTATAAACAGTTTGTCTAAAATAATAAATAATGGTACCTCTCTCTTAAAGCATTTTCATGTTTTCTTAATTTATCAACTTACTATACATCTGATCTAAAATTTTTATATGGTAAATTCATTTTCTCGACAAGCAGAATTTTTAATAAAGAATAACTTTTCATCGTAAAATCAATAATAAAGATATTTTTTCTCTTGTCAACAAATTCTTTGACGATTTGCAAAAATGTTTTTTTCTGGCAAAATTTAACAGGTTGAAAACCGAGAGGACTTACTAAGTGTATGTTACAATAGTATAATGTTAGTTAATATGTAGAAAAATATATTTTTCCTACACCTAGGTACAAGCGTGCGCGATATGTGCCGTTTATCCGGACGCATTTTGTTTTGAAAAGATCCACTTTTTCGCACACAGTGCGGGAAAAAGTGTTTTTTCTACGAGCGTGTGAAAAGTTAGACTTTTCACACCCATTTCAGTGTGAGAAGTTTTACTTTAACACACTAGTGTGAAAAGTAAATTACTTTTCACACGCCGGGTGAAAAGTCTAACTTTTTACACGCTCGTAGAAAAAATCTTGTACTTTTCACACGCTCGTAGAAAAAAATCTTGTATGATGTACGTAAGAAAATATATCGTTTAAGGCACTCATATGAATTGCGAAACTCGCTTCTCTCGTTCCGCAAATTTTCATATGCGTGCCTTAAACGAGTTATTTTCACACTTATATCATAAATAGCTATTTCCACATGCATAAGATTTTAAAAGAATAAAAAATGCTTGTGGGAAAAATGTTTATTCTAACTTATGCGGAAAGACACTTTTTTCCGCTCTCAACTGGCACTTGGGGGGGGGGGGGGTATATGTCCTAAATCGACAATCTTGGGAAATTGAGTTTAAAGTTTTAATACTCGCGTTTGGATAACGGTTTTTTTTTAAACTCAATTTTTTTATTAAAATAGGCATTTTTTGATCCTTAATACATTGAATATAGCAGTAATTAAAATAAAATAACTATTATGAAAAAAATATTACTTATACCCATTTACACAGGAAAAATTCTAAAAAAGTTACATATACCTCTTTACACCAATTAAATAATATTTTGCTATTGTACTTTCTTCAAAACTGTATTAAATATGAAAAGAAACAAATGGTAATAAACGCAGAGTTCAAAAACAAAACTTTATATCATTTTTATTCATCGCTCGACTCTTCATCATTTAATTATACCCCTTTCCTCAATAATAGGCCAAACAACTTTTTAGGGGAGAGGGAGATAAATATACTTATATTCCTTTCCACAAATAATTTTGTTAAAATTCAATTCGTCACTAGGCTTTAACAACTCTTAACCCCCTTTTCACAAAAAAAATATACATTTTCTGTAGTTATATCCTTTTCCACAATCAAAAATGGCACATATTTAAGGCTTAAATGACTTATATCTCTTTTCCCAGGGGTAGATAATGAATTTATAAGTATTGTGGGCGACTTATCTCAATTTTGAAAATTTTCGACTTATACCCCTTTACCCCCCCAAGTGCCAACTGTTTACCCGAACTCCGCTACGCGTCGCTCGGGTAACGGCCGTTGCGTGCGAAGGAGTATCTCTTGTTAATAATAACTATTTTTAGTTTTATGAACCAGTAGATTACATAAAAAATACTCACTCGTACCTTTTCTCTAATTCATCCAGTTCGGGGTATTTCTTGGTAGTCTCATCATTAGCGTTTTTACAGTTGTTTTCTTCACTGTTTAATCTACAATAATCATCGTCCAAAATGCTCAGTTTTCCTTCCAGCTCCTTTACTTCGTTTTCAAGGACCTCATCCTCGGAATCAGTATCATCATTTGTTAGGTGTTCCATCTGATTTTCGTAATCAAAACTCTCCTTATCTACCTCAGTGTTTTCTGTGAGGATTTTTGTTTCCTGAGTTTCCAAAAATGCCAACTTTTTATTGCGTTTTTCGGTGAGCTGTTCGAGCAGTCTGATAAGCTCATCGATTTTTTTTTCATATTTGTTGATTTTATTATTTGATTTGTCACCTTTAAAAAATGCAACACAGTTATTGACAAGAAGTCAAAATATTTGAAAGTAATTTATTTTTTAACTATATAGTAACTTACAGCATAAATGATAGAGGCTATATGGAATATCAAGAAGAATTACAAACACCCGAATTAGAGAAATTGTGAACGTGATCTACAATAGTAGATAATAATAAAGAAAAACAGCTAATTTGGTTCGAACATGTACAAAGGATGACAATCCAGAATATCTAAGCAAATTCTTCAACGGAAACAAGGTGGAAGAAGAAAAAAAAAGGAAGCAGCTAGCAGATAAGCTTATTAAAACTGGCAATACAGTGCCGTGCCGTTTGTGTTCCCTTAACATTTTGGATGACCTCATTAATTTAACTAATATAATTACAAAACAACCAAAACTTTTTATTGCAATGAAAAATAATCGTGCACCTAATGTGTGCTTTCTACTTCACATACTACCTTAATGTCTTACCAATTTTTTTAAATTTATCCTCACTTTCCATCAAATCCGACTCGAGATTGTTAATATATCGAAAACCTTCTTCGCAAGAATCATATGCTTTCATCGCCCCATTCCTGATTTTTGTGTTTTGCATGTCGACTATGTTGGTCCTCTCGTTTACAACCAACGAGTCTGCTCGATTTTTAGCAATAGACATGAGTTTATCTTTGGCATGTTGATCCAGTTGCTTGAGGTAGTTCTCTTTCTCGGTAAGAAACTCCTTGAGTTGATACATTTTGTCATCACCTAATTCCTGTAATGTAACATTTCAAATAAACTCATCAATGATAAGCACTGCAAGATCCCAGGGCGTACATGGTGGTCCCCCCGTAGATTCACCATAGAGATGTGTGGATAATTAAGTATATTTCTTAATTAAGGGCAGATTTACCTTCTGCCATAGTGCCATATTACCAAAAAAGTTACCCTTAATTTACTAAAATTATTTCATTTTAGTAGGTACATGAAAACGATCTTTACGTCTTTAGGGTATAAAGGTAAGCAAACTATAATAAAAAGGTAGTCGGGTATATACAGGGTGTCCGGTTAGGATGAGGCAAATTCAGGAGCGTATATGGAACGATAAAATAAGTCAAGTGTTCCATATACATCTTGTTCTATGTTCTATAGAGTCCCCCTGCCCAAGATATCGGACCACAAAGGGGTACCAAGCGATTTAGATTTTTTGTATTAATTTTTAAACCACATACTTCGATACACAATTTTTTAATTTTGCGTAGCGAATAGCTGGAAAAATGTGCTACTCAGTAACATATAATATCCTAGGAAAACCAGAAACGGAGTCGCCCCAATACACACAAGTCAGAGCTAGGTGTCATGGTATTAAATTAAAAATATTTACTTTGGATACTACAAACACTAGCATCATAGAGATTTAATTCTAAAAATAATTTTACTACTTCTGCATGTTTTGTTACAGTTGTTGGTTGTTAAGCCCGTGAAATTAAAAGGTGATAAGTAAAAGATGCTTGTTGCCATAGTAGGCACCAATTATTTTTCATTGTAGTATTAATACTTAACCTCAGACTTAACTGTTACTGCAAATAGGTTATAAAAAACTAATTTATTTCGAAAACCGTTCATTTGAAGAAACTTTTGTAGGGTACCTTTTTGAAATAAAATGTTTATACACTTCTCGTCAAAATTAGCGAATACTCTAAAATCTAGCAAAAGTTTGTTCCTAACTATCTTACTACTACTCATCCGATTTTGACAAACTAATTTTTACATTATAACCTAAGGTGTTACAAACCTTTTTAAGTTCATAACGTTAATCTGTAAAACGATTCAACTGATATATTGGGTGTTATTAGTAGAGGCGATTTTGTGCCGTAAATTTGAAACATTCTGTAGAGTAAACTGGTAAAGTTAGAAATTCCCGGTATGTGCCGTTAGTAAGATGACATCAATATCTCCAGACCTTTTTGCCAGTTTTTTGATAAGTGTCTTTTGGCAATAGATACACTATTAAACAAAAAATGTGTCAAATTTTGGTAGGACAATCTTTACAATGCTGTATCTTGGCAATGGTTGAACAGATTTCGACCAGTATTCAAGATTTTGAAAGATTTTTTCCTATAGATTTTCCGTGATATAATAGTGATTTTTAAAGATGTCCATTTTCTTATTATACAGTGGTCGAGAAAATAATAAATATAAAATTGCTAAAATTATGGTAACCGGGTTTATTAAAGCTATGCCAACCGAGCTATACCTATGCTTTTGTTTTGTTTCAAAATTAGTCATTTGACACTTTGGGTCAATATTTCGGGACATTTTTTTCCTATTTGATTAAGAGCTATTTGGCAAAAGGTACACTATTAAACAAACAATGTGCCAATTCTTCAGGGAAATCTCTAAAAAGCTGTACCTTTGACATCGGTTAAATAAATTCATCCATCGCTGACACAAGGAAAAAAAGGGGTAAATATAAACGGGTTATGTTCTATACAGTTTGATACTTTATTGCTGTGATTTTCCTAGTTTGTGGCTAAAAATAACCTTTGGTTCCTTAAAGACAAGAAAATATGAAGGAATTAATTTAATACATTCGGTTTTTAATATATACAGGGTGTTAGTGAATAAGTGAGACAAACTTCAGGGGGTGCTTCTTTAAGTGATTTTAAGAAGAAAAGTTCATATAAACATGGGTCCGAAAATGCATAGTTTTTACGATACAGGGTGTCAAACTTTTAAAAAAAATCGGATGTTCGTAAATATCTCGATACTCTTGTATTCAATTTTGTTGAAATTTGGTAATTCTATTTGTAATAACAAGACGATAATTTAGCCTCAATTAGATTAAAATTTTTAAGTCCAGTGACGTCCCGGAAGACAGTCCAACTAATATTTTTGACAAAAAAAATGCGCGCCACTGGCTTTTTTAAAAATTATGTATTTTTTTCGAATTAAACAACTACAAATACAAATATTTTATTTCTTGAGTTTTTTTCATATCTTGCTTTGTTTTTGAGAAAAAAAAAATAAAAACCACTTTATTGTATGTCCCCGGGACAATAAGAGTAAAAATTTAAACCACTTACTATGCTAATAATCAATTAAAATTACACAAAAGTTCTCTTTCGAATTTTTCGCATAGATTTTAAAATATTAAAATTCAAAAGAGGACTTTCGTGTAATTAATTGCTTAATAGCATAGTAAGTAGTTTACATTTTTTACTCTTATTGTCCCGGGGACATGCAATAAAGTGGTTTCTATTTTTTTTCTCAAAAACAAAGCAAGATATGAAAAAACTCAAAAAATAACATATTTGTATTTGTAGTTGCTTAATTCGAAAAAAATACATAATTTTTAAAAAAGCCAGTGGCGCGCAGTTTTGTTGTCAAAAATATTAGTTGGACTGTCTTCCGGGACGCCACTGGACTTAAAAATTTTAATCTAATTGAGGCTAAATTATCCTCTTGTTATTATAAATAAAATTACCAAATTTCAACAAAATCGAATAAAAGAATATCGAGATATTTACGAACATCCGATTTTTTTTTAAAAGTTTGACACCCTGTATCGTAAAAACTACGCATTTTCGGACCCATGTTTACATGAACTATTTTTCTTAAAATCACTTAAAGAAGCACCCCCTGAAGTTTGTCGCACTTATTCACTAACACCCTGTATATATATTTTTACTGAAAAATCAATAAAATGTGCCCCTTTCTTTGAATTATAATATGTGGAAGAAAGAAGTTTAAATATAATTTTGTAACATAAAAAGAGTGATTTATTTGCGATAAAGAAAAAAATCGAAAAATGCTGTGGTGCCAACATAATAACCCAATGAAAAATAGCACTTTAAGAAGGAATATCTCAAAAACTCTGCATTTCCGTCGATAATCGTTTTCAGATTCATAATGTACGCTCCAAAATTCATCTTTGTAAAATTTGTTTTTTAACGCCATGCCGGTAAAGTTGGAGGCAAATTTTCTTGTCTTGTGTCTATATCTTTATTTCAAATATCAAAATCGTGGCTTAAAGGTGCCTTCATTCCGACTAAGCAAAAAGTATGTTAAAAATTAAAATTCTATTAATAAAATTAACATTATAGGGCCGACAAACTTTAGAAACATTAGGAAAATCATCAAACTATATTACAATAAGATATTATAACACACACAACAAACGGGAGTGTTATTATAGTCTTAGTTTCGTAACTCACCATTGTTTCCACTAACTTACTAACTTCACGCAAAATAAGGGGAATAGGCGGAGATTCGGTCCCGTCAGGTTTCAACATTTTCTTAATGTAATTAAACTTTTTAAGCTCAATTAAAAAAAAATTAACCAGCAACTAAGTACGTGTCACAAACTAGTCACTCAACTGTAAATAATTTAGTAGCGTCCCTGCGTCCACCTAATATTAAAGATGGCTGTCCGTATTTACTTGTTTTCATGGCAACCTCGTTTTTACATTGCGAAATCGCGGCTAGTATTATGAATCAATGCCCTCTTTGATGTGAAATTGAAAAGGTTCCAAAAATCAACAGAAAATAATTAGTGGCTAAAGGAGTGTTAAAATGGAGCACAGGTGACTTACACTTATACACTCGATGTGTTTGGTGACTTTTTAAATATTCTCCAATTAAAGTCATGTCATAATATAGAAATAAAAACTGATAGAAAGGGAAAGATGTAGTTAAACTTCCAACAAATAGAAATTGTCACTCAGGTGGAATACCCGCCCTACCTAGGGTTCAAACGATACTTTCGATACCCAGTAAGTATCGATATTTGAGAGTCGATACCCGATAGGTACTTGTATATTCGATATTAAACCACGATACCACTCGATTAAAAAAATATCGACCAACCGTCAACCGTTACCGTCATTTACATTTATGAAACGAACGATAGAATTATGTATTTTGTTAGAGGAACAATATGTCACTATAGCAGAGCCTGTTTTAGAAGCGAAAATATTTTTGAGAGTATTGGAAGCTGAATCTTACAACTTTACAGATAAATACTCGATATTGAGTAGTATCGATACATATAGAACGATATCAATACTAGTACTTTTGGTATCGATACCAAAGGTCGATAGTTCGAACCAGAGTCCCACCTTTCCTCACCAGTGCTGGATCATTTACAACAAGTACAGCGGATGTTTGCAGACACTTGGCCGGATATACAGTCAGTCCAAAAATTGTCCATATAGTACAAGCTTTTTTAAGTTTTAGTTTTAACAAGCTAACTAGAACTATAAAACACAAAATTTGTTATTATTTTAGGCTTAACCAATAAAAAACACTAAGAAATATTTTGTTGAAATAGTACATCATAATTTAAAAATATTCACAAAAACTAAATCAAAAAGTCTCCATACACAATATACTCAATAATTATTTAGCAAAAAATCACAATATCTTTAAAGCTAATATTTAGTTGGACCTCCGTTGGCCTGGATAACCTCTTGTAATCTTTTTGACATGCTCGCAATCAGCTTTCTGGTAATTTCTGGGGGTAAGGTCTCCCAATCGTCTATTATTCTATTTTTAAATGTTCCCTATTTAAAAAATTGTGTTTGCGATTGCGCTGTTATAGATCATCCTACAAATATCCGATGGGGTAAATATCGGGTGATTGTGGAGGGGTATGAACCTGCTGTCGCACATTATAGATAATTCATTCTCAGACCATCTTTGCGGTTTGTTAAGTGTAGTTATTACTGCATTGTTGGAAACGGTACCTTCCTTCCAGTTTCCAGTACCAATTTCTGAACACTAATCTTTCAAATTGTTCCTTAAAATGTAGAGATAAATATGCTGATTCATTGAATCATCAATAAAGTGTAAATTTCCTACGCACCCTAAAAACATGTATCCCCAAAGCAGAACACTGCTACCACCCTATCTCACCGTAGAACAAACAAATATGTTTAATTTTCAATATGCTGTATTATTCTTTCTACAAACTTTAGGTCCGCCATCAGACCCAAAAAGATTGACCTTAGTTTCGTCACTAATAATGAATTTTTCCCGAAAGTATATCAATTTTTATAACCATTATCTGAGATTAATTTCCGAAGTGTGAATGCTGAACTATTTCTCTAACAATACTAGTCTCTTCGCGTGGAGTTAATTTCTTAGATCGACCGAAGCAGGGTCAATTTTATACGAACCAGTTGATTTGTATTGAATTACGATGTACTGAACCGTAGCGTCTGTTTTTCCGATAATTTTTCCTATATTTCTAAATGATTTTCCATCTTTCCATAAATTAATTACAATCTTTCCAACTGCATTGGAAATTTCACAATTTCTTTTAATCATTTTTGTAACAATCAAATTTCACTGAAAAATCTAATGCAACGGGTGACCAATTAAGAGGTATGGCTGGAAATTATTTATTTATTTTAAATTTAGCTAGTAATACTTGATTAAAAAGAGTTATTCGGGTCACTTTTGAAGTTAACGTCGACGACCAGGGGCGGATGGGCCCACCGGGACACTTCCCGGTGCCTCAGCCGCCGCTGTTTGCGAACTTTTTTCTTTTCCTTTATAACAATTTGAATTAATTTGAAGAAGTAGTCCATACTTAAAGCGGAGTTGAAAATGTAGGAAAAAAAGAAAAAGTCAAAGTCTTCCTCCACAAACTTTAATAGAAATAGATTATTTAGGGTTTTTTACATGTTTCGAACGTAGAAACGTTCATCTTCAGGAGACAGAAAACATTTTTATATAGTGCTGATGGTATTAGCAGAAGATAAAATGGTATAAAACCTTAATGGAGCTTTCATGGTGTTGAAATGACGTATATAAGAAAATGGAGGAGTTAAAACATGCCGAGTATGTGAAGAAAGTTAGTAAAGGACGTCTAAACAACCAAACTAAATGAGGAAGAAAAAAGAGGGCCTTCCAGAAAGAAGGTGTCGATGATTTTTTAAAATTCTTAGCAAAATATTTTTTATGGACGTTATCAAGTAAGTTTTTCTTTTTCTATTTCTCCTATTACCATGCCATATTTGTTTTTTCTTGTTTCTTTCCTGGGTGGTTTTGTAAAACACGTGGTAGTTGCTTAAATTGGACCATTGGATGATTGCCAAAATTGAACCGGTCCAACTTAGGCAATTTTTCCAAATTGTGCAAAAATAATTTTTCTCTTTAAATATATATTAATGTCATGAACCAACACCATTTCACTATTGCTAACATCTTTTTTCTTTGAGTTAAAAAATTAAACTATGACTGGTCCAATATAGGAAACTAATAGGTACTTTTTTTGCATTAGGATGTCTTCTACCGAAATTTTGATTGTAAATTTGATGTTTTTTTGAAATATAAGTATAAAACTTCCCATACCAACAATTTTATTTTTTATTTATTTATTTAACACCTAAGCTTCCGATTTAAATCATGTGGTCCACCAGGTGCAATTTAGGCAACCGGTTTCCTACATTGAACCACTTGCAGAGGTTTTTTTTATAGCCTGGTATATCATCATAGATACTTTGAAATAAAATTCTACAAAAAATCCTGCAGTTGAACAACATGCTAAAGTATACTAAGGTTTAGCTACAAGATCGATTCTGCGTTATTATCAGGATCTATGATAAGAAATCTGGAAATTGGTCCAATATGGGCAACCTTCCCCTACGTCATTTCAATACCATGAAAGCTCCATTAAGGTTTTATGCCATTTTCTCTTCTGCTAATACCATCAGCACTATATAAAAAAAATTGTGTCTCCTGAAGATGAACGTTTCTACGTTCGAAACATGTAGAGACCCCTAAAGAATCTATTTCTATTAAATTTTGTGGAGGATGACTGAGTTTTTCTTTCTTTCCTAAATTTGAATTAATTTTGAAAATAACCGAAAAAGCAAAAAACCAGAAATTATTAATAAACTATTTTTTTGGAGGCACTTTTATTTCATTTTTATATTAATAATAAATATTTTTTTCACCTAAGTAAATGTGTTTTAAATGTAAAAAATTAAGTTTGTTTTTATTTATGAGTTAGGTATTATAAAAAATACGTCGTAAGTGGATGAAAAAATATATATTATGTCTTTTAATTTTTTTATTGGATCGACACGACGTGGCGCCGTTTCAATTGACTTCCCGCGCCGGGCCGCCCCTGTCGACGACAAAAAGTGGTTTGTGTGTAGCAGTCCCGATCACTGAAGGGATCCGACCCAGCCACATTTTGTAGTTATGCCAACGTCATAATGTGGTCCATATTGGCATGGGCGTAGCGTGCAGGGGGCCAGGGGGGGCGACCGCCCCCCCGCCCTTTGAACTCTTTGCCAAACGCGCCCCTTCCCACTCTCCCAGTTCAATTTCACTTCACATGATAATAATTGATTGATTGAAATGAATATAAATAATATTTATATAACAAAACCCTCATCTTATTATTATTATTATTTTATTTTCACTACTTGATTTAATTTATAATTAATATATTATTTGCCACGATCAATAATTTGTATTCGTTCAGTTATTTTGCTTTAACAATTAAAAATTGCTTGAAATCTCTAATTTACTAGAGACTAAATTTTATCTTTTTAAAAGTAGTGTGTTATTGTCGCCAATAAGAATAATATGCTCATATTATTATGTAATATGCATAAAACATTTTATAGAGTTTTAACAAAATTCCCCTTGTCGTAAACATATTCTGTTTTCATGTGACCATTTTAGACATGACGAAACAAAAACTTTGTTTCTCAGGCCAAAATTTACTAAGAAACGAAATTATACATTAGCAGTGAGGCGCCCTCTGAACAAGGGCGTAGATAAGGGGGTAATTACCTCCCCCCCCCAGGACCCATAATGAGCTATGAAAACGAAGCACTTTTTTTTAATTGATCAATTCTTTTGTGATTTTCTTAAGGATCTTGTGTATTTTATATTTTTCCTACTTGAAAATCAGGCAACATCATCGAAAAAAGGGCGTGGCACCCAAAATTTTTCGTCTGCGGCGCTATTTACGCCCCCCCCCCCTCCCCATGAAAAAATTTCTACGCCCTTACCTTTGAAGCTTCCGCCCCCTCCGCCCCTTCAACCACGCTACGCCACTGCATATTGGCACGGATATTTCAGTCTAGCCAATACTTCGAAGTAGTTAGAACAATTTCATACATTATACCAAATATGTCGTAGCTATCCCGATAAGTTTTTTCGGTTTTTGAAAATGTCAACGCGTTCCTTTGATGAGTTTTGTCAAACGGTTCCATCTCTCATCCATACTGACGACTTGACGATGACAACAAAGTGGTCAGTGGACGGGCTCGACCACTCACGGCGACAGAAGTTTAATTGTGGTCGACACAACGTCCGTGTAAAAAGCACTAAACTTTTTACATTGCCGTAAATGAAACAGCAAGCTGGCGACAGTAGACCACAAACCAACCACTTTTGTCGTCGATGTCAACTTTAAAAAAGTGACCCGTGGAAACACGGCCTAAGGGCAACTGAATATATTCTTATTTCGTTGGAATATACTGTAGTTATCCTTGCGTAGGTATATGGAAACTTTTTTGGCTTAGTTTATATAAATATCTTTAAATTATAATTATGATGTAGCCCATGACTCTGTACAGGTCAAGGGTAAACGCAACTACCACACATTTTTCTAAATTCAAATAAGCCTAGCCTACAGATGGGCTTCCTTTTTAATTTTACTTCACTAATAATTTATTTTTCTTTTATTTTCTGCTGCTAAAGCTTTAATTTTACATCAACAACAATGTCATTGGTGTTTTCTCCTATATAAGATATTAATTCCGCTGAAGATGAAGAGTTCTTACCCCCGAAACATGTACGGAATAAGATAAACCTACTTTAATACACTAATAGTGAAGCAGATTGATAGTTTTACTTCTACATTACCATTACACTCCACTGCGCGATGGACTATTTTATAAAAAATAATGTGAGGGTAGTTTTGCTTGTCAAACTATGACAAGAGGTCAATAATACATTGACATCGATTTGTGTATTACATAACCTTTTCGATTTTAAAAAAGGTCGTGAGACAGCATAGACTATCCCTTCATAAAAGTACGTTGACGGATTCAGGGGGGGGGGGGTTTCAAGTGGGGTAAAGTCCACCACAGGCGGCCACTTAGTCAGCGGCACAGAGTTCAACTAAATAATTTGGGGTACGTTTTGCTTTTCAAATTATGACAAGACGTCGAAATCCGTTTGTTTATTAATTTAATATTTTGAGGTTAGTTTTATGACAGGACGTTGACATCGGTATATTTTAAGGTTAGTTTTGTTTGTCAAATTATGACAAACGTATGACAGGACGCAAAAATATTTTTCTAAATGGCCGTTTTACACCAACAATTTATTCGCAAATTAATTCATGAATTTATTCATGAACTTCTTTGATGAAGTTTTGCGCTTTACACTGATCAAATAAATTCACGAAGTTTCAGCCTATTTTTACTGTCATTTAACAGTTATACCAACATAACAATTTAAACTGTACTTTTAAGGTTATGTTATTTGTGAAGCTTAAGTTTTTCGTTATTTTGAGCTGTGCTATGCGGTTTTGTTTCTATTTTATATTGAACTATGAATAAAATTAAAAATAGAATTCCATCAATTTTCCATGGCATTTTCCTTTTGCTGTTGGCACTACTGAAATTCACGAATAACTTTGACGCAATTAGAACAAGTTTTAATTTCGTGAAGTTCTTCACGAAGACGACCGTGAAGTTATTTGATGTCAAATTTGGGCTTTACATATATCAAATTTCTTCATGAAGTCACTTCGTGAACTTATTTGACAAAGAAATTGTTGGTGTAATACGGCCTTTAACCATCCGCACGAGTCCCACCGCCTGACGAGTCCTTGCTAGACAAATTCCGTCGAAAAGGTATATTGGCAACCGGTTTGTTCGTTGTTACCCAGAGCATTTTTTTTTAAATATTATTTTTATAAAATAAAATAATATTTGTGGAAAAAAATGCTCTGGGTAACAACGAACAAACCGGTTGCCAATATACCTTCTCGACGGAATTTGTTCGTTGTTACCCAGAGCATTTTTTTTTAAATATTATTTTTATAAAATAAAATAATATTTGTGGAAAAAAAATGCTCTGGGTAACAACGAACAAACCGGTTGCCAATATACCTTCTCGACGGAATTTGTTCGTTGTTACCCAGAGCATTTTTTTTTAAATATTATTTTTATAAAATAAAATAATATTTGTGGAAAAAAAATGCTCTGGGTAACAACGAACAAACCGGTTGCCAATATACCTTCTCGACGGAATTTGTTCGTTGTTACCCAGAGCATTTTTTTTTAAATATTATTTTTATAAAATAAAATAATATTTGTGGAAAAAAAATGCTCTGGGTAACAACGAACAATCCGGTTGCCAATATACCTTCTCGACGGAATTTGTTCGTTGTTACCCAGAGCATTTTTTTTTAAATATTATTTTTATAAAATAAAATAATATTTGTGGAAAAAAAATGCTCTGGGTAACAACGAACAAACCGGTTGCCAATATACCTTCTCGACGGAATTTGTTCGTTGTTACCCAGAGCATTTTTTTTTAAATATTATTTTTATAAAATAAAATAATATTTGTGGAAAAAAAATGCTCTGGGTAACAACGAACAAACCGGTTGCCAATATACCTTCTCGACGGAATTTGTAGAAAAGGACTCGTCAGGCGGTGGGACTCGTGCGGATGGTTAAGAAAAATATTTCTGCTGACAGGACGCTGCCATCGAAAGATTATCAGGTTAGTTTGTTAGTCAAATCATGACAAGACGTCATAATATCAATAAATCAACTGCCATTTTGGTTTACTTCACGGCTATACAATCGGTTTGATTCTTTGCTAGCTTAGTATAGTAGAAGGATGTGAGCTACGTAGTCCATGAGTTAAACGTCAAAATTTCACTTGTTTTTTTTTAGTGATTCTGGTTCACTTACTTCTCCTTAAATCCCAAGGCCTGGAAAAATGCATATATATATATACAGTGTGTCCACGGATGGACGTAACTATACTTGTAAAAAACTTTATTTTCAATTTTTCGAAAAAAAGTCATTCTTCATCATTTCTTTTGCTTCTTAAATAAATATAATTCTGGTAAGAAAATTTCCATTTTTTTATACAGGGTGCACAAAAAATGTACATTTGCAAAATTAAAAATTTTTGATCCGACTTTTTTGAATGATCAGAATAAAAGAGATTGAAAAGAGAATTCGAAAAGCTGAATAAAGTTTTGAGATATGACATGTGGTAACTACGATATCTTATATTAAAGTTAAATAAATTATTGATATTTTCCTTCAGATTAAAGTTTTAATATAAAATATCTCAGTTACCACAGGTCATATCTCAAAACTTTATTCGGCTTTTCGAATTCTCTTTTCAATCTCTTTAATTTTGATCAATCAAAAAAGTTGGATCAAAAATTTTTAATTTTGCAAATCTACATTTTTACATTTTTTGTGCACCCTGTTTAAAAAAAATGGAAATTTTCTTACGTAAATTATATTTATTTAATAAGCAAAAGAAATGATGAAATATGACTTTTTTTCGAAAAATTGAAAATAAAGTTTTTTACAAGTATAGTTAGGTCCATCCGTGGACACACTGTATGTAGCATGTCAGCACAAACCGCTGTGTGTGTCATTGTCATCGCCCTACGAAAAAGAAAAATTTGAAAACATTGTCAATTTTCTATTGCCAATATAATCCGACACATGGTAAAGTGAGACAGCTTAAACGCCTTTTTTGGTTTTGTTTAGATTCGACAAAAAAGTGAAAAACTTTTTTGGCGAGAATAATGCTTTCTTACATTTTTAGTATTTAATTATTATTATTATTATTATTTATGTAAGTAAGCAATAATATTAATACAGCAATGCGTGACGGACAAAAATACTTCCTGATTGGTTTATCAACGCCCAGCCCCAACTGGGGTATCCTAATAGCATTATGAAATTTAGATGTTTCTCGTATACATAAAGCATAGTTCACTCCTAATGAGGTGAAAATAGAAGTTGAAATTATGATACTTACCTGAAGGACGAAAACTGGTGGAGGTCTAAAAATTGGTAAGTATACAGGGTGTCCCGAAATTAGCTGACAATATTTTAAGGACAAAAATAAGACTAAAACCTTCTATTAATATAACTTTAAAAACGCTTCGTTATGGGGCTAGAGCCCCCTGAATTGGAGCTATGACAAGCAGTTTTTTTACAATATCTCAGAAACCGATTAGGGTATCGAAACAAAATTTGATACATGTTTTACCCATGATAAGACGCAATAAACGGTTTAATTAGCTTAACTGTTTTTCTTCCAGTGGCGTCCCACTGGGTAGGTAGTTGGGATAATATTGCCCTAAGTTTTTTATTTGTAGGATTGCAATTGCAAATGCAATTTTCAGAAGCCTTGAAGTTTTTTATTAAAAAAAGGTACTCTTGTTTCATTTCGGTAGGATTCACCATTTTCCAGTAAAATCGATTTTCAAATTTTCAGTTTTTTGAAATCCGTTGAAAAGACTAAGGTTTTTTTTGCATATAATTTTCAAATTCTTCCTACCTCACAAAATATAACACGCAGGTCTAGATTGTGCATCCAACAAAATGGAAATCATTTCGAACGCTTGCTTAAGAATTAGTTTCCCGTGTGGTTCACAATCAAATTTGATTTGCAATTTGTTATTCTTTTTTTTTTATTTTAAAACTCTCTTAAAATCACCATGAAAATAAATATTTAAGAAACAAGGTAGGTAATCTAAAAATATGTTTAATTTGAAAACGTTACATTCTGTCAAATTACAATAATAAAACGTTTTATTAACAACAAATTTAAAATTAAAAAATAAATTACAGTAAAACTATGAAATAAAAAAAAATGGTAATATTTACTTAAGGCTCCACCCCGTGCGACGTTACTGGAAAAATATTTTAAAGTAACATCCTTTAATAAATATGCCTTGTCGCTAGTAGAACTTTTAATAAATTTCATGTTTTAATATTAAGTGTTTGCTGAGATATGCAAAAAAAACCTTAGCCTTTTCAACGGATGTCAAAAAACAGAAAATTTTAAAATCGATTTTACTGGAAAGTGGTGAATCCTACCGCAATGAAACAAGAGTACCTTTTTCCAACAAAAGACTTCAAGGCTTCTAAAAATTTTACCTGAAGTTAAAAACTCCTACAAATAAAAAACTTAGGGCAATATTATCCCAACTACCTACTCAGTGGGACGCCACTGGAAGAAATACAGTTAAGCTAATTAAACCGTTTATTGCGTCTTATCATGGGTAAAACATGTATCAAATTTTGTTTCGATACCTTAATCGGTTTCTGAGATATTGTAAAAAACTGCTTGTCAGAGCTCCAATTCGGGGGGCTCTAGCCCCATAGCGAAGCGTTTTTGGAGGTATATTAATTGAAGGTTTTAGTCTTATTTCTTAATGTACTTTATCCCCTTAAAATATTGTCAGCTAATTTCGGGACACCCTGTATAATCCTCTAACAAAACAAAAATATACATGTTTTATTATTTTTTCAAAATTCACTGAGGGTATGGACTATTTTAGGAGGGTTTATAAGTCCAATATTGCTATAGAGATAAACATTGGTATTTCTAATTTGAAGAAGTAGTCCATACTTAAAGTAGAGTTGAAAATGTAGGAAAAAAAGGAAAAACAAAAAGTCTTCCTCCACAAAATTTAATAGAAATAAATTCTTTATGGGTCTCTACATGTTTCGAACGTAGAAACGTTCATCTTCAGAAGACAGAAAAAATTTATATTGTGCTGATGGTATTAGCAGAAGCGAAAATGGTATAAAACCTTAATGGAGCTTATGGCATTGAAACATTGAAATTTAGAAATGACGTATATAAGAAAAGTTGAGGAGAGTTAAAAAATGCTAAAATGAAAATAAAAAAAATGATAATATCTATTAGTTTTTTCAAAGAAAATACAAAATTTACCGCTAAATTCGCTATAAAAAACTCAGTTGACCTAGTAAACAAAATCGAAAATATTATTCTACCAAAGAATGCTAAACTAATTTCATTTGACATTACTAACTTATTTCCTAGCATACCCGTAAAAGATGTTTTGATTCTTGTTGAAAAACTTCTGGATAAAAAACAAATAAACATAATTAAAAAACAAGAAATATTAAATACCCTTACCTTATGTTTAAATCAAAATTATTTTGAATTTGACAATAAATTGTACAGCAGCAAAGAAGGATTAATTATGGGAAACCCGCTTAGCCCCATCTTAGCAGAAATATTTATGGATTCCTTGGAGTCAACAATTTGTAGTCATCCCCTCTTTAAGAAATTTCTTTATTGGTACAGGTATGTGGATGATGTTTTAACATGTTTTGTCGGTACTAAAAGACAGCTAAATGAATTTATAGAACATATCAATAATCTTTACCCAAACATTAAATTTACCATAGAAAAAGAAGTAGACAACTCCATCAATTTTTTAGATCTTACTATAAAGAAAGAAAACAACAAACATATTTTTTCAATTTTTCATAAACCTACACATACCGACACAACAATACACAACACCTCATGCCATCCTATCCAACACAAGAGAGCAGCTTTTTACAGCATGGTCCATAGATTAATTTCAATTCCCCTCCAACCAACAGATTTTCAAAAAGAATTAGACCTTATTAAACAAATCGTAGTAAACAATGGATACCAACCCGAAATTATAGATAAAATACTAAAACAAAAAATGTACAAAAAATTCCTATCAATGATATATCCGACAGAAAAAGAAAAACCAAGTTACTACCAGACAATTACATATATAGGAAACATCAGCACAAAAATTAGTAAATTCATGAAAAATCTTAATATAAACACAGCTTTCAAAACTCAAAATACCATAGGAAAACTTATAAAAAATAGTAAAACTAAAACCCATAAAAAAGAAAAATCAGGAGTATATAAATTAACTTGCGGTGATTGTCCAAAAACCTATATAGGCCAAACAGGTAGAAGTTTTTCAAAAAGAATCAAAGAACATTTTAATAGTTTTGTAAATCGCAAAAATGATTCCAATTACGCGAATCATCTTATTGAATCCAACCACTCTTTTAAGAAGAATTTAAAATACTTCATATAGAAAATAAAGGATCAAAATTAAACCATCTCGAATCACTGGAAATAAACAAGCTTAAAAATGAAAATGTGTTGTTAAATAATCAATTAGACCTAAACAATTCACCTTTATTGAACTTATTTTAATATTCTTGTCAAGCAATATAACTCCCAATTTAATAAATTTTGTAAATAAAATTAAGATAGGAAAACTCCAAACTGTTAATCTGTTCTTAGGACTAAATTGTTTGTCAACCTAGAATAAATTATTCAAAATATTAGGGAAACCCATCGTTTATACCACCCTTTACAATCAAATTTCTTTTGTTATTATACAGGCACCTATATATAGCGTATCTTTAAAATTAAATGTACATTACCTGACGAAGCTGCAGTGCAGTGAAACATGTCGTATTGTCAATAAAAAGTGGAATTTAAGTAAAAAAGTGTTTTACTTACAGTAATAAAACAATATTATTATGAAAAGGAAAGAAAAACACAAAGTCTTCCTCCACAAAATTTAATAGAATTTTATTCTAAAAAAGGAAAGAAAAACACAAAGTCTTCCTCCACAAAATTTAGAATTTTATTCTATTAAATTTTGTGGAGGAAGACTTTGTGTTTTTTTTTCCTTTTCATACTTTCAACTCCACTTTAAGTATGGACTATTTCTTCAAATATTATTATGGATTTCCACCAAGTAACGACCAATAATATTAAAGGGAGAAATATAATTTCGTGAAATTCGTTGCAAGAAACAGGAAACATGTTTCAGTACCACACAACCCATATATTTAAATGAGACGGAACACAGTGGTGTTTGTGAAACAGGCGACCCGAAATTGTTTCGCATACAAATTTCACGAAACAGAACGTGCTGGTTTTGCAGAAATTTGTTGCCTTTAAATTCATAGGTTCTTGGACTTGAGAGAGTCTACATGTGATTTCATCCTGTAAAATTCCTTATACTGGTCAGGATGTTGCCGGAGTTCTTTACCAACGACACAAGCATTATATTTTAGGTTAACGATGTTAGCAGGATGTACCCAGAATCGTATTTTTCTTATCGCTAATAACTTCTTTCGGTGGTTTAACCACCACAACAAAATTACGTCTTCATCCGAGGAAATGTTAAAGAACTCTGTCATAGATACACAGGTACACCGAGTACTGTTAGTACCTAAATGGAACGATAGGTGAACGTGAACACTTGATCTATAAGTAGTAGCCGCGGCTTCGCTTGCATAGAGAATTGAAATACTTTTTTTATTAAACGTTTGGTCAGTTAAAACTAGAAAAAAAAAGATAGAAAATAAAAATCGGAAATAATAACAAATGAAATTCTATATTTTTGATATTATTTTTATAGTGTAATGTATTCCCTGTCCCTATACAGGGTGTTACAAATTCGAAGTCATAGCTTTGCTATCTCGGTAACCTTAAGAGATAGAGAGTTGGTTAAATTGAGGCAAAGTTGCGCATTTTTATGCTGAATAATTAACTATAAAAGAAATTAAAAAATTCCGATTACTTTCGGAGATATCCGAAGATAACTGATAAAATCAATTCTGGTTTTTATTTATTTACGGCCTTAATACTAGTTACTTCCAAAAACCAAGAGCACTTTTTCATTGCACATTTTTATGCTCTTAAAAAAATATTTTTGTTTTTTAGATGCGACGTTAAGTAAATATTAAGCATATCGCGTTCTTCCTCATTAGAAAAATAAATTTTTAAAAGGGAACTGAATAATTAAACATATATCAAATCTAAGGAACAATAGTTGCTTATTATTTGACCACTTGTCTTGGCTGAGCTGACCTAAACTGACTACCTTGCCGTTTTATTTGACCAAGTAAGTCAGATTATCTCAGTCAAATTTCCTCCCCTCTTACCTACGCTAAGGTTACCGGATTTGTGACTGAGATCGTTCGTTTTGGCTGATTTATGTGTCAACATTGTATAAACGTCGGGCTAATCAATGATGATTGACCATATCCATTTTAAAAACTTTATTGTAAAAAAATAACAACTAAAAATCTGAACATTTTAAGGTAAAAAATATATGAGCTTTTTCATCCTTCTTGATGACAGACATTACCCTGGTCACAGTTCTTGTCAGGTATTAAACCTGCATTTTATGCTTGAACATGCCGCCCGCCTTGAAAGGACATCGTTCTTTCAAATACACTTGCATCATTAAGGTAAACTCATTTTATAACATTAACAAACAAATTACAACACAAAAACATGTTTTGCACTCCAGTCTTTTAACATTCAATTGGTAGAACACATATTTTGTTAAGCGCTCGTTTGGTTTCTCCACCACGTAACTGAACAGTTACTACTCTTGCTATCCTATCTGGACCTGTGTGAATGGATGTGATGCGTCCGAGAGGCCATTGTAATGGAGGAGCCTTATCATCTTTAATCAAGACCATTGACCCAATCTTAAGCATCTGTTGGCAGTTAACTCTCCATTTTTGTCGCATTTGTAGCTCGTTAAGGTACTCAAGGTGCCATCTACCCCATAGCTGCTGCATCAAGTGTTGAGTTTGTTGCCATTTATCTAATAGATTTTCAGGAACGTGAGATAGATCAAACTCTGGTAGCATAGTTAAGGTGCGTCCAATTAAAAAATGGGCTGGTGTTAAGGCTGTGTTATCATCAGGGTCGCTAGACATTGGACAGAGTGGGCGAGAATTCAATATACCTTCCACCTGAATCAACAATGTACTAAACTCTTCAAATGTAAAAGAACTATTACCCATCATTCTTTTTAAATGTGACTTAATACTTTTTATTCCCGCTTCCCAGAGACCACCAAAAGTAGGAGAATTGGCTGGAATAAAATGCCATTTGATTCTTTCCGTTAAGAGATTTTTAGATATAGCTTCAGTATTATTTTCTAAAAATGTGTAAATAGCGTTTATTTCGTTATTTGCACCCAAATAATTAGAACCATTATCAGAATAAATATTACATGGCCTGCCCCTTCTACTAATAAATCTTTTAAAAGTTGCTAAAAATGCATCGGTTGTGAGCTCTGATACTAACTCAATGTGGACAGCCTTTGTACACATACAAATAAAGAGACAGATGTAAGCCTTGGTTAATTTTGCGCCCCTTGTTTTCCGATCTTTAATAAGAAACGGACCACCATAGTCAGTACCAACATTTTCAAATACCGAAAAACCATTTACTCTAACATTTGGCAAATCACCCATTAAATAGTTCAGAGGTTTGGGCTTAGCTTTGTAACAACGAACACACTTGTTAACAATATATTTACAACAACTTCTAGCGGAAATAGGCCAATATTTTTGCCTTATTGAAAACATTAATTGTTGAGCCCCGCAATGAAGCAAACGTTCGTGTTCGTTATGCAAAATTAGTTTGGTTAGAGTATGATTATTTGGTAAAATAATTTGATGTTTTCTATTAAAAGAAACATTACTATTTCTTAAACGTCCCCCAACTCTTAACAATTCTTCATTCATAAAAGGATTTAAGGAAAGTATCTTACTTCTACTCGGATTATCTTTATTATTTAAAAGATTTCTATATTCGTGCGGAAAATATTCTTTTTGTACCGACCTAATTGTTAGGAATAAAGCAGCTTCAAGCTCGCTTGGTTGGAGCACACCAAATTTTCTTTCTGATATATTATTTTTGCAGTTATGTATAAAGCGTAAAATATAACTTAACACTCCTAATAACTTGTTTAAAGATGAAAAATGGTTTAACAGATCATTTATTAAGGTAGCATTAGTTATAACGACACAAGCTACAGTTTTAGTCTCCGGTACATTTTGTAATTGTTCAACTTCCAGATTATACCAATCGCTATTATTCTGAAGAAGCCATTTTGGACCGAACCACCATAAATCATTTTTAATTAAATTGGTTGCCGAAACTCCTCTAGACACCAAATCTGCAGGATTTTCTTCCGATCGTACGTGCTTCCAAGAATAAATACTAGTCAAATTTTGTATTTCTTGTACTCTATTTGCAACAAACTGTTTCCAAGTACTAGGTTCCTTTTTAATCCAACATAAACAAATCGTAGAATCCGTCCAACAATAAATACCATCTAACTGTATATCAAGACACGCTATAACTTTTTTCATTAAGTTAGCAAGGAGAACTGCTCCACATAGTTCTAGGCGTGGCAGACTTAAAAGCTTTATCGGTGCTACCCGTGATTTTGCGCAAAGTAAGTTACATGTATAACTACCTGACAATGACGTCAAGCATCTTATGTAAATACAGCAACCGTATGCTCTCATGGATGCGTCGCTGAACCCGTGCAATTCAATCTTAATATAATTGGATATATTTGCATGTCGTGGTATCATTAAATCATTTAATTGAGTCAAAGTATTATAAAACATTAACCAATTTTCATTAAAATGCTGGGGTAACCTTTGATCCCAATCAAACTTATTTTTCCAAAGATCTTGCATAATTAATTTTGCGTTAATTACAATGGGACCAAGTAGTCCTAGTGGATCATAAATCTGGCAAATTGCTGAAAGAATACTGCGTTTATTCCATTGACATGGTTGGATAGTAAAATCAATATTTATATTATATTTTATATAGTCATTCTCTGCATCCCAGTAAATTCCTAATGTCTTATTTTGCTCCCCTATTGGAAGTATGGCGACATCTAATTCATGGTTCAATTTAAACTCTTTCAAAATATTTGGATCATTACAAAGCCATTTTCGTAATTCAAAACCTGAATTGGACAGAATTTTGGAAATATCTTTTTGTATTTTGATAATCTCATCCGCTGTGTCAGAAGAGGTCAAGAGATCGTCAACGTAAAAATCGTTCTTGATTATTTTTCCTATCAAAGGATAACGACTTTCATTATCTTCTGCTACCTGCAATAAAGTCCTGACAGCAAGATATGGTGCCGAAGCTGTACCATACGTAACAGTATTCAACTCGTAACACCTCACCTGCTCTTCTGGGTCTGCTCGCCAAAATATTTTTTGAAATTTACGTTCGTCTTTGTTTATCAAAACTTGGCGATACATTTTCGATATATCGCTACTTAGTACATACCTATGGAGACGAAATCTAATTAAAATCAAAAATATATCTTGTTGTAAAGATGGACCGACATACTGCACATCATTAATAGACAAGCCTGAACTAGACTTTGCCGAACCGTCAAACACCACACGGCATTTCGTAGTAAGACTCGATTGTTTTATAACAGCGTGATGTGGCAAGAAATATCCTTCTTCATTTTTGGCATCTACTTCAACCATGTGTCCTAAATCTTTGTACTCTTGCATAAAATCAGTATACTGTTTTCTTAACTCCTGATTTTTATTTAATCTTTTTTCTAATAAATTAAATCGATGTAATGCCATAGTTTTAGAATCGCCTAATTCATTTACTGACTCTTTAAAAGGAATGTTCACTATATATTTTCCAGAAATATATTTTTTAACTGTGTCTATGAAATAATCCTCACAATACTTTTCTTCTCTGGAGAGGATTTTATTTACTGAACCTGAACCTAACTCTTCAACTTCCCAAAACTTTATTATTTCCTTATTTACCGACTCTAAGTTAGTATTGACATTTAAAAATGTGAAGAACTTGTTTTCATACGCTAATGAATTTAAGTATAAATTTCCGGCAATAACCCAACCAAACTCAGTATTTTGAAGAACTGGCATATTTGGATCCATTTTCCTGCGCTCAGGAATTAAAACTGTCCAAAATATTCCAGATCCTAGCAATAAATCGATGTCACCAGGTATATTAAATTTTGGATCCGCCAAACTTATATCTGAAGGAATTTTTAAAGTGTTTTTATTAAAATACTTAATTGGTAGCCTTTCGGTAATATGAGGTATAACTAAGCAATTGGTTTTTATACTAAAATCCCCTTGGCAAGAATTTAACATTATCCTAACTTCATTATTGATTTTTTCCAAAGCTTTACCTACGCCTTTAACTACATGATTTACTTTTTTACATTCCAATCCTAACATTTTAGATACCTTTTCCGATATAAAGTTACTTTGTGAACCGCTATCTAAAAGTGCACGACAAAGAACCGATTTATTTCCATTATCCACACGTACTAGTGCAGTTGACAATAAAACTTCTGAAACGTCACAACAGCTGGAAACGACGCCTGCGTTACATGCATTTGTCGCGTGAAACGTCATACTCTGATGAGCGCTACTTATTTCCTCTGTAGGAACGCTGCTTTCATGGAAACAATTTTGGTTTGTCTGAGAAGAGGTACTTGCACCCACAGAAATACTATTATTCGAATAATTATTCGAACTTAAATGTAGTAAGGAATTATGTAGCTTGTGACATTTAATACATTTTTGTAACTTGCATTTCCACGTAGGATGAGAATCCCTTAAGCAATTTAAACATAATTTAAGCTTTTTTACAGATGAAATTCTGTCATTCACGTTTAATTTTAAAAATGATTCACACTTATAAATTGGATGCGCTTTTTGACAATAATAACATTTCACCTTTGAATTTCCTTCAAAAGAAGCAAAACTACGACTGCTAGCGTTACGAGCTTTCGCGTTACCATTTATACTACATGAACTTATTTCAAGTTTTTCTAACATTTCACACTTTTGTTTAAGAAAAACATTCATATCTTTCATGCTGGGTAAATCTTGCTCACATTTAAAACATTCCCAATCTCTTCTTGTAATGGGGTCAAATTTGGAACACATTATGTAAATAATTATACTATCCCAAGTATCAGTTTCCAAACCTAGACTATTTAATGAGCGCAAATGTTTCGTTACATTATCAAAAAAATTTCTTAATTCTGAATGAGATTCATGTGTAATACAGAAATGATCAAAAATTGCCTTTAAATGATTATGGATAATTAATTTTTTATTCTCAAAACGTTCTTCTAGCATTTTCCAAGCTATTTTATAATTAGCAGAAGAAACCTCTATCGATTTAATTATTTGTTGGGCATTAATCTCGAGAGATGACCTTAGATAATAAAATCGTTGTATATCTGTCAAGGCGTTATTGTTATGTACTAAAGCAAGAAAACAATCTTTAAACTCTAGCCACGAATCGTACTTACCATTAAAGGTATTTAGTTTAATAGGCGGCAATTTAACCAAAGACTGTACACCGTCTCACATCTGTTTTTCTAAACTTATCGCAAAATGATTGCATTGAACTTACAAGTCCAAAATAAGAGTGCTCAAAATTAAGAGCCTCATCGTCACTACTATATTCTATCAACTCTATTTCCCCTTGAATATCATTAAATTCATCATATAGAAGAAATACCTTTTCCAACCTCATCTCTACTTCAGTAATTAACCTGTCATCAATAGATTCCTTATCAATATTATCGAAATATCCCCTAGCTCTTGTGAGTTTTCCCTTAATTTGCCCTCTCTTAGCCTTTAAAACCCTTAATTCGTCATTCGTTGTAGACATTGTTGATCAGAATGGAAGAATATATTAAAAAATATGCAATAATTTACCAATGATGGTATTCTCACACCGACACCGGCCGTGTCAAGCTACCTTAACCTGATATACAGCACTGAATGTCAGTATGCTAGTATTGTCACTAGCTCACCTTAATTTTAATGGACTGTTTTCTTTATTTTTCTATCTCATCCGTCTCGCTGGGACCAACTTCTTATGTATAAACGTCGGGCTAATCAATGATGATTGACCATATCCATTTTAAAAACTTTATTGTAAAAAAATAACAACTAAAAATCTGAACATTTTAAGGTAAAAAATATATGAGCTTTTTCATCCTTCTTGATGACAGACATTACCCTGGTCACAGTTCTTGTCAGGTATTAAACCTGCATTTTATGCTTGAACAAACACTGTCAACTTGTCAATGGTTGTTTTATTTGCAATTTAGTCAAGAAATTTCTTTTAGTTAGCTCAGCCAAGACAACTGGTCAAATAATAAGCAACTACTGTTGTCTGTTGTCAAAGTCAAGGCACACTACTTCTGATGTTTCAATACCAATGCCTACTCTTCAGTATTTAAAAATCTTCAAAAAACTCCTACAGTATACAAAATACTGACAAGTGTGATACATCATTAGTTTTGGAACGTTAAAAGCTACTCAAAAATAGAATAAAAAATCCAGGTCCGTATTTAAAAAAATAAAGTTGATGATGGTATCTAAGAAATGAAACGTCGCATCTAAAAAACAAAATTATTTTTTTAAGAGCATAAAAAGTGCAATGAAAAAGTGCTCTTGGTTTTTGGAAATAACTAGTATTAAGGCCGTAAATAAATAAAAACCAGAATTGATTTTTTCAGTTATTTTCGGATATCTCCGAAAGTAATCGGAATTTTTTAATTTCTTTTTTAGTTAATTATTTAGCATAAAAATGCGCAATTTTGCCTTAATTTAACCAACTCTCTATCTCTTGAGGTTACCGAGATAGCAATGCTATGACTTCGAATTTGTAACACCCTGTATACAGTTTAAGAACCAGTTTATAACATTAGCAATTGGCACCTGGAAAACAGCAGGACAAGGACTAGAAGACAGTAGAAGATAACGTCAAATAGACTTCCTACGCAGTAAGTCGGGTTCATCGTAAAATTAAGCATTGCATTGTCCGTTTAGAAAATGAGTGCCCATACTGTACGCCAAACATAAAACATATTTACGTAAATATTATTTTAATAATCGAATTCGTAACCCTTATAGTACCTACCTAGAAATTTTACGAACAATACTAAAAGGAATTACCTAATACAGAAAAATATTAAACTTACAAGAATCATGTATCACAGCCTGTCAAAATAGATAATTCTATTAAAAATTAGCTTCTAAGCTTCTTTTTCTTCTCATGCTTGTGCTTTTTATGTTTGTCCTTCTTGTGCTTTTTCCTTTTCTTGTGCTTCTTTTTGTCTTTATTTTCATTCTTTTCTATCCATTCATCCTCACTGTCACTGGATATTGTAACAGTTGTGTTTTTTTCATTGTTAATGGGCATTTTTTCCGGCACCTTTGGACCATACAAATCGACACCATTATTAGGATTCACATTTATTGGTTCCACTGGTTCTGTAATCAAATCAGTTACATTAGAAATAGTGTCGTCCTCTTCAGCTTTACGTTGAGGTTTAGAAAATTTATGCAAGCTCAGGCCAGATAAAATACCCTCATTTAAAGGTTTAATTTTTGGTAATAACTGATCTGACATAACTGTAGCCTTCATTTCTTCTTTTCGAGAATCGCTGCTAGTACTGGCACGTTCTAGTGATTGTTTTGCGACCTCTTTTTTCTCTTCATTATCCGATTCGCTATCACTGCTTAAAAATACAGCTTTATACAAATCTTGTTGTTTTGCTATATCTATTTTTTCTGTGATATCTATTGGCATATTCTCTTCTACAATTTCTTCCTTAATTTCTGTAGTATTAATAGTATTATCAGCAGAATTGTCTATTTGTGTAGTTGCATCAACAGCAAGTTGCTCACACTCATCATTTGCTATTGGTAGATTTATTCTTTCACTTCCTTTCATTAGGCCTGGCCTTAAGTCACTTTCTTCTTCAGCCTGCTTCTGGTATTGAAAAATAATGTTCTTGGTACGCGTTCTTGTTTTTTCAGGTCGGCTGAAATAAAAATGAGGTTTGTAAAAAAACATAAAATTGGTTTGTTTTATGTAAAGTTCTTTAAGTATATGTATATTACCTTATGATATCTACAAATTTAAGTTTCAAGAATGTGATATTTTAATTTTTATGAATTATGACGTGACGACATCAGTTTCCAAATAAAGTAAAATATTTGTTTTACTTAAACCGATTATATTTTTAAACAGTGTTACCAGCATGTGGTTTATTATTTAAAAGTAATTTGCAGAGGAATATTATAGAAATCAACTGTGACTGCTAAAATGCATTTTGAGCCTCCTAAGGCTTAATAGTCTAAGATCCGACCATAGAACGACCTTCACCCATCATGTTACGGGATGAAACATGTTTTTATATAAAATTTAATATGTCAAAAAATATATTTCGTGAAGGTTGACTGAAAATTTTGGTGCAAAGTATTTTTAATTAAAAATTAAAAAATGATTTTTTTAAAGCATTGCACTCATTCCGTTACGTATTAAGTTGCATACAAATCGTAAGTATGTAGCTTGTGCAATATGCATACGCAGTGTTGACTACTTTTTTAAGGTGTAGTTATAAGGTAGGCAGGTGTGTACAGGTAAGTCGCTACTAGTATTTTGTAACTATCGACTTACGCGATAAAACTTATATTAAAATAAAGATAATTTTATTGCAAACATAATGACATAAGGTTGACTGCGAAAAATTGGTGCTGAATACCGGTTGACGATTTTTAATAATCTAAATATTCGTGAGATTGAATACGTGCGACAGAGAGGTCCGAGAAAAGTACCCAATGCGATAAAAAAGGACGCAGCATTGCAGCTGTGTGTAACTCGTGCGTCGGACGAAATAGAGTACGCATGCTCTTTGTTTGTGAACTTGAGAAAAAACGCTTTTTAGCCATTTTTTATTTCAATATATTGTCAACAAATAATGACGATCGTAGTAGTAGCACGTTTTTCATAAAGCTGAATAAAAATTGAGGCTATTTGCTCCGAAATGATGCTCAGCATTTACTGTAGTTTATCGCTACCTTTCTCAAGTTCACAAACAAAGCGCATGCGTACTCTATTTCGTCCGACGCACAAGTTACACACAGCTGCAATGCTGCGTCCTTTTTTATCGCATTGTATACTTATCTCGGACCTCTCTGTCGCACGTATTCAGTCTCACAAATATTTAGATTATTAAAAATCGTCAACCGGTATTCAGCACCAATTTTTCGGAGTCAACCTTATGTCATTATGTTTGCAATAAAATTATCTTTATTTTAATATAAGTTTTATCGCGTAAGTCGATAGTTGCAAATTACTAGTAGCAACTTACCTGTACACACCTGCATACCTTATAACTACACCGGAAAAAAGTAGTCAACCCAGAGTATGCATGTTGCACAAGCTACATACTTTCGATTTGTATGCAATTTAATACGGAACGGAATGAGTGCAATGTTTAAAACAAAATAATTTTTTAATTTTTAATTAAAAATACTTTGCACCAACATTTTCAGTCAACCTTCACGAAATATATTTTTTGACATATTAAATTTTATATAAAAACATGTTTTATCCCGTAACGCGATGGGTGAAGGTCGTTCTATGGTCGGATCCTCTACTATAAATATGACTATAAACTTACTAACCCAACTACCTCAGTCCAAAAGTGGATGATTTCGGAAATATAGTGTCAAAAGTTCAATCTGGTTTTAATTTTTTCAATAATTGGTGTATTGTCACAATATTAGGCTAGGAAGGTTTTGTGGGGGTAAACAATTAAAATCTGCTTTCATTTTTACTGTAAAATTTAGAGGGCGCCACCTGCGCGAAATTTATATTCTAATTATTATTACAACTATGACTTAATTGGCTAATTTTGGAATCCTATGAAAAAAATATAAATGCAAACTTACTCAACAAAAGGCTCTGGAACATTGAACTTCTTACACAATAATGAACAAGGGACCCAATCAGTTGTGATTCTTGTAAGGCCACCAAACATCTTCATTCTAACTGCATCTCGCATTTGATCAGTCCCATGAATGGTTTCACTATTCACTGGCTCTAGAATGTTGGTTACATCTTCTTTTCTTGAGGAGGACACAAACTTATCATTTAGGTACAAAGATGCAATATCAAAAGGACTATTTGAAACTTGATTTGCATTAGGACTTTCATGTTGACGATTGTTTAGTATAGAAGTAGTATTAAGCACTTCCTCTTTTAAACTTGTCTGTTGTAAAGATTTAGATTCAGTATGCTCCTTCTTACTTTCTTCTCCTAAATATCTAGCCCTTATAATAGGATTTATTTTACTAGTACTAGGTTTCTCTTCGTCTTCAGCAATTGGCTCAAACCTAGACCTTTTTGTCTTATGTTTACCTGTGAAGCTATGTGGTATTTGAGGTGGATGATACACTTTATTGTTTAACAAAGGTGTTACAGAGCGTATAAACAAATCCATTACTCGATTCTGATTACTTGAAACAGGTTTTTTCTGCTCCTTTTCTGCTGATAATTCAAAATCATAATTAGTCATATCTTCTTTTATATAAATATCATCATCTTCTTCTTCAAAAGCCCCCACACCAAAGGCCTGTCCAGTTATTGATATTTTTTTATTTTTATCAATCACACCATAATTTGAGCCACTCTGAGTAGGAAACAAACTAAAACGGTTTTTGTCTAAACCTACATAGCCTAACCCAAAGGTATTATCTTTGGGTTTTGTAAGGAATTCTGTGTATATTTCTGGTATTCTATATTGGTCTTGATTAATGTCTTCAGATATTTCGTAAGTTTGAGGCATTTGACATCCATACACTTTTCCATCTGATACAGTTTTTATTTTATCTTTAATGTTTAGGTTTTTTAGCAACATATATCCTACAGTTTCATTTCCACTCTTTAATATGCTATGTAAAACTGGCTCTCCAGGAATAGGCCCATCAGAAAAAACCTTTAAAAAACATTGATATTAATTGAGTAAATAGATTTTTGCCTTACAACAAAATTATGTAATAAAGACTTGTTATTGTATACGTTATTTTTAAGCCATTTCTTAAAAACTTAAATGGAGGTTTTCATTGACCGCATTATATGTACACTCGTGTGAACTTGAAATATTTCGTATTACAGTTTCGTAAGTATAGCGCCATTACTGGTAGATTCGAATAGGTATAGAGGGAATGAGGACATGCAATAAAATGACACAAATTGGGATAAATTCAATTGTGTCATTTCATTGCCTGCCCTCATTCCCGCTATACTTATTCGAATTTCGTATTACCTCGAATGATGCGCGTAAGATATGAATACTTGTAATGCGCCGCAGTAGTCTGGAAGTTAAAGCCTAATCCTGCTAAGTCACAAAATATTAGTTTTACCATTATAAGAACCAAAACAGTCCAGCAGAGCTAAAGCTAAGCATTTCTTAAATCTTAAAAACTCAAGAAATTTCCAGAATTAGGTACTGTATGTGATATATACAGTGATGGGCAGAATTTACGCAGCAAATATTGTTGGATTTAAACAAATAGCGATATTGTCAATAGTTTCTGCATAATAGGAAATGCCAAAAATCATTAAACAGTGGCGTTCGTCTCTAGCAGTTTGACGGGAAATTAAAAAAAAAATGTGGTGTTATGGTTTTACATTAAAATATTAATAGACTCACATATTATAATATTGTATATGTGAAGCCTCCACGGCAAAAACGCTGAAAGTCACCTATTACATTTGCTAGAAAATTAATTTTAAAGTTTAAAACGAAAGTTCGAAATCATGCAATTTAAATTTTAAATCAAATTGTTAGTCACCGTGGTAATGAGTTATCGGTGAAAACGATAAACGTGTTCTTAGACCGTTATGATTTTTCTATTTTCCTTTTTTTATTATACCTACATCGTTTTTGCTGTGTTTCGCATCGACTTACAGCGTTTTTGTCGTGGACGTCATTATTTGTTTCATGAATAACTTTACAACGTTCAGCGATATTGCCAAGCAGCCCGGGTTACTCAATTCTACTTTTTACACGCATTTTTGGTAGTAATATCGTCTTTCACCATGAAAATGAACTTTCAGCGTTTTTGCAGTGAAGGCTTCATGTATAATGGGCTGAAGGACTTTGGTCGATGGGCTATAGAGAATAGGTACTTGGTACACTTTGTTTTTAATAAAAATTAATTACTAAGGTGAGTGCGGGTAATAAGGCCCACCTAACCTAAGGGTATATTTTTTTTCCAAAAATTACACATTTTGGGAATTATTTATTTTGCGGAAAAAAACCTACCACAAATTTCTGAGGCTTAAATATGAATTACCCAACTACCTCAGTCCTCAGTCCAAAAGTGGATGATTTCGGAGATACAGAGTGTCAAAAGTTCAATTTGATTTTTGTTTTTCATAAATAATTTTTTTAATAATTGGTGTATTTTGATAATATAATATTCGGCTTGGGGGGAATTAAAATCTGCTCTCATTTTTATTGTAAAACCACCTGCAGTACCTTGCATACATTTAAAACGCAATAACTTTTTTGATCCATTCTGTATTGACCTTTTTAAATAAACATTCTTATTCTCCAACGTCTTTTACCTAAAAAAGGTATACGTGGTAAGAGTTGATTTGACCAGCCGTTTTTGAGATATCTGAATTTAAAAAATTCACTTCGTGTAGGGCATAAATAATTGTAATAATTTTTTATAATAATTGACAATAAAAATGAGAGCAGCACTTATTATCATCCATTTTTAAACTGGGGTAAGTTGGGTTAGATCGTCATATTTAAGCCTCATGAATTTGTGGTAGTATTTTTTTCGCACCTTTTAGAGTATATAAACTTAGAACTATAAACCGTGACATTTACAATAACAAACAAAAGCAACAAAATCAAAAACTCTTTAATTTTTAAAAACCCTGCAAACGGGCCTTGTTTCATATAGAGCAGGCCCATCTACTGTGTGTACAATCCAGGCAAACGTAGACATCCTGGTCATCAGCTGTAAATCCAATGAAATCCTCGTGCACCCAGATAAGAAACCTGGCACATATCGCCAATTATTTCAGTGGCGCATAACTTTCAAAACCAACTTTCTTTAGTGCAAGCGTCTATATTTTCTTTGGAGGTGGATGGGATAGACATTGATCCAAAAATTTTAATCTTTTTTCTTCCAGTTATAGGACTAAGGCCCATTCTAATTTTTGTGGGCCTTATTTTCTGTTTTACCACCTTCTGATATTGAAGGTTATGTATCAAATATTCTTTATTAAAAATCGTTAATTTTCTGGAAATACATTGTCAACATAAGTAATAAAAATATATACAGGGTGTTTCAATAAAAACTCCCAGGCCAAATATTTCGAAAACTAAAAGTGACATGTAAATTCTGTAAACGCCAGTTTTTAGCCTCTATGATTGGCTTCACAACTGTGTAAAAAATGTGTTTGCATAAGACAAGATGTAGGTGGCGCCACGGTGCAAAGAAATTTTTTGATGACAGGAACTTTTAAATGTTGTCGCTCTTAAAGATAATTAATTTTTGGTCAAATTATGTCCCATAAAAAATTTCGATAAATCCAACAAGAAAGAAGATATTTGGGGTTATTTCTTTTTAAAAAATAATTTTAACGAGTACATATTTTAATTATAAATATTTTTAATATCCGTTAAGTAGCAGATTTTAATTTAATTTTGGTAATGATAATTTTAGTGATGAAACGCTCGTGTAGCGCTAAATTATTACGTCGAGTGACGTCTCAGGGGGCGCCTTAACAAATAATATTGGCAAAAAATTAGACGCCACTGAGTTTTTGGTAATTTTTATATTTTTTTCGGATTAAGCAACTAAAAATATCCTTTTCTTGTCTGTTAAATTGTTTTCTTATCTTGCTTGGGTTTCAAGAAATAAAAATAAAAACAATTTTATTGCATATAGGTATCTCTGGAAAACAAAAATTATTAAATAATTAATACGTTGTATGTTTTTCTATTAATCGAAATACACTATTGAGAGTTTGCAGAACCGAATTATTATATCGATTTGCTATGTGTTTGTATGAAAACGGCAATAATTTTGAACACCTCATTCGACCCCATTAGTTAGTTTTTGGTATTGTTCTTATTTTCATTAATAATTTTGTATAATTTCTCATCAGTTCTTTCATAAAATTTAAAACATCTTTTAATTTTGTTTAATAATGCTTTAATGTTTTAATGCTTTTAATTACCAAAAAATACAACGTATTAATTATTTAATAATTTTTGTTTTTCAGAGATATGCACTAAAATTGTTTTTATTTTTATTTCTCGAAAATCAAGCAAGATAAGAAAACAATTTAACAGACAAGAAAAGGATATTTTTAGTTGCTTAATCCGAAAAAAATATAAAAATTACCCAAAACTCAGTGGAGTCTTATTTTTTGCCAATATTATTTGTTAAGGCGCCCCCTGAAACGTCACTGGACGTAATAATTTAGCGCTATTAAATTAAAATCTGCTACTTAACGGATATTAAAAATATTTATAATTAAAATAATAAAAATTATTTTAAAAAAAAATTAACCCCAAATATCTTCTTTCATGTTGGATTTATCAAAATTGTTTTATGGGACATAATTTGATCAAAAATTAATTATCTTTAAAAACGACAACATTTAAAAGTTCCTGTCATCAAAAAATTTCTTTGCACCGTGGCGCCACCTACATCTTGTATTATTCAAACACATTTTTTACACAGTTGTGAAGTCAATCATAGAGGCTAAAAACTGGAGTTTACAGAATTTACATGTCACTTTTAGTTTTCGAAATAATTGGACGTAGTTATGCATAACTCGACCAAGCGCCAAATTGGTTTTTTTGGTATTATTGCGCCACCTAATGGCCAGAGACATTATCTATTTAGGAAAAAATCGTGGAACGTTAGAGATCTATATTTTAGGTGATATTTCAAGTTAAACTAAGCGCCAAATGGCTTAAGCTAGTAGCTGCATTTCGCATAACGCGACCAAACACCACGAAATTTGCAGAAGTCGACCAAACGCCACGATTCTGGCGTTTGGTCTAGTTAAGCAAATCACGTAACCGCTTGCCAAGCATTCTGGATTCTTCTCGAATTGTTATTTTGACGGATGAAACTCATCAAGAAATAAATATAGAAAAAAAAGCGTGGAAGACCACAGAATATAGATACTGAAAAAAAAATGCTTTTAAAAATTTACTTGGCCAGACGGAAAGCCCATTGCAGAGAAAAAACACTAAGATCTAAAGATTCTGCTTCCTCTGATACCAAAAGATGCAAAGAGATTTTACAAAAACCTGGTGGGTGATCCAACTATTGAGGATGACTTAGATGGATATGGGCAACCGGATTTTGACGTCGAATACGAGGCAGAATATTAGGTAGTTATTTGAAATTTATTGGCATTAAAATATTTAGAGTGCTAGTTTGGGTTTTTATTTAAAGTTTGTTTGCAAGGTACGACATACCTATGGAGAGTAATAGATGTGTTTTGGACTTCCATTGCCTTTAATTTTTCATATCACAACGTTTCAACTGGTAAGTATCTCCAGTCGGCTTCAGGTGAATACCTATGGAGGTTTCCTACTTTTGTAATTTCTTAGAGTAGGTACTTACAGTTTTAGTAAATAAAATTTTTAAAATATGTTTCAGTTTTACAGCTATTTTGATGTTTGTTTTAATTTTAGATAAAAATGGATCCATAAGAGTTTTAAAAAATGACTTTTTATTTTTAGCCACTTTTCCTAACAACTAACTTTATTTTATTTATTTCTTATTTATTTATTTAAAAATAAAAGAAACGGCTTTGCATAAACGTCCTACGCGATAAATTTTACGCGGGGATTGGTTTTGCAAAATTAAAAAACATCATGGCATATAAATAGCATGATCAGACTAAGCGCCATTTTTTAACATAACTTCTAAAATAATATTTTTTTCTGCTCAAGGTTTAGACAGAATGGGCCTTTTCACTATTCTTAAATTTGATACATTTGGCATTTGAATTGTTTAGTCGGTGCTATAATAAGTGTTTTTCATCAATAAAATTATTGCTAGGTCATAACATTAATTTATTTCAGCACAGTAAAAACCGGGTAAAATTCAACCAATTTGAAAATCTCAAAACAGGCGCGACTCATGACGTAGATATGTTTAAAGCTTGCTAGAGCGCATGCGTTTAACATCGCACACGCGTAAATGCTGATCTGTCGAACTGCCATCGGCAACTTAAGCCGCTGTTGCCACATGTAGAAAGTTTTATAATCTTAATAATATACTTTCTTCTTAGAACTTTATTTGGATACTTTAAATAAATATAAACATAATACTGGTAAAATAATTCATTCCGCAGCTATTGAATGGAAAACTGGTATATTATAATTACTAATAATTGCTAGTCAATTTCAATTACCATTACACTGGTACTATAAACTATAATAAATGATTTTTGAGAGCATCGGCAACACTGTCAAGCTGCTGATTTTGTGAATTCTTGATATTTTAAGCCAGCGACTCGGCTATTCCTATCATTCCTCTGTGCATCAATCTTCCGGCGCGATGACGTAGGTATGTTTAAGTCCGTGTATTTATTCAAGGAGTTTTTTTATTTATTTATTTTCTCAGTTATGGCTTAAAAGTACAGAAAAGTAAAAACACAGAAAATTTTATTTTTTGTTCCTTTATACACTACTACCAAAATCAAAATTTAGTGAAAAGGCCCATTTGCAATAGTACCTTAGATATATCTTGCGAAAATTGGATCTCGATCATTAAAAACCGCTTTTTAAGGAAAGGGAAAAGTTAATCGCCATTTCCCAAAATTCTAATTTTGGCGCTTTGTCGAATTATGCATAACTACGTCCAATTGGCCTGAGAGTTTTTATTGAAACACCCTGTATAATAGCCCTATTTTTAATTTAATTGAATGATTAATATTCCAAACACAAAACCAAGAGAACGACTCAATTTTTGTAGTTCAAGCAACAAAAAATGTCAGGGACGCACGTGTTGATTTTACAATATAATAATATCGCTGTCGAATATAGAATTATGGAAAATGGTAGATGGGCCTTATTTTCTGCTGGGCGTTATTACCCGAAGTTACCTTACTACTTGAAGCTACCACACCCAACCGTAATATGTTTTATTTAAAAAACTGGTAAGGAATTAAGAAACAGAGGAGCTATTAGGTGTTTGGAGGCCTAATTACAGATATGTAAGTATTAAGGATCAAATTTTCTTTTTTGTTGAGCCATCCCCATTCTCATATATAGGAGAAAATAATAAAAAAAAAAATATGAAAGTATCTGATTTAGTCTTACTACCGTGCGAGCAAAAATTATTTGCATCAAAGAGGGCTTGGATTAAAAAACGTAGGGCTTGGTTTAGATCACAATGATATGGGGACGATATATCTAATCAAATATAGGTTAAAATTTTGTCAAATTCCTATTATGACATGATATGCCAAACTAATGAGTAATAAAATAAGTAGACAAATACAAATTTATTTTTGTTGTTTACAAAATTAACAAAGTAAGAATATACAGAAAGAAAAATAAAAATAATTACATAAATTGCTGAAGTTGGCCACCGCCATGCTCCAAGCATAAATTCACACGTCTCTTCATATTTTCGAAAGTGTTGACTAGCATCTCTGGAGAAATGTTACCACACTCTTCGATTCCTTATTTGTAATTGTTCTAAATTTGCAACTGGTGTTTTAAAAATAGTGTTCTTTAAATGGGAAAAAAACGAAGTAATCCATAACCGTTAAACAAGGTGATCTAGATGGAAATTCAATGTCTGATCGAAAACTGATCAATCTGTCGTCGAAAAAATTGCGTAAGTAGTTAATAGTTTCGGCGGCTGTATGGGCGGCTTCACCGTCCTGTTGAAAATATCCAAAACGTAGTTCGTCGTCAAGTAATTGCTCCACAAATGGATTCAAAATATTTTCTCTATACCGCTGTGCTGTAACTGTGTCATGGAAAAAAATAGGACCAACAATTCTTCTTCGGGAAACAGCTAACCAGACACCAATTTTTGAGGGTGCAATGTCGACTCTACAAAAAAATGGGGATTTTCACTACTCCCCATGCGTGTATTCTGAGAATTCACATAACCGGAGAGGCGGAACCAGGGTGTCATCCGAAAAAAATGTCAGGTCTAATAAATCATTTCTTTCCAATAAATTTTGGGTAAACCATTGAGAGTAATTCCTGCGTCTTTCAAAATCTGCGGCTTGTATTTCTTGGAATACTTGCACTTTATAAGGAAATAAATTTAGCTGCTTCTTAAGAATAGTCCTGCATGTTCCATAAAATCTTCCCACTTCTTGGGACAGGCGTCTTATACAAGGGGTCCCACAAGGATCAGTAATGGGACCACTCCTCTTTCGTATCTATATAAACAATCATCCAAATATCGCACAACATGAACATTTGGTCATTTTTGCCGATGGCACCACAATCTCAACACAGTCACATGAATTCAGTGAGCTTGTGGTGGATACTTGCGACATGGAAGCGAGAGCTGAAAATTGGTTTAATAGGAATAGCCTGGTTTTGAGTGCGGGCGCAAGACCAGTCATATGGTTTTCTCCCTTAGAGAAATTCCAGAGGACCCGGTAATATTTGGTAGAGATGCTGTGACTTTCCTGGGGGTCAAACTGAATACCGAGCTGAGATGGGACGTCCATGGTGTTGCAAAGAAAATGAAGAGTGCGATATTTGTATTGCGCACATTGGTGGGGCAGGTTTCTGAGAGTGTACTGCGCACTGCCTATTTTGCTCTTTGTCATTCCGTGATGTCCTATGTATCAACTTTTTCACTTTTTGTAAAATTATAATTTTCCATGTTTTTTAAACAACAAACTAATTTACTTTGGCAAAAGCTGTAGGCATTTCAATTTTCTTCAAGGCATGATTTTGTTTTATCAGTTTTGCTGGTCACAGGCTACTTGATGCATTTAAATCTAAATTTATTCTCAAAAGGTGCTTGATTTTAGGAAAGTTCTAAGTTAGCTTTTTAAAGTTTTTTATTGTCAGCTTTTCTAAAACCTAATAGTGTATGGTATCAAAATAATCGTAATAAAATCCTCTTTTTTCTTAACCCGACGAGCCTCCATGTTGCCATTTAAAAGAAAAGAGTTATACAACTTTAAAGATTAAATTTTACATAGCACATAACATTGGACCAAAAATAGTAAAATTGTATTTTTCCCAAGATTAAAGAACTGAAATAAGTGATTTTAAGGTATTCATGGCCCTCTCTCTAGATAAAACAAAAAATTTGGAAAAAAAATATTTTCTTGGTGACAAAAAGTCACAAGTGACACATCGTTGTATTTAGAATGTCATATGGAGTCAAAAAAAGTAAAAATATATCAGGTGTCCCATTTAAAAATCGAAAGTTTACGTGACTTCCGGTTAAACCGGAAGTTCCATAATGTTGAGTCACCTGTCAAAAAATGTAGTTTTATGTCGTATACAAATCTCCCGAATTTTATTTCATTACCTTGAAAACCAAAAAAGGTAGAGGGGCGAGCCACCTTCAGTGGACACCCGGTATATCTATCTATCTATCTAATTTGTTGGCGTATTTTGCATTATTTCACGAACGTTTGCAACAAGTTCTTCTGTTCTTACAGATGGTCTTCCTGCTCCTTTTTTGTGTTGTATAGAACCCGTTTCCCTAAACACAGCCACGGTTCTTTTCAGGCAATGATAAAAATCCCCAGCAATAAAAGCAACGTTAGGAAAATGTTCGTGAAAATCGTCCGTGCACAAACCCGGATTGTATTGCCACTCACCTTTTTATTCTAACCCCGTTTCGAAAATACGCTTCAACCATGAATGTTTTGTGCTGTTCCGTAAAGCCCATTGTGTGAATTGTTCAAGAAATTGGAAAAATGAGCGATAAATCAAATTACTTGTAACGACTGTCAAAGATGACGGAATAACTGACTGATTGTTAATTCGGGTAGTTACTGACACCCAACAGGTATTAAGCTCTACGGCTAAGCATTACGTCCTTAGATGCAAGGCCCTCTTTGATGCAAATAATTTTGGCCCGCACAGTATAAGAAGCTGTTTAAATAGATATAGTTACCTGTTTTTTCCTCTTTTTACTTGTATTAAAATCCTTAGTAGCCTTGACTACTTGAGGGGCTATTCCATACTCCCCAATATCTTCTTCATCCATAAAATCTTCCGGTTTCTGAACAGCCCCTTTCGCTTTTTCTGAACGGGAACTTTTAAATTCATTGGGTGTCCAGCCTTCCGGTGTGCCAACAGTATTAAAGAAACCTGCTGAAAACCCCCCTGTAAATGCTCCATGAAACCGTCGGCGTCCTTGAGGGTCTGTAGCAATTTGTTCCTCCACGGAAATAGGGCGCTTCTTTGGAAAAGAGTCTAAATTAAAAAAAAAAAACATTTAATTGTTTACATTACAATTTCATCACAATACTTGTATAGTCGTTCAAAAAGACATGAACTTTGTAATATTAGGTAGGTACATACTACATAGGTACTTAAATTATCTGGATATATTGCCAATTTTGCTAAATATTTTATTTCTAATTTTAGGTAATTTTCAAATTAATTGATTCAGCTGCAGCATATACAGTGTCACCAGTAAAGTCCGCATCATATGGGATTTTTTTTTATTAATAGCTTTATTCGAAATTTGACTTTGGCATCAAGCTCTGCTTCGATCGAGATGAAAATTAAGCAAAAAAATAGTAGTCACGTGATTCGCATTATCTGTCAAATTTAAATTTTTTCAAAAAAATAATTCAAAAGTGAGGTTATTTCTTAAAATATCGAAAAAAGTTATTAGAAAAAGTTGTTTTAAATGCAGTTTCTAGCCCACATGCAAAATTTCAGCCGCATAAGATAATTTTCATTTTTTACCTATATTTTGTAAATTGAACCACTTTTGCAAAATAAGACTCAACGCAACCTACATAAAACTTCTTAGTTTTGGCAATGCTTTATTTCAGATACATTTTCTTTAAAGTAGCGCCATAATAAATGTGTGTTTTTCTACAAAATCAAAATAGGGCTAATAAAATTTGGTCGCATGTGATGCAAAGTTTATTTGTTTTTGACCCTGTATAAGGTAACTTCATAAAATAAGTATTTTTCAAAACGTAGTTTGTGCCTGAAAGTAAAAAAAAAGAAAAATAAAAAATAAAGTAAAGGAGTTTTAAATTAAATCGTTGAAAATAGATAAACTTTACGTTAAGTTAAACTAAAATTTATTTTCCACTTAAAAAACATTTTACTGAAGACACTGTTTTCTTTTTTGTCTTAACATTAAGGTGTATTACTTTCAGACACGAACAACCTTTTTAAAAATACTTATTTTATGGACTTACCTTATACAGGGTCAAAAACAAATGAACTTTGCATCACATGCGACCCGATTTTAATAGCCCAATTTTGATTTTGTAGAAAAACACACATTTAATATGGCGCTACTTTAAAGAAAATGTATCTGAAATAAAGCATAGTCAAAACTAAGAAGTTTTATGTAAGTTGCGTTGAGTCTTATTTTGCAAAAGTGGTTCAATTTACAAAATATAGGTAAAAAATGAAAATTATCTTTTGCGGCTGAAATTTTGCATATGGGCTAGAAACTGCAGTTAAAAAAACTTTTTCTAATAACTTTTTTCGTTATTTTAAGAAATAACCCCACTTTTGAATTATTTTTTTGAAAACATTAAAATTTGACAGATAATGCGAATCACGTGACTACTATTTTTTTGCTTAATTTTCATCTCGATCGAAGCAGAGCTTGATGCCAAAGTCAAATTTCGAATAAAGCTATTAATAAAAAAAAAATCCCATATGATGCGGACTTTACTGGTGACACTGTATATGTCGTAGGCTGATAGTGAAATCCGTCATTTCATGAAGCGCCGGCAGATTGTGTAATAGGTATATTGGTAACTGGTTTGTTCGGGTTTGTCAGAGCATTTTTTTTTATTTTTATAAAATAATATTAGTTGAAAAAATTTAATTAAAAAAAAATGCTCTGGGGAACAACGAACAAACCAGTTATCAATATACCTTTTAGACGGAATTACACAATCTGCCGGCGCTTCATGAAATGACGGATTTCACTATCAGCCTACAACATATATATGGATTATACACAGAATGATCCATTCATAGACTAGTAACTTTCCCTCTAACCTCCTCGGAACCCCGGTATCATATAGGATACTTTTTTTACACAATTTTTTTTTATATCTAAATAGGTTTCGTAGTGCTACATACTCAACTATATCCCAGGTGATATGGTTGTGTCGACACGCGGCAACCGTTTTCGCGCCTCGGCTGATATTTTGAGGTTAGTAAGACTTATTAATTTAGGCGGTAAACAAGTGGTTCGTGACATAATAATGTTTAGAGACAAAAATAAACGAAAGTACTTTAAAAAATATGTTTTTTTTCTACAGATCTAGTTGTTTACATACTAGGCATTCGTATCATATGTTTAGTTTAGCCAAATCTAATTAATCTCTTTCCATATCATACCGTTTTATGTCGGTATCGTCCATGATACACTGGGTCCCTTGGTCCCTAGCAATACAGTTGATATAAATATTTGTAATAATATATATTTTTTATTCACAGTTTTTGTTTTGTGTAACGTCTTAGATGGGCCTATTTTATGAATAATGTATTTTTCAAGATTATATTATTTTGTATGCATTAAAAATGAATGCTGCAAATTTTCCAAAAAGAGACATTTTGGACTACCTGGATTTTAAGTTATCTGTGTCCCAATCTTTAATTTGGGATCATTCTTCAAACAAGGATGAAGAAAGCTCTGAAGAAGAGTGTCCTAGCAAAAAAATAAAAATACAACCTTTACCAGACAAGAGATTCAGGATCTCCGGTCAGCATTATCCACAATTTATGAAAAATTAGCAAAAAAGTAGGTCCAAATGTCGTAATCCTGGATGTAAAAAGCTCACATTTGCAAAATGCGCGACCTGTAAAATCTTTTTAGGTATGTTGTATAATATCGGAACAAATTGTTTTTACGATTTTTATAATTAAATAATATGGCTAGTTACTCGTTTTATTTTGTATTAATAAATACTGAAAGTATCATATATGATACGACTATTAATACAAAAGTCAGTTAACATTTTCGAAATTTAAAATTTTTTAAATTTAAGTATAACTATTTGTAACATACATACAAAAATTAACCCAAGAAAACCTTTAATTGTTCTCCTGGTTCCGAGGAGGCTAAATAAAATCAATTTTCAAAAAGAACTAAATAAAGCAAATTGCAGTAAATAATAGGTATACCTAACTCAAATCTAATTAACCAAATCATAAAAAAGAAAACTTACAAAAAGGCTATTGACTTAGTTTTTCCTAGAAGCATAAACTCTGACAAATTTAAACTTGTCACTTTCTTTGGACAACCTAGCAAAATAATTATTAATTTTCTTAATAATAGACTTGATGTAAATGCGTCTTAAAAAACTAATAACTCTTTAGGCAAATTTATTAAAAACAATAAAACCAAAAGCGATAAAAACAAAAAATCAGGCGTCTAAAAATTAAAACGCAATTGTCCTAAAACATACATTTGCCGAGACATTTGCCAAACGGGCAGACATTTTCATGAAGAATACAGGAACATTGTAACCTCGATTGTAACAGTTTTCTAAAAAAAACAAAACGGACTCAAACTAGCTAACCATTTAAGTACTTGATAATCAACATAATTTCGATCCATCCTTTAAAATCTTTCATACAGAAAATAAAGGCTTAAAAGTAAATTTGTTAGAATCTATGGAAATAAATAAACTTAAAAATACGAACCTGTTACTTAATGATCAATTAGATTTAAATAATTCACCTTCCTTAAAATTATTCTGTTGACCAAATACCCATATTTTACATAATTTAAGTATTTTAAACCCTCTGCTCGATTTTCCTGCTATTCTGCCGTCCACTATATTTTAAATAATCTAATTTTATCGCACCTTATTTATTTTCAATCTTTATTAGGTATATTAAAATGGCAAAAAAATGATATTTTTCACAAGGCTTAGTTTAGTCGAGCAATAGGTAAGCCGAAGGAATGTCAGATCATCATCAGTTCCACAGGGATCTATTTTTGGCCCTTTACATTTCCTGATAGATATTAATTATCTGGCATCCCTGGAAATATCAGGAACTTTTTGTCGATGACGCTACTATTTTGTGGCATTCGGGAGACACTAGTCATATGGAAGTTGTCATCACTAACAACTTGGTTTGGGTGAAGGATTGGTGTGATGCTAATTTCCTTTATTTATTTAATAATAATTAAATCAAATCAAAATACACATTATTGTTATAAGAAGTACATCTTGTTAACAAAGCTTTGGACAGTATTAAAACTGTTATGGAAATTACAATGTTCACTAGTATATAAAGTACGAAAAAGTAATCCAATAGGTAAATAGATAATCACACCTTATGAGACAACAAAATAGTCATGGTCAAAAATTTACACACAAATCAGTCTAAGACGAAGACAAGCTCAATCTTACAAAAAAATGTGGCAAGAATATACACTAATCAACGTTTTAAAAAAATAAAAAATTTAAAGGGAATGCCTAGATATTATCTAGCATTCCCTTTAATAATGTATTACGCTGGGATTTTCATTACAGCTTACTTATTTCTAAATTATAAAAGTAAAAATAATATCTTTAATAGTTACCTACACGTCATATTTTCAGTTTCCAATGATTTCAATTTGTCATAAGATAAATTTGATATGGTGCCTAAGCCTAAGTAATAAAATTACCTGTATGCACCAAAGTACGGAGGAATAAGGTAGGTACTTAAAAACTAGTTTTTATTAAAGATATAACTTACTGTCAATCTATCTAAGACCAAGATTATAATAAACTGTCATGTTGAAGGCATCCTTTTAGATGCCCAAACTCTGGGTAAAGTTAATTATAATATATAATATAATATAAATTTCTGGGCTTGTTTCGGGATGATAGGTTGAAATTTGAGCAACATATTTTACAATTAACCATCAACGTTTCTAGAGGTTGCTATGCCTTGAGGATCATTTCTCGGGATATGAATGTGGTAACTGCAAGGAGTGCTTATTTCGCCCTAATTAATTCTCACCTGCGGTAGGTATGGTGTGTGTTTTTGGGGTGCATGATCGAGTTATTTATTTAACACCGTCTCTTCAGAAGAGAGTACTGAGATTAATATTTGGTCTAAAGAGAAGCGAGTCTTGTAAGCAATCATTTGTTAGTAGTTACATTTTAACATTAGTAGGTAAGTACCATGCATTTCTATTTTAGCACTTTTCTTTTTGTACATAGGTACTTAAAAACTAGGAAGGAAATGTTATTTTTATTTTTGTGATGTAGGTATGTACTTATTTTTAATGTAAATTATAGGCTAAAAGACCTTAGTCAATAGCTTTTTGGAATTTTGTCTAATACCTACCTACCTACCATTAGATCTATTACTAATCGAGTATAGTCCCCATTAGAAGAGAAATATGTCTAAAAATGTTTTAAGAATATCTTTAATTTACATCAAACAGTGTAAACTCTAAGCAGAAGGGGGCAGACGCTTTAATTCATGTATCATCATACCTTCATCATATGGATCAAGAGGTTTTCCAAAGTAACAAAAATTTTCATTTTCATCCTCGGAGTCAGACATGACCCAATTCCTTCAAAAAATCTAATTCACTTTATTCACTATACAAGTGAAGCCAGTGTATTTTATCGTGCTTCTATTTTTCTCTTAAAATATTTAAAAACAAATACGAACATAACCATAAAAAAAACGTCATATCAAGTCAAGGATATTTTACTGGCAATTGCCTAGTAGCAAAGCTTGAGCAAAGCCTTTAGCCATAAACAAGCAAGCCAAGCCAAGGATAATTGAATTATATTAGGTTCTTTCCTTTTGGTTCTTTTTAAATACGAAAGCAAAGCTTAACAAAAAAAAAATTCCTCCCCCTTGCCACTGTTTAAAAGAATCCAAAAGAAAATCTGGAAAATATCTAAAGTCAATATATTTGCTTGGCTAAGTTGGGTATACCCTAAGTTGTTAACGGAACGCTTCGCAAAAAACCATACTATAATCGTATAGGAAATATAGAGGGGCATACATAATAACTTTTCTTTCCCCCTTACCGTGTTCTATTTCCCATACGAACTATACGAAGTTGCTCGCGATGCGTTAACAACTTAGCTGAGCAAAGATTTTTACTTTGCTTTGTGTTTAAAAGAAGCAAAACTCTTTGCTGAGCTTGCTTTGCTATTTAAAAGTAACTAAAAAGAACTTGGCTGTTGTTCCCAAATAAAGAAAAAAAGGGATTTATTTCTTCCTTCCTGTTTTAAAATTAGATAATTTTATTTTCGTTTTTTTAAACAGCAAAGCAAAGTAAATATTATATTTGCTTAATTAAGTTTTAGAGGAACACGCTTCGCGAACAATTTCGTATGGGAAATGTAGAGGGGCGGGGAGGAAAGAAATATTTACTGAGCTTTGCTATTAAAAGTAACTTATAAGAAAACTCGGCTATTTTGAATCATTAACAAAGAGGAATGTCTAGTTGAGAGGTACGGAAGCCGTGCTCTGCATAATATATTACTTCACTTCACGACGCTGAGAATGACGAAGTCATTTTTTGTTCCCATATCACGCTCCTGCATGTTCCACCTTTTACTCTATCACAGCTGTAGGCTGTGCTGTAACTGAGTTTGTGTTTTTGTAAATGGACGACGCAGTGCAATAACTCCTAGGCGTTGTTGCGCAGTGGCATAACTATAATAATTACCTATCCTATTCTTCTCAAATTTGAAAACTCATAGGGTTAAATCATAGTTATTAGGATGTAATTTTGACGTTTCTACCGTTCTTCAAAAAATTTAGAATGTATTAAAAAAATTGGAGTTAATATTTGATATACCTATATAGAGACTGTAACCAGAGGTGGGTAATATGGTTTTAAAAATGCATTTAAAATGAAAATACAAAATAGATGCCTCAAAAGCCATTTAAGATAAAAAATAGAAAATGGTTTTTAAATTTTCATTTAAAATATAAAATGGAAAATAGGTATTTTAAATAAGTTTCTATGGAAAATGCTTTCTCTTTATTAATGTACTTTACATATTATGTAACACCGAAGGTTCTATGTTTCTAAAAAGCATTGTTAGCTTTAATTATCAATAATAGGATTGGGCGGACGATTTTTTAAATTTAATTTCAGTTATTGTTTCTTGCCTCTTTACGGATTTCACAATTTTTCCCTCGCAATTTGACAATTTCTCACAACGTCATCATAACCACACAATCAGTGCTGTCACGCTCTTGCTAACCAATATCGGTAGATAGGCTTGCCAGATATAAATTTGGAAAAAGGGGTACTTATCTATATGCAGGCAGGCGCGTATATACTCTTAGTTATGGGGGTAATTAAAGAAGAAAAAAGCCAGGAGAAATTTTTTTGGGTGCCACGCCCTTTTTTCAATGTTTGTGCTTGATTTTTAATTAGGAAAATAAAATACACAACACAGAATCCTCAAGAAAACCACAACAAACAAACCCGTACAAACTAAAAAAAATTCAACTTTAATTGGAAGAAACAATAAAAACATAAAATGGGGTATTTTCGGTACCCCTTTTAGGTTTTTCAAAAAGGGGTACTTTAAAAAATATAATTACAAAAAGGGGTATTGTACTCCCAAAAGGGGTACTTCTGGCAGGCCTATCGGTAGATGTCAAAAAATAAATCGGTAGATTGCGGTCTAAAATCGGTAGCTAGCGGATTGCGCCATAGGCGCCGCTATTATGTTTTTAAATAAATAAAGACTGAAAAACAGTTTAATTTTTGTTAACATTTTATTTAGCGGAATAGCGCCCAGTCCAAGCGTTCAAACGTGTTTTACAGAAACACAGAAAAGGGGAATACCCGAAGATGCATCGGGGAATTACAGAAATTGTATTGACGTTATTTATTATATGATTTGGGTGGGCACCCCTAGATGTCGCTAAATATATTATAGGATTGTTTTTAGAGATGTTCTTAAACAAACTAGGGAGGCGCAATTAAGTATTTACTATGAGCTTATGGCTCAGAGGATAAATCGTATAATAATTTGATTATATATGAGTATTTTTAAAAAGTTCGATAAATCGGGAGATTTCACACTAGAATCGGTAGATCTATTCAAAAATCGGTAGATCTACCGATAAATCGGTAGACGTGGCAGCACTGACCACAATTCAATTATTGTCGAATGTCAATCATTTATCAGCTGACAATCGTTAGAGACGGCGAATCTCGTTCGTTATTCAGGTAAAATCGGGTGTACGAAATTGACCAATCAGAGCATCTATTATCTATAACTATTTTAAATAGAAAATTGTTCATTTATTCTATTTCAAATATAAAATAGAAAATACTTTTTTCGAAAGTATATTTAAGATAGAAAATAGAAATGCCATTTTCTATTTTGCATAGCCATTTGAAATAATTTCATTTCAAATAGTTACCCACCTCTGACTGTAACATATTTTGAAATATTTAAGAACTAATGCTTAAAAGAGAACACTAAATATAACTATACCGTTCGATCTGTGTATGCAAGGATCATATGGATATAATATAATATTTGGCAGTCTTTTATTTTCTTATTGGATAAAAGTACGATGCAGTGGCCCCCAAAAAGTAAGGCCTTTCCGCCTTTAAGTCCGTATCACTATCACATCATATCGGTAGACCGTTACAGATAGCGCGATGACATATAGAAAACAAAATAACAGATCAAAAAGTGACGTCACCTCTCAGCGTCGAGAACTGTCGTAAGATATGCAGACAAGACAAATATATTGAAACCTTGAAACAGTTACGTAAATAGGTATTTTCAGTTTGCTTCATTTAGACAGCAAAACATAGTAAATATCTTTGGTTAGTTAGGGACGCTTCGCGAACAACTTCGTATGAGAAATATAGAGGGGCATACTTATCCGCGATAAGGGGGGAGGAAAAAAAATCTTCGCTGCGCTAATTTAAATTTTTAAGAGGAACGCTCAACTTAGCCGTTGGCTTTGCTTTTTAAAAGTAACTGAAAGGAACTCTGCTTTTGCTTTCCTATTTAAGAGATAAAAGGAAAGGACCTAATAATTGTCGACCTCTCATTCCTCTGTGCTCTATGTGAATTTTAAAAGAACGCACTTTCAAGATAAATTATTTTTTATTATAAAAGGCTTACAATTTCTTTTTTGCTATTTTTGATTTTACTTTCATACCAATTTTTAAAACTTTGTAAAAATGTTTTCCTATTGCACTCGTTTTTCATTTTATACCGATACGTTAACTTTTATAAAAAATTTCGCCCACAGCGTTATTACAATACCTTTATATCTTACTATAGTATCATATTTTGTAAAAATTTTCGTTTGCCAGCGTGGAATTTCCACAACCCTGGGGATTTCACTTGGCCCCCCACTCCCCAGACAGATTTTCTTGCTGTTGCTCTGATAACATGGGCTGTGGGTGGCTATGCTATAGCTATACCTCGTTGCCTAAACCATTTTATGCTTTATTTTCATAAACTGGTCTTATAACTTACTAACAAATTATAAAATACTGATCAGTAATAAATATCAAAATGAAATAATCGTACAATAAAAAAACAAATGTTTCTAGATTTCATTCATCAATTTCCATCAACTTTTCATGTTCTTGCCAAATCTTAATTATTTACACTAAATTCATAATTTAAAAGATAATTTTAAAACTGTTTAACTATGTCTATTTAGGATCAATTTACTTCTTTAACACATTGTCAATCCAAACATTTAACTTGTCTTCGTCTTGTAATCCAACTAGTCTTTCTTTAGCCTTGCCATTTTGAAAAACTACAAGTGCAGGAATGGTGCTAACCTAAAAATTATTTTTATCATCTCCTGAACACACCGGATATAAAATGAATAATTACCTCGTATTTTGCTGCAAGTTCCCCTAAATCATCTATATCAACCTTGGCTACAGAAATATCTCCTTTCCTCTGGGCAATGACATTTTCTAATCGAGGTTCTAAAGCTTTGCAGGGTCCACACCACCTTGAGACACAGAGTATTATGATATATAATTATTATATAATTTTTAGTTTACTTACGTAGCAAAGAAGTCAACAATGACCAGATCTTTGCTGTTTTCCACTTTATCTACAAAATCTTTGTCATCTTGAACTTTAAAGGATGCTGCATTTGTAGGAGTTGTGGCAAGTGTTCGTCGACACACCGGAGCGAAATTCGTGGCAAAACATCGCCTAATTAAAGTATTCATTGCTTGACAAAATTTTCTTTTTTTTATGTTTTGAGTTTTGTTGACTAGAAATGAAAATGAAACAATAATTTTTTCTTTACTTTTGACTTGTGACTGCTAGTGACGAGAATACATGCGCCTAGTGATGGGCGATGTTTATCGATGTTTTGGCGTCACAAACATTGATGTGTAACTTTCGAAGTTTGATTTTGCCTATAGTTTCACATTTCACATAGACATGTTGATACCGGTGACCTGATGCCTTGTGTGGTGATTCAAGACAACACAACATAACAACTAATTTTGGTAATAGTTGCTTATCATCTTCGGACATCTATATTATTTGATGTTTCTTTAACATCGATGTTTTACCAGCGATGCTTTCTTGATATCGATGCTTGCTTCTTGCTTTCGATATTGACATCGATCGATGTCCCAACCCAACACTAAAAAAATCGAAGCGAAAAGATGACTGTCAATCAGGGTTGCCGATTTGCCAGTAATTACTTGCTTTTGCCAGTAAAAAATACGCCTGCCAGTAATGGCTTTATGCCAGTAATTTGCCAGTATTTGTTAACAGTTCCCCCCCCCAGGATTTTTTAAGACCTCTAGACTTTTCATAGGCTTCAAAATACCCAAAATAAGGACTTAAGGTTGAATTATCAACGTCATTCAATCTATTGCCAACATATAACCTATTTCGCGTTGATTTTTTGAGTTTATTATTTTAATAACTAACATTTAAAGAAAATCAATATCGTCGGTACATTATTTAGGTAGTATCTGATATATTACAAAAATATCAATTTATTTCATTGCTAATTTGGGGAGAATTGTATAGTGAAAGAACAATAAGTGACAATGACATAATAATGGTAAAAAAAATCTTACCCGATATTTTTCGCTATACAATTATCCTAAAATAAGTTATGAAATTCCTTGATATTTATTAAATATGTCAATTATTACCTATAGAATATCAAGTCGATACTGATTTTCTTTAAATTTTGTATAAAAGCTAGAAAACATAAATAAATCTACGCGAAATAGGTTATAGGTTGGCAAGCATGTTGATACTCCCACCTTAATACTTTTAAAATTAAAATCAGAGTTTAGTATTTGGAAAAACAAAAAAAAGATACAGATGCTATAGGTTCAGGGGCGGTAATTACCCCTCTCAGAAATTTTTTTTCAGCGTGAATTTTTGATTTTGGGCGTGGTCGCGAAAATTTTTCGCCTCCAGCGGTTATTGCGCCTACGGCGCAATCCCTTTGCCAGTAATTGTCAGCGTTTTGCTCTCATTCCGCCAGTAATTTTAGGTGAAACCATCGGCAACACTGCTGTCAATGACTGAGTGAAACTGGTAGTAGTTAGTAGTGGTAGTGAGAGTGAGTGAGAGCTAAGCTGAGCTAGTGCACGCTGCACTCCGCATGGGTAAAATTGCAGAAAAAGGGTACAGTTTTCTTTTAATTCGTTGAAAACTCAAAACAAACTGCTGGCTAGAGGTCGCTAAGAGCAACGGAAATAAGTTTTGATCTGTCATGCTTCGTGGTTGTTTGGTTTTTTAGTACGTCAAAACAACTTTAAAATGGACGATTTTATTTTTATTTTGATTGCATAGTTTGTTATTCGACATTGGTGTTGAAATAAGGTTAAATCAAGTGAAAAAATGGTCGAGAGAAACGAGAAAATTTTATCGGAGCTGTTAAAATTGAACGGAAACAACGTTTGTGCTGATTGTGGGTCGAAAAGTAAGTAAATTAATTCTGAAATTTAAGCGTGCCACCCATGCTGTTCAGGCTATTATTTGTAAATAAAGTTATTTTCCTAATAGTAAGTAGTTATTTTTATTGTTGAATACCACTATTCCACAAAGGGTATTACTTATGGAATTAGGTATGGTGTGAGGTATTTTAATAACGCTAAAAGGATACCTTGTTTAATTTTTTATTTATGTTTTAAGTAGGAAGGTAAATAGGTACATATTAAATAATTTAGAACTAAAAAGACCTAGTGCGACCTGGTGTTGATTTTCGTCTTCAAAATTGACCTAATCACTAGCTATCTGAGTACTGTAGGGCTGCTAGACATCCCAATTTGTAACTGAATCTTCCGTATTTTCAATGAAGTCATTAAAGTTTAAAAGTAAAATAGGTTCATATCAATGGGTTTAGTTATATTACAAACAATAATACCTTTACCTACCTTACATTGTGAATTCACTTAAAACCGATATGATATAGTACTTATGTACCTATATAAGTATTATAGGTCTGTATATTTTAAGTTTGTTTCAATTTCCACAAGAATTTTTTTCTGTCGTCTTCTAAAATCAAGATTGTGACGGCTTTCTGAATCATGATTCTAAAGTTTGTAACACAAATTTCGTTCCTGTCACCGTAAGCATTAAATTTAAAACTCTCTCCATTGGACTGAGAAAGGGAGAATACCTTTGGAAAATTTGTCAACTATCTTTAACAGTTTCTGGAATATTAAAAAAGATCCAGGCAAAAACCGCATTTGCAAAAAATAACATGTTACCACAATGTAGGTATTGTTGCTGAGGTGGAGTCTAATTTTTTTCTTTTCCTTTGGCTTTGGATAGATTTAATAGTTAAGCACATAGGTAAGTACTTGATTGTTTCCCGTAAATAAAATTTATTTTCGAAAACCACCCACTTTTTATTTAGGAATTTATAGGTATACAGAATATAGAAGATCTCGGAAACGAGTAAAGTTATATTTCTAAAAATTTGGTAGCGGGCATGATTGGCTATTGGCAAGTTTCTCGGAGTGCACCTGGATGCGGGATTAACCTGGGAGAAACATCTTGTTGATCTCTCAAAAAAACTCTCCCGTCAACTTTTTCTGTTTAGGAGTCTTGCGCGGGTGACTTCCAGGGGTACTCTCTTAACAGCATATCACAGCAATTTTCATTCACATCTAACTTATGCTATTCTCTCCTGGGGCCACTCATGTCATAGCGATAAGGTGTTTGGTCAGCAGAGGAAGTGCATACGTATCATTTCAGGGCTTGGTTTCAGGGAGGAATGCCGGGTTTCCTTTAGGGATCTAAAAATTTTAACTTTGCCCTGTGTGTACATTATGCAGTGTTTGTTGCACATTAAACAAAATCTCAATCAATATAGCTCACATGAGGATATTCACAACTACCCCACAAGAAATAACAACAAACTTGTTCCGGACTTTTGCCGGCTTGTGAGATCCAGAAACGGTTCGAGGTATTTGGCAGTAAAGTTTTACAATTGCTTGCCAGCACATGTAAAAACTCTCAATTTATATCAGTATAAAAGACGCATCAAAAACTACCTTACACTGAATGCTTTTTTCTCATTTGAGGAGTACTTTAATTCAAATTTTAATCTGTAATGTATTGTCTCAATTATATTTTAATTAATTTTATTTTATGTAATACTTGTATCGTCAATTGACTATATTTTAAAACCTAGGCTAAGATAGTATATTACTAATCCTAAAAAAAAAAAAACAAGGAAAAAACTTCTATTATTTTTATTTGACATGACCTGTAAAAGTGCTCATTGCATGTTATTACCAATAAATATCTATCTATCTATCTATCTATGAACTTTTAAAATATTATATTTTGACGTTTGTATCACTTCCGGTTATACCGGAAGCTATGGCCAAATTTGCTATTTCAAATGGAATACCCTGTATATTTTAGCATTTTTGGATACCTTATTGAAACCTAAGTAACTTTTATTAACAATGATCTATACCTATCTCTAACCGTTTTTGAGATATGAATTATAAAATGCATTTTTTAAGTAAAAACCTTACCTAGATGAAACTTCAGTAATTTTGAAATTATTAAAGGTAAACATTTAAAATTTTGTAGGCTTTTAACTAAAACATAGATCTTTCGACTACATTACTTAAGTCATGTTTTGCATACAGGGGATTTTTAAAAGTGTGCCAATGTGGCCATTTAGATAAATGTGCATAAGTCAATTTTTGCAAATTATTATTATGTTTAACAGCAGTAAGCGGCTGAAGCCGATGAGACTGCTGTGTGCACTTATGTCTTTGGTTTCTTTTTAGTTTTCATTATTTCAAGCACTTTTATATAGTCAACAATTAGAGTATCACGTCACAGTTCACAGTCTAGGTACAGTTCACAGTCAAGGTACGCGCGACTAGACACAACGTTGGACAATTACAAACTCGATTACAGATTTTTTATCACAGAATTTATCACAGTTTGTTGTTTGGTTAGAGGTGAACCAGCTAAAGATAGTGCACCATGGTGCCATTTATTGTTTCTAGGTTTTTGTCAAGCCTGTTCTTGAAGATGTTCCGATTTGGGGCAAGGATAGTTTCTTCATTAAGGGCATTCCACCTGTACACGACACGGTTAGATAGGAAGTTTTTTCGTATCAGATGAGAGCTTTTCTCCTTTTTTAATTTTTGTGAGTGACCTCTGAGCTCATTAGTATTTGAAGTAAAGAAGTTTAGATTAAGGTCATCACAGTAGTTGTTATTCAGGATTTTAAATGTTTCGATCAGGTCTCCCCTGTCTCTTCTCTCTTTGAGTGTGGTTAGCCCAAAAGCTGAGAGGCGTTCGTTGTAGGGTGTATCTACCAGGGTTGTTCGGATCCTGGTAAACCTCCTCTGGACTCTTTCCAGGGCCTCTATGTCCTTGGCGTAGTACGGATTCCACACTGCATGAGCATACTCAAGTTTGGGTCTAACATATGTTTTATAGATCTTATTCATGAATTCTATTGTTTTATTGTAAAATGCTCTTTGTATTAGGTAGATAAACGAGTTACATTTTTTTATAATTTGATTTATATGAGATTCCCATTTTAGGTCTGCCCGCATTAGTACCCCAAGGTCTTTTTGCTCTTCCACACTTTTTAATTGTGTTCCATGCAGCGTGTATGTGTTGTGTGGGTTTTTAGCTCCTATGTGCAAGATGGTGCACTTCTCTTCATTCAGCTTCAGCAGCCAGGTCTCAGTCCAGGCTTCTATTGCTGCTATGTCCTCAATAAAGCGTGCAAGATCAAAGGTGGGATTACAGTATAATTTGGTGTCATCTGCGAAGTAAGAGATTTTTGTTTTGATGTGTTGGTTCAGGTCACTTATGTAGAGAATGAAGAGAAGTGGTCCAATTACTGACCCTTGTGGTACTCCACTGAGCACTTTATGTGATGTTGAGTAGACACCATTCACTCTGACTTGAAAGGATCGCCCAGTAAGTAGCCTCTCCAAAAATCTGCAGAGACATCCCCTGGAATGGAACACAATATTTTTTATTTTAGTAACGTGTAGAGAATCAAATTTCCTATCTAAACGTCTAATATGTCAGTATCAATATTTTTAGTCGTTTTGGAATTATGAGCAATTTAAAAAAAAAATATCTTAAAATATGTGTTTGTGTTAAGTTGAAGTAAACTAGAATATGACAACAGGCCTAAGGTGAGTGTCAAATTTAAAACAATTTCAGTCAAAGCCTACTTTACTAATTGGTAACAAAGCTCAAAGTTAAACCAAAATCGGATTTAAAGCTATTTTTACAACATTAATGTCTTATGAACTTAACACAAACACCTATTTTAAGATTTTTTTTGAATTGCTCATAAATCCAAAACGACAAAAAATATTGATACTGGCATAAACATTTAGATGGGAAATTTGATTCTCTACACGGTACTAAAATTAAAAATATGGTGTTCCATTTGCAAAAATTGACTTATGCACATTTATCTAAATGGGCACATTGGCACACTTTTAAAAATCCCCTGTATGCAAAACATGAAACTTAAGTAATGTAGTCAAAAGATCCTATGCGTTAGTTAAAAGCCTACAAAATTTTAAATGTTTGGCTTTATTTTTTATTATTTATTAAAACATATTTATTAGACAAAAGTCTAAAAGGCTATCGACCAAGGTCTTTCAGCCCTTAATTTACATCAAAAAATAAAGTAAATCACAAAAATAATTTTTGGAGAAAGTGTGATACTATTTATACAAAAAAAAAAAAAAAAAAAAAAAAAAAAAACTAGTTTGTCAGAGTCTCAAAAACTGTCCTTTCTGGGAATTGTCTTTTTCTAGGGTATTGGTTGGGAAAGTTTATAATAAATGGTTCTATTATATTAATATTCGTAGCCTTGTTTGTAAACTTCTCAGTAAGTCGGTGAAATCGCTGGATAATTGGTTCAACTTTTGTTTTTTCATAGAGGTAATCATTAGATGGGTTATGCAGTGGATTGGTAGGGTGTCTCATCCTAGTAATCTTGCGAAGACTTGTTCTTTCGGCTGTTTCTATAATATTTATGGCAGGTTTTCTACAAGCGCTGAAAATTATTTGGCCATACTCCACCATTGGTCATGCCAACATTTTATATATATGAGAAGCAGTTTTACAGTTAATTCCTTCATTTTTATAAGTGAGATTTCTAAAATGTTTACTTCTGGTTATCATTTTCTTCTTTGTAATTGTTAGATGATGTTTAAAATTCAGTTTGTGATCAAAATGAATCCCCAAGTATTTAATATGTGACTGTGGGTTTACTTGGTAGTTCAGAACTTTAATAGTTGGCGATGAGTTTTTAAATTTATGATGCAAAATTATAAACTGAGTTTTCTCTGGGTGCACTTTTAATTTCCACTTCCGAAACCACACTGTTTGGCTTTATTAATTTCAAAATTACTGAACTTTCTTCTCGGTAAGGTTTTTACATAAAAAATGCATTTTATAATTTAACGGTTAGAGATAGGCATAGATCTTTGTTAATAAAAGTTACTTAGGTTTCAATAAGATATCCAAAAATGCTAAAATATACAGGGTATTCCATTTGAAATACCAAAGTTGACCATAACTTCCGGTATAACCGGAAGTGATACAAACGTCAAAATGTAATATTTTAAAAGTTCAAAGCCAATCATGCCTGCTACCAAATCTTTAGAAATATAACTTTACTCGTTTCCGAGATCTTCTAATAGGCCACTCAACGTGAATCACCCTGTATAGGAATAAATAAATAAATAAATAAAAACACATTTAAGCCTAATAGTATAGTAGGAGTTAAAGAATAAGCTTCCTCTACCTCTGAGGCAAATCCCTGTCATGGCAGTTACCAGCAGTACCCATAGCCTCTTTGAATATTTAAAAGTTTATTATATTTATTAATTAAGTACAATACAATACAATACAAAATATTTATTAGTTCTCAAAAATTCCAACTAAGGATAGAACATGTCAATAAAAACTAGTAAGAGTAATAGTCAAAACAAAAAATAAATTAGTACAAACATATAAATGTATATATAACATAAATATCACAGTTCAATAATCGCATCATTTAAGAACTCTTGAGTTGAATAATATGCCTTAGAATAAAGTAGTCTCTTCAGCCGTTGTTGAAGTTTTATAGTGGGCAGAGCACGACAGTCTGCTGGGAGCTTATTCCACCACAATATAAAAACAAATCAGCTAAATTATTTTCACACATATATCATACATTTTTTTTCAAAAAGCACCTAGATGTAAAACATCTGTATGTGCAATTGTGCATAAATTTTTTTTTTTTTTTTTTTAATAATAATTAACATTTATATGTAGGTACAGATATATATGTAATGCAAATATATTTCAAACTAAAAAACTAAATAGTTAACAAACAATACATGAAATATATAAAACAATTATCTGAAAAACCTTTCAAATTGATGAAGATTCTCAAATATTACATTTTTAATTAAACGCTTAAAACTTATTTTAGAGCAATTTCTTACTTCACCGGGCAGTAAATTATATAGTTTGGGACCAAAATAATTAATGTATCTTAGATTAAGATTATTTTTACTTATTGGTAGTTTGATTTGTCTGTTGTTCTTGGTTCTTGTTTCATAAGTATGATCAACCAAAAGTTTTAAGTTAGGTCTAGTGTGTACATAAGAGCAAATTGTAAGAATATAAATTGATCGAATGTTAAAAATGTCGTTATCAAAAAGCAAATGTGTTGGGTACAGTCTATTTTTTTTGTAAATAATTTTGAGTATATATTTTTGTATTATTAATTTGTACAGGCTGTTATTATATAGTCCACCCCATACCAATATTCCATATCTTATAATTGATTGCACAAATGATCTATAAATTATTAATAGTGTCTTCCTATTTAAAAATTGTCTTAATAAGTAAAACTTATGAATGAGTTTGCGAATTCTGTTGGAAACATAATCAATATGTGGTTGCCATTTAAGAAATTTATCAATCACAATTCCAAGGTATTTTATAGATGAAGTTTCTTTAATACAATGATTATCTACGACAATGGAATGATATTGTGGTCTGTCTGCATTAGTAAGTGAAAAAGCTATGTAGTTTGTTTTTGATAGGTTTAATGTTAGTTTATAGGTTTGAAGCCAGTTCTTTATTTTTGCTAAACTATTTACGGTTTTATTTTTTACATTGTCCCAGGTATCTCCAGAGATAACAAGGGCCGTATCATCTGCATAAGACACGGTTAAGCCTTCGACATGTAATTTTAACAATGAGTTGATATAGGTTATAAAAAGCACTGGTCCCAAGACCGTTCCTTGTGGAATGCCAATCTTAATTTTTTGTTTTTTACCCAAGATATTATTTAACTTGACCATTTGAGGTCTTTCTGACAAGTAACTTGTAAACAACCGTAAAGCTATCCCTCTTATTCCACATCTTTCAAGTACATTAATAAGTTCGTTATGAGGCACAGTATCAAAAGCCTTGGCAAGGTCTAAAAATACAGCCAAACATTTTTTATTTGAATTTAAATTATTGACAACTTCAGTTATTAATCTGTGCATTGCGTCCTCGGTACTGCACCCCTCAAGAAATCCAAATTGGTTTGTAGATAACACATTATTGATTTTAAAAAAGTTAATTAGTCTAGTTTTTATACATTTTTCACAAATTTTCGCAAAATTACTAATAAGGCTGACAGGTCGGTAATTATTTATGGAGGTCTTGGTACCTGTTTTGTGAATAGGTGTTACTATTGAAGTTTTAAATTCAGGGGGTATTTTCCCCATTTCTAAGATTAGTACACAACATTTCTCTGAATGTAGGAGAACTTTGATATTTCAGTTGTTAAGTTATGTTTATTTCTTGTGGGATATTCATGAGTTAATAAACAATTTTCAAAAAGATCTGAATTTTTTTTTATAAACATGACCGACTCCAAAATATACAGACCACTAACTGTGAGTATTTTATTTTCCATGAAAATGTTCTTACAAGTATCTCGCGGATCGAGACCAAATATACCTCTTAGACATCTTTTTTGGAGGACAAAAACCCTACTAAAATCTACCGAGTTACCCCAAAAGATAATCCCATATGCAATTCTGGACTGCATATAGGCATGATAGGCTATCAAAGCAGTGTCACGATCCACACTCATGGATAACACTCTCAGTGCAAAAATATATCCAGCCAGGCTCTTAGTCAAACAATCGATATGATCCTTCCAGTCCAGCCTGCTGTCCAACTGAACTCCCAAAAAGGACACCTTCCGCGATGATGTTAGCTCCCTCATCTTGTAGTCCATTTTTAAGGTTTCTGGTTGTTGGCCGAATAAAATAATTTGTGTCTTGTCAACATTCAATGTAAGATTGTTTTTTATAAACCAGTCTTCAAGTACGGTCAATGAATTACATAGGTCATCTTTGCATTCACTCTTTGAACCCCCACTGCATACCTTTGAAGTGTCATCCGCATACAAAACCAAATCATTGCCGGACAAAACGTTTGGCAGCTCATTCACATACAAAATATACAGCAGCGGCCCAACAATCGATCCCTGTGGCACCCCTCTCAAAACCAATTCCAATTTTGACCTCCTCAGAGAGCCCCTCTCATCATACTCTACCGCACGCTGATGCCTATCCTGCAGGTACGATCTTAGCAAAAAAAGGCTAACCCCGTCAAAACCATATAGTCTCAATTTTCTACACAATATCTCATGATCGACAGAATCAAATGCTTTTGATAGATCTATACAAAGAGCTGTTGTCTGTTTACCATTATTTAGGGAGGTTAAGATGTCCTTGAGTGCTTGATATGTAGCACGAATTGTGCTTTTTCCCTTTCTAAAGCCATTCTGTCGATCTGAGAGCAGCGATCGCTCTTCCAGAAATTCAGCCATTCTCTCATACATAAGTTTTTCAAGTATTTTGTTTACATTCGAAAGAAGAGACACGGGTCTATAGTTTTTTATTTCGGTTTTTTCCCCTTTTTTATAAATGGGTCTTACATGCGCCAATTTTAGTTTTTGTGGATAAACCCCAGTGCAAAAGGCAAGATTAAAGATATGTGCAAGAGGTGCAGCAACAATGTGCGCTGCTCTCTTGAGAAGCACGACAGGAATCTCGTCCTCACCCACAGATTTAAGATTTTTTAACCCCTGTATTGTTCTTATAATTTCATCCCTATTTGTCAGTGAAAATCTAAAAACATCGCTACTTTTCTTAATGAGTGTATAATCTATCTCACCCCTCCTTACATCCGGACACGCATCAATGTAATATTTGTTAGCTTGATTTAAAATTTGTTCAGGGGTCAGAGAAACATCTTTCTTTTTTAAATTTGAGATTATAGAGTTAGTATTGTTTGAGGTATTCTTTGTTATGTTTTTTATAATTGACCAAGTAGCCTTAGTTTTATTCCCTGCTTCCAGAATAATATTTTTGTTTTTGAGATACTTAGCCTTCTTTATTACATTTTTTAAAATATTGCAATAGTTTTTATAATACTGTTTTGTTATGAGGCCGTTTATCATATCTTTATACAGGATTCTTTTGTTTTTACAAGAAGTTTTTATGCCTAAGGTTAGCCAAGATTTAGCTTTATTCTTTTGATACACTTTTTTTTTTGGAAAAATTCTATTTAGTAATGAGTTCATTCTTGAATTAAATAAATTGTAAGCGTCATCTACATTCAGACATTCATACACATCATCCCAGCACTCACTCATCAGTTCTGATATACCATCGGTCAATTTTCTATCGGAGAATACACGCTTGTATGAAAAAGTGTCTCCCTCACCTGTGTCAAGAACCCTTATGGGGTAAGTAAGCTCCTGTGCAAAGTGATCTGATATGCCCAAATCCAAGACACCACTGTGCATATGACTCTGAAAATTAATGAAAATGTTATCAATGAGTGTGGCCGTGGACTTTGTTACTCTTGTGGGTTCAAAAATTAATTGTTGCAAGTTGTAGCTCCCCAACATATCTAAAAGTATGCCCTTTATGTATCTGCATACACGTGTCATTGTCAGTTGCAATAATTAATAGTTAAGTACCTTATTTATGATTGCTTCTTGCCAAAAATCAAAATACAGTTTGATGTTTGGAGGATTTTGAGAAAAACTGTAAATAAGTTTGAAACAGAACTATTCTAGTAGGTATAAGGACACCTTATGTGGACATATAGGACATTTTCTTGCCTATCCATTGAATGAAAAAGCAACGAAACATCGTATGTACTTGTATAAAAAAAGTTTATTTTTATTACTTACCTACTTACACTTCCCTGTATGACAAATTCGATTTGCCGACAGTCCATTATCAAGCACAATAATATCTAATTCCGCAAGCAGAAAAGCAAGTTTTCAACTTGTATCTTTGAAACAATATTCAATATTAGGCTACACCCTAAAATTTGAGAAAAACTTTTTTTTTCTCAGAAATGGTTAGGGTAGGATACAAAAACTTATAATAAAAGTTAATGGAAATGAAGATGGACTTTGGTCAATGGCCTATTGATATCAATAAAGCGCGTTATAAATAAAAACATGAAGAAAGGAATACAAAAAAAATACAGGGTGCTCCATTTAAAATAAGCAAGTTTAGGACATTCAAAGAATAGCCCGGGAGGTAGCGGTGCAAATGGCACAATCATTTCAGGTCGTCTAATTCTTATTACAAGTAATTCTTATTGGGTAGTAATTTAATGATCTGAGCGTCAGCTGCTCAAGGAGCGGTGGACCTAGTCGTGAGAGAATGTCAATTATTTAAAAAAAATAAAATTAAAAATGATTTCAGGTCGCTTGAAAATTTGTACAGCAAATGTTTATATGATGACAATAAATTTTAAAAAATTCAGCTGCAAAGGTAATAAGGGATTATGAGTCAGCTGCTTATGAAGGGTCCTGCACCTCACCTTTTATAGCTCACTTATTAATTCAGTTAAAATTTTGATATTTTGCAGACCTTACCTGTTTCTTGGGGCGCATTTCAGGAAAATATTTTTTTTCATACAGGGTGTTCCAAAAAAGTGTGACGTCATATGGATGAATTTTTTTAGATTACATGCCATATATTTTCTTACTTATTTGGGTGCCTCCTATAGTTACCTACATACCCGTAAGATTTTATTAAAGTCGATTCAGTATTATGGGTGAAAAAAAAAATAAAAACTAAAAAATATCAGTTTTGCACCACAGGTTTTAAAAATTAATAAAAAATAAAAATAATGCCTCATTAATAAAATTATACAAAGTTACTTTTTAAATAAAGAAACAGTCTCGTTAACCAAGTTTGATTAATACAAATTGTATGGGGTGTCCAAAGTTTAGTGTCAAACTGTGCAAACTTTAAAGAAATTTATTTTTCTTATTTTAAATAGGGTTATAACTAGGACAAATGTTTAATTTTTAATTCTGCATCGAATGACATAAAAATATACAGGTGTTTCTATTTGAAATAAGAAAAATAAATTGCTTTAAAGTTAGCAAAGTTTGACATTAAACTTTGGACACCCTGTACAATTCGTAATAATCAAACTTGGTTAACGAGACTGTTGGACTTTATTTAATAAGTCCTTTTTTATAATTTTATTAACAAGGCCTTTTTTTTTTTTTTTTTTTTTTTTTTTTTTTTTTTTTTAAAACCCATGGTGCAAAACTGATATTTTTTAGTTTTTATTTTTTTCGCCTATAATACTGAATCGACTTTAATAAAAGTTTAGGGATATGTAGGTAACTATAGAAGGCACCCAAATAAGTAAGAAAATATATGACATGTAATCTAAAAAAATACATCCTCATCCTTATGACGTCACACTTTTTTGGAACACCCTGAATCAAAAAAAAAATATTTTCCTGAAATGTGCCCCAAGATACAGGTAAGGTCTGCAAAATATCAAAATTTTAACTTAATTAATAAGTGAGCTATAGAAGACGGGGGTGAGGTGCAGTACCCTGAATAAGCAGCTGACGCATAATCCCCCATTATCTTTGCAGCTGACTTTTTTTTAATTTATTGTCATCATATAAACATTTGCTGTACAACTTTTCAAACGACCTGAAATTATTTTTAGATTTTTTTTTACATAATTGACATTTTCTTACGACTAGGTCCACCACGACTCTAACGGCTGACGCTTGTTTCGATTGCTAGCTATATCTAGATAGACTATCGAATCACACACAAAATCAAGCGACCTGAAATTACCATTAAAATGCAATGCTGCCTCCCGGGCTGGTCAATTGACCGGTTAATTGACCGGTCAATTGACTAAGCCCCGGTCAAATTCCTCAGTTTTGTCAAAAGAAATGAAGCCATGAGTAATTACATAGAAACGTGTCTTTATTAAAAAACAGCTAACAAAAAATAAAGAAACCATTCTGAGGTACAAAAAAACACAAAAATGACACATAAATATTATGTATAATATTAATCTAACAATACTAAATTCCTAATGAAGTAATGAGTGAGTGACTGATTGATGATGAAATGAAAGACTGCTGGCAGTACTGGCCTTGGAGATAGACATCATCTTCGTGACTGAATTCACCCTTGGCATTGCCTTTATGTTCTTCGGAATCTGAATCATTTGTTTCATCCGCACTACTGAAATTTAGCGCTGGTTCCTCCGAATTTCCATTTTTTTTATTTCGACTGCCACTTAACAGGTTTAAGTTGTACTTTATATAAACAAACTTTCCTGAGCAAGTGGTTTTTAATCCGTTGCGAAGCTTGCTATGGACAATGCCCCATGAGAACCAATTTCTCTCACAAAAGGCTGCAAAAGTTTGACCGAATTTGACCCTGTCAAAATCTCTCCGGTCAAAATTTCGGTCAATTGACCGCTGTCAATTTTGACCGGTGTCAATTGACCAGGCACAACCCTACTTATTTCCGAGATTTTCTACTAGGCCACCCAACGCGAATCTCCCTGTATATTCTCTATTAAAGCGATACATGTAAACTAAAACACATTGCAAGATTGCAAATCGAATGTCTATAAAGTAAGCGAATATTGTTTCAAGAATAGAGTTGGAAAAAATCGCCTAATTTATTAGTGTACTGTTTGAAGCCCTAGGAACTAATTACATTTTATTTTGCCCCAGTATTTAATGCTTGCGATGGAAGAATAGGTAGAAATAAAAGGTTATGTTTGTCAATTCAACAATTTTTCATAGATCCAGAATGGGCATCCTACAATTTGGGTATTTTTATCTGCACACGTTGCTCAGGGGTGCACCGAAGCATGGGAGTTCACATAAGCAAAGTAAAACATTTAAAGTTGGACAGATGGGAAGATTCACAGATTGAAAGGATGAAAGAGGTGGGAAATATTAACTCCAAAATGAAATATGAAGAGAGAGTGCCGCCCTGTTATAGACGACCAAAGGAAGATGACCCACAGTAAGTATAATATTGTATTTTTGCCAGTAACAGACAAATCATCAGATTTTGATTAAACAGTTTGATAGCCAATGCTTATCAGCCATCCATAACATTTATTTTTTTTTACACTGCTCACCCTATATGTATTTATTATAGTAAGGTTGGTGACAGTTAAAAATGTAGTAAGTAAGGTAAATGACCCAGTAGCTGACAAGTTAAGAAAAATTTCAGAATAAATATAATTTTTCACTGGTTTATTCAATTTTTTAAAGAAAAGTAATATGATGGTAATGTGTCTCACGGTGTTTTGTACCCCTTACAATCGTATTGAATAGTCTTAGGAAAACAACATAATTTTTTTGAATTAGTGTAAAATACCCAATACCTGACCTATGAAAATTTGGATTTAACCATTTCTTGACAACATTTTGAACCAAAAGCTGACATTTCAGCCAAAACTATTTTATTTATTAATCTAAACTAATTAGTTTAAGGCCATATCAAAATACATATATTTGTTATTGTTTGTCATTCTCAAATAATTTTTAAAAACCTTTAGAACGCGTTTAAACCAAAATTTTATAAGGATTCTCTTTAATACCATTAGCTAACAGTCTTAGACCCATTGGTGGACACCTTGTATTTCAGATAAAAATAGGAGAGAAAATCTAGAATACTTGTTAAATGATACAATAATTAAAAATTAGACAGATGGAGACAGTGGTCTTTTAGGCATGTTTTAAGGGAGTTTATTGCAGACAAACTCTTATTTTATCGAAAGAACCCCGCACTTCTCTTATGGAAAATGGCCTTCGGTTAAATTTTCTAAATTTTTAGTATATTGTAGAGAATGCCATTCTGATCAAAAGTGTTCATGGCCACAACAATATCTGCCGACCAGTTTTTGAGATACAGGGTGTCCAGGTTGCAAAATATGAATTCTCAATACATTATATTTTCCTAGTTTATAATATGAATTCGTTTTGTTTTTCTAAATTTTTGATGGCTCTGTCGTAGATAGGATAGAATACTATAAAAATAGTTTACATTTTTTTATTATATACCGGGTGAGTGACGAAAATTATTTAATATTTTTTGTTAAATCATTGTATTTTCCGCATTAAAATAAATGTTTACAAATTAATAATATAGATGACATTAGCTTGGAGCAAGCTATTAGAATTTATATTATTTATATTTATACAGGGTAACTCAAAAAAGTTAATATTTTTTTTATTAGTTTTGAAAGAAATTTTGTAGATATTTCTTTATGTACTACTCGTCGCTTATCGTATGCTTCCAAATATATATAATTATCAAGGTTATACAGGGTGTTTTCGATGATAAGGGATAGAAAAAAACATAAAATTGCATGTATTTATAAATCACCCGGTATATTAAAAATGGATCGGTTAAATTTCGTTATTTTTTAATATATTTTGCTTAAAGTGTCTTATTTACATGTTTGCTATTGATTTCCCTTTTTTTATGACCAGTTATGGAGATATACAGCGTCGAACAGACTCAAAACTCAAAAAATAAGCAAATAATAGAGCATTTTTTTTTTAATTTCAATAAAATTTGTTATGTAAGTTCATTTTATGGTTAAAAATAAATATATTTAATGCTATACAGCTATACACCCCGTATAGCATTAAATATATTTATTTTTAACCATAAAATGAACTTACATAACAAATTTTATTGAAATAAAAAAAAATTGCTATTTTATTTGCTTATTTTTTGAGTTTTAAGACTGTTCGACGCTGTATATCTCCAGTACTTAAATTTAAATATTAAAATATATTTAAAACATTTAGTACGAACCATACCGGGTGTTTCTCAAAAGACGTTCACCCCTATAACTTTGTTATATTTATAAATATTAAAATGATATTTTGAGATTATGCATAAAAGATGAGTCTGCATTTATTGGCATACTTTTCAATTTGTTAGCACTTCCGGTTTGACCGGAAGTGACCTTGACTTTGATATTTTAAATGAGAAATCTGGCATATTTTTACTTATTTGGGTTCAGTATAACAGTATGAGTGAAATGACACCTCACTTGTCATTTTTTGACGTGTTATAACATTTTTATGTTTATTTTTTATTTTCAATCTAGAGTGTTACAAATTAATTAAGTCTGTTAATTTATGGTCAAGTAGTTTATGAAAATTGAAATTATGTCATAATAATTGACTTAACAGGGCGGCAATAATGCATAACGCTTTTAAATTTGCGATTGGGACTTCAGGCAAATTTTTTCGTGTCGATTTTAAAATAGCATAGCATGTGCATGGAGTGTATCGTATCAAATTGTTGAAAAAAAAAATGCTTAATTTAAATATCCTAGTGAACTATCATCGTTCCATTTGGAAAAATGGAGTAAACGTCAAGAAAACAAAATTTCATTTTTTAAACGCTTGTGAAACTTAGAAAGTCAATTATTATGACATAATTTCAATTTTCATATACTACTTGACCATAAATTAACAGATTTAATTACTTTGTATCACTCTAGATTGAAAATAAAAAATAAACATAAAAATGTTATAACACGTCAAAAAATGACAAGTGAGGTGTCATTTTACTCAGAATGTTATACTGTTATAGCGGAAGTGCTTACAAATTGAAAATTATGCCAATAAATGCAGACTCAGCTCTTATGCATAATCTCAAAATTTCATTTTAATATTTTATAAATATAGAAAAGTTACAGGGGTGAACGTGTTTTGAGAAACACCCAGTATGTACCTACATAGGTATGTATACTTTTTGTGTGAAATAATTTCGATGGTGGTATAAAGAGGCATATTAAAGTTAGATTTCGCGTTTTAATGAATGTCACGTAGATATTTATCTTGATTATATCTTTAGGGGCACTATCACTCCCTTAAATATCTGCGTGAAATTCATTAACACCCTGTATAACTATAATAGAATAGTATTTGCACAAACTTGCTTCTGATAAATTACTTTTTCAGGAAAGATTAAAGTCATAAGGGAAATAAGGCCTAAAATAGTTTGTTTTCTTATAAATAAGCTGATGACTAGGAGTATGAATATTTATATTTAAAAATAGTTTCAATATCAGCGTTAATTTGTTTTTCTATTTCTGTATATCCACGCAAAGTTAAATATAGTATATTTTCCATTTTTATCAAATTTAATAAGAAAAACACTGAACGGTTTTTAAGTGGTTTGGTGATATAACTTACAATAATTCTATCTATTCCTATTAATTCTAACCTCATACATTGCCGGGCCATTGTAAAAAGCGAGTAAATTTACTTACATTCCTTCTGTGACTGTGTTTTTTTTTTCTATTTTCAATTCGGGTAGTTATGTAGCGTACTGGAACATTATATTTGCGGGTCGATCCTAGGGTGTCGGCCGCCTGCGCGCAACGACCTATTATGCCCCTCTAAAGAATTTTTATTATTTTGAGTATAATACTTAACGTTGACGTTATAAACTCATCTACATGTATGTACATAAGAGTAAAAAGTTAAACATTAATAAAAATGCAAACTACAAATAAAATTTTTACTGGAAAGACTTTATTTTTGGGCCAGCTAATATGTTATATTAGCGACACCTTTTTTTCTTTTTACTTTAACAAAATAATAAACCAACAAAAATATTACTTTTGAAACAAAAAGAGACATTTTATAATTGGAAATGTAAAACAACAGTATTTACCAGAAAATATAAAATATCAAAAAGTACTAAAGCATAAATCTCGCGAAACGAAAAGTATATAAATCAGTCCTTCCTCGAAGACTACCTAATAATTAACTATAAAATAATTTTTCTGGCTTTCTGAGAAGCAAATTTGTCAATAATTGCGGTGAGATTTCGGATTCAATAGAGATGATGGCCAAATCTGAAAGTCTTTCTTGTGTCATTTTTCTCAAGTAATTTTTAATAATTTTTAATTTACTGAAACTTCTTTCACCTTAAGCCACAGAAACCGGTAAGGTTAAAAAATTCTTATTGCTAGAGCAAAATTTGGAAAACAGGCAATGATATCATTTTTGACGAAAATTTCTAATATCTTATTTGGCTGTTTTTTACCTGGAAAAATATCTTTAAATGAAGTTATTTCATTAAAGAGTTGTATACCGTCTATATCTTTCACAATAGATCCTTCCTCCTGTACCTGTAACTTAATATCTAAGTCCATGCAGGCTTTCATGAGGTCATCATTAGAAATGGTGTGAAACTCATACAGAAAGCAGAATATTGAATAGCACTCAGATAATAAGGTAAATCTTTCATTTATCGAAGAGATCGCGTAATCAAGAACTGCAAAATAGAAAGCAATCTTGAATTACAGGAAGGGCTTTAAAACTGGTTCATCACTGCGTAATCAAATAAACGAACTTTTTTCTGAGCTTCGAGATGGGAAATTCGGGATCAATACCTAAATCTCTAGCAAGTGTTGTTGCTGAATTGACAAATATTTTAAAATTATCGTCAGATCTTTGGGAAACTAAATATTTTTTAAGATTATCTAAGCCTTTAATGCATTCCGCGATGTTTAATTTAGGATTTTGAAGCATTTTACTCAATACATCAATTCTTGATAATAAATCATGCCAAATTACAATTAAACACAAAAACTTAAATGTTTCAATACTTTTAATTATTGATTTAGCACCCATTTTTGTTTTCGTGTCTCTGGTGGTATCTTCAATTAGGGCCTTTAATGCGGTAATAATGTTTTTTAGCTCTAATTTTAAAGGTCTAATAGCATTAATACGACTTTCCCATCTTGTTTCACTTAACGGTTTTAAAGTAAGAGTTTTCACGTGTTTTTTGAGTAAATCCCATCGATATGGGGACGCAGAAAAGTAATTATATACCTCTTGTACCACATCAAAAAAACTAGAAATTTCACCACTGGCGCTGGCTGGTTTGATTTGAAAATTTTTAATAAATAAATCCATTTGAAATAATTCATAAAAATATTGTTTTCTTCTTCGACGTTAATTTAAAGTTATCTTTTATAGTTTGATAAATCTCACTTTATTTTTATTTCGAGAAATTCGTAAAAAGTTTTGCATGATTGAGAGAACTATCTGGCCGCCCGCGTGCAGTGCACGCGCTGCACACCTGCTAGGATCGGCCCTGTATATTTGTTAACTAACTGTCGACTTTTACGTATTTGGCAGGACAAAACTTGAAAAGGAAGTAGCGAAAAACTGGGGTCCCTGTGTTTTTAAATTGGGGATCAGTTTTTCACAATAATATTACGATATTATCCAATAAAATATTTTATTACAATATGTAATTATATTAATTTTTCAAACCGAATTTTATGCACTTAAATTCGGCCAAAATATGCACATATGCCTTGTTTGCCTTTAAAATATGCAGTTATTTGCATTTTTTTACCAAATAGGCATACTGGTATGCAATATTTCTTAATTTATTATAGTAAAATGGGGTAAAGAAACACATTGGGTTCTAAAAAATATGTTTATTTAAAAAAAAAATGCAAAAAAAACAAAGAAAAATAAAAGTAAACAATTTTTTCAACTAAAATTGTATAAAGGGCATTTATTACTAAATATTTTTTAAAATTTTTAACTAAAAATGATTGTCTTCTATTAGTAAAAATATGTTTATACAAAGAGCTTCTTTCAACATCTACTGATGTAATCGATTAATCGGACAATACTGCAACTTAGGTAGCAAAATATAAGGCCAAGATACAACTTCGTTGGGTTTGTTCGGGTTTGTGGTTTACCCTTATAAATGCTTTTTACTGCAGTTAAGTATTTAAATCCTTCATTTTTTTTTACAGTTACATCCAATTTGTTCCTTACTCGATCTCCTACTTTACCGGGAATGTTGTTACATTTAACCGAAAAATTTGCAACAATACTATTAGTCTCTTAAACTTAAATTTTTACTTTTCAATGTCCGGTATAAAACTGAAAGTAACCTTAATAAAAACAAGATCTTTAGCTACAGTTGCAGTTTTTAACAACTCTTTACTTGGCACAACACACTGCGAGTCGTCATCTATATTCAGAATTAGTTCTTTAATGGCTTCGAAATGCTCTGCGTAGAATATTGCGGCCTTAATCCATGTTCCCCACCGGGTAATTACAGGTTCTGGAGTTAAACTAACTTCTGGTAATCTCTCCTTATACAACTCCACTCTTAGAGGTGCTTTTAGAAACACTTTTTTTACATTTGAAATTACCTTATTTTAATTTAAATACAGTTTGTTAAGCAGGTAATAATAACGCATTATTAAGTGACAATAAACAACCCCTAACAATATACCTGCAAACCATGGAAACCCCCAATAACTACCTTTGTGTATAACCAAAATGTTAATATAATTATTATAATCTTTACATTCGAAAATCCCTGAAATACGTACCGAACTGGACATTCAACCTTTAACGTTTTAAATTTTTTGATTTAGCCGAAAACATATACAGTGTGTGTATAAAGTCTGGAAACGGCTTAATAACATCACAATTTACTGGCCGATTTAAACCAAATTTGGTACAGTTGTGTAAGAGGATCTAACGCACCGAATGACGATATTGGCGTTGTTGCCAGCTTTTTAGTTTGTCTGGAATTCGAACGAATTTTATATTTTTAAATATAACACCCAGTATATTTTTACATTTTTAAATTCCACATAAAATTATAATTATTTTTTATTAAATGCATTATTAGTCTATACTTCATAGTTTCCGAGATATTGACTCTCGAAAAGTGACATTTTTGAACTTTGACAGCTTATAACTTTCTAACAGTACGTCTTTGAGCAAAACGGCTTACATGTCCCTATCTTCAATTTTTATTATCTTCCCAAAACAAATCAACTTCCAGTTAAACCGGAACAACTATATTCCCTGCTTTCGAGTTACATCCGGTTTAACCGGAAGTTGATTTTTTTGGGAAGATAATAAAAATTGCAGATAGGGACATGTAAGCCGTTTTGCTCTAAGCTCTAAGTTAGAAAGTTATAAGCTGTCAAAGTTCAAAAATGTCACTTTTCGAGAGTCAATATCTCGGAAACTATGAAGTATAGACTAATAATGCATTTAATAAAGAATAATTATAATTTTATGTGGAATTTAAAAATGTAAAAATATACTGGGTGTTATATTAAAAAATATAAAATTCGTTCGAATTCCAGACAAACTAAAAAGCTGGCAACAACGCCAATATCGTCATTCGGTGCGTTAGATCCTCTTACACAACTGTACCAAATTTGGTTTAAATCGGCCAGTAAATTGTGATGTTATTACGCCGTTTCCAGACTTTATACACACACTGTATATGCTCTTAAAATAATAATTTATGTGCGAGATGTGGTACGCTGAAGTGGGGAATCATAATCTACCTATTTCTGTTTGTTCTGTTGTTTTTTTCTCAAAAATTGGAATACCTTTTTAATTTTTATCGTGTTTTCTTGCGTTTTCGATAAATATCTCAAATATCTACCCTACAACTAATTTTTTTAAATATTTTTTTAAATAATTTTTTAATCTTAATTTATGTCTAGCACATTTTACTTCCAGTTCTAATAGATTTACACACCTAATTACGAGTATAATTAGATGTAGTATATATTTTGTCAACGCCTAATTACATTTAACTAGTCTGCTCAGGCTTAATTGCTTTTTAAAATAGTCGTTCTTACATATATTTTGTTATTTACTGCGCCAGTATTTATACATATAGTATTATGTACATACGGCTTCTTAAACTACGACGTTATGGACAACAAACAAACCAAAAATATCATTAGGCTTTAAAAAATAGTTTATTATGCCAAATCTAATAATATGTGTATAGGAAGTCGCATATTATGATCGCTGTTATTTCATTTGAAGAGAACGTCTTCGAAAACCTCATTATTCAAACTTGCAGGATTCTAATCGCATTACTGTTCGAAATATTCTAATGGACGGTCGTGGTGAAGCTCCCTGTATTAAAATATTAATATTTTTATGACAATCTGTTGACATATGATTTGCATTTTTTTGAAGTGAAAACTTCTTTAGGCGCGTTTAGCACTTTTTGTGGGCACTGAATTAAACTGAGCCGTCACGCGTGTCTGTCACGCGTAACGCTCGGCTGTGTTACGCTCGAATTCGACTCCTATATTCAATCCGAACTGACCCGAATGAACGTTATATGAAAGAGCATGCCGCATCAGTCGCATTCAGTACCGACGGGGAAACAGCGTGCGTTGTTTGTGTGTTTAAGATCACAAGATAGACACTTGTTGCCTCTCAGGTATGTTCTGGCATTTTTTTCAAGGGTTGTTCAATTTTAGGAAATATATTTATTCGATATTATTAATTTCACCTTGTTGAAGTTTTCACTTCTGTCGTGTGGTCTTAAGCACACACAATTTTTTTTTATTCTTATATTTAAATTTTTATTATACAGGGTGTTCATTTGAAAACTTCGCACCTCGATTTTCCTGCTTTAAAATGAAAATGTGGAAAATCGCTCGGACCAGTCGATTTTTATTTCGAGGGGGACATCTTTTGCGTATATTGTCAATCTTGTTACTTCAAGCCCCTAGGAGGGAGGGGGGTAAGATCTAAATCTTAAATGGATACCCCTATTTTATATAATTTTTTTGGATTCTGCATAAAATTCTGAACATTTTTTAATAAAAGCATTATTAGTCTATACTAAACAGTTACCGAGATATTGACTCTTGAAAAATGACATTTTTGAACTTTGACAGCGTCTAGCTTTCTAACTGTACGTCTTAGAGCAAAACGGCTTACATGTCCCTATCTTCGATTTTTATTATCTTTTCAATAGTGTAAAATTTCGGTTAAACCGGATGTAAGAAATATAGTACTTCCGGTTTAACCGGAAGTTGACACTATTGGAAAGATAATAAAAATCGAAGATAGGGACATGTAAGCCGTTTTGCTCTAAGACGTACAGTTAGAAAGCTAGACGCTGTCAAAGTTCAAAAATGTCATTTTTCAAGAGTCAATATCTCGGAAACTGTTAAGTATAGACTAATAATGCTTTTATTAAAAAATGTTCAGAATTTTATGCAGAATCCAAAAAAATTATATAAAATAGGGGTATCCATTTAAGATTTAGATCTTATCCCCCTCCCTCCTAGGGGCTTGAAGTAAGAAGATTGACAATATACCCAAAAGATGTCCCCCTCGAAATAAAAATCGTCGGGTCCGAGCGATTTTCCACATTTTCATTTTAAAGCAGGAAAACCGAGGTGGAAAGTTTTCAAATGAACACCCTGTATATTTTACTGCATGTTAAAATTTTTAAAAGCTTCGTCGATAACGATGTTTCTTGCGGTCATTAAATTATATTTTGACTTTCATCCTTCCTTACTAAATAAATACAATAATAATGTCAATATTTTGCTAGGGTTGACAGTAATACTGATGCTATACTAATGATCGTGTAGCGTCCCCAAAGACTTCTAATATTGGAAGTCTTTGAGCGTCCCCATATAAACATAACAAAACAGAGTTTTTAAATGTATTGAATTGTAAAAAACGGTTTACAATAAAAATATTGCCCATAGTTCTGACAGCTGTGGAATGAAAAATCGTTTCGAAAAAGAAGCGTAATTTTTAATAATATCTAATAATAATAATAATAAATAATTATAAAACTCTTTATTTTAAAGGTACGCAAGCATACCATAAAATAGTGTCAAAAGAACAAATGTACAAATAGATGACAATGGAACAAACCCTAAACATTGCTATTTAAATTCCTATCGTATTCATCTACAGTATATGGTTCTATATCTACAATCAACCTAAATATAGCCTTTTTAAACTTTTAAATACCGTGCGAGCAAAAATTATTTGCATCAAAAAGGGGCCTTGCATCTAAGGACGTAATGCTTGGCCGTAGAGCTTAATATCTGTTGGGTGTCAGTAACTGCCTGAATTAACAATCAATCAGTTATTCCGTCATCTTTGACAGTCGTTACAAGTAATTTGATTCATCGCTAATTTTTCCAATTTCTTGAACAATTCACACAATGGGCTTTACGGAACAGCACAAAACATTCATGGTTGAAGCGTATTTTCGAAACGGGGTTAGAGGTTTGTGCATGGACGATTTTCACGAACATTTTTAATGATTAAAAATGTTGCAATTGCTTTTTCTTATAAAATCGAAGTAATTTCTTGAAAGCCAATGAATAAAAACTAAAGTAATTCCTTTTGCGTCCAGCGATTGCTTAAAAGTGTAGGAGTTGCTTCTAGTCAATGCTTTTTCTTAAAAAATAGAAGCAATTGCCACAATTGCTATCGTTTGCTTAAAATGTGATGAATAAATTAAGGAATTGCTTTTTCTAGTGTAGCAATTGCTTTCAACTTTTTAAGGTAGGTCGACCCCTGCATCATTTGCTTGGTAGCAGTCAATTTTAGTTCTCCGCGGCATACACATGCGTTGCTCTTAATTTGTGTCTTCAATTATGGTTGAATATAAGAACGACCAAAGAAAAATCTACAGTGTACGTAAAAATTGCAGATATGATGATTTCAGAAAGTTATATCGATTTGACTGCGAAAATGTTGAGTGGTTGGCAAATTATTTTTGTGACTGATACTGGTAAAAGGCAGTGGGTGCACTGTCGCCTTTAAATAAGATTAAAGTCTTTTTGCGGAAATTGTCGGATCCGGCTTTCAAAATTCTGTAGGTGAAGAACTCGGTGTTCACCAAACTACTGTCTATAAGACATACATTTCTGTAATGGATGCAGTTTTGGAGAAGGCCAATATTTTTATTAAATTTTCTACAAGTGCTGAAGCTGTTGTGGAAGCTAAACGGTTGTGGTCAGAGAGATTTATTTATCGTCCTTCAATTTGTGAACGAATATCAATTGCTTGTCTTTAGTTTCCTCATAACTACTAGCACTTTCTTCATTTTCACTGAAATCTGCCATATCACAAATATAAGTTTCCTATTTTCCACAAAAACGTAACAGATTACTATTGTACTAAATAAATAGACCAACGTTGTTGTATTTACTCTCTTGCAAATTAGGCACCAAACTGAACGTGAAATCTATAATCTGAACAAGAGGATAAGCCACGCAAGCAATTGCTTCAAAATTTTATTCATATTCAGATCTAGCAATTGCTTTTACTTATAGCATTTGCTAGTCAAGCAATTGCTTTTACTAAAAAGTAATTGCTTCAAGTAATAGCTTAATTTTTATTCATTAGGCTCATTGTCTTCAATTTGTTTATTGTAATAAAATCCGTCATAGTATGATTTTATTTCATTTTCGGTTACTGGAATCATATTCATATTCTCTTTCTTCATTTTGTCGCATCTCATTTTCGGGCTCATCATCTTCACTTACTAAATTTCCATTGATCATCTCTTCAGCAACAATTTATCCAATTTAGCAAAACCTACATGATTCATGTGTTATCCCTATATTTTTAGAAAAACTCCAATATTATTCGAAAAATCAGCTAATGTTGCCCAAGAAAAATTGTCTTCCGGTTCCCAGTCTTCATTAATTACAGTAATTTTTCTTAAAACCTGCTTTATGGGGTAACTCATAAGCGCGGACAGAATCGCGAGTAAATCCCCGAAATTTCCACTTCGAGGAAAATTATAATGTCCGCGTCCGCCCAGTAGAAAATACTGTATGGTTAATTCCAAAAAAAAATGTTCGCTCATGAGAGGTGTCCGTCCAAGAGAGGTGCTCGCTAGAAGGGGTTTTACAGTAACTGACTTAATATTAAATAATATTATGATTTAATAATGTTAAATAATCACCCATTTACTAACATTGTATTTTATGGACTTTGAAATTTAATAATAGGATCAGCTTTCATGGTTGTTTACGTAAACAAAACAATCACCTTTTATCAGCCGTTTGTTGTTATTTCCGCATTAGCAATTACATTATATTTGTTTTATACATTTTTCTGTTGTAGTAAAAGGTTTTTTAGTATTAACGTCACTAGACTTCTGGGATTAGGCCATTCTGTGAGTTCTGAGTTCCTATCATTATCCGAAAAGCATTTTCAAAAATGTTAGTACATACCTATACCGTTTTTATAATAATTTTAAGACATGATTTAATTTGTTTGTTTGAAGGTGGTAGACAATGAAGTAATATCAAAAAAATTACCTTGTCGGACTTCCATTGTCTTTATTTTGTTAGTTAACACAACGTTTCGGTTAGTCAGTATCTTTAACCGTTTTCAAGTGTAAATATTCTGAAACCTTCTAGAACCACAAGACACATTTGTTAGTTTCGATGTAGAAATATACCCCAACGTCCCAATAGGGGAATCACTGCATATCATCAAGCAAAAGTTACAAGACGATCCAACCCTTTCAGATCGCACTAGTTTGCCGCTGGATGGAGTGATGGAGCTATTGGAATGCTGTCTACGTAGTTCCTACTTTCAAGTAAAAGATAGGTTCTATGCCCAGGATGACGGTCTTCCAATGGGCTCATCTCTCTCTCTGGTAGTGGCTAACCTGTACCGGGTGGTCAAATAAGCGAGGACGTCGGTTTTATCTCGGAAACCATTCATCGTACAACTTTCGGAAAGATTTTTTTATGAGTAAAGTGGTCAAGAGAAATTGCTGGAAATTACTTTTTCTCATTTCGCCGCAAGGGGGCACAATTAAAAATTGTTTTTTTAAATTCTAAATTTCTCCGAAAATTCCCATATTAAGGTATAACTATGATTGCATCATTGGAAAGCTTAGACAATTCTGCATCATTTTGGTTTAAGGCTCATTGGCGTACCGACCTTGATAAGAGTGGGAGAAGCTATTGAAAGTGTAAACATTAAAATCGCTGTAACTTCTAAACAACTTATCCGATTTTACTGAATTTAAGCTTGTTTGGAAGTACCTTCAATTGTATCTAATGGTACACGACAGTTTCTAATAAAATTGCTAGAGGGCGCAATTTGTATTAAAAATTATTGTTTTGGCAATAACTCTAAAACGAACAAAGATATCGAACTGCGGTCTTCATATCTTTTCTTTCAAATTTCATCTACTTTTCGATTATGATGTCATAGTTATACCGTATGATTTGAATTTTCGGGATAAAATCGAAAAAACTGTTATTATTACAAATTGCGCCCTCTAGCAATTTTATTAAACACTATTGTGTACTGTTGGATACGGCAATTGAAGATGCTTATTTTCCCCTTCCAAACAAGCTTAAATTTAGTACAATCGGCTAAGTCGTTTAGAAGTTACAGCGATTTTAATGTTTACACTTTCAATAGCTTCTCCCACTCTTATCAAGGTCGGTACGCCAATGAGCCTTAAACCAAAATGATGCAGAATTGTCTAAGCTTTCTAATTATGTAATCAGAGTTATACCATAATATGGGAATTTTCGGAGAAATTTAGAATTAAAAAAAAACAATTTTTAATTGTGCCCCCTTGCGGCGAAATGAAAAATCTTTCCGAAAGTTGTACGATTAATGGTTTCCAAGATAAAGCCGACGTCCTCGCTTATTTGACCACCCGGTACATGGAATGATTCGAGTCACACGCTATTAACACTGCCACTGGCTTAGATATGTTGATGATAACCAGATAACCTTTATTATCTGGACAGACAGCAACGAAGAGCTGATACGGTTTTTGGAACATATTAATAGTATAAGACAATCCATTAAATTTACCATGGAAACAGAATTTTCTCGATGTTCTCGTCAAACGAAGTGCTGATAACATAAAAAATTCAGTATACAGGAAACCCACTCACACCGGGCAATACCTTAATCACGGATCGAATCCTTCAAACTCCATAAAACAGGGCATAATTCAAAATCTTTATCACAGAGCATCTAAAGTTTGCAACAATCCGGAAGACCTAAATATTGAAATTTCAAACATCAAAAAATATTTAAAACAAAATGGTTAGGTACCCTGAATCTTTTGTAACTAATACCATCTCAAAACTTAAAAATCGCGAAGTAAAAACTAATACAGAAGCGAGAGAGGAGCAAGCATTTCTTACAATACCTTATGTCAAGGGGATTTCAGAAAAGATTAGAAGGATAACCAAAAACTATAATATCAAAAAAGCCTTTAAATCCGGAAATACGCTTAGAAGCTTTCTTACAAAAGTAAAAACCCACCAGTAATGAAAACACAAAAAATTGTATCTATCAAATCCCCTGCGAGTGTAGCGAATCGTACATTGGAGAAACAAAAAGACCTCTTCCTGTACGAGTAAAAGAACATGCGAAACATACTCAAAGAGGTGAAACTTCGAGATCAGGTATAGCGGAACATGTATGGACCAACCAACATAATATACAGTGGTCAGAAGCCTAGGTTTTGGACACGGAACAGCATTGGAGAAAACGAAAATTCAAGGAAGCAGCTTTTATGAATCAAAATACACATATATTCAGTAAACCAAGTATATATGTCGTAGGCGAATTACAAAATCAGTCGTTTTATAAAACGCCTAGTCGTTTCATAAATTACTAGGCATATTGTAAAATGAAGAATATATACTGAATTTTTACAATTTGACTGAACTTTTTAGGCGTTTCATAAAACGCCGAATTGCTTTCAGGCCTATTGTAAACGGTTCTTCAATATCGTTTGTTTTAGGATATGACTGATTATAACTAGTCGTTTTGTAAAAGACTAGAAAGTACTTAGGCATTTTATAAAACACCGATTTATATTGTTGCTTCATCGTATAATATTTCGAACAAATAAATAGTAAGTTGGACACTTTATTTTTGTTATAACATCATAAAAGAACTTAATGGGTAACTCTTACAACACAATACATGTTCCGACATTCCCTAGGTAAATTTAGGTATACAGGGTGTTCATTTGAAAACTTCCCACCTCGATTTTCCTGCTTTAAAATGAAAATGTGGAAAATCGCTCGGACCCGTCGATTTTTATTTCGAGGGGGACATCTTTTGCGTATATTGTCAATCTTGTTACTTCAAGCCCCTAGGAGGGAGGGGGGGTAAGATCTAAATCTTAAATGGATACCCCTATTTTATATAATTTTTTTGGATTCTGCATAAAATTCTGAACATTTTTTAATAAAAGCATTAAGGTTGTAAGAAATATAGTACTTCCGGTTTAACCGGAAGTTGACACTGTTGGAAAGATAATAAAAATCGAAGATAGGGACATGTAAGCCGTTTTGCTCTAAGACGTACAGTTAGAAAGCTAGACGCTGTCAAAGGTTAAAAATCTCATTTTTCAATAGTCAATATCTCGAAAACTGTTTAGTATAGACTAATAATGCTTTTATTAAAAAATGTTCAGAATTTTATGCAGAATCCAAAAAAATTATATAAATTAGGGGTATCTACTTAAGATTTAGATCTTACCCCCCCCTCCCTCCTAGGGGCCTGAAGTAACAAGATTGACAATATACGCAAAAGATGTCCCCCTCGAAATAAAAATCGACGGGTCCGAGCGATTTGCCACATTTTCATTTTAAAGCAGGAAAATCCGTGGTGGGAAGTTTTCAAATGAACACCCTGTATACCTAAATTTACCTAGGGAATGTCTGAACATGTATTGTGTTGTAAGAGTTACCCATTAAGTTCTTTTAGGCCCAAATTATTAATGTCCTGTTAGTACTAACAGCCACATAACTTCCATGGCAACAATTGTTCCAACAATGGTATCCTTAGAAGTTATCTTACAGTTAGTGTTAACAGGATATTAATAATTTGGGCCTTATGATGTTATAACAAAAATAAAGTGTCCAACTTACTATTTATTTGTTCGAAATATTATACGATGAAGCAACAATATAAATCGGTGTTTTATAAAATGCCTAAGTACTTTCCAGTCTTTTACAAAACGACTAGTTATAATCAGTCATATCCTAAAACCAACGAGATTGAAGAACCGTTTACAATAAGCCTGAAAGCAATTCGGCGTTTTATGAAACGCCTAAAAAGTTCAGTCGAATTGTAAAAATTCAGTATATATTCTTCATTTTACAATATGCCTAGTCATTTATGAAATGACTAGGCGTTTTATAAAACGACTGATTTTGTAATTCGCCTACGACACATATATCCCCAATATCTGAAAGCCTCTTCTTGTCCAAAACCAACAGCTCAAACTTTACACTCCAATAAGCACGTAGGCGGAGTCATCAAGCTTTATTGCACATGGATAGTATATATAGTAAGACAGTAGCCTTAGAATTATAATTTAGTTTACACCGAAACGTTGTGTTAAGTAACAAAATAAAGACAATGGAAGTCCGACAAGGTAATTTTTTTGATGATTTCATTTAATATGATTGCTTGGTTATTTAAGGTTGAATTCTCAACGTCATTCAATCTATTGCCAACCTATAACCTATTTCGCGTTGATTTTTTGAGTTTATTATTTTAATAACTAACATTTAAATAAAATCAATATCGTCGGTACATTATTTAGGTAGTATCTGATATATTACAAAAATATCAATTTATTTCATTGCTAATTTTGGGAGAACTGTATAGTGAAAGAACAATGAGTGACAATGACATAATAATGTTTAAAAAAATCTTACCCGATATTTTTCGCTATACAATTCTCCTAAAATAAGTTATGAAATTCCTTGATATTTATTAAATATGTCAATTATTACCTATAGAATATCAAGTCGATACTGATTTTCTTTAAATTTTGTATAAACGCTAGAAAACATAAATAAATCTACGCGAAATAGGTTATAGGTTGGCAAGCATGTTGATACTCCCACCTTAAGAACAGCTAACAATTTGCATTTTTTGTGCGAAAAAAATAAATGGTAGTTATTTACGTTCTATTTGTTTTATATGCGGCTATCTCGGATTTACATAGCTCTCAAGCTCACAACTATAAAAAAAACTAGAATGCTTAATAGGCTGTAAAAATGGCACACTATAATTTTCAAAATGTTTTTACAGAGTATTAGTGGAACAATGGATCCGAGCTAAATACCAAAGGGAAGAATTCCGCAACCCGGAACGGCAGACCTACACAAGCGGGCGCTATTCTGGCTTTTTAATGAAAAGGGGCAAAGAAGACAGCAAATACCGATCGAGAAAGTTTGTTCTGTCAGAAGCAGACGACACGTTAAAATATTTCGTCATTGAGCACAAGGAACCAAAGGCAGTCTTGCGGATATCTGAGCTGAATGTGGTTTTTTCACCTCAGAAGATTGGACATCCAAATTCACTGCAGGTATGACGATGAATTTATTTTAATTATTACATAATAAAGACCATATTTTCTATGCGGTGGCACCTGGCGCCTAAACCAATCCATATAAGTTTAGGAAAAATTTTTAAAAAAATTAATTTGTTTTTGGGAAATAATTTTTTTTTTTCAGCATAACGTAATAATGTTTCGGAATAACATTCACAAGACTTTCTATGCCTTATGTCATGTCCTCATACATAATGTAACATTTATTAGATTATTCCTACCAAACATTTTTTTTAAAAATAGAACCCAAAAAGGGGCCATTAGTATATTTGAATGAATAATATTGAATTTGAAATATTTGTAAAAAATACGGTACATATATACAGTGTGACCAGTAAAGTCCGCATCATATGGGATTTTTTTTATTATTACCTTTATTCGAAATTTGACTTTGGCATCAAGTTCTGCTTCGATCGAGATGAAAATTAAGCAAAAAAATAGTAGTCACGTGATTCGCATTATCTGTCAAATTTTAATTTTTTTCAAAAAATAATTCAAAAGTTGGGTTATTTCTGAAAGTATCGAAAAAAGTTATAAAAAAAAGTTTTTTTAAATGCTGTTTCTAGCCCACATGCAAAATTTCAGCTGTATAAGATAAATTTGATTTTTTACCTACCACTAAAATTTACTTTCCACTTAATGAACACTTTACTGATGACACTGTGTTCTTTTTTGTCTTAATATTAAGGTTTATTACTTTCAGACACAAACTACGTTTTCAAAAATACTTATTTTATGACCTTATACAGGGTCAAAAACAAATAAACTTTGCATCACATGCGACCAAATTTTAATAGCCCAATTTTGATTTTGTAGAAAAACACACATTTAATATGGCGCTACTTTAAAGAAAATGTATCTGATAAAGCCTTGTCAAAACTAAGAAGTTTTATGTAGGTTGCGTTGAGTCTTATTTTGCAAAAGTGGTGCAATTTACAAAATATGGGTAAAAAATCAAAATTATTTTATACAGCTGAAATTTTGCATGTGGGCTAGAAACTGCTTTTAAAAAAACTTTTTTTTATAACTTTTTTCGATACTTTTAGAAATAACCCCACTTTTGAATTATTTTCTGGAAAAAAATAAAATTTGACAGATAATGCTAATCGCGTGACTACTATTTTTTTGCTTAATTTTCATCTCGATCGCAGCAGAACTTGATGCCAAAGTACAATTTTAAATAAAGCTATTAATAAAAAAAAGCCCATATGATGCGGACTTTACTGGTCACACTGTTAGTGGTCGAGCGTCAATACTGAAAAAACTTACATATAAAGAAAGAAAATATTGTTTTGCATTTCTTTTCCCCTTTCCTTCCTTTTTGAAGTGGAAATCTATAATATTATATTGTATTGTATTGTATATATATTTCAAAACTATTATAATACTGTTAGCCATGACTATAACATATTTATTGAATTACTAATGACATATTTACATTTAAAAAAACAGAAAATATACGTATTACATAAAAGCAGAAAAAATAAAAAATAGATGCACGCCATTGCGTTTACATTACATTTTAAAATTTGATCACAGTCTACTGTGCATCTGTGTGTCGATCACCCTCGTCAGTACACTATTTTATGACTTTAAAAATTCCTCAACACTGTAGAATTCTAAGTTCACTAGATATTTAAAAATTGCCTTTTTAAACTTTGATGCGAAAGCGACGTAATATTGTCTGGAATTTTATTTAAAAAAATAATTACATTGTAGAGTGGGTGATCTCTTAAAGAGAGATAGTCTATGATTAGGTTTGTTATAGTTAGATGTTTTTGTATCATATTGAGTATGTGTTTTACGGATAGGTTCAAAGTATTCTTTATGTTTGCAAAGGAATAACAGCATTTCATAGATATGTACAGCACTTACAGTAAGTATATTTAATTGTCAGGTGGCTAGACGATTTGACTACCTCAACATAGTGGAAGAATTCTATACACAAAACTAAAACCAGAAAAATAAACCTGACACGGCACGACACAGCTCAGAAAATGCTATAATTTTTTTACCAGAACTCCATTCTGGGACCACTCCCCGGCCCGTCCATAAGTTCCAAATCACGTATATTTTATCTTCGTCTCTTCCACGCCATCGGCGGTCACTGGCCTATCTCTGTCTGACAGAATCGATCGTTGAACGGGCTGCAGACCGCTTCAGCTTATACCAGCTGCTTTAACTGGCGCTTATCACCCCTGACAACGTGCATAAATTGTGAACGGTTGCCAGTTCTACCAAATTTTCTGGTTTGTTAATATATTATGTATAAGTATACGAGAAACAAGGGTTTGTTAATTAGTTGTTTTTAAACACTGAAAACACTTTTTGTCTTGATTTCAGTTATATTGTGTATGTATTATTATAACAATGAATGGCTTGTTATTTTTTTCTGTCACACTCAAAACTCATCGGTTTAAAGTATATTTGCCAACTAGCTTTCAAAGAAAGTTACTGACTAACAATTGAATACTGATATAAATGAAACATCTTTAATAAAAAAAAACTTAAAGAATTGAAGAAGAAAGATCTGACAACCCTGGTTGTGAGGTCGGTCTCTTTGAGACTGTTTACCGCCGTATGGAATGATTGGAATGTCCTCAAACTGAGTGGATAAATTATACTTAATTTTATGCATTTATCAGTTCAAAATGGTTAAAGGAAAATCAAAATGTCTTTCTCTTTCCGAAAAAGCAAAAGTCATAGAGGATGTTGATAAAGGTTTAGGAGTTACTTTACTGTCAAAAAAAATATTGAAAAATCTACAGTTTGCTCAATTAAGGGAAAAAGCAGAAAAATGATTGAAAGAGTAACCGATACAATGAAACCAACCAAAAAATGCACCTTAAAAAAACCTGAACTGCCAGAAATAGAAATTTTACTTTATAAATGGTTCCTTGCCCAACGCGTAAGGAACATGCCAGTTTCTGGAGATATGATAAAAAGCAAAAAGCATTAAGTTTAAGTGCCAGTTTAAATGATGTTAATTTTAAAGCTAGCGATGGATGGTTGCAAAGATTTAAGGAACGTTACGGAGTTCGATTTTTAAAAATTACTGGCGAAAAACTTTCAAGCCAGCCAGAACTCGTTAATCCATTTAAAGTTAATTGGAGAATGATGATTAAAGAGTATGATTTAAATGAGCACCAGCTATATAATGCTGATGAAACTGGGTTGTATTGGCAACTACTACCTGATAAATCTTGTGTTTTTTTGGCGGAAAAGACTGCCCCTGGACTAAAGATTGCCAAACATTTCTGCTAAAAAAACACAATCTAAATTAACATAAACATCTTATTTTGCTATAAAAGATTAGTTAAGTATCTTTACCCCTATTTTATATAATTTTTTTGAATTCTGCATAAAATTCTGAACTTTGACAGCGTCTAGCTTTCTAACTGTACGTCTTAGAGCAAAACGGCTTACATGTCCCTATCTTCGATTTTTATTATCTTTCCAATAGTGTGAACTTTCGGTTAAACCGGATGTAAGAAATATAGTACTTCCTGTTTGACCGGAAGTTGACACTATTGGAAAGATAATAAAAATCGAAGATAGGGACATGTAAGCCATTTTGCTCTAAGACGTACAGTTAGAAAGCTAGACGCTGTTAAAGTTCAAAAATGTAATTTTTCAAGAGTCAATATCTCGGAAACTGTTAAGTATAGACTAATAATGGTTTTATTAAAAAATGTTCAGAATTTTATGCAGAATCCAAAAAAATTATATAAAATAGGGGTATCCATTTAAGATTTAGATCTTACCCTCCCTCCCTCCTAGGGGCTTGAAGTAACAAGATTGACAATATACGCAAAAGATGTCCCCCTCGAAATAAAAATCGACGGGTCCGAGCGATTTTCCACATTTTCATTTTAAAGGAGGAAAATCGAGGTGGGAAGTTTTCAAATGAACACCCATATGTATTTTTTGTAAACTTCGCTAATATAAACGTTCCATTAATATGAACTCCTTAGAATTTTTGTGTTCACGTTACCGAGATTGTACTGTAATATCGTCTTGCCTTTTTGACGTCAATTAACACAATGCAAAATTCTAGCCAAAATTAATTATTTACAACAGACTAACAGGTACTTTAGGAGAAAAAATTAGGGGCGGATTAAAAATTACCAGAATAAATCGAATCCATAACAAGAGGTATATTTGGAAGAGAACTGAAGGACTTTCTTATAAAAAGTGCATTTTACACACTAAAATACTTTTTGAACGCCTAATCGATGTCATATTTGCGTAAAAGGTTTTAACCTTCTAGATTTTTCTCGTACATTTAATGTTAGTAGTCTGAAATTTAAATTTAAACTGCCTCCTAAGTTAAGTAGTTAATTTTATAGTTTTATATGACGAACCTCAAATCATAATTCATAATGTATGATCCATAGCAGAATAAATTTAATTTGAATTTGAATTGAGATGTATATCGTATACCACGTATATGTCATCATAAACAGTTTTTTATTTCCTACAATTGTCTTAGTTTAACAAGACTTTTAAAAAATCATCAAAATTTTACATGATTATTTAATTTTTAAAGTAAATTTGCGTCAAATCGTTCCCAATCCGCACAGTCCATGCGCCATAAATAAATGTCACAAAGTAAATAGATAAAATAGCTTTTGATCTGCTAGTATATGAACATTTCTTTTGTGGCGCCCTAGATTTAAATAGCACCGGTGTAAATAATCCAAGCCTGAATGGTCGTTTAAATTCCGTCGACAAGGTTAATCGTTCTACCTGCCAAATACGAAAAAGCATTTCTAAATCACGACATGTAAACAAACCACTTAAGCTAGCAATAGTAAATAACAAATTTTTGAGTTTTTTTTTATTATAGGAAAGGTCACAATAAAACCTAAAAATCGTACCCAGTTGTTCGTCGTATTTCTCAAAAATTAACAACAATATATTTTTCAAATTTTTGTCTCAAATAACTTTTTTCAATATCTCTTCATCTAATACCAATTTTCATAATAAAATATATTTTTTACAATTTTCCCGCCAAACCAGTAGTCTCATGACATATGTGAAAATCAAGAGATAATCGGCATAAAAAGTTTTTCATAATTTCATCAATAAAATGTTGCCCAACTTTATGTCGGTCACTGTAGAATTGAAAACTGCCAAAATATACAGGGCATTCGTAGATAGAGGTAACTTTTTCTTAAAACAAAGCGTTTTGACAGAAGACAACGACATTTGACATTAACAGCTCATCTGGGTTCGTCGTTAAAGTTCCCAGATCAGCAGTGGACCGTAGCTAGCAAAATTTGATAGAATAAAAACAACTCTTTAGGGGTCTCTACATGTTTCGAACGTAGAAACGTTCCTCATCAGGAGACAGAAAATTTATTTAATGCTGATGGTTTTAGCAGGAGAGAAAATGGTATAAAACCTTAATGGAGCTTTTATGGAATTAAAAAATTGAAGTGTAAAAGTGACATAATAAGAAGAAAATTAAAAAAGTTAAAACATACTGAGTATGTGAAAAAGTCAGTAAAGAAGGTCTAAGCCAACTAAATAGACTGGGGAAGAAGAAAAAGGCCTTCTGAAAGGAAGATGTCGAGGTTGTTTTTTTTTAATTTTTTCGTAAAATGTTTAAAACATGTCTGTAAGACAGTATAAAGGTAAAATTTGTCGAAGAAAGGTACGTGAAGATATTAAAAATCGAAATTAAAATCCAAAAGTAAAAAAAAACTTTTTGAATATAAAGTAAGTTCACATACCTTTATTTCCAAAAAAGCCCCATTGAGGTTTTATACCATTTTCTCTCCTGCTAAAACCATCAACATTAAATAAATTTTCTGTCTCCTGATGATGAACGTTTCTACGTTCGAAACATGTAGCGACCCCTAAAGAATTTTTATTCAATTAAATTTTGTGGAGGAAGACTTTCAGTTTTTCTTTCTTTCCTATACTTTCAACTGCACATTAAACATGGACTATTTCTTCATTTACTTATCGTTATATACAGGATGTCTCATATCTAAGGGGCAAATACAGCAACAGGAGATAGTAGACTTGAAAATATGTAATTTATGTTTAAAAACGCACGGTTAATTTTCAACCAATATGTTTTGTTAAGAAAGGTGTTTATTTAAATGTTTCTTGCCATCTAACCTTTAAACACTATCTTAAAACTAATTGAAATGTCGAGATTAATGAAGTACAACTTGTATACGTATAAAAGAAATGTGAGAGACAAAAAATATATGCGAGAATTTATCAAACTCATATTGTCATATGTTCTCTAGGAGGTATCTTAAAACTCATGGAATCCTCCTTCTTGCCCTCAAAAATATAACTACACCAAATTTGATTCATATCCGCTTAACATCAAAGCATCGCCAATTTTATAAAGTAAATATTTACTTGAATCACCCTGTATCTCTTTAACCGTATAAGAAATTATATTAAATTACATATTTTTAACATTATGATATAGCTATTGTAACTTTTCCATAAAAAGTTAAATGTGTTTGTTTATAACAAAATCTTTTTTTTTTCAGATTACCTTTTTAAAGGATGGAACAACCCGACATATTTTCGTCTATCACGATGATGGTGAAGAAATCACGAACTGGTACATGGCAATAAGATGTGCAAAACTACACAGGTTACAGGTATGTTTAATAATCTTGCGTAGTCCTAAAGTATTAGGGAATTGGGGAGACTAGAAATTATTAAAAGTAGTAAAACCGTATTTGGAGTTAAAAAGACAGCCCCTTTTTATAAATTTTAATTTTCAGGTTGCCTATCCTTCAGCAAGTGAATGCGACCTGGTAAATTATCTGACAGAAGATTTTGCCAAAGAAAGTTGGTTGTGGAAAACCGGCCCAAGAATTAACGACGGATTTAAGAAAAGATGGTTTACGTTAGATAATCGAAAGTTAATGTACCATGATGATCCTATGGATGCAAACCCAAAAGGAGAAATTTTCATTGGTATAATTTTTTTTTATACTTATGTTTTACTGCATATAATGTTAAAATTTCTTTGTTATATTATATTATTTATGTCGCATTAAAATTATGGTAAAATACCATAGACAATTTAAAGGTAAATTGTCTATGTAAAATACGCAACAACATAATTAACACAAAGGTATAATAATACAATACTCCACTGTAAGTTTGTCAAAAGAATTAACACTGTGGGGTACTGAGGATTACAACACTTTTGCAATGTAATTTTATTGTGATATCTTCACAATTATGACAATTTTATCCTTATAATGTCTTACTGACATATACTTGAAAAGTTTTATAAAAAATTTTTAAATAATCTTCGACACCTTCTTTTTAGGAAGGTTTTTTCTTCTTCCCCAGTTTATTTGGTTGGTTTAGACCCCCTTTAATAACTTTTTCACATACTCATTGTGGTTTAACCTTTATCTATTTTATTCATATTTATGTCTCTTTTACACATCAATTTTTAATTCCATAAAAGCTCCATTAAGGTTCTACACCATTTTCTTTTCTGCTCAAACCATCAGCACTAAATAAATTTTCTGTTACCTGATGATGAACGTTTCTACGTTCGAAACATGTAGAGACCCTTAGAGAATTTTTATTCTATTAAATTTTGTGGAGGAAGACTTTTGGTTTTTTCTTTCTTTCCCATACTTTTAACTCCACTTTAAGCATGGACTATTTTTTCAAATTAAATGAGAATATCTTCCCTTTTTATTAACTACTATGTTTAATCAATTTGATTTATTTCGTACTACATACTTATTTTGTTTTTGAACAATTTTGCAGATAATATACTGAAACATCAATCATCTTAAAATTACCAAAATGAAAACCAAATAAAAACTTCATTTAATTCATGTTTAGAATTCTCCATAAACATCGTATCCATCAGGTCGTACTGTTAGTATTTATTATTAAAACAGTATGTTTAGATGGAACTATTATACAACATAATAAATCAGTCACAGCAAGAAAAAGTAGAGATAAAAACTCGTTTTCAGGAAATGCTGCTGATGGCTACAGCATAAGAATAGGAGTATCGATGGGTGTGAAAGATCAAGGGTTCTCATTTATGCTAACAACGCCAGATCGAGTGTACAATCTTTCAGCACAGTCTGAGATAGACCGGGATTACTGGATAGAGGCACTGGAAAGGGTCATCGACAGGCAGCTTTTGCCGCAGGACCTAGCAGGTACTATTCCAAAATACGTATAGTAGTCTTAATACATGTATCTAGACCACAGGTATAATAAAAAAATAGAATGCTTAATAGGCTGTATTAATGGCACGCTATAATACCCCTGTATTAATGGGGTTTTGGTTTTTATAGGTTGTCATCCACTGATTTCTAATTCATTCACTAATCTGTGTAAGGCTTTTGACACCGTAAACCATGATATTTTATTAAGAAAATTATACAGTATTGGGATAAGGGGAAATACACACAAACCACTTCAAAGTTATTTAAGCTATCGTAAACAATTTGTTCAAATTGGGGAAAGAAAAAGTTCGGAAAAAGAAATAATATGTGGAGTTCCACAAGGATCAATATTAGGTCCGTTAATATTCTTAATTTACATTAATTCCGTTCCCAAACTGAACTTAAAGGACAATATAAAGCTATTTGCAGATGATACAATTATTTATTTTGCTGAAACTCTTGCAGAAATGTATTTTGATATTAATAATGATTTAAAAATACTTCTTTCTTGGCTTCAATCAAATAAACTTACGTTAAATTTTACAAAATCTTCTTTTATGTTTATAACTAAAAATAAAATAAATTCCATCATTAACCCCTTAAAATTTAATAATGAAAATATTCAATATTCAAAAACGACAAAATTTTTAGGATTAGTTTTAGACGAAAATTTAAATTGGAAATGCCATGGCCAGTATATCATCAACTCGATATCTCCTTTGGTATCTGTTTTGTACAGAGCAAGATATTTCATTCCTTTGAAATACTTAAAAAATATTTATTTTTCATTAATATATTCAAAATTACAATACTTAGTTTCTGCATGGGGATCTGCTCGTTTAGTAAACTTAAAACCATTACAAAAATTGCAAAATAAAGTTAAGAAATGTATACACAAATTACCACATTTAGAACCAACTGTCAATCTATATAGACCGAAAGGGTATTTACACGTTCAAAACATTTATAAGTTAAAAATTTGTATTCTAATTCACTATATCATTTCAAAAGAAAATAAATCAAACATAACACTTCAGGGGAATAAGACATTACATGATCATAACACCAGACATTGTATAAATTATTAAACTATGCCAGCAAAAAGTAATTTCGGAAAAAAACCGCTTTTATATGACGGAATAATAAAATATAACAATCTTCCAAAAAATATTAGAAAAATTAAAAAATTGGCAACTTTTAAAAAATAATTAAAGAGATATTTACTAAATTAAATTATTTATACTATTTTTTTAATTGATTTTATTAATGAATTAAATTGGATTAACTTCCATTTTTTTATTGTTTTTTTAATGGTTATTATTTTCTATATTATGTTGTCACTTTCCATGTATTGAACTGTAAAAGTTAGTTTGGAATAAAGACATTTTAAAAGTTAATTTGAGTTGGCAGCATCATTCCAACTGACTGTAAGTTCGTAGCGATCGAGGCGCGCTAACTTTGAAATTACAGGGTTTGTTACGTTATTTGGTTTTGTTGAAAGGTCAAAAAACCTATCACCAGGTTATCACGACAGTTTATCATAAACAATTGTCAAAATTTCTTTATGATATTTATAATATATCTTAATAAAACAATGCACTTTTTGAGATTCATTACCTGTTGAAAGAAATATCCTCTGCCGCACTTTTTTCACTTCTAAAATAATTACGCACTAAATACAGTGGCATTGCGTGTTAATACCTATTGTTTTGAAAGTTTATATATCACAAAAATAACAACAAATTGTTTGTGTTTGTGGTTGACGTTCATAATTTCAAATGGTTGTCAACTTTTTTCTAGGGAAAAAGATAATTCCCTGACCAGACAGCCGTTCCTCGAGGCCTTGGATCTAAACCTACAATTTGCCCTTGATGGAATACAAGTCAATGAGCCTAATGAATAAAAATTAAACAATTACTTGAAGCAATTACTTTTTAGTAAAAGCAATTGCTTGACTAGCAAATGCTATAAGTAAATGCAATTGCTAGATCTGGATATGAATAACATTTTGAAGCAATTGCTGTTTTTCTTACACCTCTGTAGCAAATGCTTATTCAACACAAGTTTAGACGTGGCCTATCCACTTGTTCAGATTAGATTTCATGTTTAGTTTGGTGCCTAATTTGCAAGAGAGTTGACGTAAATACAATAACGTTGGTCTATTTATTTAGTACAATAGTAATCTGTTATGTTTTTGTGGAAAATAGGAAACTTATATTTGTGATATGGCAGATTTCAGTGAAAATGAGGAAATTCATAGTAGTGATAAAGAAATTAAAGACAAGCAATTGATATTCGTTCACAAATTAAAGGAACATAAATAAATCTCTCTGACCACAACCGTTTAGCTTCCACAACAGCTTCAGCACTTGTAGGAAATTTAATAAAAATATTGGCCTTCTCCAAAACTGCATTCATTACAGAAGTGTATGTCTTACAGACAGTAGCATTACAGAAGTGTATGTCTTACAGACAGTAGTTTGGTGAACACCGAGTTCTTCACCTACAGAATTTTGAAAGCCCGGATCCGACAATTTCCGCAGAAAGACTTTAATCTTAGTTAAAGGCGACAGTGCACCCCTCGCCTTTTACCAGTATCAGTCAAAAAATAATTTGCTAACAACCACTTAACATTTTCGCAGTCAAATCGATAAACTTTCTCAAATCATCATATCTGCAATTTTTACGTACACTGTAGATTTTTCTTTTACGATATATTCAGTTATAATTGAAGACACAAATTAAGAGCGACGCACGTGTATGCCGCGGAGAACTAAAGTTGACTGCTACCAAGCAAATGATGCAGGGGTCGACCTACCTTAAAAAGTTGAAAGCGATTGCTACACTAGAAAAAGCAATTCCTTAATTTATTCATCACATTTTAAGCAAAGGATAGCGATTGCTTCTATTTTTTAAGAAAAAGCATTGACTAGAAGCAATTCCTGCACTTTTAAGCAATTGCTGGACGCAAAAGCAATTACTTTAGTTTTTATTCATTGGCTTTCAAGAAATTACTTCGATTTTATAAGAAAAAGCAATTGCTACATTTTTATTCATTAGGCTCATTATCTCCGGAAGTAGTCGAAATTTTCTTGATTTCTCACCAGCATTAACTCTCCATTTTAATATGGTTTTCGTAAATTTAGAGATACAGAAGTTGCAGCTGCAGATATTATCAAAGATATTCAACGAAACGTTGGTAGCAAACAAAAATGCTGTTTACTGTCCCTAGATTTATGTAAAGCATTTGATAGTCAATTACAACATTTTACTGAAATGCCTATACTATATTGGAATTCGGGGAAATATTTATTTAGTGTTTAAAAATTACTTAAGTAATAGAAAACAGTTTGTTCAAATGGGAAATGTTAAAAGTTCACAAAAACATAACTTGTAGTGTTTCGCAAGGATCAACCTTAGGACCTACTTTTTTTTAATCTACATTAATTCTATAGCAAAATTAAATTTAAAAGGTAAAATAAAATTGTTTGCTGATGATATTACTATTGTATATTTTCATGAAGACTATGCTCAAATTCATAATAAGATTAACCACGACCTAAATATAATATGTAAATAGCTTGAAAGTAATAAATTATCATTACATTTTAATAAATAATCTTTTATTTTTATAAGTAAATCAAATTGAAAAATAATATTTCTTCACTATCTTTCAATAATCATATATTTAAATATACTAATACAATTAAATTTTTAGGTTTATATATATTGATGAAAATTTAAGTTGGAAAGACATTGAATATTTAAGAAGTTACATCTCATTAATAATTGGCATTTTGTTTAAAGCTAGAAATTATATATCATTAAAATATTTAAAAAATATATATTATTTTTTGGTTTATTCAAAATTACTGTATATGATTTCTATTTGGGGATCATTGAATTTTATGTTATATTCTGTGTAATGAACTTTTTAAGTTGGTTAATAATAAAGATATACCGGGTGGCCCACTCTCAACGCAGGATTTCATAGCATCTAAACTGTTCAACTTTTTAAATATTTTTTAAAAATACAGTTATAGGGAGGCATTGGGTCTACAAATTAAAATTATTTTAAATTATACAGGGTATCTTAAATAGTCAGGGAATATCAAACATACTTTTTTTAAAATGGAACACCCTATATATTATGATATTTTTGGATTGGATGATCAATTCTAAGAATATCCTGTATAACATAATAATATAATATGTTTAAATTTAACAGTTTTTGAGTTAATAACGATTTTTCAAAAATTTCGTGTTTGTTACAATTATAAAATGAATAGTTGGGTGTCCATGACACTCTGGAAAAAAGAGCGTCGTACGGACACGGTGCGGCATTCAAGGCACTCTATGAGAAAATAAACATTGATTTTATAAAGGGAGAAATAGCTATTTCAGAGAAAACTATAAAAGGTGGGTATGGGGAACCCTAGTATAATTAGAATTGTATTAAAAATGTCTTTCGATTAGGCATAAAAAAATAATAGGGTACGTAGGTATTTAAAATAACAGACTTAAGAATTTTTACGTTTTTAAAATTGTTACATTTAGAAAGGCATTTTAAAAGACTTCGGTAAATATTTTTGTTTTTTAAAATATGCTTTAGACACTACTGAACAATCCTAGTCCATAACCCAAATTTCATTTATTTCTGTCAGTCTGTACTACCGACAGGTGCATATACTTTAAGTGTTACAAACACGAAATTTTTGAAAAATCGTTAATAACTCAAAAACTGATAAATTTAAACATATTATATGTTATACAGAATGTTCTTAGAATTGATCATCCAATCCAAAAATATCATAATATATAGGGTGTTCCATTTAAAAAAAAAATATGTTTGATATACCCAGACTATTTGAGATACCCTGTATAATTTAAAATAATTTTAAATTGTAGACCCAATGCCTCCCTATAAATCTGTTTTTAAAAAATATTAAAAAGTTGAACAGTTTAGATGCTATGAAATCCTGCGTTGAGAGTGGGCCACCCAGTATATTATTATTATTATTATAAGCTCCAAATTATCCAACTTTGCCCCGATTTAACATTTGCTGTATCTTTTATAGTTTCCGAGATCCCAATGGTGGGAATTTGGGACCCCCTGTACAGTCATCCTCTGTGTGTTATTGCTTGCTGCTATTAATCAACTATTGCCCTTATTCTATCTTCTTACTTAAACTTTTGTTTCAGTATCGGCCCGCCTAATAAGAAAAAGGACCAACACAAACTCCATGAGCATATTTTCGCCCAGGTAGTTCCTAAGGACTTACATGGCTTTTCTCCTACCGGTAGCATAGTTCCCGTACAATGATCTGCTAGCTATAGATGAAGCAATAACAAACGAACCTATTGCCAAAATCGTATACCATTCTGAAGTAACTTTTGTGGCAAATTGCGCCCCTCCACTTTGTTTGCCAAACGTACCTCTTAAAAGTAGGTATTAACACTCTTAGAGTACCAATATATAAATTACGGCTATAACAATATTTTAAAAGTAATAATAACAACACTTATTTAATAATTTTACATATTATTCATCCCTAAAGCCATAAATCTACAGGTTTTACCTTCCAGAAGAGAAAAAAATATGACGTTATGTGGTAAATTTAAATCTTTGTCTAAAAACCCATAGACATTTCCCTTAAAAATTATGCAGTTTGGCAAACACAGAAGACGTTGCGTTCCTATTGGTCAGAAGAGAGCCTGCCTTTTTTCATTCATAATTTCTTTGACGTATGGTCCACAGAGAAATTAAGGGTTTAGTTTGGTCGTTCTTCGTTCGAAAGTTGTTTGAAATTTGTTTCGGTTTATCGGTTTTGTGTATTAATTGCTGTGTTGTTAGTGTTTTGTGATATTTTTTTCAAGACTAATTAATATGGGTCACAGGTTTGAAGTGTGCAAGACTGCGAAATATAATAATAATAATTCTGCAGTTACTATTCATAGGTGAGTACATAAAAAGTTGGGTTATTTGTAGGTTAGGTTTAACTATTCATAGGCGTGGGTAGGTGGGGAAAAATAATTAAAACTTTACATTTTTATTTTATTAAACGTATTATTTATTTAAGGAACATTATGGATAGACTGTATAGGTATAACTTTTGCAAATGGTTTGGCTTATTGAATTCTTTAAACAACTCAGATACACTCTTAGTCTAAAATAAACAAGGAAGCCACTATTTGATCACCTTTAACCATAAACGTCATTTATGACGTTCGTGGGTTCGTGCCTTTAACTCTTCAATTTTGCATGGGATTTCATAATATGTTGTAGGTACCAGACAAAATACTTGTGTAAGTTTTCCATATGCGGCCAAATTTTAGCCGGCCACTATATTATTATTTTTAGCCCATTATTCAAAAGCATATGTGGCAACAAATATCGTATTTTGGAAAAATAATAATTTTGTTTCATGGAATAGGACATTAATATAATAATTTACAGTCAGAGTCTCACGAATATTTATTTTCCAAACAGGTTACCTACATGTTTCGCTCATACCTGAGCATCATCAGACCAATGTTAGGCTTATTTTGTTCTGATGCTCAGGTACCTACGAGCGAAACATGTACCTAACCTGTTTGGAAAATAAATATTCGTGTGAGACTATGACTTTGTGAAATTTATTAGTTGTACTCAAATCAGGTCTCTTAAAGAAAACTTTTTTGAATTAGATATTTATGTAGGTATCTAGTACCTAGATAATGTTTGTTTTAATAAGTTGTTAATTCTTGAACCTACTTATTATTTGTTAAAAATACTTTACTTGGATATGTAAGTTAATTCCTGTAATAAACTATAGTTACTTGAGAATAAAGATATAGGTATACCTACCTAGGTACCTATGATTATTATTATATGCTGGTTTTATTTCTAAATTTTTTAACATTAAGTTATCCTACATACAAGTTTAGAAATATAACCGTATCAATAAATTGCATTTTAAAGAAGAATTTCCATAAAAACCACTTTTGGGTATACGTACCTTATACGTAATAAGTCAAAAACTGTTAAAGTAGAGTTTTCACTGACAGAAAAATTAATCCCTGGCTAAATTGAAGCTTTTAACTTTATGTTAGCCCACATAAAAGTTTAGGAATGTAACTGTATCATAACCAACAAATTCTATAAAAACCGTATTTGGGTCTTCGTACCTTACGTAAGTCAAAAACTGTTAAATTGGGGTTTCCATTGAGAGAAAAATTAAATCCCTGGCTAAATTGAAGCTTTTAACTTTACGTTAGCCCACATACAAATTTAAAAATGTAACTGTATCATAACCATCAAATTTCATAAAAACCACTTTTGGGTCTACGTACCTTATGTAAGTCATATATGGGGATTTCCTCGACAGTAAAAATGTAATATCTGACTGAATTCAATTAGTTTATGTTGAACTGTAGGTATTGTATTTTACCTATAGATAGGTATAATCACAGAATATTAGTTGGCTCCGAGTTCTCTGGGTATAATATGAAGAAATAAAACAAAAAAAATTCTGTTGTAAATATGAGTGACAGAATCCTATTTAAAGTTGCGTTTCAGTTAATTTAGTATTTTCAAGGTTTGAATAGGTAATTGTAATATAATATAGTTTTTAAATCTATTTTGACACTTTATCTTTAAACCATATAAAAACTCATGTTTATTATTAGGTAAAGTCGATTCAGCCAGTAAACCTGCAAGATGGCCGGCATGTCATATGACAAAAGTCATATTCCAGCTAAATAAAATGGATTTTTGCATTTTCAATTACTTTTGTCATATGACAGGTCGGCCATCTTGCAGGTTTACTGGCTGAATCGACTTTACCTACCTTAAATTATAATATTTATAGAACAAAACTTTCAAAATAAATTATTATTATTATTTGGAAATATTAAAGCGGTAAAACCGATGAGACTATTGCATCAATTGTTTTAGAAGGTATCACATGTTAAATTTTCAAGTCCAATCCTGGAATTCATGCCAACTTATAAAAGTTTAATAGAGCAAAATTGAAAGAGTGTCACTTGACTTTACCTCCATCTTGCGAGAGTATTCAAAATTTTGACTTTACTTTCCATTTGCTGCTTTTAAACAGCTAAGCTAAGTAAATATCTTTGCTTAGCTATGTTAAAGGAACTTTGCGAACAACTTCGTATAGTTCGTAGGCATGATGGGAAATAAAAAGAGGCATCCTGCTTGAGCGCGGCTAGGGGGAAGAAAAAAATATTGTTGTGCTTTTTCGCTATTAAAAAGTACCTAACGTAAAAGGAACTTTGCTTTTCTTTTAAATTTCAATAAAACCGTAAAAACCGTGTTTTAAGTATACATAGTGTAATTATTTTTAGGTCAGCTCAGTTCACCAAATGTTATAATTATAGCTATCCAAAGTTTCTCTTATAATAATTATTACAATAAATAGTTATTAACTTAAATTAAATTTTACTGCTCCGCGGACCATTTTTTCTCTCATACATTAAACTTTACTGTTCTACAAACCCTTTTTTCACAAACGTTAAAAAATATTTGATTTCAGATTGGATAATTATATTTTATTGTGAACCCTGACACGAGACGCCGCTGTGACCATATGATAGCGCATAGTAACGAGGTAAAATTCTAATGGCGGCAACGTAATCCCCACTCCCGGCCGGGGGGAAGACTTCACCTCCTCTCTCCTACAAACGATTTTGGCAGCAGATTTAAATAGCGTTTATGAATGGCGTGCGGCATCTATAGCTAGCAGATCATTGGTTCCCGTATTATACGGGAGAAATCCTATTTCATGCATCATCATAATCGTCATAATGCAAATACTCAAAACCTAAACAGGTACCTATTTTTATTAAGCAATCTCTTATTAAGGTATTTGTATGTGTTTAAATAATTTGGTAGGTTTTCTTGTGGTGTTGATGTAAATAGTAAAAACTTTTATACAGGTATAGTAGAATTTTTCTGTGATTAAAATAGGTAGGTCTTGTTTTAAACAGTGATCTGCAAACTATAGACAATATTGATAGTTTAGTGCAAGAACGATTACCTATGGTGGTAGTTTTTTAAGTTCTGTTGGCCGGGGCATTGCCAGTTAAAAAAGTGGGACAGTTAGTTGAATTGGTAATAATATTTTTAAGTATAAAAGCTCATCGACGCAACGTTAGAAAAATATACAGGGTCGCTTTTATGTATGGAAACGATCGATTATTTGCTAAAGTAAGATAGCTAGCGAAGAATGTTAAATTCAAAACTTTCAGTGTTTTTAGAAATCTATTACACTGCACATTAACTAAGTATACAGGATCAGTCAAAAAGCCATGGAAGGACAAAGTTACTTTATTTTAAATGGAATCAATATTTCAATTATTTACAAGATTCTAAAAAAAAATGTTAAACACACCACATACCCAATCTTAACCGTTTTCGAGATATCGAGTTTCGAATATCATTTTCAAATAAATCTAATAACAATAATAAAAAAGACAAACTAAGTTTAAGTAAACAACAATTTGAAATCCTATTTTATAAGGTGCTCAAAGTGTCCATTGTTTACCTCCTGGCAGTAATGAATTCGGTGAACAAAATTTTGTAGCGAATCTAAAAGGATATTGGGAGCAATACTGGAAATTTCATGCATTATTCTTTGTTGCAAATCTTCGATATTTTGTGGCCTATTTTTGTACACTAAATTTTTGATATGGCCCACAGGAAAAAGTCAAGAGGGGTCATATCAGGAGACCTAGCAGGCCATTCAATTGCACCTCTGAAAAGTTTTCTCTCGGTATTCCCTCACCATCCGTCCAAAATGTGGTGGAGCCCCATCTTGTTGAAACCATATTTATATGGAAAAATATAGGGAAAAACCAGATTTGTTCAGCCGGTAAATTGGGATTATTATGGTTCGGGAATAATCGTCTGAGCTGTGAAACAATATTCTCTTGTAAAAGTAATAAATATCGTTCAGAGTTCAAATTTCCATGTATAAAATAGGGTCCTATTACGTTTCCACCAATAATGCCACACCAAACATTGGTTTTTGTGGTCGTTGGGTATGAACTTGTTCCATCCAATGTGGATTTTGGTCTGACCAATATCTACAGTGTCGATTTACGTGCCCGTTTAAAGAAAACGTGGATTCATCAGAAAATAAAATGTGGTTGACAAAGTTGACATTTTGATGCAATTTATCCATAATGATTTCGCAAAACTGAATTCTGCGATCAAAATCGTCTTCATTCAATTCTTGTAACAAATGAATTTTATGAGGTTTAAATTTTTCTCTTTTGGTAATTTTTTGAATGGAATAAGGACTCATATTATGATTTAAAGCCCGCTGTTGCGTCGAATTTATCGGATTTTCTACCACATCTAACATGGCATTTAGAGAATTTTCTTCATTAGTAACGCTTACCGGTCTTCCACTTTTTTGTCGATCTTTCACACCTCCAGTTTCATGAAAACGCTGCAATGTTTTGGAAACAGTTGATTTAGTTATAGGCTCCCGATCTGGATGCAATTCATTAAAAATATTCACCACTTGGGTAAAACTCCGTGTTCTATCGCCGTACCCTATCATCATTAAAATTTCAATGCGCTCGGTATCACTTAAACGTGCCATTTTTACGCGAAATTTGTTCACAAATTGTAAATGTAAGTATTTTTGGCATATCTGTTGTCAAGATGACAAAACAACATTGTTATGGAGATAAATATTTTCTAAGGTAACTTGATGGACTAGAAAATTAATGAATGTAATAATTTATTTGAAAACGATATTCCTAACTCGATGTCTCGAAAACGGTTAAGATTAGGAATGTGGTGTGCTTAACATTTTTTTAGAATCTTGTAAATAATTGAAATATTCCATTTAAAATAAAGTAACTTTGTTCTTCCATGGCTTTTTGACTGATCCTGTATATTGTATACAGTTTATGTGCAGTGTAATAGATTTCTAAAAACCCTAAAAGTTTTGTATTTAACATTCTTCGCTAGTTATCTTACTTTAGCAAATAATCGACCGTTTCCATACATAAAAGCGACCCTGTATACAATGCAAACACTGCTGTAGTTTTAGGTTTAGTCGAACAAAACAGTAAACTTGTAGCTGGAAAGTAAATACCAATGAGCGGTCGGCAACCAAGAACGTTTCTTGAAATTCACACAAATCTCCCGCCGGGATCATCTGGTAAATACCCCGTACTTTAGTTTGTCTTGCATTGCACATCTTTTTGTCTCGGACATCAAAAATATCAGTACTGTTTTGGACAGAGACATAATCAATCGGAATATGTATCTATGATTTTCTCTACTAGAAAATCAAAAATAATTTCAGTGACTTTTATATCAACTGTATGTCCGCCAATTTCCGCTGATTAACTAAACATATTTTGAAATTTATAGTGTAGTTCTATTTTAAATAGTCAGGAAAACTTTAGGGAATGTTATTTTGTTTAAATATCTACAGTTTGTAGCTTTTGAATGAGTCGAAATTTGGAATTTGGTAAATGTCGGTTGATTTTGATAAAATTTTAACAGTGCAACGTGTCACCACCGTGCATAGACATTTACCTATAGATAAGCAAACAATAATCACGAAAGTGGCAAATTTATGGCCTGGCGCATGGAAACAAGGCTACACCGGATTAGGCATGTGCATTGCAACATTATTATTGGACGAATGGGAAAATAGACAGCTCCAGGCTTTAAAATTTAAATTCTTGCTCAAGAAATTGTAAAAGTTGACCTTTGTTTTGTCTCTAAAATGTGTTTAAAAATGATTCGTCGTCGTGTTTTTAGTTCGAAAAGGAAGAGAACAAGTCAAAATTATCGAATATAAAAACCAACAAAACCAGCAAAATAATCAATCCTTGATGTTATCGCGTACCTAACCTCAAATCTAATATTAGTTGGTACATAACTTGTATTGATTTTTACAATTTCGTCGGCTTAGAGTGTTAACCTGTCAACTCCATTGGAGTAAAGTTTACAGGGAAAGTAAAAAACTGCATATAAAATATAATACCAAATAGGCTAGTAAAACTAAAATACCGTTTATGTAATTTTTGTTCCTGGACTATATTACTTTATAATTAAACACATTTCTTGATTGGCTTTATGTTTATCCATATTTAAATCACATAGCAGGTTTTCTTGAATCTGAAAGTATTATAAGTATGGACTTAGCAGTTTTACTTAATTAATAAAAAAAATCAAGAAAATTAAGAAAAGCATTTTTATTAAAGTCCTATTCATAACATTTTTGAAAAAATAAAATAACATTATTCTAAAAAATACTTTTCTAACTAAACAAAAAACCGTAAAATACTACATCAGCAGACATAAGACTAAAATACTAGGTAAAGAAAAAGAATTACAAAATGGACCATTTTGAGAAACAACAAAATCTATTATTATCAGTGCATAAATTAGTCTTTAAATCAGACATAAGTAAATGTATTATTTATTAGAATAATTACTCATGAGGTAGGTTGTCATAAAATTCGTGATAATCTTTTAGTAAAGTTGACTTAAGCATTTGAAGGTCTTCAATTTTTTGGCTTTAATTTTTCTTCGGCTAGTGTGGAGACTAGTCAACTGGTTCCATTGTAGCGGTTTTACAGACGTTGATTTCCGTTGAGGTAGCGGAAGCCAGTTGTCAGTAAATCTTAATTTATAAAATATTTCTCCGTCAGGCGTGTATCTTAAAGCACGCACATCTGTTACTTTGGGATCTCCTTTGCCACGACCAGGACGTATGCTTTTAAAAACCTGAACATCATCAAAATTTTTAAAAAACTCGTGATATAAATAGGTAACTTTATATGGACGTGGTTTTTTTCTCGCAGCTTTACAAATTGAAATGTATTCAGCAGGAACATTAATATCTTTGTCTTTTAAAGCACGTTCTACAGTTGAATGAATGCAATCGGCTTCCATTTGCGTGTGCCCAGCCTCCAGCAGTTTTTGTTCTATAATTACTTTCTTATTGACAGAAACGTTTAGTAACGCATTCGACATAATAGAATTCCTGTTTTGGTAGGTACAGCCGTCACTATACAGGATAATTTTAGTGTCTTTCTCATCTGATGGAATTTGTGGTATAACATTGTTTTCTAGAAAATCGACCCAAATACTTGCGAATTCTTCAGAGTTCACTCCTCCCTCCACCTCGTTCCAGATAAAGCAATAACCATCTTTATTGATGAGGTTGTAGAAGGCTAGATTATGTATCTGTAATTTAGTTTTATAATAAAGGCTGCTAATATTCGATTTAGGCGCCAGAAGCACAGCTTCTAGATCTACAGTGAAAACAAATCTTTCTGAACTTTTATCTTTGGCCTTTTCTTTGCGTGCCTCTTCTTTCTTCTGTATGTGTACCTTATAGTCCTCTTCAGAAACTTGACCTACCTTATAGGCTGCACATTTTTCACATTGATCTTTCTTTGGGTGAAACAGAGCAATATTTTTATTGTCAAATATTTCATAAAATACGGCTATTGAGAGTGAATGTATGTTACGACTTTTACACCAGTCTTTAACGTAAAAATCATACAGGCTTCGCTTGGAATGCCATTCAGGTAATAAATACTTTTTCGTCGTTGTTGCACGGCAGTAGTGAGATTCCAAAGTTGGTAGTGCATCAAGAAACGCTTCCAGTTCCTTGCGCTCTTTTTCAAAAGGTTTTGAGGTATTTGGTTTAATAACCCTTTGTTTTATCTCCCCACCAGTACGTAATTGTTGTTTCCAATTTAAAACTGTCCATCTCCCAATTCCAACAGTGTTTAAAAATAAAGTTCTGCATACTCTTACAGCTAGGTCTTTTACTTTTAAATGGTAGATTAAGCTCTGTGCCCTTCTAGACACGTTTTCACTTTTTCGATCACGTGGCCTATTTACAGGTAAGCATGTTACTAAATTTTCAATGTAGGCCTTCTCCCCCCAAGTTAGCCTCCAAAATTGTTGAAATGTTTTTGTCCTCTCTTCTTCGGAGATCGATGTACACTTCATGGCTCCACTTTTTGTTTCTTTGCAATTACATCTACCCTTCATAACCCTAGGTTCTTTTGGTTTTTCATAGTTCCAAGCTCCATTATCTTTTACTCTACCACAATACTTTCTACCTTGTTCTCTCTGTTTCTTGTTTTTTTCTACAAACCAGGTTGATTCTTTAACTTGTACTCTTTTCTTACGTTTTTTTGATTTCTGTGGATGATCATCTGTGTTTGAAATATCTGAATCTGAATGCATTTCATAGGGAACTAATCCTTCTCGATCACTCTCATCTGATATGAGATCTTCTATAACATCGACATCTCCTTGTAATGAGGAAGTATTGTTTTCAAGTTTTTCCGTATTAATATCTGGAATGGGCAGATTATTATTACTTTGTAATACTGTCATATTATCTTGGTGTACTTGAAATGACATAATATCATAATGACCTTGAAGAAACTCTGGTTCTATCATGTGAGGACCTTCATTCACGGGATAATCATTTTTAAAATAAGGTTGTGCTAAATCTGTGTTAGCTTGAGAGGTACATTTATCGCCATCAGGCTTTTTAGTAATTGCCAGAGATTTCTGAAGTACAGAAGAATCTTCATGTACATCAAGAAATTCGATTTCAACATTTGGAACAATAGTAAAGTTTTGAATTATCTCTGCATTTATATTAGTTGTACCCCATTGTTGTTTTCAGTACAATTCACAGTACCAGTAACTAGATTATTTTGAGTTATATTTGTAGTGTCAAGTGAGGAGTTTTTTGTAGCTAATTCTACAAGTTTTTTGCCACGGCTCGACATCTGAAACCAAATAAAATTACCTGAATTAATATTTCAAAATAACAGAAAAGCTGCTAAGACGACTCAGAATATGAAAGAAAAACTGCTAACTCCCAAACACTTAACCTCTAATTTTATTTTATCTTCAAATGACTATCTTGTAAAGCCTTTGCAAAGAATATATTTATAATTTAAGTAAATACATACCTCCAATAGATATACACACTGCAAACTAAATTTATTTAAAGTTTTATCAATTTTACGGTCACTGCTTAAAAACGTGCAATTATTCTTCTATACCTCAATACAGTTATACTGCCACGTTGCCACTATTACCAGGAGATAGCAGTTATTCGATGTGAACTTTGAAGGACGTTGATTAAGCAGTTTTACGCATCAAGAAAAATCGCAAAATATGTTTTACTAATAGGTTAGCTGTTCTTCACAGTCGATGCGGTTTTTTTTCTCTTTCTAATGGTGCAATAAACGTTAAATGGTCAAAAAATGGAGTTAGCAGGTTAACACTCTAAGCCGACGATTTGGCAAAAACTTGGGTACGTGTAAAACATTTTCAATCACAATTTCTTGTTCAAGAACTTGAAAAAGTTTTTACCCGAGAACTTAACCCATGGAATACTTTCACCCTTGGATTAATATAAACATACCTAGGTATTCACTTTTCTTTCATATAATATAAGTATAGATAAAAGTGTCTTTTAAACTTTTTGAAGCAATATATTGCCCAAAAAATAGGCATACCTAATTAGATTCCAGGGCTACAAATAAAATTTTGCCAAAACATGCATCGGGATAATCTGTCTTGGTGTGTGTTTCTCTTTATTTTTATACCTTGTTCGTGTAGCCTGGACCTAGTTAGATGTGTTTAAATTGATCATAATAAAATAAAGTCATAATATATCAAGATACATCACTACTTCATACTGACTGAAAATACGAAATACTCGGTATTTTACCCCTATTTGGGCATAATAAAATCATATAACGGTTTACTAGTCATTGTTGATATTCTAATCAGAGTCACTAAAAGCACAATTCACTAAAATACACAAAAACTAGAAATCCGTAAATATTAAACACCTACAATCCACAATAGCACAGAAAAGAACAAAAAATCTACAGAGAAAACTTAAAACACAACAACAAAAATGGCGCCGAACCGGTTCTGGAGTGTATTTTGAGGATGTCGCTAAAGGACAGGCCAATAACAAGTGCTTATGCCCAATCCTGCTGGGCGGGAAAGCATCTGACCGGCGAGCCTTGCACGCGGAAGTATTTTTTCACCCATAAAACATACATCATACATTTTTTTGCGCACGATTTAAACTGTACGTATCTAAAGGTAAATGTCTATGGTAACTAGGGTTGGGCGAGCGAGGATTTGAAATTTCAAGTTGAAATTTTCATGAAATTTATGAAAAGTTTCATAAAATTTCATAAGTAGTATGAAATTTCTGCGAAACTTTCGAAATTTTATGAAATTTTTGTGAAATTTATGAAACTTTAAAGAATCTTAATTGTCGTGAAAAATTCATTGAAATTTATGAAATTTTTATTGAAATTTTCATTAAATTTTTCTTTCTGTTGTATCTGGGATAATCGGTGAAGCTAGAAATAAATAAAAGACGTCGCACAGCAAAGTCGAGCCTGTCGTCGCGCCGATTAACCAGGGGAATCCCAAGTATTGTCGAGATTTGGGATGCGTCTATTATACAGGGTGTAACAAATTCGTTTATCACTACAGGGATCTCGTAAACCGTAAGAGATACGAAGATGGTTAAATGGGGGCAAAGTTGCACAATTTGATGCCTAATCATAATCCAAAAAGAAATTATTTAGATTCCGAGTACTTCCGGAGATATTCGAAAGAAACAGAAAAACTGTCAATAAGATTTTTTGTTTTGCGCCCTTAATGTAGGAGATAAAAGAAAACCAATCACACCTTTTCAGGGCCACTTTTAATCCTTTCTTAGAGTATGTAATTAGTTTTGCCATACAACGTTTCATTTTCCTGAAACCATCATTAATTTCACTATTTTAAATACGGACCTGGATTTTTTCCATTTTTCAATAAAAGACCTAGGACATCTTTATTCAAAGCCTAGGATAAATATTAATTTTAAAAAAGAATTAACGCTCTAATGTTGATTTTATTAAGATTTTTCTAATCCGACCCTGTGTTACACAATACCATTTCGTTTTAATAACGACATGAAAATGTATCGCTGTCCAGGGAAACATTTTTGAACACGTAATTAATAATTAGTTTTTATATGGCAACTTCTTTCATTCAGGAGTATTTTTTTTTATTTTGCTAATATTGCTTATAATGTTTTTCGTAAAGCTTTAATTCATTTTATTAATATTATAAAATATTGTTAACTAAATAAAATCTAATATCATTAGCAAGAATTTGTATTACGATTATTGTCAATTTTACGAATTTTATAGTATTCTGTTAAGGAAGTTACACAAAAGATGACGTGGGTAATAAAACGAATGGGTATTGTGTAACACAGGGTCGGATTAGAAAAATCTTAATAAAATCTATATTAGAGCGTTAATTCTTTTTTTAAATTAATATTTAGCCTAGGCTTTGAATAAAGATGTCCTAGGTCTTTTATTGAAAAATGGAAAAAATCCAGGTCCGTATTTAAAATAGTGAAATTAATGATGGTTTCAGGAAAATGAAACGTTGGATGGCAAAACTAGTAACATATTCTAAGAAAGGAAAAGGTGTGATTGGTTTTCTTTTATCTCCTACATTAAGGGCGCAAAACAAAAAAATCTTATTGACAGTTTTTCGGTTACTTTCGAATATCTCCGGAAGTACTCGGAATCTAAATAATTTCTTTTTGGATTATGATTAGGCATCAAATTGTGCAACTTTGCCCCCATTTAACCATCTTCGTATCTCTTACGGTTTACGAGATCTCTGTAGTGATAAACGAATTTGTTACACCCTGTATATGCATGGAAAGGTTTGTGAAAGTTTCACTGAAATTTATGAAATTTTTCTGAAAGTTTCGAATGTAATAAGGACATTTATCAGTTGAAAGTTTCAGGTGAAAATTTCAAAAATGTCACTGAAATTTCGCTTTTTGGATTAAGTGAAATTTTCAAATGGCCCAACCCTAATGGTAACCACGTTATGTTTTTTTTTAATTTTATGTGTATGTTTTGTAAAGTTTTTTAGTAATATCCCTACTTGAATTTAGTGATTAAATTATACTATCAGTTGTGTTATAATCCGAGAAACCAGTTGTCAAAAATGCCAGTAAACCCGTTTTTATATATTTAGAAATAAAGGTATCCCTTATTCTTCCATATAATGACAGGTTTGCACGTTTTTAAACAATAATTAACTAACCAGCAACTTTGTGACATAAATGACATTGCCAGAAATTATTTACTCACAATCAGAGTGGCCTGGTTAGCTTAATTCTTGAATTACTAACCAGGCAATTTTGATTGTTGGTAAATAATATCTGTCAATGTGTGTGAAGTTTTTTTATCACCGATTTCTCAGAAAATTTTATTCTTTAGAAAAGTTGGTGCCTGCCTTAAAACTATAAATGCATATTTCACCCGCAGCTAAGGGAGTAAATGCCATTTTTTCAAAATTGCCTTAAGAGTAAAGTACCTTAATTATTAGAAATACAGCATAATTTTATATGGAAATGTTCTTGCAAATTAGTAAGTTAGTCCAAATACGAAATTTGAGCTAAGTGTCACAATTTTTAATTTTTTTTGGTTAATCTCTATTTTCCCCTATACGGTACACCTCTGGTCGATTTTTTGTTTACGCAATTTTAATATATTTATTAAATAACTTAAACGTGGGTTTATAATAAAAATGGATTAAGTAGTTGCAAACTTTTTAAAACCTTTCAATGTTACGAGTTGGTTCAGATATTAGCGTCTTGCAAGCCTACTTAAACACATTTTAGCCAACTTATGTTCTAAACAAAATTATGATAGAATCTAACTCTATTCATATTACTGGAAATAATAATTTATTTGTCATTTTCACCCAGTACCCTGAAGTCCAAAAACCTATTTTAAAGAAATGCATATAAAAAAAAATTAAAAATTGACACGCCTAACTCAAATTTTGTATTTGGACCAAGTTATTCATTTGCAAAAAAATTCCCATATAAAATTTTGCTGTATTTCTAATAATTAAGGTACTTTACTCTTAAGGCATTTTCGAAAAAATGGCATTTGCTCCACTACTATAAGCCGCAGGTGAAATATATATGCGTTTATAGTTTTAAGGAATGCACCAACTTTTATAAAAAATAAAATTTTCTGGGAAATCGGTGATAAAAAACTTTCCCATATGTTGCATACTTTTTTGGGCACACTGCATACGACACAGTTAAAGTTGCCCGGTTAGTTATTTGTTTAAAATATTTGTGCGATCCAACACAAGAGGTGTAATGTGATTTATGGTACCTTTTGAGACCGGTCATGGCGCAGCCGGGTTTACGTGGTACTTTTAAACAATATATCATCCAATCCATTTCATCATTTTAAACATCTATTTGTTACAGAATATTAAGTAGTAACACAATTTAGGAATGTCACGGATGGATTGTAAATATTTGTTTCCTGAAAATTGACTGATTTATCTGAGTTGAATAATTGCATAGTTTGATGTACGATACGGCGAATCTCCCGTGGTTATGGTCCAGGTAATGCCAACAATAATTTACATATTTTGCTGCGAAATTTTATTTTTGTGTAAATTTTAAAAATAAATTACTAAAAGGCAATAAAACAATTAAAACGCTAAAAATGATCTCTACATTTTAAATTTTATGACCGTGTTCAATACGAAAATGCTCTACGGCCTTTTCGAATTTATTTTTACTTAACATTAATAAGGATTTTTGCTAGATATAGAAATTATGGTCAAATATTGTTTTACCTTTTTAGGATGCCTGTTAGCCGTTTTATCGCTGAATCGTTCAAACATGGCGCTATTTTATTTCTAAAAAATGTCACCGTAATTAAGCAAAATTAATACCGAATTAAGTAATTACCCAAAACCCTGTTAGAAAGTAGATATCACAACACAAGCCTATTCGGCTTTTAAAGAAATAACTAATGATTTGTAAGTATACAAACTATGAACTTCATTACAGGGAATGTTAAACTACAATAAACAGTGCCGTACTGAGGGCGAGGCAACTGAGGCGCTTGCCTCGGGCGCAATCACCGAGGGGGCGCCAAAAATTGACAAAATAATCTGAGATTTAGCCATTTTCAAATTTCGCGGACTTTTTCCCGATTAACTTATTGTATTAAATTTTACAATCGCCCTCTTCCCATTTGAGTAAAAACCATAGAATATCATGTTGAGGGAAGAAGGGGCGAAAAATTTGTAATTCGCCTCGGGCGCCAAAATAGCTGGTTACGGCCCTGACAATAAACTTCTACTTACGTTGCATGTTGAACTCGGACACAAGTGTGTTTTTTTCATTATTTCAGTCAGTTTGATTTACCACTGGTAAAGGTTATGATTTTTCTTAGGTTTGATCTACATAAATACGGATAAAGACGGATGCATGTACCGGGTGGTCAAATAAGCGAGGACGTCGGCTTTATCTCGGAAACCATTAATCGTACAACTTTCGGAAAGATTTTTTTATGAGTAAAGTGGTCAAGAGAAATTGCTGAAAATTACTTTTAAGTTCCTCATTTCGCCGCAAGGGGGCACAATTAAAAATTGTTTTTTTTAATTCTAAATTTCTTCAAAAATTCCCATATTAAGGTATAACCCTGATTACATCATTAGAAAGCTGAGACAATTCTGCATCATTTTGGTTTAAGGCTCATTGGTGTACCGGCCTTGATAGGAGTGGGAGAAGCTATTGAAAGTGTAAACATTAAAATCGCTGTAACTTCTAAACGACTTATCCGATTTTACTAAATGTAAGCTTGTTTGGAAGGGGAAAATAAGCATCTTCAATTGCCGTATCCAACAGTACACGATAGTGTTTAATAAAATTTCTAGAGGGCGCAATTTGTAATAATAACAGTTTTTTCGATTTTTCCTCGAAAATTCAAACCATACGGTATAACTATGACATCATACTCGAAAAGTAGATGAAATTTGCAAGAAAAGATGTGAAGCCGCAGTTCGATATCTTTGTTCGTTTCAGAGTTATTGCCAAAACAATAATTTTTAATACAAATTGCGCCCTCTAGCAATTTTATAAGAAACTATCTTGTACCATTGGATACGACAATTGAAGGCACTTACCTTTTTCTTCCAAACAAGCTTAAATTAAGTAAAATCGGTTAAGTCGTTTAGAAGTTACAGCGATTTTAATGTTTACACTTTCACTTGATAAGAGTGGGAGAAGCTATTGAAAGTGTAAACATTAAAATCGCTGTAACTTCTAAACGACTTATCCGATTTTACTAAATTTAAGCTTGTTTGGAAGTACCTTCAATTGTCGTATCTAATGGTACACGATAGTTTCTAATAAAATTGCTAGAGGGCGCAATTTGTATTAAAAATTATTGTTTTGGCAATAACTCCGAAACGAACAAAGATATCGAACTGTGGTCTTCACATCTTTTCTTGCAAATTTCATCTACTTTTCAAATATGATGTCATAGTTGTACCGTATAATTTGAATTTTCGGGGTAAAATCGAAAAAACTGTTATTATTACAAATTGCGCCCTCTAGCAATTTTATTAAACACTATCGTGTACTGTTGGATACGGCAATTGAAGATGCTTATTTTCCCCTTCCAAACAAGCTTAAATTTAGTAAAATCGGATAAGTCGTTTAGAAGTTACAGCGATTTTAATGTTTACACATTCAATAGCTTCCCCCACTCTTATCAAGGTCGGTACGCCAATGAGCCTTAAACCAAAATGATGCAGAATTGTCTAAGCTTTCCAATGATGTAATCAGAGTTATACCTTAATAGGGGAATTTTCGAAGAAATTTAGAATTTAAAAAAACAATTTTTAATTGTGCCCCCTTGCGGCGAAATGAGGAACTTAAAAGTAATTTCCAGCAATTTCTCTTGACCACTTTACCCATAAAAAAATCTTTCCGAAAGTTGTACGATTAATGGTTTCCGAGATAAAGCCGACGTCCTCGCTTATTTGACCACCCGGTACACAAGTAAAATACAAGCGCGTTTTTTCAATTTTTAATTATTTTATACTATTAATGAAGTCTGAAATAAGTAGTTTATTTAGGGTAAAAGGTATCATGGAATGAAACATTTGGTTTTTGAAAATGAGTATGAAATTTTTAATTAATTTAAATTAACTGAAAAATAAATAAACCTCATGAATAAAATTTTAAATTGAATCATATATTTTTTTGTCTAGTGCACCAGTCCATAAATTTTGTTTCGAATATTTTCATATTATTTATAAAATCATAAAGAAGAAAATATATTAAAACATGACAACACAACAAAAATACAGTTTTTTAATAATTAAAAGAAATCATCTCCGCAAGGATCATCAAATTCGTTTAAGTTAATATTAAGGGGAAGAGTATCTGAAGCATCGATAAATCTTTCTCGTTCCCACACATCATTTATAATTTTATTAGTGTGTGTTACATAATTTTTCTACTGTTATATTTTCTATGGCTGCATTCGACAGATACAAAACTACGTCATTTGTTACAGGATGCATAGAACTTATTTTTGCATCATAATAGCACTTACATTACGACCAAACCATTTCAATAGGATTAAACTGGCAATGATATGGAGGAAGTCTTAAAACTCGATGTCCATGTTGCAATGCTAGTTCGTCCAACCTGTTAAAATAAAATAAATAAAAAATAAAATAAATAGCGCTTGCCAGATTACTTGTAACGTTTGGGTAGGATATGCTGCTTCACTATTATCCAGATTTGATCCCTCATTGGAAATGGTGAAACCGGATATTGTCTTTGTTCTAACCATGCATCAAATGATTTTTTTATTAAAATTATTCAGTCTCTTGAATTTTGACTGTATATTTTGGGGTACCGCGTTTCGCCAGGAAAAAATAATTTCTTTTTCGCCAAGAATCCCAATATGAATATTAAAGACTCTTAGTCTCTTTTTCTTTGCCTAAAAACAATTCCTTTTGTTGCGTTTTGCCCTCAAATACACACAATCATGGCTATCCCCATGTTCTAGTGGTCTTTTGATACCAGCAAAAAAATCTTTTACATTATCTATTTTAAATTCCTCGTATCTACGCCCGAAACATGTCAAGATAAAAAGTTTATCGAAAAATGTATTATTCAAATAGACTGGTGGAGAAAGACTTATTGCCTTTCTTTTCATTCCTATATTTCAACTCCAATTTGAGCATGGACTACTTCTTCAAATTAAAATATGTATTTTAGAAATAAAATAATGCCAAGTTTGAAAGTAACACACGCTGGAACCTTCTGAACCACTGTATGTAAGTGTATGTAAAATATAATATCATAAATACGGTAAAATGTTTGCCAGCCACTCGCAAGCGGCTTGCGCGCGATTAATCGAATAAGGAACTTACCAAAGTCTACTTTGTACAATTTAAAAGTATGCTAGAAAATTGGTATAAGTATTTACATAAGTATGTTTTTACTAACTATATTAGTTAAATATTTATTTCTTTTCAAGTAGTAAAATTAATAGTTAAACACATTATTTTAATTAGGAATGTAACGAGTACAAGACCTATACCGGGTAGTTTATTATCGGATATCAAGTAGCAGGACGGCCGCCCCTAATGTAATGTCATTATTAAAAAAGCGATATCTCAAAAACGGCTGAGATTTTACAGACACCTATGTTGGATTGCACCAAGGTTTTTGACAATAATTAACTAACCAGGCATTTTTTATTGTGACAGTAATGACATTGATAAACATAGTTTACTCACAGTCAAAGTGACTCGGTTAGCTTTTGCGCAAGTTTGTAAAAGTTTATACAAGTTTGTACAAATCTGCTCGGTTCTGTACAAACTTATAAAAACTTGTACAGAGTCATCGAACCAGGACTGAACAGAGGCCTATTTTTTAAGTTACCCTGTATTTTTAAACCATACCAATATAACCATCTTGTTTATTTTTTACCGTAGAATCTAAAATTGCCATGTAAAAAGCGACTTGGCTTAAAACAATGGAATTGTGGCGTAAAGTTGTTGTTTTTTCAATGGAACACCCTGAATATTTTTAATAAAGGTCTTTCTTTCCTGCTTTCATAAATATATAGTTTGTCTATATTAGCTCAAACCGTTTTTAAGGTATAACTGATATAATTTTTAAACAGGTTAACATTGTTTTTCAAAGCCGCCTTTATATTTCTTTAGAAAAGACAGGGCGGCAATAATGCATAACGCTTTTAAATTTGCGATTGGGACTTACGGCAAATTTTTTCGTGTCAATTTTAAAATAGCATAGGAGTATGGTATCAAATTGTTGAAAAAAATATGCTCGTTTTAAATATCCTAGTGAACTACCATCGTTCCATTTGGAAAAATGGAGTAAACGTCAAGAAAACAAAATTTCATTTTTTAAACGCTTGTGAAACTTAGAAAGTCAATTATTATGCCATAATTTTAATTTTCAGAAACTACGGTCAAACTGGAACTGCTAACAATTTGAAAATTATGCCAATAGAGACTTTTTGCACCTCTTAATTCGTCATTCGTTTGTCGTTATGGTTATTCTGAGCATGCGCAATGTCAGAAAGGTGATCCGCTATGGTTAATAACCATAACGGACTCCGTTATTTACGGAAGGATAAGGAAGAGCTTATCGTTATCCTTATGGTTATGCTTAAACTGCATGGTTGCCGAAACATACAAAAGTTATCAAGCATCATTGCTATGAATTAAAATTGTGATAAGCGATTACTTAAAATCCAAAGCAATAGTAGCTTTACATTAAAATATACAACTTAATCAAATTATTGTTAGGTTAGGTATTTTATTTTGTTTAGGTGCGCCGGCGCCAACTTAATAACTACAGACAGAACGTATAGGCGCTGCAAAATCTCTGGTTTTAACAGTGGCGCTACTCGTTATGTTTAATAAAGTTAACCATAACGGAGCTAAAAACTGATATTAATTTAAGAGGTGCAAAAAGTCTCTAATAAATGCAGACTCATCTCTTATGCATAATCTCAAAATTTCATTTTAATATCTATAAATACAGAAAAGTTATAGGGGTGAACGTCTTTTGAGAAACACCCGGTATTGGTTGTAATAAAAATACAGGGTAACTCAAAAAATATGCCTCTGTTCAGTCCTGGTTGGATGACCCTGTACAAACTTATAAAAATTTGTTCCAACCTGTGCAAACTGTACAAACGTGTGCAGAAGCTAACCAAGTCATTACTGTTAGTCAAAATTGCCTGGTTAGTTAATTATTGTTAAACAACTTTGTCTATTCCAATACAAGTGAAACGTTTCATCTTAACGGCCTTACCGTTTTTAAGATATCGCTTTTAACATTCAGTTTCGTACTATAATTGCCTGTAAAATTTTAGTCTAATAATATTATAGCTATTTACCTAACAAGTGCGGAAAATGAGAGTCTGCCGTTCACCGAACGACGCGTAGCGGAGTTCGGTTAAGCAGCCGAGTGCAGGGAAAACATTTTCCGCACGTGTCAGGTACAATCGTTTTTCTACAGACGTGTGGAAATAAGTAACACATATTTCAAAGAAATTTAATAATTTTTAATTAACTATAACAATCACATACATATGTAACAGTAACTAATTCTAAGAAAAAAAGTAATAACTACAAGTTATAATTGATATATTATTGATTTTGACATAATCGTGCCGAAAAATTTTTCCGCACTAGTGTGGAAAAACCAATTTTCCGCACGGATTTTTGACATAATCGTGCCGAAAAAATTGGGTTTTCCACATGTCTGTAGAAAAAATATTATTTTCGGACGAGTCCTCAAGTCGACTCTGGGTTAAAGGTTGTTTCACTACCTGATATCCGTACTCTATTTATTACACGGTAATAACCGTGTTGTCAAACCATAAAAATTGTTTGGTCGTGTTTAAAAATGTACATGTTACATGCCTAATCTTTTTACCACTACGTTTCGCACAATAGTAAATCTTAGTACAATAGATGTTACCACCGTAACGAAAGATGAATACAGTCTTATAGCTTAGTTGTATCATTTAAAAATTATTAGTGGGAAGAATATTTTTTGATTTTTTATTTGAAAATAACAAACCTTTTCCAGTCACCCGACATTATTTTACTAAAAAATATATAACTCGTACCGTTAGAAAATTGAACCTCTACACTTAGTCAAACTACACACTTTTGCAATAGTTTGAAGATGCTTGTCAGATAGTTTACAGTTAAAGAACACATTTAGTGAAAATTGACCACCCTAATTAAATTTTTCATATTTCCCGCCCAATTCTTTAAAGACATTTTTCAAGATCCTACTGCACTGTTTTTATCGACTCATCGAAACCCCAAAAAAATGTAAAGTTTATATAGAAGATATTATATGGAAAACATAGAAAATTAATATAAATGAACCAATTATTTTATAAAATTTAAAAAGAAATACTAGTAATTATATAATTTATGTATAAATCTAACTAAAATCTGGAAGACTGATTCATCTTTTAAAATTTGTAAATAATTTTAGTTTGTAACCAAAATTGTACAGACTATCTTCTTTTGTGTTTATTTATATTTTATATTAATTTAATGAGTTGCAATGAGAATCGGTATTTTGTAATGTTGGTTTAGTTAGTTAGTCTACTTTATGAAACAAGATTTAGTTACAAACATATGTCACTGATTTTTTTTTCATATTGGCAACAAATAACTATATTATTATTGAATATGGCGACCAGGTCAGCGTTTCGTCATGGCTATGGAAGTCTTGAGGGTAGGAAACTGATCGCATGCATTGGTCGCGGTTTCAAATTAGCTTCGATACCTAATTCAGCTTAACCAATTCGCCGCACGCTGGCGCAAGTGTTTCAAATACATGGCTTCTTATGAGCGCGATAACTATTTTTTATTTAAATTAGTTCTTTAAACAAATAACGACTTTCCTACGAATTTAAAGCTACTTTGTCACGCATATTGGAAACTCGGCCTGTATGTAATGTTGGTTTTTAAAAATTCTGGCCACAAAGGTATTTTTTCGAGAAGTAAGCTACTTTTTTGGAACTTACGAAGGAACAAGAAATTTGCATACAAATACACTACAGAGTAAGTTACTCCAAATGCTATTAAACAATCTACGAAATAAATACGAAAAGAACAAAACATTAATAAACTTAATTCAAAAGTAAATTAAGACAACTAATATGCTATATTATAAGTAGGAAAACAATGCATGTAACTAATTAGATACCAGTAACTTTTCTTTTTAACCGCAAAAATGAGGAACCAAACAAATCAGTTTCTCTGAAATAATTTATGGTTTCCAACAATACAGTCAGTAAAACGCCGAAACCAGTAATTTGTGTTTGTATTTAAGGTATAGTAATGCTTAAACGTCCGCCGAAACGAAACGTGTCGCTGGATGCACGTAAAATTAACGTCCGTATGCCCCAGGCCTAAGCATTACTATACTTAGACACTCCTTGATGTGAAACTCTTTGTATTTAAAGTAAAATAATGCTTAAACGTGCGCCCATTAAACGTGCGCCTGGACGCACGTAAAATAAATGTCCACGTGTCCCGGCTCTAAGCAATACAATACTTGGACGCGTGTTAATGTGTGACTCGTATTTAAAGTATAGTAATGCTCAAACGGGCGCCTGAACGCATGTAAAATAAACGGCCGTATGTTCCAACTTTAAGCATTATTACGATCTTTGATGTGTAACTAGATGTATTAAGCGGATAGGAATGCTTAAACGTGGACACACTTAAAATAAATGTCCACGGGACTTGTGCGGATGGTTAAGAAAAATATTTCTGCCGTCGGTCATGCTACAACAAACACTCTGAGCTACAAACGATTATATTTTGCAATGATTCACGGGGCGAACGTGTCTGGTGCTCTAATAGTTTATATTTAGTAAAATCGCGCTAAGGCCGATTATATTTTGTAATTTCGTAATTGGGGGCGTGTCTTGTGCTGTAATAGTATATATTTTGTAAAATCGCGTCCTGGCTCTAAGCAATACAATACTTGGACGCGTGTTGATGTGTTACTCGCATTTAAAGTATAGTATAGTTAAATTCACATAAAGTTTTAATGCCAAATGTCAAGACTTGTCATTGTCTAGTTACCTACTTTAGATTTCACCAACTTACTAAATTTCTTATACAGCTGAGATTGGTGAGTGTTTTTTCTTTTCTGGAATTGTTCGGCCAACTCTTTTTATTTCTATCTCTTTTTAATCGTATGAAATAATACAAGATAGACATACTTTGTGTGCAGTACAATAAAATTATACTAATTAAATTTAGCCATTAGAAATTTATATTTTATGAGTTGCTGCAGTATTTGACAAGTATGGCAGAACTGAAATGTCACGGCGTTAAAAGTTTATGTGAATTGAACTATAATGACTAATGCTTAAACGTCGGCCTAAATTAAGCGGATAGTAATGCTTAAACGTGCGCCTGGACGCCGGTAAAATAAACGTCCGTGTGTCCCGGGCTTAGAAGGCATCAGAGTAAACGTTCTGATCGGAAAGTACAATGTACTTGACATGATTCGTACCAAGATGTTCTTTTCTCATTGCAACATATTTTTTTATTACTATTTGTTGTTCAAATTACTTTTAAGGTAATAGTAGACTATTTTACCACATATTTGTACATATTAGAATAGGTTTAAATCAAAATATTTTAGATTAGGCATGATTGGTCATATTTACTATTTACCAAATAACATTATTCATTATTTATATTCCATATTTTGTATCGAGTTTATAATATACCTATTACAAACTTACGGATGTCGAAGGTGGGATTATCATTAAAGTAATGTTAAAGATTCTGCCGTTAATAAAGCAATCTCTACATATAATGTTTTTTTTTATAATTGCTGGATACTTACTTTTACTTTCCGTATCAAAAACTGCGCTCGCTTCTCGTCCGAAACTATCAAAGAGCTTACAAACTCTAGACTCAATGTTTCATTCATAAAACTCCTGAGAAGCGAATCCGTTATTTAAAGTGTTATTGAAATTCAGTGATGTGTCGAAGAGAGAGAACTCCTTGGGTTCTCCCTGCATGGCAACTCTATTAAACGCTTGACGTCACGAGTCGCATACATAAATATTAAACACATCAACCATACTTACCGATGAAAAGATAAATTCTAATATGCCACCATAGTCCGGGAGGCAGCGTTGCATTTTTGATGGTGATTTCAGGTCGCTTGATTTTGTGTGTATTCGATAGTCTAGATATAGCTAGCAATCGAAACAAGCGTCAGCTGTCAGAGTCGTGGTTGACCTAGTCGTAAGAGAATGTCAATTATGTAAAAAAAAAATATCTAAAAATAATTTCAGGTCGTTTGAAAAGTTGTACAGCAAATGTTTATATGATGAAAATAAATTTTTAAAAAGTCAGCTGCAAAGATAATGGGGGATTATGCGTCAGCTGCTTATTCAGGGTCCTGCACCTTAGTTCCGTCTTCTATAGCTCACTTATTAATTCAGTTAACATTTTTGCAGACCTTACCTGTATCTTGGGGCGCATTTCAGAAAAATATTTTTTTTCATCCAAAAAAGTGTGACGTCATAAGGATGTATTTTTTTGGATTACATACCATATTTTCTTACCTATTTAGGTGCCTCCTAAGTTACCTATACATACCCCTAAAATTTTATTATATTAAAGTCGATTCAGTATTATAGGCGAAAAAAATAAAAACTAAGATATATCAGTTTTGCACCACTGGTTTTAAAAATGAATAAAAAATTAAAATAATGCCTTGTTAATAAAATTATACAAAGGTATTTATTAAATAAAATCTAACAGTCTCGTTAACCAAGTTTGATTATTACGAATTGTACAGGGTGTCCAAAGTTTAGTGTCAAACTTTAAAGCAATTTATTTTTCTTATTTCAAATAGAAACACCTGTATATTTTTATGTCATTCGATGCAGAATTAAAAATCAAACATTTGTCCTAATTGTAACCCTGTTTGAAGTAAGAAAAAAAAAATTGCTTTAAAGTTTGCAAAGTTCAATTCTGGACACCCTGTACAACTTGAAACAATCAAACTTGGTTAACGAGACTGTTATACCTTATGTACCTTTGTGTAATTTTATTAACGAGGCATTATTTTTTTTTTCGCCTCTAATATTGAATCGACTTTAATAAAATTTTAGGGGTATGTAGGTAACTATAGGAGGCATCCAAATAAGTAAGAAAATATATGGCATGTAATCTAAAAAAATACATCTTTATGACGTCACACTTTTTTGGAACACCCTGTATGAAAAAAAAATATTTTTCTGAAATGCGCCCCAAGATACAGGTAAGGTCTGCAAAATATCAAAATTTTAACTGAATTAATCAGTGAGCTATATAAGACGGGGGGTGAGGTGCAGGACCCTGTATAAGCAGCTGACGCATATTCCCCATTTTCTTTGCGGCTGACTTTTTTTTAAATTTATTTTCATCATATAAACATTTGCTGTATAAATTTTCAAGCGACCTGAAATCATTTTTAGATTTTTTTTTACATAATTGACATTCACTCACGACTAGGTCCACCGCTAGTTGAGCAGCTGACGCTCAGATCATTAAATTACTACCCAATAAGAATTACTTGTGATAAGAATTAAAACGACCTAAAATGATTGTGTCATTTGCAACGCTACCTCCCGGGCTAATAGAGAAATTGTTGAAAATTGGTTGTCCGTTAAAAAAATAATCGTATTCATAACTTTTAAATTATTATAAAAGGTTAGAAAGAAAATTACTTTGTTTACGAGAGCGAGCAAACAACACTTATTCGCGACGAGCGCACACAAGCGTCTAGAGTCTGACTATGGACTTTTCAACCGGCCAATCATAGGCCGTCGTCTTAAAGAAAGTACTTTTGAGGTTAAGCGATGTAAAGCCGGTTGATGTAAATTAGGAAAATAAAATGCTATTTATTAATATCGGTATATAGGTTTCTTTGAAACGTCACGTATGCCAAAAACAATCCTTTTCAAATTTCTCAAAAGTTCATCACCCAAAAAAACTACAAGTGTTGTGATTATAATAAACAATTCAACAATAAACAGCGTCTTTTAAGGCATGAAAGAAAGCAACGTAATATTACATACGTTAGGAATAATCAGATTTACAAAAGTATATATACTACAAATATCAACATTACAGAATAAATACAATACTTTACCATTTAACAATTATATGTCATAATTTGAATTTAACCCCAGCAGCAGCTGAACAGTTTCAATGTTGTTACGTAACGAGAATAGTTCAATAAAAATATTTTAAAAGAAACCGAAAATTGTCATGTGTTCCTTTTTTGGTTTTATTACTTTTTGTATTTTGCAATAAGATTTCTCAATACAAAAAAAATTAAGACCTAAAAAAATAGTAAGTACATTATTAACGTAGGTAAGTAGTAGGTTTAGTCAAACATAATAGTCACTCGGGAATGTTAGGTTAGGTTAAAAGTGAGTGGGTTACAGCTAACCCTCCACTGCGACCATGCAAACTATTGTGGCTCACACCTTATTTATATTTCCCCCAATAGGTCTAACTTTTTAATGAAGTTAATGATGGTATTGGGAGACATTTTTCATGTCATCCGGCAGCAAAGTTACCTCGCCAAATAGGGCGAATCTGATTCTTCCTGCTGCGGGGCAAGCGCACATTACGTGTTCTGCTGTTTCTGCATCTTCCATGCAAAGTGGGCATTCATCAGTTGGGGCTATTCCAATTTTATACATATGGTGTCGCAATCTGCAGTGGCCGGTGTACAATCCCACTAGTGCTTTAAGGCATGACCTGTTGAGCACCAATAGTTGGTCAGTTTGTTGTTATGGCCGTTTATAAATGCTTTTGAGTGTGTTAGACCTGGTAGATTTGACCAGTTTCTTTCCCATTTGCTTCAGCTAGTACTGTTTTCCTGGCCGTAGCATGAGATATAGTTATTACCGGCTCGGGTCCTGTTAATTTTAGTGCTGCACATCTCTTACCGAGTTTGTCGGCAGCCTCATTACCCTCCAGACCCATGTGTCCCGGTATCCATATAAGGGTTATTTTGTTGTTCAGACTTAGTTCGGATAGTGTTTCGCGACAGCTCCACACCGTTTTTGAGGTACACCATCTCGATTCAAGAGCTTTTAAAGCAGCTTTACTGTCAGAGAATATCTTGATTGACCTATGTGCATACCGTCGATCTATCGGCAGTCTTGCACACATTTCAATTGCATGAACCTCTGCTTGAAATATGGTTGTCATGGTTCCCAGGCTGATAGTTAATTCTATTTTTGGGTTTTAGCCATATATTCCGGCTCCAATACCTTCTTTAGTTTAGGAGCCGTATGTAAATATTCCCAATTCCGCCTTTAGCAGGTCAGCACTGTTATTGTCCCATTCCTCCCTTTTTGGGTGGATAATTTTATAAGGCGGTTCGTTGTTGGATTTTCTTGTTATTATGTCTGAGGGCATATTTAATATGCCTACGTGTTGGTGCCCTCCATGATACATGACTGCGGCTTATTAGTAGTTACTTGATATAGTCTATAGGTTGGCCCATTTAGCCTCCTTCTCCAGATATATGTGAAGGGGAAGTTGTAACATCACTAGTCTAAACCGTTCTCAAAAATATACAATTTTTTCCAATCTAAACTATCTTCTCCAAAAAAACCTCCGCATTAGAAAAAATTTCCATATTTACAATTTTTCGTCTGCAAAAATCAAAGTAATTCGTTTAGTGTATTATTTTATTTCATCAATTTTTTCGCCTCAATTTAATAGGAAATAATACAATGATTTATGTGCGCATTCTAACACATTTATTTTTAAGTTTCCCGCGCTTCATTGCGAACGTTGATTGGGCGGTTGAAAAGTCCACAACCCGACTCTAGACGCTTGTCGAGCGCACCATTAACATACAGCTCGTGAGATCAATGGCGGCTCGTGAATTGTTAACTTGGGGGTGCACTAAAAGCCCGCTGCAGGCGAAATGCGTCGCAGGCGAAAAAATTTTAAAACCACGCCTAAATTTGGTCAATAATTTTTTATAAATATTTTAAAAATTTATAATTACCTACTTATTTTATTGAAAATGAAATAAGATAATAAAAATAAAAAAGGCCAATTTATTTTTCATTAGTGGGTACATTGTTTAAAAGTAAAGTCCAATCTTCTGTTTTTATTTGCAGCAAACTTATCAATAACAATAAAGTCTCTAGATCTACACTTTGTGGTCTGTGTCAAGTTAATTTCGGGTTTAGCTCTTCCCTCAATTTTAATTTCAATTTTTTGCTCAATACTTAATGAGCTAAAATTGTTTCTCAAATATTCCACATTCATAGTCGTTTTACTATTAAAACTGTTTATTTTTTACTAAAGTAAGTCTTTACTACCCCAAAATAATAATAAAAATATAAAGGAAAACTCCAAATAATAAATTCATACAGCAATTAATACGCAATGAACCCAACGGCGCACAATTAATTTATGAGAGTTTTCCTATTAGAGTCGCACTTTCCCCCACAACACCTGCTAGTACAAGATGCATAGAGAGACAGCAGAAACCCCGCCTACTTTACCGCACGTACGACTCGCTTGGCGAGAGCTATTACACCATGTTTCGTTCGATTGTTTAACGGTACGTTAAAATAGGAGGGTTATAACTTATATTACGGTATCATATATAAGAAGATAAATTTAAATGAACATTATTTTTTCTTTATGGGGTAATTCTTTATGGAGTATGGGGGTGCACGTGCTCCTGTGGAGAAACCGCCACTGCATGAGATAAGATATGAGTGCCAGAGCGCTGACTGAAATAAGGCAATTGTCTAAGATTTTACTGGGATTGAACAAAAACGGCATAGATACAGGTCATACTGGGGTAAACTCAGGAGAACTACGTTACCGATTTACACATAATCGCTTTCATAAAGCGTGACCGACTATGTTCCAGTTAAAAATATTCTTTGCTTTAAAATAAAAATTGTGGGCGGTAGAGCCATGGCACTGTGGTTCTACCGCACGAGCCGCCACTGATTTGAAGGAGAAGCTTTTTAGACAAAAATACGTTTTACTGATTTGAACCTTTCAGGTGACCGAATTAAGAAGCATACCTGTATACGTTAACAGCAAAACATGAAAAATGTGTTGCAGTTTCCACTGTTTGAAACTAAACATTAGAGAAGGGTAAAGAATGTTTTATTTTGATCCAGTCCAGTTCACGCTGGTAACTAGGGCTGATGAGATCGGATAGCGTCACAGTAGGGAAGTTAGTACCCTTTCCAATCGGTAGGTCATGTAGCGTAATGTCTTGTAGCTAACGTTAAACCGTATGTCCCCTTGGTAGCGGAAGGAAAAATTAATTTTTTTCAACATTACACATTTATTGAGGAAACTACTTCCCTAGTTTTAATAAACTTAATTCTCTAATTCTTTTCATTTCTCTTAGGCAAATATTTTCGTGCGTCTCCTCTATTTTCTTTTTCTATTATAATAGTTGAAACTCAAGCACACAATCTTTATGTACAAAATTTATAAAAAGCGTTTACATAAGTCCTTCCATCTCTTGCATAAACTGTTTATACGCATCGTCTTTCGTATGTTGTCCGGCCGCCAGCTGATTATTCAAATTCATTTCCTTCTGCTTCAGCTCCCTTACAAGACTGGTAACCGGTTTATGCTTCTTTTCTTCGCGTTTAACTCGTAAAGCAGACGGTACGAATCTGGTAACATCCACGCTTAGATTTCTTATTTGAGGTTTGGCGGAAATTGTGGCTCCTTGTTTCGTAGACTCGTTCCTAAAAATATATATAACCGTTAGGGCTGTAAAATACTCTCTAAGTTAACTGTAAGATATTAAATCGAAGTCTTATCTACAAGCAAAGTACATTCTTATTGAGAACGTTTTAGTATGTATATTTTGCTGCATAATTTTTACCTACAGCCTAACTAGTCTGATTATTATCCGGACACACAAACTTAAATATTTGTAGCTGTACTTATTTTCTTAAATTGTTAGTTAAGAGTTAAGCACGGCACCTCCTCCGCAAGGGTGAAAGGTTTGATATACATGCCATTATATGGAGAGGCGCCCATTGAATCGGCACCGTCCGCTCAGTGCGGCACCGCTCGTCCCAGCCAAATCGCAATTATTCTTGGTAGGACAAAAATTGCTGAAAGATCCGAATACCTACGACTATTTTTAGTATTGAGACTCAAGCGGGGGAGGTAGTTAAGCAATGGCAGATGAGGTGTTGACAGAAAACTTTCGGGTTTATTGTTAAATATTTCAGCTGCTAATGTGGATTTAAAATCGCCTACGTTTCTCAACGACTTCAACCTCAGCAGTCGCCAAAGGAATCATAATGTCTTCATTAGAATGAGAAAGATTATTCATTTTCTTTTCCGTGCTCGCCATACACTGCACGTCTATTGGTTATACAGGGTGGCGCACCGAAAGGTTTCCACCCAGGTTTATTTTCTTGTTAATAAATAAATCAAAATTCGCTCGAACACGGGAACCTTAGTTCTCAGGCGGACCTATTTTTTGCTATTTTACCCCCCCCCCCCCCCTGCTGGAATCCCTACGACGGGGTGGCTCCCACCCTTAAAATCTTAGATCTTAAGAATCTGAAGAACTACCGAGATACTGAAATTTGAAAAATTTCATTTATGCTAGAACTTTGAAAAAACTGAGCGCACATTTTGAATGGTCCTTGGAGTGAAAAACGGAAAAACTATTTCAATAATTCATTATACAGACATTAATTTACCTGTTAATCAATTGAGGAGCAGCAGACAACACGTTGGGTTTAGGCTGCGGTACAGGCTGAGGACCCACCACCAAAGATGGTGCGGGAATTCTTATCAATCGTGGACCCGCTACAGATAAACCCATGGGTAACCTTGGTGGTAATCCAGGTGGCGGTCCTGGGGGCATTAACGGTCTGCCTGGTGGAGGACCTAATAAAAAAATATTTAATTATTAAATGTCAAAAATCATAGGCATTCGTATTTGTACCTTTAAGTACCTAAGTACGAAAATTAGCGAATTTTTAGCAGTTTAATAGTATACAGGGTGTTAGTGAATAAGTGCGACAAACTTCAGGGGGTGCTTCTTTAAGTGATTTTAAGAAGAAAAGTTCATATAAACATGGGTCCGAAAATGCATAGTTTTTACGATACAGGGTGTCAAACTTTAAAAAAAAAATCGGATGTTCGTAAATATCTCGATACTCTTGTACTCAATTCTGTTGAAATTTGGTAATTCTATTTGTAATAACAAGACGATAATTTAGCCTCAATTAGATTAAAATTTTTAAGTCCAGTGGCGTCCCGGAAGACAGTCCAACTAATATTTTTGACAAAAAAAAATGCGCGCCACTGGCTTTTTTAAAAATTATGTATTTTTTTCGAATTGAGCAACTACAAATACAAATATTTTATTTTTTGAGTTTTTTTCATATCTTGCTTTGTATTTGAGAAAAAAAAATAAAAACCACTTTATTGTATGTCCCCGGGACAATAACAGTAAAAATTTAAACCACTTACTATGCTATTAACCAATTAAAATTACACAAAAGTTCTCTTTCGAATTTTTCGCATAGATTTTAAAATATTAAAATTCAAAAGAGGACTTTCGTGTAATTAATTGCTTAATAGCATAGTAAGTAGTTTAAATTTTTTACTCTTATTGTCCCGGGGACATGCAATAAAGTGGTTTCTATTTTTTTTCTCAAAAACATAGCAAGATATGAAAAAACTCAAAAAATAACATATTTGTATTTGTAGTTGCTTAATTCGAAAAAAATACATAATTTTTAAAAAAGCCAGTGGCGCGCAGTTTTGTTGTCAAAAATATTAGTTGGACTGTCTTCCGGAACGCCACTGGACTTAAAATTTTTTATCTAATTGAGGCTAAATTATCCTCTTGTTATTATAAATAAAATTACCAAATTTCAACAAAATCGAATAAGAGAATATCGAGATATTTACGAACATCCGATTTTTTTTTTAAAGTTTGACACCCTGTATCGTAAAAACTATGCATTTTCGGACCCATGTTTATATGAACTATTTTTCTTAAAATCACTTAAAGAAGCACCCCCTAAAGTTTGTCGCACTTATTTACTAACACCCTGTATACATATAGTCTAAGATCCGACCATAGAACGACCTTCACCCATCGCGTTACGGGATAAAACATGTTTTTATATAAAATTTAATATGTCAAAAAATATATTTCGTGAAGGTTGCCTGAAAATTTTGGTGCAAAGTATTTTTAATTAAAAATTAAAAAATGATTTTTTTAAACATTGCACTCATTCCGTTACGTATTAAATTGCATACAAATCGAAAGCATGTAGCTTGTGCAATATGCATACGCTGGGTTGACTACTTAAGCACCTCTTAACCCTTAATAAGCTTCGTCAAAAGTTTTCCGCTATCTTAGTGGTACGAGATATTGACCTTTGTCGCACTAAATGGGCCACCCTGTAGTAAATACCAAGCAAAGTTTTAACGCATTCAGGTTAGGTTCTGTCATATTTGACATATATTGCACACAATTTATGTCAAATATGATAGAACCTAACCTAAACGCTTAAGGTTTAAAAAAAATCATTTTTTAATTTTTAATTAAAAATACTTTGCACCAAAATTTTTAGGCAACCTTCACGAAATATATTTTTTGACATATTAAATTTTATATAAAAACATGTTTTATCCCGTAACGTGATGGGTGAAGGTCGTTCTATGGTCGGATCCTCTACTAATACAGTGTCCGCAAGAAAGTCCGCATCAAATGGGATTTTTTTTATTATTAGGTATAGGTAAAAATTGAAAAAGCAGTAAGTTTTTGCTTACCTAAAAACCAAAAATGACGTATACTGAAGCAGCTGCACGACTTGCGTTACCTGTCAAATTTGACATTTTTATAAAATAGGTTCAAAAATGCCATAATTTATCAAAATATCGAAAAACTTTATTCGAGAAAGTTGTTTATTTGGACATTTTTAGCCTTTGTACGAAATTTTGATAGTCTAATAGAATTTTTATTTTTTGCCAGATTCTTGAAAATTTTTATCAATAGATTAACTTTTATACATCGATGTAAAACCATTTGCCTTTACTTCATTTGTAATCTTAATGCAATTTTGTGTAAAATTTTTGCTTCCAATTATTTATTTTGCTTCAAAGACTGAAATTGTTATTGATAAGTTTTTAATGTTTGATGCAAACTTTATCTAATTACATCAGTTTTGCCAAAACCGACGTTTCTCATTTTTCTTAAGTTAGTAAACAGATGTACAAAAAGAAAATATTAGGAAGCTTTCGTTGAAATTTTACTTGATTAATATTGGATCAAAAAGAATAAATATTAATCGCTCAAAACATTTTATTCAACAAAAATATAGTTTAATATATTTAATTTAATTTAATAATAATAATTAAGTAAAATTTCAACGAAAGCTTCCTAATATTTTCTTTTTGTACATCTGTTTACTAACTTAAGAAAAATGAGAAACGTCGGTTTTGACAAAACTGATGTAATTAGATAAACTTTGCATCAAACATTACATACTGATCAATAACAATTTCAGTTTTTGAAGCAAAATAAATAATTGGAAACAAAAATTTTACACAAAATTGCATTAAGATTACAAATAAAGTAAAGGCAAATGGTTTTACATCGATGTATAAAAGTTAATCTACGAGGGTTGATCAACATTTTCAAGAATCTGGCAAAAAATAAAAATTCTATTAGACTGTCAAAGGCTAAAAACGCCTAAATAAACAACTTCCTCGAATAAAGTTTTTCGATATTTTTATTAATAAGGGCATTTTTGAACCTATTTTATTAAAAATGACAAATTTGACAGGTAACGCAAGTCGTGCAGCTGCTTCAGTATACGTCATTTTTGGTTTTTAGGTAAGCAAAAACTTACTGCTTTTTCAATTTTTACCTATAATTTAAAAAAATCCCATTTGATGCGGACTTTCTTCCGGACACTGTATACTATAAGCAGGGTAAAAAAGATAGTTTATACACTTCTTAAAGCCTGTTTACATTAGGTACAATCACTGCATGCAAGTTATAGCGAGACAATTAAATGCATCGCATGATCGTACATATGAAGCAATTATTTTTATGCATCTTCACAACAAAAAAGGTAAAATATTAATGTCTAAAAATTGACAACTTTGGATCAGCGTTCTAAACACCCTGTATGCTGTTTCGGGCTTAATTAAAAAAAAATACATAAAATAAATAATATATTAACAACATTAGGAAATAAATAGTGAACATAAACATACGTAATTTTTTAAAACCCTGATTATCTTCAAAAAAATGTTTAAAATCGAATAACTACAAAACTACTCAAAAAACATGTTGTAATAATCATTCCTTGTAATTGAATGTAGAATTCGAAAATGAAAAAGATATAGGGTGTTTCATTTAAAATAAGAAAGTTGGTGCTTGTTCAGCAGGAACTGAAAATCCTGATGTAGATGTGAAAATCCAAAAAACGTTTGCATTTAATTTTTGTTTATAGGTCTTACAGATTCTGAGATCGGATAGTGGACCACCACCACATACTCAACCAAAGAAGACTGGTAAAGCAAAATGTTTTTATTTGTTTCTAAACTATCCGATCAACCTTTCTTGTAAAAAATAATCATCACCTTTGTTATTTTAATGGAATTCCACGGTCGATGGTACCTTATACGTTTCTGACGAACCAGTAAAGGAATCGTTCTGAGAATTTGGTCGCGTACATAAACGGACATGCTCTACTAACCTAAAATATTTTTAACAATACAGTGTTGCCGCTTCCACAAAAAAATAATAGTAACTTCGATTTTTTAAATGCAACACCATATGTTTTATTTTATTTTCGAAACCCCCATCGCTTTCCTTACAATTTTTATTAACTCTACTTTATACTTATCTCTTACCGTTTCTAAGATATAAATAAATTTCCGTTTTTTTGTCCGAAAACGTCACTTTTAAAAATGCTGATAATTTTGAACTCTAAAACACTGAAACCCTGAAATTTGGCAAATAGTTAACTAATACCATAGGGCTCTTTGCCCTAGTCCCACATCTTAGTTGCAATATACAGGGTGGTTGAAAATACACTTATTCGGGTAACTTGAAAAAGTGACCATAAGTCCTTTTTTCAAATGTAACACCCTGTATATTATTACGGCTTTAAAAAGCTGCTAAAATTTTACTTAATTCTTGTAATATCATACCTGTACCTAACTAATTAGTTTAACCATTTTTTTGACGTATTAAGCATAATTTGTAAAAACTTCTATACAATTCAATTTTTATTCGGTTATTAGTTAGTTAGCCATGACAAAAACTGATGTTTACGTATGTTACTAAGGTTATCGTTTTGACATTTCATTAAGTTTAGATACAAGATAGAAATACACTTTAAAGTCATGGAAGAAAACTATACAAATGCAGTTCTTATGAATTTATTTATTTTATTTGGACAATGTGATTGAATTATTGCCAGGACATGTATAAAGTTTAACGAAATGTACTCTAATTTACCGCCAATGAATCTTAGGAAATTAACAAGGATCCAGGACAATTTTATTAAATGTTAACTAGGTAGTCAAATAATAAAAGACTAGTAAAATTATAACTAATAAAATGCTATTTTAACAGATATTCAAAACGCTGGCCGTTTACATCCATACACTTTAATATGCGGGTGTTGACTGCATGGATTTTAAGAAAAATTTAGTTTTAATGTTTTTTGCATGTTAATGCAAACACACATTGTCCAAATAAAACAAATAAATTCATAAGAACTGCATTTGTATAGTTTTCTTCCATGACTTTAAAGTGTATTTCTATCTTGTATCTAAACTTAATGAAATGTTAAAACGATAACCATAGTAAAATACGTAAGCATCAGTTTTTGTCATGGCTAACTAACTAATAACTGAATAAAAATTGAATTGTATAGAAAATTTTACAAATTATGCTTAATACGTCAAAAAAAAGGTTAAATTAGAATTAAGTGAAATTTTAGCAGCTTTATAAATCCGTAATAATATACAGGGTGTTACATTTGAAAAAAAGGACTTATGGTCACTTTTTCAAGTTACCAGAATAAGTGTATTTTTCAACCACCCTGTATATTGCAACTAAGATTTGGGACTAGGGCAAAGAGCCCTATGGCATTAGTTAACTATTTACCAAATTTCAGGGTTTCAGTGTTTTAGAGTTCAAAATTATCAGCATCTTTAAAAGTGACGTTTTCGGCCAAAAAAACTGAAATTAATTTATATCTTAGAAACGGTAAGAGATAAGTATAGAGTAGAGTTAATAAAAATTGTAAGGAAAGTAGGGCTTCGAAATAAAAATAAAATATATGGTGTTGCATTTAAAAAATCGAAGTTACTATTATTTTTGTGTTGGAGCGGCAACACTGAATTGTTAAAAATATTTTAGTTTGGTAGAGGATGTCCGTTTATGTACGCGTCCAAATTTTCAGAACGATTCCTTTACTGAATTGTCAGAAACGTCTAAGGTACCATCGACCGTGAGTATGTTCTGACTCAAGCCTCGAAGTCAAAATAATATGCTTTAATGCCTAAAAGATAAATCATATCTTTAACAACAAAGCTACGGACATTACCGTCAGTATAATAAATTATATTATAGTGAAATTTTTAAATATTACAATAGAAGCGGATCATGTAAAAAGTTACAAATTGTCAAAATGTTCGTTTCACGAATTATTTTTGTTCCCAATAAGGTTTTCACATAAATAATAAACAACAAACGAAAAGAGTATGGAAGTTAGAAAATATTTTTATTTGAGTATATTTAAAATATTATTAAAGTTAATACCCATTTTAAAATTTTTGAAATGGTTTCTCTCTCCCTCTCGGATTTTTGCAAAATTGACGGTAGTCACATAACCCTTTAGACCACGCCGACTTGATTACTCATGTGACTTCTTTGAGAGACAAAGAAAAAATTTGCCTCAGTCAAAAAAAAAGGACTAATAAAAGTTTATTCAAAAGTACGACAGAACACCGTTTTTAACGGTTATGGTCCCGCACAGTTCATTTTCGTGCGGTATACTTTAATTTCTTACCAGGTGGTAACCTAATTCCGGCACCAGTGAATATCAATGGCGGCGGTACTGAAGGTGGTGCGTTTGACGGTGGCAACGATGGTAAAGTGGGTACTGGTTCGTTTGTACCTGGTGGCATAAGTTGCTCCATTTGAGCGGCTAATTTGGCTTGTCCTTCTTCTTTGCGCTGTTCTAGTTTCTTTTGCACTGTTTCCATTTCTTTTATGAACTCGTCGACATTTTGACCAGATAAGGCAACCTTAACAAAAAAGGAATGTTCGCTTAGTATTATTCGGTTGAATAAAAGATAAAATATATTATTTATTTATTTAACAACTGAATAATATTCTCAAAACGAAATATAAAAGTTAAAATAATAAACAAAAAGAATAATTCTCATTTTATTACAAATTTCTATTTATTTTTTATCAAAACACGTACCCTGTTAATTAAAATATTTCAACGAAAAATTGTATCTGACCGCGTTTTGTAGTCCTTAGTAAAATTTTCTTATAACAAATTGCTCTAAAATAAAAATTGAGCAGGGTACTTCCCTCTTAACGAAATTCTGTGTAATTTTTTGCCGCCCTGTATATAATATCTTAAGTTTTGATATGTCAATATTATTTGCGCATCAAGCAGAACTTTTTATAAAGAATAACTTTTTTCCATAAAATCAACAATAAAGAAAATTCCCATATGTCTAGAACTTCTCTGGACACGCTGTATACAGGGTGTCCCAAAAGTAATGGGACACAGAGCAACAGCAGACTCCTTAAGGCGAAATAATGTGATTTACTTAAACTTGCCTTATCCCAAAATTGATAACAACAAAGATACAGGGTGGCAAAGTTTTAATTTTGTTTTCGCTTTTTTGCGATTACTTCGTAACGAAACGACATAGCAGCACAAAATTAAGGCTTTTGGGTTTTTTTGAGGTGAGGAATTCAAAATTATCCATAGTTTTTGTGTACCCAGTGGAGGGCGCTGCCTACGGCATGGCCCACTCCTTTTAGCTGGCATAACTTTGTTTAGGCTTCTTATATCGATACATTTTCCATTGCTTTTGGACCACGTACTTAGTTGCATTGGACATATGAAATGCGATTATCTCAAAAATGGTTGCTCCTAGCGACTTCAATAAGTTATACATTTTTGATGTAAAAGAAGTAAAGTAACTTATTTTTTTAATAGTCGGGTCGATATAAAAATCCTAAACAAAGTTATGCCAGCTAAAAGGAGTGGGTCATGTCGTAGGCAGCGCCCTCTACTGGTTACACAAAAACTATGGATAATTTTGAATTTCTCAGCTCAAAAAACCCCAAAACCCTTAATTTTGTGCTACTATGTCGTTTCGTTAAAAAGTAATCGCACAAAAACGGAAACAAAATTAAAACTTTGACACCCTGTATCTCGGTTGTTATCAGTTTTGGGATAAGGCAAGTTTAGATAAATCGCATTATTTCGCCTAAAGGAGTCTTCTGTTGCTCTGTGTCCCATTACTTTTGGGACACCCTGTATATTCTCAGGTTACGCAACAATTATTTATTTTGTTTAAAAAGGGTTAACGTTGAGTAGCCGATGCTTATCAGCTAGACTTCATCCTTTAATAATTGTAATTTATATTTTAAAAAAATACTATTATTATGATTTATGTCATGATCAAACTTGTCTGATTAATTCTTGTCTGAAAATCTTTCTGCAACCCGGCAATAGTACTTTAAAATGCCTTTCCTTTTTGTGTAGTTCCCCAAACTAAAACCAAACATTCAGTCATATTACAAGAAACACATTTTAAAAATTCACAGATCTTGCACCTTACACAAGCATCCTATGTATTGAAAATACCTGACACAGCTTTAAAATTTTAATGTCCTATGTGATAAAAGTTACATATTTTCCAATATAATTCACTACTTGTTGTGTTTATGTTTACCCAAAATTTCAAGTTGACTTTTAACCGCAATTAAATTTTTATCAAGTACTAAAAATTGTGTTTTCTTTTTTTCAGACCACATTTACCACCTATACAATTTTCTTAGAACTTCCCTGCACACCACCCATAAGAGAGGCTTATTTTAAATAGAGAAAATAATTAAAGCCCACATTCTAATTTGTATTTTGTAAAAGTTTAAAAAATGTTCTTTAGTTCTACAGGGTCCGCCCAAATTTGGTTAACAAATGGGATAATTTTTTATTATTGATTTCTCAGAAAATTTTATTCTACATAAAAGTTTTGCATCTTGCGTAAATCATTTTGACGTATTCAAATCTCCTGTGGCATATGACGTCAGTGACTCAAAAAAATTTTAAAATTTAAAAACTGAACCAGCCATATTAACAGTTAATATGTAAAGTTAATATGAAAAGTGTAAAAATTCAATAAGGGCAAAAATTTGATTTTTAACTTGACTTTTCTTGAAAACTATTAGCACTAAAAAAAAACTTTATTTAACTTTTTATCTTGGATTTAACAAAATTATTATGGCAGTCTTCAAAACACAAATATACATAATTATATAACTTATCTCAATAAAACACTTTTTAACAAAATTATTAGGTATGGCATTCTTTAAAACACAATATTATATAATGTATCTTAATAAAGCACTTTGAAGTGCAAAAATACTAAAAGTAAACATTATTTACTTGCCGACTTTACGCTGTTATTCATATTTATATTTACCAAGTATTATCAGAGTATTATGTTACAAGACCGCTCGAGATATTGCGGTGTTGGGTCGCGACACCAATGCAAATTTTGCCTAAAAACGATCCCAGTAGTATTTTCAATACTAAAAGCAGTGTCCACTACACTTTTCTAAAGTTATGACCCTTGATCTTGTATTATTTATTGTTAAACCAAAAGTTATATTGTGGAAGATTTATAAACGAATTAAACACGTGTGGAAATAAAATAAACATTATATGGTATGTGATGTAGACCATGCTTCATCTGGTCTATTTCTAGTTAAAAAATACCCAGCTAGCCTGTATAGCGTCATCTAGCTGTCGCAATGAGATTTAAAACAACCTACTTTTTTTATTATGTAATCTGATAAAACAAAAAACCCTATTTAGCGAGTTCAAATTCGCAAATTCTGATAAGCGAAACCAAAGTTGTGAATGAGCAAGACCCAAAAGTTATCCAGAATGTTCATTAGATTAAAAGCATGCTACCTATACTATAATGACTTTTGAGAAAATCCCGCTTTTTGATTGGTTACTGCAGTTACGATCCCTAGCGGCCAACCAAGAAGCTTAAAAATAAGTTTACTCTATTTTTTTAGTCACTTTTATAACTATTTTTACGCAAGATACAGTGGGCCTCCTTTTTATAGTTATACACCCCCGTAGTTTTGATTATATTCTTAATGGGGTTTACAAATTGTATGTATTAATATATTAAAAAGTGTTACCAACAACCTCCAAAATCTGCCAAGAGAATAAAAAATACTAATATAGAAAAATAAGCATCATCTTTCTTATTTTAATAGAATTCCTAAGTATCTGACTCAAGCCTCAAAGTCAAAATAATATGCTTTAATGTCTGAAAGATAAATTATATCTTTGACAACAAAGCTACCGACATTACCGTCAGTATAATAAATAATATTATAGTGAAATTTTTAAATATTACAATAGAAGCGGATCATGTAAAAACTTACAAATTGTCCTAAAAATATTCGTTTCAAGAATAATATTTTTTCCCCAATAACGTTTTCACATAAATAATAAACAACGAACGAAAAGAGAATACGGCTACTAGTAACTACAAAATACCACCCGCCTATTGCTGTATCGCTCTCTATCTCTTTTCAACACACGCCACTACATTCATGCCTTCAATTTCGTACGCCTATTAGCACTAGAGACGCTGCCTTTGCATCTCAATATAGTCTTCTTATTATCGTAATGGTCCACCTTAGGCCGCGCTTTTTCATGGGGAATATAAAGTGTGCTTAAAAGCAAGATTGCACTATTGGAATCGTGAAAATGTTTGCGTTTGCTTTAATAATGCAATTATTGCAGATAAAAAACATTTGACAAAAGGAAGTATTAAATACCTATTATGTTAATTTACAAATACTGCTAGGGTTAGGAGGAGGGTAGTAGAGAGGTAGAGGAGGTACGAGGTTAGGCAATGCCTTTTCGCCTACATTCTTTGCACGCCACTGCCATACATTTAGGTAAAATAGATATTTTTCAAACATTATTTTTCATGGTAAATACACTACGCCCATTAATTATCGAATATTCAAATATGCACGCTCAAATTAATAAGCTGTAATTTCGTTAATAATGAACCAATTTTGAATATTTTTTTTTTTTAATTATAGATATAAGATTCTAGTGTTTAGGGCTGAGTAGTTTGCGTCCTGACATGTCTTATTGTACGGGGTAGCGCATAAAATCTAGATGCATGTGAATTTCCTTAAATTTAAAACTGACATATCTTACATAAAAATTGAATTTAATTTATTTTTTAAAGGAAAGCATTTTATCACTTTTGGTTTTTAAATTTAGAATAAAAAACATGTCAACAAATAAAGTCTATAATACAGAGTGCTACGAAAATATCTAACAATTTAATTAAATTGCTTAAAATTAAAAATACAAAAATAATAATACAAATACAAATTCAGGGATACATTCTGTGAACGAATTAAATGGATAAGTTTTTGCGTACCACCCTGTATTATAGACTTTATTTGCCGACATGTTTTTTATTCTAAATTTAAAACCCAAAAGTGATAAAATGACTCATTGATTATTTACGAAACATTTTTTCGGAAACAGAATTTATTTCGAAGAAATGGTATTTTTTTCTTTGCCTCTAGTGGCATGGCGAAACTTTTTGGCCAGTTTTTAGCGCAGATAGATGTCTAATTGCTTTCGTTTAAAAATAAATTAAATTCAATTTTTATGTAAGATATATCAGTTTTAAATTTAAGGAAATTTACATGCATCTAGAGTTTATGGGCTACCCCGTACAATAAGACGTGTCAGGATGCAAACTACTCTGCGCTAAACACGAGAATCTTATATCTATAATTTAAAAAAAAAGTTCAAAATTGGTTCATTATTAACGAAATTACAGCCCATTAATTTGAGGGTGCATTTTTTAATATTCGATAATTAATGGGCGTAGTGTATAATGAGACCTAAATTTTTATGAGTATTAATGGTAATCTAATAAATTAACATATTATCTTTTATACTGCATTTTTAAATAGTTGACTCCAAAGAATGTCTACTAAATATTCCTAAACATTCTTCAAGTCGCAGAAAGGAAAAGTAATAGACTGCCCTGTCGATGTATGTGGTGGACAAGAAGTGTTACAAGATAGTAAAAACTGTGCCAAGAATAAAATCTGCCAGTACCACATAAAAATGTAGGTCCTGCCTGGCTGACATTATCCAGACGTAAAATGGGGTTGGCGAAAACGGTAGCACTAGCCTACTTGCTTAGGGTTAAGCCTTCCTTCAACTACTACAATATACACACTTTCAACATAACTCTTTAAAACCAATAGGTATACCATTTTTTGTTGCAGTGAGGTAGGTTTGTTTAATGGCACACTAGTAATAATTTGTGATGGGGGTGGAACTACAGGCTCTGGTTCTTCTGTCATGCTTTCTTCAGTTTGCAGTTCCTCCTCGACGGGTATATGTTTAAAAGTAAATTCTTCCACTTCCCCTTCATCATTGATATCTGGAGGAGGGCCAGGGGGACAACCGGGAGGATCCCTAAACAAGAAGAAACACAAATACATTTTAAGGCGCTTTAAAAAAAAAGTTTTTTGATGTTTCTTATGTACAAAATTGTTTGTATCTACATAATATACCACAAACCTAACAGCTTGTCCTAGGGCTTGTAGTTTTAAGGCTGTTGCAATAGAATAAATAGCAACTTCCGGTTTCCTTTCAGTTGTGGGTAAGGGTATAGTATTGGTTGCATTTTGCTGGGGAATTTGTGGTAAAGGTATTTCATCTACAGTAACACTTTGTGCACTTTTTACTGAATCATAAAACGCTACTAATTGGGCTTTTTTCCCTTCATATTCGGATTGTCTCTTTTTTAACTCTGTCCATTTCTCAGGGTCATCTTTATTGTACATAATCATTACCCTTTCCAAGGTATCTCGTAACTTTTTCCTTTTATCTTTTAAAACTTTTTCATTTAGCGGTGATGGCTGATTTACATTGTATTCCATTTGATCAATTTTCTCCATTTCCTCGAGAATCTGCTGTGGATCTTTGCCTTTAAGTACTGCAGCTCTTACCATTTGTCGCTGCTTCTTATTTTTTTTTAGTTCTTGTTTTCTGGCTTCCTTCCCTACACAAAAATTATGAATAAATAATAAAACCTCTTATTTTATTATAACCAAATGTCCTCAAACTAAAAGTTGTACCATGTAAAAAAATATATTTCAAAAGGTCGGTACTTACGTGCTTGATCAGTGGGATTCATATATTTACCACTTTTAGTGGTATTTATTGATCTTCGCCCCATTTTTACTAGTTTTCGTATAAAATTTTCAAATTAACTTTCCACACTCATTAGGGTTATTATTTTGTTGTTAAAAGTCAAATTGTCAAATACAATCCATCGAAAACGTCAAATCACTGTCAAAAATTGAAGTGACGTATCATTGGGGTGTTCCTTTTAGTTACTTTTAAATAGACTAGCAAAGCCAATGGCTAAAGTTAAGTGTTCCTTTAATTCAGCTCAGCAAGATTTTTCATCCCCCCTTGCCGCGGTTAAGCGGATTTAAGTATGCCCGTCTATATTTCTCATACGACTATACGAAGTTATTTACGATGCGTTCCTTAAGTACCTTAGCTTAAGCTAAGTAAAGATTTCGACAGGGCGGGCATTGCTGACAGAAGAAAAGTACCTACCTATTTATTTTTGCTTATTTTCAAATAAAGAGGTACTTTCCGTTTACTTCTTAAAGAGCAAAGTAAAGTAAAAATCTTTGCTTAGCAACGCTTCGAGAACAAATACGTATTAATCGTATGAGAAATAGAGAGGTGCATACTTAACTGCGGCAAGGAGGAAGGAAAAAGCCTTGCTGAGCTGAGTTGAATTTTTAAAGCGAACGCTCAACTTCGCCATTGGCTTTGTTTTGCTATTTTATTATTAAAATGAACTCAGTTCAGTTCGTGTTGCTATTTACTCGCTTCTTTTCACCTGACACAAAGAAATTACGGGTCGACACTTGAACCATTTCTGTTTAGTATTTTTTTTTTTTTATCTTTGTTAAACCTGTTTTTTTGTATACCTGTGTGTTTTCCCTTCATAATGATTTATATCTCCCCCAGGATATTACCGGATTGAGAATCCAGACTCGTGAAAACGGTCCTGCGGGGATTTTCTTTTGATCTACAAGAGATCACCACTCTCCAAGCTGTGATTTTGGCCGGATAGTTTTACCACTAAGGCCACCCAAACGAATCAGAAGAAGACCTGTTTTTTTCTGTCTCTTTCTTCTAGCCCTAACCTTACTTTTGATCACATAGTTTTATGTTTTCTCGATTTGAAAATAAACATAAAACTAAAAATAAACTTCTTGAATTTGATGAAAGAAATATAATAAAATGTTGATAAATAGAAACACGACAATTAAAGGAATAAATGTTATTCTAGTTCCATACCGTGCTGAACATGTACCAAAGTTAGTATTCGGTTGTCATACCTTTTTAAATCTTTAAAACACCGCTTCTCCTTTAGGTACCACCAATGGATGAAATCAGAAGAACTTCAAAAACTTACTGCGTCAGAGCCCCTTACATTAGAACAAGAGCACCAAATGCAAAAGACGTGGCAAAGGGATGAAAGCAGTAAGCTAATTAATAAATACCTAATTATGGTCAAATTGTTATTCTTACTAATAATATAGGTTGTTTTTTAGAGATTACATTTATTGTCCTACATCGAGAAAAGTTTGAAAGTACAGAAAATGAAATAGGTAAGTAAAAAGATAACAAAAATTTAATAACTTCATAAAACAGGCACGTAGATAAGGAGGAAAATGGGGCACAGTTAAACAAAAATTTAATAATTATTGTGGTAATTTTTTTTGTTTATTATTAAGTGATAAAGTAGTAATTCATTAAAATTAAATTATTAACCAATTTCAGCAAAATTTGGGCATGGGCTAATTTTTTTTCGCCCCCCCAGATAAAATCTTAGCTACGCTAGTGTGTGGGAGTGCATCTTCCAAGAAGCTATCTATGTGCCTGTCGTAAAAGCCCAAAAGTAATAAGTAAGTAGGTACTGCTTAACCAGATTTACTAATGCCTTTCTCATAGATGCTATGATTGGTGACACAAACCTATTTTTTGCCACTCCAGAAGATCGAATATGTGCTGAGGCAGAAATAATGATAGCAGAACCATGGGCTAGGGGTAGGAAATGTGGCTGGGAAGCAATGCTCCTCATGTTTATGTATGCCATAATGTATCTAGAGGTAAAACAGTTTGTTGTAAAAATATCCTTTGATAATGTTCCAAGTATAAATATGTTTAAGAATATGGGATTTATTGAATTAAGTAGAAGTCAGGTTTTTGAAGAGGTAACTTTTAGTAAGTTGGTTGATGATACATGGAAAAAATGGATGGAGACAAACTTGGGTGATTTTATAATTACTGTAAAAAATTAACTGTACTTACTTACCTACTTAATTAATTATTAATTTATAAAATAAATAGTTGTAAGCATTGTTTAGAAGTCTTACTGAAACATTTTGGTTTTCTATCCATAATACGAATACATAGGTAGGTATAGTATATTTTATTTATTTAAAATACACTACAGAATATAAATTCTAAATGGTATGCCTAAAACTAAATACACCTATACATAACAATTGCCAAAAGCATACAAAAAAAATAAAAATACAATAGTCATAGCTTGTTTACAAAAACATAAAGACAGTTCAATATATAAAACGTAGAAGCCTCTTTAGGGACGAGCTGCTCTTAGCATTAAAAATGTCACATGCGGAATAGTACTTGTTGTAATTGGACACCAAACGATCCATAAAGGCACCCCGACCATAATTGGTTCTATGTGTTTGCTCATAAATATAGTATAGTATAGCTCTGTACAAAGCTGAATGTAACTATTTTTGTCCGGAGACAAAACCCTACTTTCAGATTAGATAGGTGAATCAAAAGTTAAGATATGTGTAGAGAAAACCTAATGAAAAAACTTATAAATTAGCAGTTGAAATGTCTGAACCGACTCCGAAAAAACTTTTGGACCCTAACCATATACCTTGATTTTCCTACAGAGGGCTTAGTAGCCGAGTACTGGTTACCAGGCTTTTGTACAAACATAAATAAATAAATGTTTATTAACGGACTTGCCATTTTAGATTACAAAACATCCACTGATATATATATAGTAAACAACAGTACATTTCAATATAAGTTACACTGTACACAACTAAAGAAGTATTTTTTTCAAATTATACTTTAAACCCTGCAGTGTCAAATTAAACAAATCTATATTCCCGGGCAGTTCACTTGCTTTATGGCAAAATCTAGAGATGGGACTGTGAAAAGTATAATTAACCCCAAGTATGTATATCAATACTAAACAGACTAACTTGCCTGGTCACCCTAACTGGTGCATGAAAATATATTAGTTGCAGTAAAGCAGACGAATCTATTAAACCATTAAGTATTTTATACAAAGTGCAAAGATCGATATATGATCTGCGGTTCTCTAGTTTGGAAAGACCCAGCAATAGATATAAAATCAATATAATTAATTTGTTTAGCTGTTAGTTGCAATTTATAAGCGATATGCCTAAGAAATCTCTTTTGAACTCTTTCTAAAGTATTTAAATGTATTTGGTAGTAAGGAGCCCAAACCTGGGGCGCATATTCAATCGTGCTACGCACTACCGTACAGTAGACATCCTTTATAGCAAAAATATTATTAATGTCTTTGACAACAATGACATTATTATTACTATTACTGTTGAGTAATGTTTAAATTTTAAGGCCTTGGTGCCAGTTTCTCTGTAAGCTGTTGGGAGGTCTGAAATAAATTGTTATTAAAAATTTTTTTATAAAAACATTTATTTTATACAAACCAGAAATTATTAATGTTGTAACAATGGTAATATTTTTGCAGAATTTGCTTTAATATAATATTTTGCTCTACGTTGCAAAGTAGACTGAGGAGGGGGACCTCTTTTGGAAAAATACTAAACTCTGGTTTACCTTAACTAAGTTTAACAAACTTCGTTTCGTTTTAAACATCTTATCCTATAGTAACATTTTAAAGTTTGTATGACTATTTTTTCGTTATATTTATCGCCGCTAAAGGGTGCTGTTTGCACAATCACCAGATTTTTCAATTTTTTTCAACTTTAAATGAATTTCTAATACTCTATAAGCTAACCATGATATATGATTGATTTTACTTAATTAGGAGTAAACCAAGATTCTATTAAGTTATGAGGTGCCTATTACTTACTCGCTTGTGTGGCAAAAATTAAACAGGCAAATGAAAAAAAAAAGATTTTTAATTAACAAAATAGTAATTCTATAAATGAAGGACTTGTTGCTAAATAGTGTTAAGCAAGCCACCAAATGATGAAATGGAATAAATTGAATTTAATTAAGTATATTAAATAAAATTTTAACATAGTCATAATATAGTTTCCTGAATGTTTAAAAAATGTAATATGACAAGATACAAATCAAATCAAATTCGCTTATGTGGATAATTAGCATAATCCAATGATGAATCGCTGTGGTTATCATCAGTGTTGTTTGTGTCATTCATTTTTGCACAAAACGCTGTTTTTATTGCCACAGCTTGTGGATTTCGAGTTAGTTACCGACATATTGAAGATAATATCTGTACCTCAGAAGCAATGTAAATTGAAAAATTTTGATTTTTCAGGAGAGCTTGTTAAAGTTTTTTTTTTGTTTTTGTTCCAATGAGAGTTAGTATATTAAGTCACTTTGTTTCTTAATTAATAGCATAGCCCAAAAAATGTTAAGTAAATTTGAACCAATGAAAATAATTCGTTCCGTGACTTAACATAACGCATCGTTGCCAACTTGCAAAGCCAGACTATATTAAGATGACTTAACCTAGTTAGCCATTTTTTTGTGTTATGACTTAATATAGTTTTAGAAGTGTTAACTTTTAAACGAGTTGAGATAATGAAAAAATAAAAATATCAATAGAATGATTGACTTAACATTAAAAAGTAAAAATCGCAAATGTGTGACTTAACATAGTTTGTTTCTGAGGTACAGATATACTTGTCACTAAATACTTGATAGAAACAAGACCAGGCAATTTTATTACAATGACATGGCTCGCCGGGCGCCATCTTTGATCTGATTGTGGAAATAATTGCGCATGTGGTTGAGCATTAGGTAGTTGACGCAAAAATACAAAAAATGAAAAAGTGCCGCATGTCACTATACAGGGTGATTCACGATGGATGGCACGTTAGACTTATATGACGAACCCACAGGGACGAACAATTAACATAACGAATCGATCTGAAAATTTGGTCATTTATACAAACTACTTCTAGCAAATATTAGTAGCAACTTTGATATTTTAAATTTATTACCCTGTATTTTTTTTTCGAGTCTCCTATTCATTTCCTTACAATTTTCTTTAACATTATCTTTATCTTATACCTATATCTCTTTTCTGAAATAATAATTAAATTCCAATTTTTTTGACAAAAAACGTCAACTTAAAAAAATATTTGTATTTTTTAACTTTGAAATATTAAGACCCTGAAATTTGGTAGACAATTAAATGTTTTAATTTTAGTTGCGATATACAGGGTGATTTAAAAATTACACGTAATTTGGTTACTTGTAAAGGTGACACCCAGCACCCAGTACATATTATTACTGATTTGAAAAGCTTCTTAAATTAGCTTTTTATTTTTCTATATCATATCTATACCTAACTAGTCAAGTTTTGACTTATAAGCCATTATTTACAGCGTGTCCAGAGAAGTTCTAGACATATGGGAATTTTCTTTATTGTTGATTTTACGAAAAAAAGGTTATTCTTTATAAAAAGTTCTGCTTGATGCGCAAATATTATTGACATATCAAATCTTAATATGTCACGTACAGGGCGGCAAAACACAGAATTACGTTAAGAGGTAAAAGTACCCTCGATTTTTATTTTAGAGTAAATTTTTATAAGAACATTTTACTAAGGACTACAAAACGCGGTCAGATACAATTTTTCGTTGAAATATTTTAATTTACAGGGTACCATCAAAAAGCCTTTGCCAAATATTTTTTTATTTTATTTCTTTAATTTTTACCAGCAACAATTTCGCAACAACTATGTGCAATACTATAGTAACGAATATGGACGCGTTAGTCAAAAACCATTTAATATTTTTCGACTTATTAACAAGAGATTTTTTGATGGTACCCTGTAAATTAAAATATTTTAACGAAAAATTGTATCTGACCGCGTTTTGTAGTCCTTATACAGGGTGGCCCTTTAGTGTGGCAAAGTACAATAGCTCCGTTACTATTTCAAATACATTAAAAATATTAATACAAAAGTTGAAGGGCAGTAAGTGACTTATAACGTAAAATTATTTTTAACTCTATAGGGTGGCTCAAAAAAGCGGAACAAGAAAAAATGTACTTTTTTCAAATGGAACACCCTGTATATTTTTACATTTTTAAATTCCACATAAAATTACAATTATTTTTTATCAAATACATTATTAGTCTATACTTTATAGTTTCCGAGATATTGACTCTTGAAAAGTGACATTTTTGAACTTTGACAGCTTCTAACTTTCTAACACTACGTCTTAGAGCAAAACGGCTTACATGTCCCTATCTTCAATTTTTATTATCTTCCCAAAAAAATCAACTTCCAGTTAAACCGGAACAACTATATTTCCTGCTTTCGAGTAACATCCGGTTTAACCGGAAGTTGATTTTTTTGGGAAGATAATAAAAATTGAAGATAGGGACATGTAAGCCGTTTTGCTCTAAGACGTACTGTTAGAAAGTTAGAAGCTGTCAAAGTTCAAAAATGTCACTTTTCAAGAGTCAATATCTCGGAAACTATAAAGTATAGACTAATAATGTATTTAATAAAAAATAATTATAATTTTATCTAGAATTTAAAAATGAAAAAATATACAGGGTGTTCCATTTAAAAAAAGTACATTTTTTATTGTTCCGCTTTTTTGAGCCACCCTATAGAGTTAAAAATAATTTTACGTTATAAGTCACTTACTGCCCTTCAACTTTTGTATTAATATTTTTAATGTATTTGAAATAGTAACGGAGCTATTGTACTTTGCCACACTAAAAGGCCACCCTGTAGTAAAGTTTTCTTATAATAATTTGTTCTAAAATAAAAATCGAGGATACTTCCCTCTTAACGTAATTCTGTGTTTCTATATTATTTTGCCGCCCTGTACATGATATCTTAAGTTTTGATATGTCAATATTATTTGCGCATTAAGCAGAACTTTTTATAAAGAATAACTTTTTTTCATAAAATGAACAATAAAAAAAAATTCCCATATGTCTAGAACTTCTCTGGACACGCTGTATAAATTTGTCTCGACAACATTCGATTTTTAGTAAGTATATGCCTTATTTGACATAAAAATTATGTTAGTTTCGATATTGTTATGGCATTTTGTTAATTTTTATCGACACAGGTGCTGAATAGCGTTAAAAATCATGGAAGAAAACTATTCAAAGGCAGTGCTTATGAATTTATTATTATGTTTGTAATAAAATCCCCTCTTGTACTATACTTTAGAAACTATTTATTAAAGTGAACACTCGTTTTAGAAGCAACCGGAACAGTACATGAATATGGCCCAGTGACTGGGGTAACCATACTGTCATTTTGGCGACCCAATCAGTGGCGTCTCCAATATACACACTATATTAATTTATTTTATTTGGACAGAATTATCACTTGTAATACCACTAAAAGTCATATTATATCCAGAAATATTTTTGAGTACACGAATATTCTGAACATTTTTCCGAGCCGGAGGCGAGGGAAAATTTTCTTAAAATATTCGTGTGCGAGAAAAAATTTTGAGGTATAATTTGATTTCGAGTGGTATTTGGTAAGAAAATTTAACAACAAAATGAGTTTATAAAATTTACTAACGTTGGTAGAAAATTATTTTTTAGAAATAAATCTACAATAAATTGATGCATTACGTTACGTAATAACAAAAGAATCCTGGTTAAACTTTTTTCTACCAATTTTAGTAACACAAAAACAACACCTTCAGATTTAATATAATATGTTATATTCTTATCTAATATTTAGTTTAGTTCACTAAAGTTGATAGAAAATTATATATTAGAATTAAATATTTCCTTGCTATATTTGCCAAAACAAACCGAGCGATTTTGAAGCATGACAAAACATCGCCTACCTACTTATTATTGTTTTATCTATAAGGCCATGCTAATTTTGAGGATATAAAATGTCAACAATTAAAAGTCGTTCGTAAGATCTGCATCTTGCTGATAGTTGTTCGTCGAAGTATTTAATTTAATATTCTAAAATGAATCGTTTTGAAAAATACAAAATTTGTATTTTATGCAAAAAAAATATCCGACGTTAAAGCCCATCACCGTACTATGTTTTTTTTTGGAAGATCTCATTGCCGAATGCGGTAGTGAATTAGAGGAAGATTATTTTGTTCTCGATCATCCAGCAATATCTTTTAGAAAAATCAACAAAATACAGATTATTACGTGGACAAGAAAAGAAGTTAACAAAATTTTGTCCAAATAATACCTATATTACTTAAAACTCAGACATTTGCTCAATAGAATTTGTCCATCGGATTATTCGCCATTGAAAAAGGAAAAGGTAGAGAAAGAGAATTTAAGGTACATTTACAGTAACTAAAAACTATGTATATAAAAAATAAATTATTTTTTATTGTTTAGGCGTTTTTATTCCTTTAATATTACCTAACATTAATTAAAGAAATTTAAAATTATAGAAAGTTTGACAAAACGTACTGGTTGATTGTTGATGTTGATAGCAAATAATACCTATATTACTTAAAACTCAGACATTTGCTCAATAGAATTTGTCCATCGGATTATTCGCCATTGAAAAAGGAAAAGGTAGAAAGAGAATTTAAGGTACATTTACAGTAACTAAAAACTATGTATATAAAAAATAAATTATTTTTTATTGTTTAGGCGTTTTTATTCCTTTAATATTACCTAACATTAATTAAAGAAATTTAAAATTATAGAAAGTTTGACAAAACGTACTGGTTGATTGTTGATGTTGACAGTTGTCACTTTATATTATGTCAAAAAATTTCCACTGTAATACCCTCCAGGGTACCCTAGGAAGGGAAAATTTCCGAAAAAATATAATGGTTTCCATGGCAACGTTATGAAATGATTGTATTTCATTGGGTGAATATTGATGGCGTGTTTTTATTTGGAAGATCTCATTGCCGCGGTAGTGAATTAGAGGAAGAAAATTTGTTCTCGATCATCCAGCAATATCTTTTAAAAAATCAATAAAATACAGATTATTACGTGGACAAGAAGTTAACAAAATTTTGTCCAAATATTACCTATATTATTTAAAACATAGACATTTATTCAATAGAATTTGTCCATCGGATTATTGGCCATTGAAAAGGAAAGAGGGTAGAAAGAGGATTTAAGGTACATTTACAGTTTGTAACTAAAAATTATGTAGGCCTATCTAAAAAATAAATTATTTTGTATTGTTTAGGCGTTTTTATTCCTTTAATATTAACTAACATTAATTAAAGAAATTTAAAATTATGAAAAGTTTGACAAAACGTACTGGTTGATTGTTGACAGTTCCAGTTGATATTTTATAAAGTTCCGTGTTGTCACTTTATATTATGTCAAAAAATTTCCACTGTAATACCCTCCAGGGTACCCCAGCAAGAAAAAATTTCCGAAAAAATACAAAGGTTGCCATGGCAACGTTATGAAATGATTATATTTCATTGGATGAATATTGATGGCGTGAAATTTTCCCCTAAATTTTTTGCTAATCATTTTCGGACGGGCACCCTGTATAAAGTTTAATAAAATGTACCCAAGTCTACCGCCAATAACGAACAGGAATTTTTTAAGAATCCAGAAAAATTTTACTGAGCTTGGTTTAACTTTCAAAGCGTCTGCATCGGTAATAAACAAAATACAGCAACAATAACTAAAGTGACATAATTTTTATGTCAAATAAAAGGTTATCATGACATACTTATAGTATGTACAGGGTGTTTCATTAAGGGTGGCCACCGGCCATATCTCGGAAACTACTAGGCATAAAAACTTGGAAAAAAAATTATGATTAAGGTTGAATTCTCAACGTCATTCAATCTATTGCCAACCTGTAACCTATTTCGCGTTGATTTTTTGAGTTTCTTATTTTAATAACTAACATTTAAAGAAAATCAATATCGTCGGTACATTTTAGGTAGTATCTGATATATTACAAAAATATCAATTTATTTCATTGCTAATTTTGGGAGAAATGTATAGTGAAAGAATAATGAGTGACAATGACATAATAACGTTAAAAAAAATCATACCCGATATTTTTCGCTATACAATTCTCCTAAAATAAGTTATAAAATGCCTTCATATTTATTAAATATGTCAATTATTACCTATAGAATATCAAGTCGATACTGATTTTCTTTAAATTTTGTATAAAAGCTAGAAAACATAAATAAATCTACGAGAAATAGGTTATAGGTTGGCAAGCATGTTGATACTCCCACCTTAAAGCGGTCATGAGAAAATTCTGGAAATTACTTTTAAGTTCCTCATTTCGCCGCAAGGGGGCAAAATTGAAATTTTTTTTTAAATTCTAAATGTCTCCGAAAATTCCCATATTAAGGTATAACTCTGATTACATCATCGAAAAGCTTAGACAATTATGCATCCTTTTGGTTTAAGCAGGCTCATTGGCGTACCGATCTTGGTAAGAGTGGGGGAAGCTATTAAATGTGTAAACATTAAAATCGCTGTAACTTCTAAACGACTTATTCGATTTTACTAAATTTAAGCTTGTTTGGAAGGGAAAAATAAGTATCTTCAATTGTCGTATCCAACAGTACACGACAGTGTTTAATAAAATTGCTAGGGGGCGCAATTTGTAATAATAATTTTTTCGATATTATCCCGAAAATTCAAATCATACGGTATAACTATGACATCATAATCGAAAAGTAGATGAAATTTGCAAGAAAAGATGTGAAGACCGCAGTTCGATATCCGTGTTCGTTTCAGAGTTATTGCCAAAACAATTTTTAATACAAATTGCGCCTTCTAGCAAGTTTATTTGAAACTATCGTGTACCATTAGATACGACAATTGAAGGTTCTTCCAAACAAGCTTAAATTTAGTAAAATCGGATAAGTCGTTTAGAAGTTACAGCGATTTTAATGTTTACACATTCAATAGCTTTCCCCACTCTTATCAAGGTCGGTACGCCAATGAGCCTTAAACCAAAATGATGCAGAATTGTCTAAGCTTTTCGATGATGTAATCAGAGTTATACCTTAATATGGGAATTTTCGGAGAAATTTAAAATTAAAAAAAAAAAAATTCAATTGTGCCCCCTTTCGGCGAAATGAGGAACATGACCACTTTAATCATATTTTTTTCCAAGTTTTTATGCCTAGTAGTTTCCGAGATATGGCCGGTGGTCACCCCTAATGAAACACCCTGTATATGGAAATTAAATTGTCAAGACAATTTGACCAATAATGGCTTATAAGTCAAAAACTTGATTCGTTAGGTATATGAATTACTCCACATAATGAGATTTTATCCTTCTTGTGGCGTGTTGTCTAGTGTCAGCAGCAATGCAAATTTTGAATCACTAATACGTTATGGCATGTCCCGCAAACAATCCAGCCCAGACATTACTTTTCTTGGGAACTGTGTATGCAGCTCTTCATACCAGTTAGGGTTATTTCGCGCCCAGTAACGGTAATTTTGCTTATTCACCATTCCGTGTAGTGTAAAAGTCGCTTCATACGAAAACACAATATTGTTTGAAAAATTCGTGTTTTCTTCCATATTTCTAGTTATTATTTCGCAAAATTCTAGCCTTCGATCACAGTCAACGTCAAAAAGTTCTTATACAACATAAATTTTGTATGGATGCATTTTCTCAGTATGAAGAACGGTTCGTACAGATTTTTGATCAATTTTATGATCCAAAGCAAGCTGATTGGTGGATTGTTCGGGATTTTCTTCTATCGCAAGCAGAATGTCCAGCTTTTTTTCCTCGGAGGTAGCAGTCCTAGGTCTTCCAGATCTTGGGCGGTTTTTTACAGTACCAGTCATTGTGTAACGCTCAATAGTTCGAAAAACTGCATTTTTTTTAATGTGCCTGTCTGGATGCAAATTATTGTAAATATTACATACCTCCTAATATGATCTCTGTTTATCGCCAAACCCCCTTAAAATTAAAATATCAATTCTCTCTGTTTCAGTAAGTAAAAATGCCATGCTATTTTCTTTTTTGTCTATTTCTGTCAGAATTTGAGTCAGATGTCAAACTATTAATTATTTATTAGTAACCATGGTCGTGCCTTATTTGTTGTTCACTATGTTCGAAAATCGCATCGTTATACCTACGTTATTATTTGAAACGCCGATTTCTAGGAAAGTAATGAATTTAGGTATAACACATGGTTAATAAAAAATGTTTAAAATTGAGTCGACAATCAAAATAAGTAAAAATATACAGTGTGTTCCATTTAAAAAAATATAACTATCATTCTCCACAACTTTGTGGGCGACCCTGTATATTTCAATTTATCACCGATATGTAGATTTTTAACAGCCCTACATTTTTTATATAAGACTTTTTTGATAACCCCTGTATATTTTGAAATAATCGACCGTTCTGGTAATTTTTCCTAACCCTGTATACCTACCTTATGGTATGGTATGATCTTCCTGCTCTTTTACTTTACAAAGCAGGAATATGTACTCCACATAATAACCATTAGCTACTATTAGCTATATAACTGGTTTGCATTGAAGGCTTCCAATTTGATCCCATAGTCAAGTGGTTATATATACGAATCTATATATCAGAATATCGACAAGAAAGCCAGCACGTTTTCCTTTTTTAACTAAAAACAACAAGAACCAGCGTTAAAAAAATATTTTAGAAAATAAACTGTACCTACAAATAAAGATTCTTTAATAAAATAAAATGCTCAACCCCCTTAAAAAAAATTATGAATTTGTAAGTCACTACTCTCTAGTAAAGTGCTGAAACTCTCTCACATATAACAGTGTGTCCACGGATATTTGGAAGGAAAAAACGTTTTTTATTAGTAGGTATAGAAGAAAAAGTCATTCTTTATAAAATCGTCTGCTTGTGCTAAAACTACAATTTCGAATAGAATTACTATACAGGGTTCGTCACAAACAACAGTTTTTGTTTTTTGGATTTTTTTAAAATTCCTTTTGATGATTGGCTAAATCATCTCTTTGGAAACAAAATGGATTGGAAGGTACCTATGGTTCAAATCAGTTGGCACATAAGAGTCCCAATCTAACAATTATCGACTTTTATTTATGGTGATATCTAAAACCACATGTGTATAAAACCAATTTTAATAATAACTTTGCTTTCTTAAAAAAAAAAATAAGAGTAGGTATAGTTATTGCAAATATCCCAATACAGCAAGTTAGGAACTGTTATCGGGAATTCAGATGTCGAGTTGAACTATGCGCCAACTCGGTGGTATACCATGCTTAAATAAAAGTTTCATAATTTATGATTGAATGAATTGGAGAAATATGAGATGTACTTGAATGATAAAAGAGTTTTGGACTTCCATTGTCTTTATTTGTTTTAAATCACAACGTTTCAACTGGTAAGTATCTCCAGTCGTCTTCAGGTTGACATGTACTTATTAATAAAAATACTTTAAAAGTAGGCAAATAAAAAATGGTTTTCTTACAACAAAATCGTTACTCGGCCAGATATAAAACCATATTCGAAGTAAAAAGTTGTTTGTTTTTACGTAAATTTATTTTAAACAAAATCCAAAAAACTAAAAATGTTTTTGACGAACCCTGTGTAGTAATCGCAAATCTAATGTTCGAAATTGTAGTTTCAGCACAAGCAGACGTTTTTATAAAGAATTACTTTCTCTTCTGTACGTACACTAATAAAAAAGTGTTCCTCTTCCAAACTCTATCCGTGGACACACTGATGTCGAATGCATTTTATAAAAAAAAATACTAAAAATAAACGACAAACAACAAATAAAACAAACATACCCTCTATTTACATCCTTCAAAGCCTCAGCAACTGTTTCGGCCTTCCTTTGCCATCATCAGTGTTGTATGGGCCCTGTTCGGAACACGCGGTCAACAACAGACAGCTGCTTACTCGTTGTGTACATATGGTTACCTGAAACGTAACCAGCTGCCAAGAATATACAAGGATCTTACAACTTTGATCACTTATAGTATATTCTTAAGATCTAAAAAAGAAATATTTAATTAGTAAAAGCTGAAAAAGAAAAATGGTTTTGCGCATCAACATTTAGTATCAAGTGAAATGTTGGATATAACCGTTATACTAAAAATCATTAGGTTAAAATATATGCAACTAACAACCTGAAAGAAAGTGGTTTTATGCATCAACATCTAATATCTCACAATTAAATGTTGGATGAAACCATTCATATTAAAAAAATATGTAAGTAGATACTTATAAATATTTTACAGCCATCAACCTAAAAAACGGTTTTATGCATCAACATTCTCAGTGAAATGTTGGATAAAACCGTTATACCAGAAAAACATATAACAATATTTATAAGAATAACGTTAAAATAAGCAACGTTCAACAACCTAAAAAAGGTGATTTTATCAACATTCAGAGGTTCAAAATGTTAAATGTTGGATAAAAGTTTTATACTTATAATATATGCAACTTTTGCATTATTTATTTTAACATCGTTTCCATATTTTTTGCCTTTTTCTTCAACCCAAGTAAGTATTTTTTTTTGCGGCAAACAGAAAGTGCAAAAGAACCCTAAAAGGAAAAAATGTATTAGTTTGCAACTAGTTTTAAATTATATCATTTTAAGAAACTAAATAAATACTTAATATAGCTATTATTTTATACATACCTTATTCCTTTTTGTTGGCATTGCAATTAAGAGCTCACCGCAGGTCTCTAATCTTTCATTCTTCAGTTAAACCTTCTCTGTAGCATTATTAACACACTCATTTATCTTCTTACAATTGACAACATCTTCTCTTGATAGCAGTTGTGTTATTTCTCAATATACCTTAATCATTAAAAAATAAAAGGAAAGCAACTAAACTTTGAAATACTTTAGTAAACAAAGCTGTAAAACTTTTGGCCCAAATTCACAAAAGCAGTCTGAAAGTAGTTGTAGGTACTTATATCGGATCGTACCTATAATAAATAACATTTTAAAACTATATATATAGTCTTAAACTGGAAACATTTTAGTCAATACAGATGTTTAACTTTGAAACCGAAAGTAATTTAGTCCCAGAAATATATTTATGCTTTTGTAGGTTTACTTCCAGTAAAGCGAAGTTATAATTTAAAAAAAATTAATGCGACTTCATCTCTTTCACCTGCGGTAACAGAAAAGGAAAGATAACTACCTTACCTTTTAAAAATGAAAGAATTGAATTATGTTAAAGTCATTTGTAAGAAGATAAACTTTCTTTAAAAAGATATAACAACAAACACCCGAAAAAAATCGCGCACTCGCGAAGGGAATGTTTACTTACAATCGGAAACCAACGATGCTACAACCCATGCTTACTGACCTGAAACAAAAGAGAAAATCTATTAGTTATTGACGTACTTGTAAATCAAATTGTCAATCAATTTTAGTTCTTGTTATATTTTTCGAGTACTTTTAGAAGTTATCTACTGGATTGTTCCAGCCGTTTGCGACAGCATTACAGGAACATTATTAAATTTACAATGTCGCATGTTTTTGTACCCCAAAAATTAAAAAAAAAAACTGTTAAATTATAATAAAATCGTTAGGTTACCCCTTTTATGTTACAACTTTTAAATATTTCACCTTAAATCCTTCGGCAGATTGCTCTAATCCAGCTTTTGTCCCGAACGTTAAAATTATCTTTTAGCTTTTCATGGCAGCACCTAATTGAAGCCCCTCAGACAGATCCAAAAAACAAACTGTCTTTTGCAACAACTTGTCCTCAAAGCGACAATTAAACAGATTCAGAAACCAGCCCTAACTCTGACCAGACTTGTGGTCGTGTGATCGTAACTTTTAGATTTAATTTATATTAAAAAGAGAAGAAGAAGCATGATAAGGCAATGAAGAATCTGAAGATACATAAATAATCCTGTAAAAGCGTGATTCAGGTAGTGACGGATAGGCAAAGCAAGCTTGTCCAAAAAAGACAGCTAAAGTAGTATAGACAGTATAGAATATAAAAGTTCTTCCTAAATAGAAACTTGTGAAGTATTGCCTTGAATTCCTTATATCAATGTGCGCTTGAACTATGTGCAGTGAAGAAAGATTGAGAATTAAAATGTTGATATATATATAAGAATTAGATAAAAGCGATTTTAGAAGATCTAAATGTTAGAAATTGCTTTCTGCAAGGGGGCGTGTGAGTGTTGCCATGAATTCCTTGTATTTATGTGCACTTGGACTATTTGCTGTAAAGGAAAAATTGAGGGCAGAAACATTTAAACGTAAATACATAAAAATTTTCATACATATATAATAATATGAAAGCGATTTTAGAAGATTGGAATGTTAGAAAGTAGGTACTTCCAGAAAGAAGGCATGTGAAGTATTTACTAGAATTTCTTGTATAAATGTGCACTTGGATTATGTGCAGAAAGACTAAGAATATAGATGCAAATGAACGTGCATAAATAAATGTTGATACATAAGAATTGCACAATAGTAAATTAGGATAATGAAATCTCTGTAATATGTAGAGATAAAAAGATAATCAAACGATATGGAACCAATAATATGGAGGTCGTATTCAACTGATGCCTTAGTTGAAGATATAGCCAGAGTCTAAGTGAGGTCTGTGTCAGAGACTAATAATTACATAGGTACACTTTTGTACATATATTAGAATGAATATTAACAGATAATGGAAGTCAAATAATTAGTACAGAAAAATGGTTAAACTGGGGAGATCCTATGGAATATTACCTTCTTCGTTAACTATGTGAAAAATAAAAAAATAAAAACCCGTTCAATCCAAAATTTCCTGTACGTTAGACTAAGAAAGGTTGGATTGTTTAAATTACTGGTTTCTGTAACTTATGCCACCCTGAAAAAATCGCGACGCGGTTTTTACACTGCTTAATTATTATTGATGCTGAATCTGAAACAAAAGAAAAATTGTTTAGTTTTAAAATATCAATAACTCAATTGTTGTCTTATAGACATGTTTGGGACAAGTATTTAACAGTTCCTGATTTTCAGAGCTCATAATTTCGTCAAACAACAAGTTTTTATTGCCAGAACAATAAATAATAGCTATTTACCTAACAAGTGCGGAAAATGAATTTTTTCGCACGAGTCTGCCGTTCACCGAACGACGCGTAGCGGAGTTCGGTTAAGCAGCCGAGTGCAGGGAAAACATTTTCCGCACGTGTCAGGTCCAATAGTTTTTCTACAGACGTGTGGAAATAAGTAACACATAACTATAACAATCACATACATATGTAACAGTACCTAATTCTGAGAAAAAAAGTTATAACTACAAGTTATTATTGATTTTGACATATTCGTGCCGAAAAAATTTTCCGCACTAGTGTGGAAAAACCAATATTCCGCACGGATTTTGACATAATCGTGCCGAAAATGTTTCCCGCACTAGTGTGGAAAAATCAATTTTCCGCACTGATATCCGTGCGGAAAATTGGGTTTTCCACACGTCTGTAGAAAATAGCTATTTACCTAACAAGTGCGGAAAATGAATTTTTCCGCACGAGTCTGCCGTTCACCGAACGACGCGTAGCGGAGTTCGGTTAAGCAGCCGAGTGCAGGGAAAACATTTTCCGCACGTGTCAGGTACAATATTTTTTCTACAGACGTGTAGAAATAAGTAACACATATTTCAAAGAAATTTAATAATTTTTAATTAACTATAACAATCACATACATATGTAACAGTACCTAATTCTGAGAAAAAAAGTTATAACTACAAGTTATAATTGATATATTATTGATTTTGACATAATCGTGCCGAAAAAATTTTCCGCACTAGTGTGGAAAAATCAATTTTCCGCACTAGTGTAGAAAAATCAATTTTCCGCACTGATATCCGTGCGGAAAATTGGGTTTTCCACACTAGTGCGGAAAAAATTTTCGGCACGATTATGTCAAAAATCCGTGCGGAAAAGTGGGTTTTCCACACTAGTGCGGTGAAAATTTTCGGCACGATTATGTCAAAATCAATAATATATCAATTATAACTTGTAGTTATTACTTTTTTTCTCAGAATTAGTTACTGTTACATATGTACATATGTATGTGATTAGTTAATTAAAAATTATTAAATTTCTTTGAAATATGTGTTACTTATTTCCACACGTCTGTAGAAAAACTATTGTACCTGACACGTGCGGAAAAATTCATTTTCCGCACTTGTTAGGTAAATAGCTATATTTTAGTTTTACTTAATTTTATACACACAGGAGAGCCTTCAAAAATGTTCTAAAAAGTATGAAATATTAAGTCAAGATATTTAGGGTAGATTCTCAATGATCATACTGTGTCCTTAGAAAAGTTTAGACATTTATATAATTTTTTTAGGGTCTTTGGAAAATATAGTTTTTGGACAGCTATAGTAGTCAAAAAGATTTTATTATTTATTATACATACAGGGTGGTCCTTATACATCAAGAAAATCTAGGATATGATTCCTGGCATCAATGTAAGTTGAAAAGTTCATATGGACTTATGCCCTAAAATGCTTACCCTCTAAGATACAGGGTGTTAAAATATTTTTTTTAAATAATTGTTTTTTTAAAATTTCGAAACTCCTTGAAGATACGGTATTGAAAATTGATGTCGATCGATTTCGTATTAAACTGCACTTTTTGGTTAAAAAGGGTTTGCCTACTTCCACCAGTGGCGTGCATGAAGATACCATCAATATTTTTTTTGTGAAAATATGTGATACGCCACTGTTTTTTTTTAACTCTGATGCATTACTGATATAAGCGGAACAAAAGTTGTCTCTACTATGTTTTTGAAAAAAATGGTAGTTTTAAAGGAAAATGGAAAATATTTTAACATCCTGTATCTTAGAGGGTAAGCATTTTAGGGCATAAGTCTATATGAACTTTTCAACTCAAATGGATGCCAGGAATCATATCCTAGATTTTCTTGATGTACTTAAGGACCACCCTGTATACAATACATGGTGTTATTTAAGAAGTGTCCGATATTATACAGAACGATTCCCCAGTTATTTATAAGGTGAAAAGTTCATATAAGCATGGGTTCGCAAGGCCTTCATTTTTAAGATACAGGGTGTTAAAAATTTTATTTTATTTTTGTTATTCGTAAATAATTTTTGAAATAATGTCAATATTTGGAAGAAAATTAGTATTTGTGGATTTTTTACTATGAGAAATTCAAATTTGATCTTAGTTTGGCCCTTAATTGTATGGGGTGCCACCCACAGGCCTATTTCTTATTTCTTCGTATTTATTTAAATATCTCGGCCACCAGTGGCGGCTGGTTAATGAAGGGCTCTGGGGCGCCGCCCTCCGTGCAATTATTTCAAACAGAATTCAAAAATACTTTACTTAAAAAACCAATAACGCAATGTATGTAAGCAATCAATTAAAATAATTCAAACCAAACGTAGCCCCATTCTAACAGGCAGGCTATGCTCATAGACAAGCGAGTTGCGCGCTCTCAAGGTTGTACTAAGCGCGGGCGGCGGCGGGCGACCGATTATCCGTCCCGATTCAACGCGCCTTCTCGACGGGTTGTCATGACGACGGAGGCCTGACGTCACCTACACATCGCACAACGAGCGGCCACGGAAAGCTCCAATTTTCCGCTCCCACTGTTCGCGAATCGCGATGCGACCTGTCGCCTGTCGATGCCGTTGACTCGCTGACGTTTTGTTTATTTGTTTTGAGTTATTTATTAATTACGTTATAAAAGTGGAAAATGTCGTGTAATATGAAGGTCAGTGATTTACAGAAGCTTGTGTTTAGTTCTCTGAGCTTAAGTGAAAAACTTAAACTTGAAAAATGCTAGAAATTGAACATAGTACAAGTGCAATCAAAATGTTAAAGTAAGGCACAGTTTACGCGTAAGTTTGACAAAGAAATATATAATAAAAAAATCCTGGATATGCGGTTGTGAGGACAATTTTTTTTTTTGTTTCGTGTGTCTTCTTTTTGACGGGGATGATAATTGGACTATAAATGGGGTGCAGGACTTAAAATATCTTTCAGATAAAATAAAAAAAAACATGAAGATAGTGCAAAACATCGTCATAATGTGCTAAGTTTTGAGATGTTAGGACAAACTAATATTTTAACTTGTTTAAGTAGTGCTTATGCTAATGAAATTAAAATTCACAACGAGAAAATCCTCGAAAAAAACAGACACGTACTTTCGAAAATAATAGACATTTTAAATTTTTTTTATTTAAAGCCAGCGCCCCCCCCCCCCCCTGACTCGCTAGTCACGAGTCGCCACTGTCGGCCACCTTAAATCCAATTGGAACGAAACTCGGACCAAAGACTAATCATCAGAATCCGAACATTTTACATTTTCTCATAGTAAAAAATCCACAAATACTAATTTTCTTCCAAATATCGACATTATTTCAAAAATTATTTACGAATAGGTAGGTAACAAAAATAAAATAAAATTTTTAACACCCTGTATCTTAAAAATGAAGGCCTTGCGAACTCATGCTTATATGAACTTTTCACCTCATAAATAACTGGGGAATCGTCCTGTACAATATCGGACACTTATCAAATAACACCCTATATATCTCCTATAAATGCATGCAGAAATGTATGATGTAATAAAACACATTTACACTTACTTTTAAAACACAGTGACCAGTGACAAAACAGCTTTATTCTTACTTTTTTTTCAGTCGTCACATTTCCAATTTTAAATTTAACCTCAGTTTTTGCGTCAAAATTTGTCAAGTGGGAAATTATGTAAAGCTCGGTTAAAAAAATTCTACAATAGTTACGCGATATTTACCTCCTGTTCCATATCCATTTGCCCGATGACTCTCCTTCATTTTGTCGTCTTCATACACATATTGTTCATATTCAACTCGTCAGAGGATATACGAGAAAATGGGTGCCGATGCACCCAGGACAGGCCGCCCTGTCCAGCCCATTCCACACATCCGTGGATCTTTAAAGGCCATTTTTACCGCGCTTCTAAACAACGACAATGTTTAGGTACACATTATTCCTCTGAAGAGAAGAATCAGCACACGCGCACACACATCTGTTTCGTGGATCACGTATTATCTGAAATTAAAAAAAAAATAAGTCATACATATAACGATATGAGAGTGCTAAATCTCAAGGCATGTTAGGCACGTAGAAGAGATTTGGTTTCAAAATTTCAAGAAACTGGATCCGTTAGAAATAAAAATAGACAACAACCTAGAGTTTTGTATGAAGATATGCATATTAAAGTTATTGGGCAAGTTTCTATAAGTCATTGCGTCATTTACCTAACAGTTATCGAAGTATCCAGAGATTCTATTAGAAAATAAGTATGTACTGAAAATGCATAAATTTCACCCTTGCTACTGGAGTGACGTTAATCCAGATTTTTTTTACAGAGAGGCACACTCAATATTCTTCAATTTGGGAATACTGGGAGATATATTTTAGGGCCTTTTTTATTAAAGCAGAAACTTGAAAACCAAAAAGACTAACAAGGCAATAAAAATTTGAACGAAGAACTTCTACACTTTCAGCAAGCTGGTGCACCCTACACTATCCTGCTGTGGCGAGAGAGTGGTTTGACCAAAATTATCCAAATCAGTGGATTGGCAGAAGAGGTACAATTGAGTGGCCGCAAAGATCACCTGATCTTCCCCCGTGGACTTTTGTTAATTGGGTTACATTAAATCACGAGTTTACAAAACCCAGCCTGCTTTTCTGGAAAAATTGTGTCGGAGGATAATTGATACTATTGATATACTTGTGAAAGTATTCCAAGATTTTGAAAAGTTGAAGAGGAATTTGAAAATCGACTTTATTTCTGTTTAGAACAAAATAGAAATTAGTAGAGTACTTAATAAAATAAAAAAAAGAGTAATAACACGTGTTTATGTTAATTTTTTAATTTACCTGCTAGCCAGTTTTAAAACATTTCGTACTTAAATTTTATAAATATCAAATATTTAAAAAAACTTACCTTATTTATTTTTAGGTGCTGGCCGTACTTTCTTCTTTCTTCAAGTGCTCTAGCTGTTGTCCAGAAACATAAGGCCGCCGAGAAAAGTTTCTGGATAATAAAATTTTGTATCCACGCCAGATTTCCCCCACAAGCACCGGTTTCCCCCCCCGATGTGCGACCCACGCCACCGGCGAAAGGCCTGGGGTGGAAAACTCAGGTCCGAAAGCTCCATTGGTTGTTGTTCTTGGAATGGGTTCCCACAATCCTCGAAAACATACCGGAGGACGTATCCTACATGCAAGTGGAGTCCACCCGGTCGACCACGACGCGGGAATTTAGATTGTCGTCTGTAAAAAGATAATTTTAGATTAATAAAGTAAAACTGAAAACAAAGTTCTTTATTTTAAAAGATCCATTCCTAGTTGCCTTTCACTGTATCATGGCTCGTCGGTGTGGTTAGAATTTGACTACAGGAAAAATAAGTTGAACAGACGTCGTGTTGCAGTAATGTAGACACGACGAACTGAACCTCGCCCATCATACATTGTAACACATTGGTTATAGAATTTTGAATAAAGGCCTTAATTATTATTATTATTATTATCTAGTGTAAATAGGCGCTTTAGATATTAGGTACTATAGCGCGACTTCGCTGGCGCAATTTAATTGTTATAATTTTCCTCTCGAAACAGAGCAGCGGGTACCTTCAATAGAACCTTTAATATGTACCTACTAATATTATTTTTGAAAATACATTTTTTTTTGGTGCTTGTAAGAAATATAGTACTTCCGGTTTAACCGGAAGTTGACACTATTGGAAAGATAATAAAAATCGAAGATAGGGACATGTAAACCATTTTACTCTAAGACGGACAGTTAGAAAGCTAGACGCTGTCAAAGTTCAAAAATCTCATTTTTCAAGAGTCAATATCTCGGAAACTGTTTAGTATAGACTAATAATGCTTTTATTAAAAAACATTCAGAATTTTATGCAGAATCCAAAAAAATTATATAAAATAGAGGTATCCATTTAAGATTTAGATCTTACCCCCCCTCCCTCCTAGGGGTTTGAAGTAAGAAGATTGACAATATACGCAAAAGATATCCCCCTCGAAATAAAAATCGACGGGTCCGAGCGTTTTTTTTTTAAATTAACGTGGAACCAGATATTTAGCCTGTTTCGTTTTAAATGGGGAACCCTGTATATGCAATAACACGCATTAAATTAATTAAATAATTAATAATAAATTAATAAAATAATTTTTCAACATAAATGCGTATAATAGCATATTTAGACGTGGATTTTAGTTCTGAACAACTTTTTTTAATAACAGTTTTTGATAATGTCAAAAATAAAGGTAGGGGAGAGCTACCAACAGTGGCCATCCTTTTTTTATTACCACGTATTTCAAAAACGTTTAAAAAATTTATGCTTTTTCCATTATTTTTGACTACATATACGATAAGGCTGTACAAATATGACTCTATTTAATTTTTAAAAGTATAGGATATTTTCCTAAATAGTATGTTTTTAAAAACATACCACTATGGCCACTGTACCGAATCGCATAGTGGTACAGTGGCCATAGTGAAAAAGCATACTAAAGACTGTTTTTAAGTTGGCAATAAGTAATAAGACTTCATACAAAATCCTTTAATTAGGAAATTTATAAGTATACACATCGAAAAATAAAAGAAACATGTATCATATAAATGCAATTTTTTTTATTCAAATAATTTAAGGAACAGTGGCTACCCCTTTATAATATATGAGAGTAGTGGCCAATGTACCCTCCGTTAAGGTGGCCACTATAAGAAAGGGAACATAAAAAATAAAACCTAACCTAACAGAAAAACAATGCAGATTCTTTAGCCTTTTACCACTGAACTTCGTACTGCAATAGCACATCTTTAAGAAGCATGCAATAAAGTGACTGAAACACTTACGAGCTTTGAATGATTAAAACGAAAAGTCACTCTAATAAAAAAACTTTCCACACCGAATTTCAATGTCGCACTTATTACGACGAAGCCGGCCATTTAACTGAAAGTATTCGGCGCGCCACGTGCTGGAAACATACTTAAGCACGGATTCAAGAGAGGGCGCTAGCGGGGTACGTTTTGTAAGAGAATAGTCACTGGCGGCCACTGTACCTGCCATGGCCACTATTGGTGGCTCTCCCCTACTTTACTCTTGGGAAAAATTCACATTTTTTGACAAACCTCGTATATGACTGGAAAATTTCGATATTTGATGGTTGCATTTTAGGTTTTAGACCATGCAGAACTTTTTATAAAGAATAACTTTTTTTTCGTAAAATTAATAATAAAAAAGTTTTCCATATGCTGCGAACTTACGCAGACACGCTGTATATATATATATACAAATTTTTGAACATCCACCAGTTTTAGCTTAAGAGATACAGAACTACCAACAAATTGTTATCAGACACAAAATTTATAAGTTGAGGATGTTACTGAGAACTTAATTTCTGAACTAAATGTATTGAATTTATTAGTAGAGTAACAGAATAATATATAGCTGTACCTATATTAAGTAGGTACCTATATGTTTTTAAAACTGTCCTGGTTATGGGCCGAAACGTAAGAAAATTGGGTCGAGTGACCCATAGTTTGGGGTAAAACGTTCTCTATAAAAAAAAAACCAGGCTCGTATTTCCTATCTTCACGCTAGGAAAGCCCCCCCTTTTTTTGCGTACGTACGTACAAACCCGTACGTATTTTAATGACGCTTCCTAATTTATGGGCTACAGTTTTTACTTTATAATTTGCAGACAAATTAAGCACGCCTCAAAATACATTTTTTTTTAAATATTAAACATGACAACAATTTTTTATTAAATTGTTATTTTAGCTCAAAGTCTGTAGCACAGTTTAACTCTAATACGCCACCTACTGACGAAAACGTCAGTTTAACAAACAGGCTACAGGCTTAAGTTCAAAAGCGACTCGATAGAGGGGAGGAGGTTCAATAACAAATTCAATGTTTAACGGACAGAGGAAACAAATGTTACTTACGTAAGTAATTCACAGCGTACTTACGTAAAAAATTGGCAAAGCCCTAATATAATAGGTCAAAAGCACTAACATGTTACCAAACCATTGATAGGGAAAAAAATTGTGTTAAAGAAGAATTAGATACCGTAAAACGAGGTGGCTTTGTGCCTGCCGTGGTGAGATTGTGACACAGCGGGTCGATCGTGTATATTCATAATTTTACGGTATGCCGATCCGCAAACCGCTGCCAGCTTCCACCAAATGAGGTAGCATGCACTGCACATGCTTGTTGAATTCAATACGCGGTTTTTGTATTGCATCGATTTAGGAAAAAGGAAAGTTTTTGCCAATGTTTAGCTTTACTGTATACTATCTTGTGGGTAGCCTTAAGGTGGATTCATAGTCGCCGTAACGTAAGCCGTAAGGTTAAGCAGTAAGAAAAATAAACATTTGATTATAAATACATGCATTCATAGTCGCCGTAACGTAAGACGTAAGCCGTAACACGAAATGGTTTATTTCCATGTCTTACGTCTTAAGTTTCGGTCGGGATCGGCCTTACTCGTGCATACCCGGCCCCGGCCGTCATTACCAACTTTGAATGACAGTCGACGGGACGGGAGGGAGATTTCCTTTGTTTATTTTTGGTGATTTCATTTTAACGCCATTTTGCTTTTTTGTCTAGCGTATTTGCATTTTCCAGTTTTGTTATTACAGTAATATTATAATATATTAACGGTTAAAATGAGTGAGGTAGTTGAGGAACAACAAAAAATCATAACCTACAATTTTGAAATTTCTTACGTCTTAACTTTTGACTATGAATGGTATGTTTTCTCTTACGTCTTAACTCTTACGGCTTACGTCTTACGGCTTACGTTACGGCGACTATGAATCCACCTTTTAATCATTATAATAATGCCGGATTCCAAAGGTTACATATAGTTAGATGTTACATATAGGTTATAATTTAAGCAATCAAGAACAGCCAATTAGTGAAAAATAAAACAGCAGTTATTTTTCGTTGAATAAAATGCTGACGATATAAGGGGCGAGTTTGTGCCACTATTTATTGTGGAATTTAATGGGGTGAAATTTTCTAAATAAAACATTTTCACCACAAAATCTTTCCTTGGGGCGACTTTATGCCATAAAAAATAAATGAATAAACAAATATCGAATGAAATTCTTCCATGTCACTCATGTCAGGCAGTTGTACTATAATACGAAGGTACGCCTGGCACATTCTCACCTTCTGAATAGGCGGCATATGTGCTCAAATAATAAATAAATAGCTGGCACAAAGCCACCCCATTGCATGGGGGGAAATTGTGTCAATTGGTATAATTAATTTTGGACAAACCACTGAAAGTTTCTAAATAATTTTCACCCAGTTTAGTAATCAAAGGTTATAGGTTTTCCAAAAAAAATTTTCCGAAAAAAAATTCTATCAAGATCTGCTTGAAACTGTTAAAAAACCATAAAAAGTGTCATAAAGCCACCTCGTTTTACGGTAACTACTTATATAAGGCCCCTATTCCGAATTATTATTTGTTCTTAAAATTAAAATGCTAAAATCACAGTTAATTAGCTCCTGGTTAGCTCGTTGAAAAGGAACAAAGGTTAATTGCAAAAGGATCCCACCGCCCATAAACAAAATAACAATAAATAAAGAAAAGTACACAAAGACTTACCTTTTAATGAAGCAGAGCACACTTTATATTAGGATGCGCGAAATCAAAAAGTTTCCCGAAACCGAAAGACACTTTATCCCAATGGGAGCTTTAAAAAAATTGGACGCAACGAACCACCCCGCGGTAGGTTTTCCAAAAATTACAGAAGAGCTCCGAACGGTTTAACCACTGGGAATAAAGTGACGAACGAAATATTAAAATCGACGCAAAAAGTTTACCTTTTTTGTTTGACGATAAGAAAAAGGTATGTTATACAATTACGTAACGCGTTTTGTGGGACTATATTTTATTTTGAAAATAAATGCGTTTATACCTATATATGGAGATTTTTTACATATTGTGGAGCAAATTATTAATTTACAAAATAATCGGTAAAGTGCGAGTCGAGTTTTTTTTTCTTTTAGATTTTTCTTATTATTTTAGTACGGGATATGTTACAAGGGGTGGTGGATAGGACGCCGATTTTTTAAAACTTTCAATTCGCATGCTCTGCTGTATCGGTTAGTGCAGGGTTTCCCCTGAACAGAATAAAAATAAAATAATAGGTTGCTCCTCAAGAAACCTGCGGGTTTCCCGTTTTTAGGATATCGACACAAATAACTATGCCATTCCCTTCGCTGCAGGATGCAGGATGGCGTTAGTATAGACGTCAAACTTTGAGGTTAGAGTACCATCACCATCGCTTTCTGTGTACTGTGTGTGTGTAGTGTTGCCAGTCTAGTACAATCGTACTAGATCTAGTACTAAAAACGAAAAAGACAAATTTTTAATCTATATATTGATCTGGAAAGACTGAAACTGAACCTCTCTTTTGATTCTCATAAATCCCTGGTTCATCAGATATTGAAAATCTAGTGATATAAATAAATAATTTGATCTTTTTCTCAGTTTACGTGTTTTGGCAATTTTTCCTAAAAATCATACTTAGTGCCTTTTAGCCTTGTTTAGAAAAAAGTAGTTTTTACCTGAGGTTTCAGGTAACTCGAGAGAGGGGTAAAAATATATCCGTCCTGAAAATTACACAGTGTAGGTACGATTTTTACCCTAAATATGCAATTCTAAAGTTGCCAAAATTTTTTTGTATTTATCAAGAATTCAATAAAAATTGCCGAAAAATACCAATTCTTGGCAAATTTAAACTTGCAAATTTAGACTATAAATCGTACCTACTTAATACTCAATTTGCACGTAAGCAGATTGAATTTAAAACCATTTTTTAATAAATAAAAAAAAATTCCTGTAAAAATGCCTTAAAAAATGCAGTAACTGCATAGGTACCAATTTTTATTTTAATTTTCTTTTGGTTTTTCTTTATCATAGAGCTACCCGTTTGTTATATACCTGAAATAAGCTTATCTGTACTATACAGTTATAAATGACAATATAGTTTCAATTATACAAAAATAGTTTTAGCACAAATTACTAAAAATAGTTTTTTCTTGATACTGATGTCCATAAATATATTGGATCTTCGACCTACTGTTTCTTTATTGTATAGCCTTAAAAAAGGAAAAAATAAATTTTCGAAAGCTCGGCGTTTGTAAAAAAGGAGTTTAACTTCAGCCCTAGACCGCTTCCCCAAGACTTAGGAATCGTTTAAAAAAGTGACATGTACAGGGTCTTCCAACGAGGACTGAACAGGGGCTCATTTTTGAGCTTCCTTGTATTTAAAGAAAAATCCAAAATAGCCAATCGATGTACTTTTTCCTGCAGAATTCAAAAATGAAACAAAAAATTTATTTGAACCAGAAACAAAAGAGTTACGCTATGGATAAGGTGTTTTTTAAATGGAACATAGCTTTTTTTATACGATTTTTGGAACAAGTGATTTTTTTTTCGTCCGTTCTGATTAAAATATTTAATATTGTGACAGCTACTTTTATTAAATTTTAATGTTTTATCCAGTATAATTTAACTTTAACCTGTTTGAAACATACACTAGGTAATAAAGGTATAATCACCTTTGAATCCTTTAAAGTCAAAAGATTTGACAAATTTACTATAATATTGCCGAAATGAAATATGCATTAGATGAGAGATTGCAGATTGTTATCTTGTTCTACAAATGCCAAGAAAATGCAAGAGAAGCAAGGAGAAGATTTATTGCAAATTTTCACAGAAATATATCCGTCAATACTATTCTAAGGATAAAGAACCTATTTGAGGAAAATAAAACATTACATGACAGAAAAAGAAATCCAACTCTATATCTACTAATTAAAAAAAAAAACATTAATAACTTATTTTCCTCAAATAGGTTCTTTATCCTTAGAATAGTATTGACGGATATATTTCTGTGAAAATTTGCAATAAATCTTCTCCTTGCTTCTCTTGCATTTTCTTGGCATTTGTAGAACAAGATAACAATCTGCAATCTCTCATCTAATGCATATTTCATTTCGGCAATATTATAGTAAATTTGTCAAATTTTTTGACTTTGAAGGATTCAAAGGTGATTATACCTTTATTACCTAGTGTATGTTTCAAACAGGTTAAAGTTAAATTATACTGGATAAAACATTAAAATTTAATAAAAATAGCTGTCACAATATTAAATATTTTAATCAGAACGGACAAAAAAAAATCACTCGTTCCAAAAATCGTATAAAAAAAGCTATGTTCCATTTAAAAAACACCTTATCCATAGCGTAACTCTTTTGTTTCTGGTTCAAGTAAATTTTTGGTTTCATTTTTGAATTCTGCAGGAAAAAGTACATCGATTGGATTTTTTGGATAAAGGTTAAGTGTAAGAATAGCAGATTCCCATGGTCTCTGCTAAACTTCGCCTTACTATACTACAATATTTATTGTATCCCTTACTATCTTTAATAAAGTCGATTATTATTATTATTTAAATACAAGGAAGCTCAAAAATGAGCTCCTGTTCAGTCCTCGTTGGAAGACCCTGTACATAAAAAATGAAATGTAATGTTGAACATTCAAACATACTACAACAAAAACAAGTTTTTAAATAATGTGTTTTAATAAGGATCTCTTTAAAAACCTCAATTTTGTTTAAGAATTTTTACAAGTTTTAAAAACAATGAACGTAGGTATACTTCAGTTATACAGTGTCACCAGTATAAAGTCCGCATCATATGGGATTTTTTTTATTAATAGCTTTATTCAAAATTTGACTTTGGCATCAAGTTCTGCTTCGAACGAGATGAAAATTAAGCAAAAAATAGTAGTCACGTGATTCGCATTATCTGTCAAATTTTAATTTTTTCAAAAAAATAATTCATAAGTGGGGTTACTTCTCAAAATATCGAAAAAAGTTATTGAAAAAAGTTCTTTTAAATGCAGTTTCTAGCCCACATGCAAAATTTTAGCTGCATAAGATAATTTTGATTTTTTACCCATATTTTGTAAATTGCGCCACTTTTGCAAAATAAGACTCAACGCAACCTACATAAAACTTCTCAGTTTTGACAAGGCTTTATTTCAGATACATTTTCTTTAAAGTAGCGCCATATTAAATGTATGTTTTTCTACAAAATCAAAATTGGACTATTAAAATTTGGTCGCATGTGATGCAAAGTTTATTTGTTTTTGACCCTGTATAACTTAACTAACTTCATAAAATAATTATTTTTGAAAACCTAGTTTGTGTCTGAAAGTAATACAACTTAATAAAATTTTAGTTTAATTAACGTAAAGTTTATCTATTTTCAACGATTTAATTAAAAACCCCTTTACTTTATTTTTTTACTTTCAGGCACAAGCTATCGTTTTCAAAAATACTTATATTATGAAGTTACCTTATACAGGGTCAAAAACAAATAAACTTTACATCACATGCGACCAAATTTTAATAGCCCAATTTTGATTTTGTAGAAAAACACACATCTACTTTAAAGACAATGTATCTGAAATAAAGCCTTGTCAAAACTGAGAAGTTTTATGTAGGTTGCGTCGAGTCTTATTTTGCAAAAGGGGTGCAATTTACAAAATACAGGGTGTTTCAGAATAAGATGCTGATCCTTAACGGTGTGAATCCTTAGGTGATTTTAAGAAGAAAAGTTCATATTAATATATATCCTTAACCTATCAACTTTCGAACTACAGGGCGTTAAAGTTTTAAGAAAAAAATCGTTATTCTATCATAACTTTAAAAACTTTCTAGCTATTTTTAGGAATTTTTCACACATGCCCTCTAAGCATCAATAGCCATTTTTTGGTGTAGAAAATTTTTAAAATTTTTTAACCAGTGGCGTCCTGAAAGGAGTTGGACTAGACATTTTGGAAAAATATTATGTACGCCACTGCTTTTTCTCAAAATAAAAATTATTTTTAAAATACTCATTCATTTTAGGCCAAATTTAATATCTTGCCTTTTTATCGTTCGACAAACAGTTTCCGACAAAAAAATAAAAACATTAAATGCGCATTCGCTATGTGCCTATGGTTTGTTTTGACACTATCAGAAATACTCCAGGAATTTTTCAAAGGGTACGAGACTCAATGAAGAGAAGAGCTGAAGCATGCATTTTTGCAAGTGGTGGCCACTTTCAATAGCTAATCTAAATTATTTTCGTTTTTGTTCACACGTTATTTAAAGTTAGCTGTTTTAATTTATTGTAAAAAAATAAACCATAGGCACATAGCGAATGCGCATTTAATGCTTTTTATTTTTTTTGTCTTAAACTGTTTATCGGATGATAAAAAGGCAAGATATTAAATTTGGCCTAAAATGAATGAGTATTTTAAAAATAATTTTTATCTTGAGAAAAAGCAGTGGCGTACATAATATTTTTTCAAAATGTCTAGTGCAAACACTTTCAGGACGCCACTGGTTAAAAGATTTAAAAAATTTTCTTTACCAAAAAATGGCTATTGATGCTTAGAGAGCATGTGTGAAAAATTTCTAAAAATAGCTAGAAAGTTTTTAAAGTTATGATAGAATAACGATTTTTTTCTTAAAACTTTAACGCCCTGCAGTTCGAAAGTTGATAGGTTAAGGATATATATTAATATGAACTTTTCTTCTTAAAATCACCTAAGGATTCACACCGTTAAGGATCAGCATCTTATTCTGAAACACCCTGTATAGGTAAAAAATCAAAATTATCTTATGCAGCTGAAATTTTGCATGTGGGCTAGAAACTGTAGTTAAAAAAACTTTTTTTAATAACTTTTTTCGACCTTTTCAGAAATAGCCCCACTTTTGAATTATTTTTTGGAAAAAATTAAAATTTGACAGATAATGCGAATCACGTGACTACTATTTTTTTTTTGCTTAATTTTCATCTCGATCGAAGCAGAACTTAATGCCAAAGTCAAATTTTGAATAAAGGTATTAATAAAAAAAAATCCCATACGATGCGGACTTTATACTGGTGACACTGTAGATTAGATGATGCAAGTGCAAATTCAAATTGCACCAGCTCTATTTAATTATGTATGTATATTACAGTAGGAGTACAGATTTTTCTATAAGAAAAAATAACGTTATCAAAGGCTAACAAAACGACATTTAATTTTTTTTTACGACCTAAACAAGTTTTCCGCTTATTTCTTTAATCTTATATCTTTGTAAGGTCAACAATAACTGATATATTATTCATAAAATGTACGCCCTTTGTATACTATAATCTAGTAGCCAACTAAAAAATAAAGAGTCATACTCTATCCATATACAAGTATGGAAATGCTTTGTATAGTATTTGCAGAATTATATACTGCCAAAAATAAACTACCTGAATAAACTCTATTGTATACGCCTCAACCTCTTCAAAGGGGATTAAATGGGATCAGGGTCGGCTTGAAAATGTACCTACACAGGCGCGGATCTGGGTCAAAATCTAGGGGGGGGGGGGGTAATTGAATCTCAAAGATATTTTTTTTAAATATAGTTATAGTTAACCCATATCTTTTAAGTACCTATATTTTTAGTGTCAAATTGTCTAATAATTATTGAAAAATAAACAAACCATTACATTAACGAAACATTATTTTTCTACGATCGTTCAAAAGATGTCATTTTGTGTATGAATTTCTAATGATGACAAAAGTAGGTCTTTATTGCATACTATGCAATAATAGTATATTAACGTACAAGTTTTATAAAGCATCATTTTATAGCACGCGTCCATGTTAAAAAACGACGGCGAGTTTTATAACGGGACAAGTGCTTAAAACTGCTTTATATAACACGTACGTTATACTATTTTTTCTAATTTGTAGTTTTTTCAATAAAAAACACATATTTAAAAAGAAAATAAATCCTTCAAATTTTGTAAATTTTTATGTCTAAATTTTATGTTGGTAATACTATTTTTTATCATAGTAGCCTCTGGACAACAAAAATTATTTTGCGAACTGTAATTTTTTGATTTATTGACCCATTTTCACCACCAGATTCTAAAGTTATTTTAGCGATACGAGATTTGAAATTGGACGGAATACGTTGTGTGATTCTTGTACATTCGGTACATATACAGAGCGTTCGGAAATTCGGGCGATTTTGCTACTTTTTTTCGAATTTCAAAAGACGTGATTTTACGTCACGGCATTGCAATTTAGTATAGGGAAGATGGAAAATTCAAATAAAGTTGAAGTTAAAATCGACATTGGAAGGTTAGTAGATTGAATTTTGGATAGGATTTGGCAGAAAATGATATGAAGCATCTACAAAAGATTGATTTATAGATTTATGCAACCAACATAAATGACTTTTATTCACACAGAATAAAAAAAGTAGGTTATCAAGCTATTTTTCCTCTGCGAAAAATGGGTTTTCTCGTAAATCACAAAGGCCGCGCAAGTCAATGAAATAAAACATTTAAATGTTACCAACATCAAATAAAGAAAAAACGCGTATCGAAATAGCTTCATTACCTACGATACGCAAATGCGTATCGTAATAGATTTGTTATGATACAAAATTAGAAAAAGTACTTTTTGCCCTACTGCAATAAAGTAAGTTACCTAGGAAACGAACAATTTGTTTATAGTGTGTATTATGCCTTGCACACCGTCAATACCCTATCGAAATAGAATTCACGTTGACAGGGCGCCATAAATTTATTATGTTGAAGTCAAAGGTATCTATGATCCATTGTCAAATTTGAATTACAACTTTTGCACGCAAAGGAGAGGTAATACAGAGCGTTTTTAAACTTTTTTGTTAAATAAAAAAACGATCGTAGAAAAAATAGTGTATGTAACGTGCAAAAAGTGTGCTTATTGCACATGGCATATTATTCACCTCGACTACGTCTCGGTGAATAACTTCTATGCCGTGTGCGATAAACTTGCACTTTTTGCACTAGTTGCATAAATAACTATTTATCATATTAGGTACTATAGGTACCAACCTACAACCTACAACAAAGTTTACAGGAACTTATAAAGAGAATAAAAGAAACATAATATTAATCAAATACTTAGTAAAAACACATTTATAAAATTAAATCTATTAAACGATTTTTTAATATTTATAAGTATAAGAGGACACTCAAGTTTAGTTGGGTTTAGGATCCAGGGGGGGTAAATACCCCCCTACCCCTCCCCGAAATCCGCGCTTGTACCTACAGCACATGATTTATTTTTATAATTTAAAATAAATAGATAGGTATTTTTAGTTTAAGGTAGGTAGGAACCTATAATAAATGTAAAATAATGATAACAATTAATGATAATTGAAAATAATATAATTTAAAAGTATAACTATTAGGATAACAAGTACCTACAATAAAAATTAATTAAATTCTAAAAACTATTGATAATTCATTCAAAATTTAACTCTGTATCACTATCTTCATCTAGGCCTAAACTTATAATTAAGGGAAAATAATACCACACAGTCTGCTCTACTAGTTTAATCGAAGAATTCAAAAAATCCTTAGACCGTACATGTTTCGAAGGCAAAAACCTTCATCTTCAGCGGTATATTGTTAATTGGTTACACGAAGATAAACCCTGACATTGTTTGGTAGTTGAGAAAACTAAAAGAATTTTTTTTTTGGGTGAATAAAACTTATTGTATTTTGATAATTTATAAAGGAGAAAATAAATAAGTAAAATTTAAATGTGTGTAAAAACATTTCTTAACTGAGGGACAGAAAAAGAAAAGAAAAATTTTAATTCATATTTTTAAAAATAATTAAATATAGGTAAAAAATATTAAATTTTTGTTTTAATTCGTGCTTTCAAAAACATTTTTAGGACTATTATTAATTTTATTTTAAAAAACGTGCCAGAACCAACAGTTTCTAGGCACAAAATGGGAGAATTTAAAGAGAAAAATAAAAAGTTATAATGTAAAAAAGTATGTATCAATGTCAAGGCTAACAGACTTAAGATTAGTTTGGATTAACAATATGAAAGAGAAAGAATAAGATTGTAGTAGTGTATTAGATAAGGAAAGTTGTAATGTAATCTAAATGTTATCTAATACACTACTACAATCTTCTTTCTATTTCATATTGTTAATCCAAACTAATCTTAAGTCTGTTAGCCTTGACATTGTATGCATACTTTTTTACATTATAGCTTTTTATTTTTCTCTTTAAATTCTCCCATTTTGTGCCTAGAAACTGTTGGTTCTGGCACGTTTTTCAAAATGAAATCAATAATTTTCCTAAAAATGTTTTTGAAAGCACGAATTAAAACTTAATATTTTTACCTATATTTAATTATTTTTAAAAATATGAATTAAAATGTTTCTTTTCTTTTTCTGTCCTTCAGGTAAGAAATGTTTTTACACACATTTAAATTTCACTTATTTATTTTCTCCTTTATAAATTATCAAAGTACAATAAGTTTTAATCACCCAAAAAATTTTTCTCTTAGTATTCTCAACTACCAAACAATGTCAGGGTTTATCTTCATGTAACCAATTAACAATATACCGCTGAAGATGAAGGTTTTTGCCTTCGAAACATGTACGATCTAAGGATTTTTTGAATTCTTCGATTAAACTATTGGAGCAGACTGTGTGTTATTATTTTCCCTTATAATATCACTCCACTGAGAGATGGACTACTTCCACAAAATTATAATTAAGGGTTGAACATTTGTAATCATACAATTGTAAGAATTTTCCACCTTAAGTACAGGGTCTTCCAACGAGGACTGAACAGGGGCTCATTTTTGAGCTTCCTTGTATTTAGAGAAAAATCCAAAATAGCCAATCGATCTACTTTTTCCTGCAGAATTCAAAAATGAAACCAAAAATTTATTTGAACCAGAAACAAAAGAGTTACGATATGGATAAGGTGTTTTTTAAATGGAACATAGCTTTTTTTATACGATTTTTGGAATGAGTGATTTTTTTTTTGTCCGTTCTGATTAAAATATTTAATATTGTGACAGCTATTTTTATTAAATTTTAATGTTTTATTCAGTATAATTTAACTTTAATCTGTTTGAAACATACACTAGGTAATAAAGGTATAATCACCTTTGAATCCTTCAAAGTCATTTCGGCAATATTATAGTAAATTTGTCAAATTTTTTGACTTTGAAGGATTTAAAGGTTATTATACCTTTATTACCTAGTGTATGTTTCAAACAGGTTAAAGTTAAATTATACTGAATAAAACATTAAAATTTAATAAAAATAGCTGTCACAATATTAAATATTTTAATCAGAACGGACAAAAAAAAATCACTCGTTCCAAAAATCGTATAAAAAAAGCTATGTTCCATTTAAAAAACACCTTATCCATAGCGTAACTCTTTTGTTTCTGGTTCAAATAAATTTTTGGTTTCATTTTTGAATTCTGCAGGAAAAAGTACATCGATTGGCTATTTTGGATTTTTCTTTAAATACAAGGAAGCTCAAAAATGAGCCCCTGTTCAGTCCTCGTTGGAAGACCCTGTACATGTTGTACACAGTTTTTTCAGCTGTCTGCAGAAATTTTTCTTACTTCGTTTTTAATTAATTCTACTACAGATGCATTTAATGTAGGAGAAATATTATTTCTCATAATATTGGATTTTAATTGGTGCCATATATTAGCTTAATAGGATTGAATACCCAAGCAACAATACGACGTTGTTACAACGTTGCTTTAATCGACCCGACGTTGGAGCGCGACGTCAAATCGACTTCGCCACGACCCACATTTGCACCAAATCGGTCACACAAGTTTGGGTCGCTACGACGTCGGGTCCGACTATATTATATGGTCCGATTAAATTGACCAACCTTGAAGTCATGACAACGTTGGTATTATCGACTATGATTCACCTAGTTAGGGCAAACCGCCTGGTAGGATAGGCGCCAATTATTTACACTAAACTTTCTTGTTGTAGATAGTTTGGTGAAAATAAAATACCTGTTATTGGAGTACCTCTGTACTGTGGAATTAAACCTTTAAACAGATGATAAATATAGCTTACATACTACAGTGCATTTAAGGTCGCTCGTGGAACAAAATCACCTAAAGCTGATTTTTGCGTTAATGTCTAGCTTTAGTTGCCCCGATTAACATACTAAAAGTCCCTACCCCTCCGAGGGTGCAAACCACCCCAAAACCACCCCCAAAGGTACATTTTTTTAGTTTTTGCCTATTATCTCGAATATGTGGTTGATTTTTCAAAAAAAAAGTAGATATTAAAATTAAAGCCATGCAATAAAATTATCTACAAACTAATGTATATGTCGTAGGCTGATAGTGAAATCTGTCATTTCATGAAACGCCTAGTCATATCATGAAGCGTGGCTAAAAGGTATATTGCAACTGGTTTGTTCGTTGTTCCCCAAAGCATTTTTTTAAATTTAATTTAAATTTTTTAAAATTTAATTTAAATTTTATTTTTATAAAATAATATTAGTTGAAAAAATTGAAAAAAATGCTCTGGGGAACAACGAACAAACCAGTTGCAAATATACCTTTTAGCGTGCAGCATGATATGACTTTTCATGAAATGACGGATTTCACTATCAGCCTACGACATATATAAGTCTATATTTTAATTAACACAGTGGCGTGCACCAAACGTTTTAAATCGACAAAGTACAATTTTTTTGTATATTTTTTATTTATCTCAAAACCGGCTAATTTAAGAAAAAGCAACTATATAACAAAATGAAAGCCAGTAAAAATACTTACAAAATGATGTACATAAGTACATATTTAAATTAACACAGTGGCGTACACTAAAGGTTTTTATATTGGTAATATTTTCCATCGTGTAGCGTAAACGCGGTTATAACGGACATTATTTTGCATATTATAAAGGAAAAAACAATAATAAAATTACTTAAAAATTGGTGTAACAATATAATACCCACTTACTATCTTTTTTTCACATAGAAAACCAAAAAAATGGTTCTTTTAAAACGTGTTGGAAATTTCTTTTAAAAAAAATAGTTTAACCACAATATCACTAGATTCCCATGCCTTCTATATGAAAAAAAGAAAGCAAATGTTTTAACTGTCATTCTAATTAAAACAGAGGCGTAGAGCAAGAATCGAAATCAATAGGTATCTTGTTTAAACAAACTCTTCTTCGTGATCATCCTCATTTTCAGTCGGCTTAGGGACAACGACATTGCTGCAGAACTGTCCTTGGCATTGCCCACAGAGATTGGAGCAATCTAAGCCAGCCTTCCTACAATCCGTCCTACAGTTGCAAAAAAACAATTTTAAAATAAAATCTGGTGCAATGATCTTATTGACAGTTGTTGGCAGCAAAAGCTTCCCCTATTTTTTCCAGTCCCAAGATGTAGGATCCAATTCATTTCCCAACCATGCCTGAATTAGGTGATATACCCGCAAACTGTGGGTTAGATGCAGCGTCTGATGTTGGCGGCCGAGATGCTAAGGAGAAGTTTGAATTTAGGCTCTGTCGCGCTGCATTATTGTGGAATTTTACGAACCGGAGATGATCTAATGTTTTTATTGATTTACCTGCTCCATATAAAAATAAAAGAAATTCTTCTCCTACAGAAATTAGATCACTTTTATTGGCATTTGGTTTTAAAAAAATTGCTACTTTCGTTTGTAATTGCGGATTTCTTTCTAAAAGCCTATAGGTTGACAACTTTCCTTTTTTATAAATTGCTGATGTACTATCACATCCAGAAATGGCATGGCAAAATAGGATGGAGGATGTAAGGACACCTATCTTGTTCTGCAGGGAACTTATGTTTGTGATTTTATTTGGTTTTGTGGTTTGGTCAGGTCTTAACATAAAGATGTTGTCCGTTTTGGTTTTAAATAATAGTAAAACCATCAAATTGGTGTTTTCTCCAACCAATGTTACACGACTTTCTGTTTTTCCTAATTCTCTAAGCGAAACGTGATGTTTTAAGAAATCCAAAACATAGCGATTTTAAACGCCTAGTGCACGCCACTGTGTTAATTAAAATATAGACTTATATACATCAATTTGTAGAACATTTTATTGGCTTTAATTTTAATATCTAGCATTTTTTCAAAAAAATCAACCATATTCGAGATAATGGGCCAAAACTAAAAAAAAAAACCTTTGGGGGTGGTTTTGGGGCGGTTTGCACCCTTGGAGGGGTGGGGACTTTTAGTATGTTAATCAGGACGACCAAAGTAAAACATTAACGTAAAATCAGCTTTAGGTGATTTTGTTCCACGAGCACCATAGGAATGAAAATAACGGCCCTAGACTAGATGGTAATGATACTGAGTTACCAAGTTAAACCTTATGGTTTCAACATAATGGTGCTCCCCCGCATTATGCTGCTCATGTAAGCGAGTACTCAAATGCAATTTTTTCAGGGCGGTGGATAGGTAGACGGGGGTCAATAGAGTGGCCACCAGATCGCTGGATCCTAACCCACTGAACTTTTTTTTGTGGGGCTACGTCAAAATTTAGTTTATAAATGTAAGCCCAACTCGATTGATACGCTTAACCACGAGTAATACGAGAAATGCCTCCACAAGTAGTGTAAAATGTACAATAGGAATTTTGAGATCAATTGATCAACAGCAGAACAGTTGATGAAGGACATCTTCAACATCGTATAAAATAGTTTATTTTGATACTTATGTCCCTGTGAAAAGCATCTTAAAAAATGTTTAAGTACTAATGATTTTTCCAAAATTCGTCATTTGTATAATTATAATAATCTAGTGCGGTATATTGGTGAATATATTATGTTTTCGCCTTATTTTGCTATGCACTTATTGAACTGTTTTATTAAACTTTTTAAGTGTATGTCAATACTCCAATGGGTATCTTTTTACCTTTTTGTATCCCTGTTGACATCAATAAATAAAAACAAATTTAAAGCTACAGGTAGGGTAAACGTTGAAAGAGTGGAGCGACAACGACTACAGAAAGGTGGCAGCCAACAGATGCAGGTATGCTATCTAGCAATATGTATGGTATCACTATAGGTTCGACCAAGCCAAGTCGGGAGTGGCTTAAAGAGAACAAACCATCAGTCTGTGCCCGGTTGGTCTCTCCAAAACTATTACTACGAATCATAGAGCTAATAGGCACTAACCAAAAATAACATTGTTTCAAATTACAAAAAAATTTATTGATGAGAGAAGTCAAAACCAATGGGTTGAGAGGCCTATAGGAAAGTATCCAAATTATTTCTGTATTGGGATAGTTCAAATCAAATCAAAATATTTGAAGAAGTAGTCCATGCTTAAAGTGGAGTTGAAAGTATGGGAAAGAAAGAAAAACTAAGTCTTCCTCCACAAAATTTAATAGAATAAAATTCTTCAAGAGTCTCTACATGTTTCGAACGTAGAAACGTTCATCATCAGGAGACATAAAATATATTTGGTGCTGATGGTTTTAGCAAAAGAGAAAGTGGTGTAGAACCTTAATGGAGCTTGTATGGAATTAAAACTTGAAGTGTAGAAGAGACATAATATGAAGGAAATTGATAAAAATTAAAACATACTGATGAGTATGTGAGAAGTCAGTAAAGGGGGTCTTAAATAACCAGATAAACTAGGGAAGAAGAAAAAACCTTCCTAAAAAGAAGGTGTCGAAGATTATTTAAAATTTTTTAAAAACTTTTTATAAAACATCTTTAGGTGTATGTCTGTAAGACATTGTAAGGGTAAAATTAGTCAAAATAATGAAGATATCACAATATAGAATTGCATTCCAACAAAAGTGTTTTGTGGGGTACTGAGGGTTAAAGCTAATCAGCAAGAGGTTAATTTAAAAACCATAAAATTATTCAAGAAGCACATTTTATTAAAAAATTAGAGGTCAAAAAAGGTTGTTCACGTCCACGTGCTAGGACCAAAGGCACCTGGAACAAACCCTTACAATGTCTTACAGACATACACCTTAAGATGTTTTTTTTGTTAGTGAAACCCCTCCAAGATACAAACCATCCATAAAAGTTGTGATATTCTATATTATGGATAATGTTGATAGGTTTAGGTATTAGAGTTGGAATATTGACTTAATAAAACTATGGCTCATATTTTTGTAGCCTACACCTGCTTTTTACTATTATTACCGTGGTTAGACTATCACATTAAAACACTATTATGTAACGTAAAATATTATTTATTTATAACTAGGAATGTCTATAAGATCTTTCAAGGACATGCCTAATAATTAAATGAAACTAATTATGATCCCACCTAACATTTATTAGTATAATGTGTACCGTAGCTATATAAGGGTGTTAATAATAAAATGGATATAATATAAAATGTCTAAAAATCTAAATTGAAATTAAAAAAATGACGATTAAACACGACTTAGATGAAACATTCAGACTCTGCAGGTCTGAGTGTTTCAACTTTGGATTTGTTCACCTATATTGCAGGAAGCTGCTCTGACCTGCACTTCTCCTTTTACTGATGGAAAACACCTGCCAGGAAGGAGTACAGTCCCAAGCAATCTTAGTGCAGTACCAACGAACAAACCTTGTCTCCTACAAACTAAGTTACTTTTATCTTAAATATCCTTCCTTAAGACTACTATTCTATCAAACAACTGGGACGCAGAATCCATTTAAAAAATTTAACAGTAAAAAAAATATAATGTGTTTAATATGTAGCTGTAAGCTGTAATTTACTTAGTTGATTATACCCTTGGCTTTAAAGAGATCTCGCATCAGCCCCTTTAAGTACTTGATTTCGCGTTGCAGGTCGGTTATCTGGGTATCAAGCTCCCCGTGTCTGTCCAACAAGCCTTTTTCTTCACTTAAAATTTCTTCTACCTCTGCTTTCTTCTTTAAACGGTAGCGGGTAGCAGCGTTCTTATTTTGCTCTTTTTTCCGAATCTTCTTTTCTTGTGGATGTGAAGAATAAGGCTTGCTTCTCTTACGAGGAGGCTTGGCTGCTGGGTTTGGCGCCGTGTCACTGTAGTTCTCGATGGGTTCCGGAACCCATTCTGGATCGTCTGAGGAACAGTCCCCGAAGTTACTGTTACTACTGCTTTCAGGGGAGGACGGTCCACTGCTCCATTGCATATCTTCTACGCGAGTACGGATTAACTCGTCTACCACAGCGAGTTCACGAGCTATATCCGGCTGGGGGGTGGACATGGAGGCATAATTATCAATGGGAATTTCCTCGTGTTGTACGACAACAGAGAAAGCAAGTCCTTCGGGCACAAGTTGCTTGTCAGGTACAGCGTATTTCGGAACCAGATGGTATGGTCCGAGAAGTGGTTCCAGGGTGGTAATATTTGGCTGTTCGCTGGGTGGACTTTGAGGTGGGGTAAGGGTGCCATGGTTTAACTCGTAGTAAACTTTTTCAAACTCATTTATTAAAAAAGGGTTTCCTTCTTGGGATTTGTAGTACTCGGCCTTAAGGGGTACCGGTACTGCAACGGCACCACGGGGTGGCTCCACCTCGTCCAGCAATGGCAGCATTTTTTCATCGAGCAGGTAGGATGATTCTAAAAAAAAGAAAATTCATAATTAGTATATCATTATATACATATAGATATAAAATCAAAGCAAAGAGCTAACACATATACAAGTACTGGTTCCATTTATTGTTCATCCTATACCGACAATAAAAATATCGTATGTTAAATGAACGTTTCGTAACCATAAGGGAAACATTAGTTTACTAGTTAGTTAAGGTGCCAGTTACGAAAATAATATATTTCAAACCAATTTTTGCGATTCCGACATTTAAAGTGGCACTTTTTACGACTGACCAAAGTTTGAAAAGTCTTACAACCAGGTACGAAAACTAGATAAAGGTAGTTATAAAAAGTCAATTTATATCCTTTGAATTTTATTGGTGTACTACCTTTATACAGGTATGAAAATGGGTTGTCCGCACATATCCTACTAACAAGTTAAAAGAGTAAAAATATTAAAATTTATAAAATAAACATATTTGAAACTAAAACTGTTTGTAGCTAAAATGATTTTGTAGAAAGTAATTAAAACTTAATTTTATGTATGTCACGATAACAATAATTACGACCATTCTTATATGTATAAAATCGAGACATCTTAAGCTTTACGGTCAATAACCCGAGACATTTTTAATATTTAAACAACAATGCATTAACTTAATATATTTCTTTTTGGGAAATAGATTCCTAGTTTCACCAGTGTCCAAAGGTCCTTGATCTATGCTGTTTAGAGTTGACAGTGACGAGCTACGATTTTTATGATAAGCATTGATTTGTCATTTTTATGCATACTTTTAATGACAACCTGAGGTAAGCAATCTTATAGTATAATTCAATTATAGTTTTCAATAATTGAGCCGTGATGCGGTGTGATTTGTGCCTGTAGCGTTGCATCATGAATTTCTATTAGGTAAGAGCTTTAAGTCGTGCTGATTTACTGTTCACGTGCTCTTTATTTGTTTACATCGTTGGAATCTCTAAATGAATTTGGGTATGTAGGTATATAGTATGGATCCGTCATATAAAGAAAAACACTGAAACTGATTTATGACCTATTTTGCATGTACAGGACAAAGTCCATCCAGAAGTTCTTTAAATATGTATGTCCAATTTAGTCTTTCTCCTTGTTACCAATTGTTAGCTTTTAATATTAATTGAAGATCTATGAACTAGCTAGGTTGTCGTTAACGCGCGTAAAAGAGAGAACGACGATGCGGGCCGGTCGCCGTGTTGAGGTAGGTAAGCATCGAATGAGGTAACCCATAGTTTATAGATCTTATAAGTACATGAATTTAAAATATGACCATCTCAATTATTATCAAGTACCGCAAGGTCGTATCCAGACAATATGTGTTCGGGTTGCAAACAGGTAGTTTCTACACTGCTTGAATAAAGACTGAAAAAAACGGCTCTTTCCGATTCATATTTTTGAGGTTCCTTTCAACTTTTTGTAATAAAATTGTTTAAATTTAGTTTTGCAATCATCGAACACATCTGAAAAATACTCAAAGAGGTGAAACTTCGAGATCAAGTATAGCGGAACATGTATGGACCAACCAACGTAATATAGGTACAGTGGTAAGAACCCAAGTTTTGGACACAGAACAGCACTGGAGAAAACGAAAATCCAAGGAAGCAGCTTTTATGAATCAAAATACACATATATTTAGTAAAACAAGTATAGATATCCCCAATATCTGGAAGCCTCTTCTTGTCCAAAACCAACAGCTCAAACTTCACACTCCAATAAGCACGTAGGCGAAGTCATCAAGCTTTATTGCTCATGGATATACAGGATCCTGCACCTCACCTCCCGTCTTCTATAGCTCACTTAGTAATTAAGTTAGAATTTTGATATTTTGCAGACCTTATCTTGGGGCGCATTTCAGAAAAATATTTTTTTTCATACAGGGTGTTCCAAAAAAGTGTGACGTCATAAGGATGTATTTTTTTAAATTACATGCCATATATTTTCTTACTTATTTGGGTGCCTTCTATAGTTACCTACCCCTAAAATTTTATTGAAATCGATTCAGTATTATAGACGAAAAAAAATAAAAACTAAAAAATATCAGTTTTGCACCACTGGTTTTAAAAATAAATAAAAAATAAAAATAATGCCTTGTTAATAAAATTATACAAAGGTACTTATTAAACAAGGTATAACAGTCTCGTGAACCAAGTTTGATTATTACGAATTGTACAGGGTGTCCCAGACCATATCACGGGCAGAGGGTGCTAAGAATCACCGGGTAAGATCAGGCTACCATGGACAACGAACACTGCACATAGCCACTTACAATGCCAGAACACTTTTATCAGAACAAAAGCTGGTAGAGCTCGAGGAAGAATTGAAAAGTATTAAATGGGATATACTAGGACTAAGTAAGGTTCGTAGGAAGGGATAACACGAGATTGATCTAAAGTCAGGCCACCTCTTCCACTATAATGGTAAGCAAGACAGCTCCATAGGTGGAGTGGGGTTTATAGTCCACAAAAAACACAAACAACATATCTCAAAGATTACCAGTATAAGCTCAAGGTTATATACCTAATTTTAAAACTAAATCAAATGGCTAGCCTAAAACTCATACAGGTATACGCACCCACAACCGACTACGAGGACGAAGAAGTGGAGATCCTGTACGAGGATATCTTAAGGGCTATGAATCAAGACAAAACCCAGTACATGATTCTCATGGGAGATTTTAACTCAAAGCTTGGTTCCAAGATTGATGAAGCAGAAACTGCCCTGGGAACATTTGGTTACGGAGACAGACAGGGTAGGGTGTCCAAAGTTTAGTTTCAAAATTTGCAAACTTTAAAGCAATTTATTTTTCTTATTTCAAATAGGAATCCCTGTATCTTTTTAGGTCATTCGATGATCGATGCAGAATTAAAAATCAAACATTTTTCCTAATTGCAACCCTATCGCAATTTCTAACGCATCAAGACTTATTTGCAGAAAACTCCTTTTATCAACTATTCCAACAGTCATTATTATGAATAAAAATCGAAGGTGGCTTTGAAAAACAATTTATAGGTATTAAAGTTTATTAAAGTGACCAGAGACCATTTTGACTTTAGTAATCTAAAAGTTTCAAATATTGTTAAATTGTTGGTAATTATTTAAGCTGTTATAATTACTTTATATGGTTTTTTGTGATGGACTACAACCAAAAAGAGCTCGTAGATATGATTTTTATATTAGGAGCATGCGAAAAGAACTCTTTTCGCGTTATCCGGAACGACGACATCCAGACAAACGGAGCCTGCAAAACATATTAGAGAGGTTTGTACAAACGGGAAATGTAAACCACCCAAAACCAGTGAGAAATAAACCGGTCCGAACTGAACAAAATCAATTGGCTGTGTTATTATCCGTTATAGAAAATACTTCAGTTACTCAACAAGCAGTCGCTGATGCCGTAGATGTAATCGAAAGAACAGTTCAACGAATTTTAAAGGATAACCATATCCTCGATTATCATTTCCAGTTAATAATTACTAACAATTTAACAATATTTGAAACTTTTAGATTACTAAAGTCAAAATGGTCTCTGGTCACTTTAATAAACTTTAATACCTATAAAATGTTTTTCATAGCCACCTTCGATATTTATTCATAATAATGACTGTTGGAATAGTTGATAAAATGAGTTTTCTGCAAATAAGTCTTGATGCGTTAGAAATTGCGATAGGGTTGCAATTAGGAAAAATGTTTGATTTTTAATTCTGCATCGAATGATATAAAAAGATACAGGGGTTCCTATTTGAAATAAGAAAAATAAATTGCTTTAAAGTTTGCAAAGTTTGACACTAAACTTTGGACACCCTGTACAATTCGTAATAATCAAACTTGGTTCACGAGACTGTTATACCTTGTTTAAGTACCTTTGTATAATTTTATTAACGAGGCATTATTTTAATTTTTTATTTATTTTTAAAACCAGTGGTGCAAAACTGATATTTTTTAGTTTTTATTTTTTTTCGTCTATTATACTGAATCGATTTCAATAAAATTTTAGGGGTATGTAGGTAACTATAGGAGGCACCCAAATAAGTAAAAAAATATATGGCATGTAATCTAAAAAAATACATTCTTATGGTGTCACACTTTTTTGGAACACCCTGTATGAAAAAAAAAATTTCCTGAAATGCCCCCCAAGATACAGATAAGGTCCGCAAAATATGAAAATTCAAGCTTAATTACTAAGTGAGCCATAGAAGACGGGAGGTGAGGTGCAGGACCCTGTATAGTATTTAAGACAGTAGCCTTAGAATTATTATAATTTAGTTTAGACAATGTAAGTCCGACAAGGTAATTTTTTTTTTGATACTTGATAAACGATAAACTTTTTAAACGAAATTTCCGATGAAAAGTCATAAAATTTTGTATGTATCTTGTAAAATATATTAAACAAAACTGAACAAAAATGAACGATGCGCTTCTATTGGACCATCCAAATATCAAAACTTGTACGGCACGACTAAGGATTTTATAATAGCAGTTAGTTATGATGTTTTTCTTTTATTGAAGCGTTGATTAATTAACATTTTTTGTAGTCTTACATGGGTTTTAATAAAATATTTTTCTTAACATTTTTTTGGATTATATTTTTAGTGACAAACGTTTAAGATGTACGTGGTACCTATAATCCGAACCTGCATCGATTTTGATACAAGGTTAGCCTTGTCAAGTAACTTTCACTTGCAGATATTATATTTTAGATTTAGATTAAACATAATTATTCGTTTTAAATTTGAAATTCCTGACTGGGTGTATAAAATTGACTATCCAACTTAAATAAAATATTACAAAATTGTAAATGTCTTGCAAGTAAAAAAAAATTATGTTATTAAATATATATGTATTTATACATGATACCTGGAATTTAGAAAAGTAGTGGGGTGAGTGCCACAGATATTTTTTTATTAGCGGTTTTGTTTAAAAATGTTTTTTTTATTACTTACATACCCCTAATAACTACATAAAATATTTATAAGTACTAAAAATACATATGGTGAATGTTGGACGTATTTTAATAGTATGTATATTATTTAACAAGCGTATAATGTAGGCCATAATAAACGAGGTTGATTATAATCATCTCAGTGTAATATGCAAGTCAAATGCTATGCATCCATCGTGTTTAATTTCACTATTTTCAAAATCCATATCCTAGATATTAAAACTCCCAACACACAAGTAAACATCTGTCTGCAGAGACCGCAGATTTATTTGATGTATTTACTATTATTGTTTATCTGTTAGCATTCTGATCTAATATAAATAACTTAAAGTTATTTAATATAATAATAGTAACTTTAACATTTATAATGTATCAAAAACTGTTAAAAATAAACAACATAACAGTTTGCCCACGGATAGAGGTTGGAAGTGGATAAACTTTTTATTAGTAGGTATAGAGGAAAAGTCATTCTTTATGAAAACGTCTGCTTGTGCTGAAACTACAATTTCGAATACCAGATTTGCGATTACTATACAGGGTTCGTCACAAACAACAGTTTTAGTTTTTTGCATATTTTTTTTTTCAATTTCTTATTTTAATGATTGGCTAAATCATCACGTTGGGAATAAATGGATTGGAAGGTACTTATGGTCCAAATAGGTTGTCCCGATCTCACAATTATCGATAGATCTCTTGAAAGAAAAAATAAGAATAGTTATTGCAAATATCCCAATACCGGGGATACTAGGAATTTTTATCGGGAATTCAGATGTCGAGTTGAACTATGCGCTAACTCCGTGGTATAACGTTTGAATAAAAGTTTTATAATTTACGATTGAATGAATTGAAGAAATATCACATGTAATAATAAAAATATTTCAAAAGTAGGCAAAGAAAAAATGGTTTTCTTACAACATAATCGTTACTTGGCCAGATATAAAATCATATGCTCAAATATCCCAATACCGGGGATACTAGGAACTTTTATCGGGAATTCAGATGTCGAGTTGAACTATGCGCTAACTCCGTGGTATAACGTTTGAATAAAAGTTTTATAATTTACGATTGAATGAATTGAAGAAATATCACATGTAATAATAAAAATATTTCAAAAGTAGGCAAAGAAAAAATGGTTTTCTTTTCTTACAACATAATCGTTACTTGGCCAGATATAAAATCATATGCGCAAATATCCCAATACCGGGGATACTAGGAACTTTTATCGGGAATTCAGATGTCGAGTTGAACTATGCGCTAACTCCGTGGTATAACGTTTGAATAAAAGTTTTATAATTTACGATAGAATGAATTGAAGAAATATCACATGTAATAATAAAAATATTTCAAAAGTAGGCAAAGAAAAAATGGGTTTCTTACAACATAATCGTTACTTGGCCAGATATAAAATCATATGCGAAGTAAGTAAGCAACAATAGTTGTAAATTTATTTTGAACGAAATCCAAAATACTAAAATTGTTGTTTCTGACGAACCCTGTATAGTAAACGCAATTGTGATATTTGAAATTATAGTTTCAACACAAGCAAAATCGATTTAAAAAATAATAAATCAAGGAATTGAAAAAATAATCCTAAAAAGTAAGAATGTTGTGTTTGACGAATCCTGTACCTACTGTATAGTAATCGCAAAACGAATATTCGAAATTGTAGTTTCAGCACAAGCAGACATTTTTTAAAGAATTACTTTTTCTTCTATACCTACTATTAAAAGTTTTTCCTCTTCCAAACTCTATCCGTGGACACACGTGTATATATAAAACGAAACAAGAAAAAAAATTGTAGAATAAAACACAGAGGTGTCAAAATTTCCATTTATTTATTTAATCATGACATCCACAGTGTTGGCGAAAGAATTGTCGTGATTACATAAATAAATAAGACATTTACAAGCAAAAACGCGAGGATGAATGGTGTTTTTTTACGGAATTGCTGTAATATGAAGACATATTAGAAACTTTTCTATGAATAATATAACTTGGCGTTGTAGGAAAAACGTAACTTAAAAGAAAAATATGTAAAGCTACTCTAACGGAAGAAGCATATATAACTATAGAGCTTTTAACTGTATCTTGCTAGCGTATATTATTATTTTGACGCTATTATTCACACTTAACTTTCAAAATGTCTTTATTCCAAACTAATTTTTACAGTTCATTACATGGAAAGTGACAACATAATATAGAAAATAATAACCATAAAAAAAATAACCATAAAATAAAAAAAAAATGGAACTTAACCCAATTTAATTCATTAATAAAATCAATTTAAAAAAAAATAGTATAAATAATTTAATTTAGTAAATATCTCTTTAATTGGTTTTTAAAAGTTGCCAATTTTTTAATTTTTCTGATATTTTTTGGAAGATTGTTATATTTTATTATTCCGTCATATAAAAGCGATTTTTTTCCGAAATTACTTTTTACTGGTATAGTTTGATAGTTTATACAATGTCTGGTGTTATGATCATGTAATGTTTTATTCTCCTGAAGTGTTATGTTTGATTTTTTTTCTTTTAAAATAATAGAGTGAATTAGAATACAAATTTTTAATTTATAAATGTTTTGAACGTGTAAATACCCTTTCGGTCTATATAGATTATTAATTTGGTTCTAAATGTGGTAATTTGTGTACACATTTAATAACTTTATTTTGCAATCTTTGTAATGGTTTTAAGTTTGATAAACAAGCAGATCCCCATGCAGAAGCTAAGTATTGTAATTTTGAATATATTAATGAAAAATATATATTTTTTAAGTATTTTAAAGGAATGAAATATCTAGCTCTGTACAAAACAGATACCAAAGGAGATATCGAGTTAATAATATACTGGATATGACATTTCCAATTTAAATTTTCGTTCAAAACTAATCCTAAAAATGTTGTCGTTTTTGAATATTGAATATTTTCATTATTAAAAATATTTTATATTATAAAATATTATTAATTTTCATGTTCACATCTCAATATTATATTATGCGGTTTATGCGAAAGGTCGGCATAAATCGGTTATAAAATTTAATTTAAACTACTTTGCTATTTTAAAAACTACCCAGTTTGAGTATATCTATCCAGTAATCGTAAATATTGATGAAAATCTAACAAAGATGCATAACAAAGCGCTCCGCTTGCATATTGCGTAGTGTTTAGTCAGGGCAATGCCAATGCATTAAAAAAATATAACGTTTTAATACAAATCTGAATAAAAAAATTATTATTAATTTTAAATTGCTCTTAACATAACAGCTTTTATCGATATTAAAAAAAATACGCCCAAGCAAACAACTATGTGTGATTTAAAATGTTAAATCTATTGTTGCCATGTATGCATATGTAATTTTTATCGCCGATCGTAAGTAAACAAATAAATTATATTCTTGACTATAAAATGTGTAAATGTGATCCAGTTTCCTTGACAAGGTTTTTCTTTTCGACTACACCCAATATGTTTCTATTATGGAAAACAACCATAATGCATTAACTTAAGTTCTTTATATCGGCTACATGTACAAGGTTGAAATGTAGGTACTCGTACTTGTGTGGCCAACAGAGAGCCAACTTCTAGTTTACAGCCAATTTGGGACTGACAACAATGGAATTTACTAGCCACTAAAACCAAAGTTACAATATTTAGGAACCGTAATCGGGAGTTCTTCTCGTCTTTACTATGCAGGGTTGCAGGGTAAAGCAAATAGTGTTATGGAAAAATTAGGATTTGCACATAACCCGGACGAATAGCGCCTATTTCTATATTCGTCTAAAATAAGTTTAAAAGCAGTTCTGCTCCATAATGGCAACAAAAGACTACATAATATATAGTCTGTTGGCATAATAATATATAGTCTGTTGGCATAAAGGAAACATAGGAAAGTATGTCACTTATTCTAAACGCAATAAGTGGAAAATATGTGATGACCTTAAAGTCATAGGACTATTACCAGGGCTTCAGTGTGGATTTACGAAGTAAAAAATATACCTCTTGTTGATCCTAAAAAGGTCTGTTACCTCAATTACACATTAAACTGGGCATAATGAAAAATGTCGATAAAGCATATCAAGAAGGAGATGCATTTAAATACCCTAAACTCATTTTTTCTAAACTAAGTGGTGCTCAAGGAAGAAATATTTGTTGAACCACAAATTAGAAAAGTTCTTAGGAATCAATAGTTTGATCAAAAATTAAGTGATGTTGATTTTTTAAAACGAATTGTTTCGGAGTTTTTAGGAAACAAAAAAGTACTACGAAAAACTTGTATTTTTGATATTTTTTTTAAACTACATTGAATGATACACTATAACAGTGATAAAATAAAAATAATTCGCCGTCTAAACGCATATAAGGCTGTTTTCCTTTGGTAATGATACTCAGACCGTGAGAGAGACAAGAAGAGTAAAAAGAGAAAATAAATGGTGTATTTAACCACATAATATGTACATACGTACTATTCTATTAAAAAGAAACCAATTTTTTGAAGCGCCTCCTAAATTTAGAAACAAACCTGTTTGGGTTATAAATATTTTAAGATGGACAACAAATCTGAATTGAATAAAGTTTTGCCTAAGAATAGTTTTAAAAAAATTATTTTAAATTGTTAATTAGCAACCCACAAACTGGAAAAAACTGATTTTTATTGACAGATAGAATCGAATCCCACAATTAAAGACCCGATGTTTATTATCTAAAATCAATTTTATTGAATTAAAACTGATGTTTTGGGATATTTAAAATTAGGAGCTGATTCGTAATGGAAAAGCCTTTCTTTTTCCCTTACTTACTGAGTATCGTATGTTGTAGCACAGATAATACTAGTTTAGGTATTATTTAGGCAAGATGTCGCTATTCAGCACATTGGTACGGTAACTTGGGGTCTAGTAAGTGGAAGCTGCCTATTTATTATAAAAATCAGATTAGGTGTTGTCAAAACCTAAGTACGTAATTTTAAAAACTATAAACATATTACACACTGCGTTATATCTGCATTCTATTTAGATACAAAAAAAGTAACATTTGATAATGGCTTTAAAACAGCTGCTTTAAATATTTTCCACCAGTTATATAACAAACTTTTTATTTATTACATATTTTATTTACAATGTTTCTTTATCTCCGGACAATTCAATCAAACAACAACTAAGTACATGCAGACAGACAAAACAAAGTCGATGATGGCATTAAGGCATTAACACTGTATACATGTTTTTATCTATACAGGGTGTCCCGAAATTAGCTGACAATATTTTAAGGAGATAAAGTACATCCAAAAATAAGACTAATACCCTCTATTAATATACCTTCAAAAACGCTTCGTTATGGGGCTAGAGCCCGAATTGGAGCCATGATTGCAGTTTTTTCACAATATCTCAAAAACCGATTAGGGTATCGAAACAAAATTTGATACATGTTTTACCCATGACAAGACGCAATAAACGATTTAATTAGCTTAACTTTATTTCTTCCAGTGGCGTCCTACTAGGTAGGTAGTTGGGAGAATATTGCCCTTAGTTTTTTATTTTTAGGATTTTTTAATTTCAGGTGCAATTTTTAGAAGCGTTGAAGTATTTTGTTGAAAAAAGGTAGGTACTCTTGTTTCATTGAGGTAGGATTCACCATTTTCCAGTAAAATCGATTTTAAAATTTTCGGTTTTTTGAAATCCGGTGAAAAGGCTAAGGTTTTTTTTTGCATATCTTAGCAAACAATTAATATTAAAACATGAAATTTATTAGAAGTTCTACTAGCGACAAGGTTTATGTATCAAAGGATGTTACTTTAAAATATTTTTAGAGCATTAAGTAAATATTACTATTATTATTTTTTAATTTCATAGTTTTAATGTATTTTTTTTTTAATTTTAAATTTTTTGTTAATAAAACCTTCTATTATTGTAATTTGACAGAATGTAACGTTTTTAAATTCATATTTTTAGATTCCTTTGTTTTTTAAATATTTATTTTCATGGAGATTTTAAGAGAGTTTTAAAATAAAACAAAAAAGAATAACAAATTGCAAATCAAATTTGATTGTGAACCACACCGGAAACTAATTCTTAAGCAAGTACCAGTCATGTGTCCCTAAAAATAATAATCAAGGGGATTTAAATCAAGCGATCTTGGTGGCCGAGCTATGGCTACCAATCCACCTGGTAATTTTCTACAAGTCAATTCCTCACTTGACGTCCGTAGTAAGCTGATGCTCCATCATGTTGAAAGAAGTGCCCTAAACTTAAATCCAGTGGCACATTATCTAATAAATCCCCAAGTTGATTATGTATTATTATTTGTCGCTAGTATAGAACTAATAAATTTCATGTTTTAATATTAAGTGTTTGCTAAGATATGCAAAAAAACCTTAGAAATTTCACCGGATTTCAAAAAACCGAAAATTTTAAAATCGATTTTACTGGAAAATGGTGCATCCTACCGCAATGGAACAATAGTACCTTTTTTCAACAAAAGACTTCAAGGCTTTTAAAAATTTCAAATAAGGTTAAAAAATCCTACAAATAAAAAACTTAGGGCAAAATTCTCCCAACTACCTACCCAGTGGGACGCCACTAGAAGAAATACAGTTAAGCTAATTAAACCATTTATTGCGCCTAGCTATGGGTAAAACATGTATCAAATTTTGTTTTGATACCCTAATCGGTTTCTGAGATATTGTAAAAAAACTGCTTGTCATAGCTCCAATTCGGGGGGCTCTATTGGGGGAAATATAAACAAGGTGTGAGCCACAATAGATCGCATGGTCGCAGTGGAGGGTTAGCTATAACCCATATCTATCTATTATAATATATATTACAGCCCTATGTTTAAATGGATTTCCTGATCGTATTCAGTACAAAGAAGAGAAATAGAAAAGAAATTAGTGTGGACAACTGAGCTGATGCTTTAGTTAACAAAATTGCTACCACATCAAGTGCACAGTTACGGTTAGAAGCTATTGATTGTGACTGCATAATGGGTAAGTTAACTCACAATGCCAATGGACAGGCCTGACAATAGGACAGTTGAAGAGGAGGGGGTGAAATTTCCCTAGCCCTATGTCTGGAAATTCGAATCGGGTCCAGTGTTTATTGTCTGAGTCGCAATCTTATAGTTTGGAAAAAATTGTAATATTTCATTTTAAATTTGTACGTTCTTACTTTTGCATAGTATAATAAGATGGAATGTAGCCTGATTTCTCTATTGCCAAAAAACAAATGCAAGCCAAACTATCTTTAAAAATTTATTCCGGACGTTCGATTTCGTGTCGTTAATCTTCGTAGTAGTTTTAATTTATTAATTTAATTAGAGGCCTGGTAAGAATTTCTCTCCCGAACCCAGCTAATGAAAAGCAGACTGCTTTTCATTAGCTGGGTTCGGGTTTGTGGCAAGAAAAGAGAGCTGTTACTTTTTCTGCTTTAACGTCATAGGTACCTAATGCAACTTTCCCATGCTTTCTTTCAATTTGTGCACTATAAAAGTGGAAATCGAATTAGCTTAATCTCTTAAGATTGTGAATCTTTTCTGAGATCATGTTAGCGTCAATGGAGCCAAATCCGACTGTATTTGGTTTCGCCTGACATTGAATTCAGACATTTAAAAAGGCACTGACGAAGACGTCGTTTGCAGTTAATATGTTTTAATATTTAAAAATAAAGCTATAAAAATGTATTAAAAAATATTTAATTGCAGCTTTTTGCTAAATAAAACATGTTGCTACTACTACTACTAAGAAACGTCATTGTCTCCAAACTTTAAGCATACATTATTAGTCCTTGCATTTCGAAATCGCAAAAAGTTCTCAAATTTTTCTTTACCAAACTTATAGAAGAATGTGTTAAACATAAGTATATGTTAGTTTTGAAGAAGTAGTCCATGCTCAAAGTAGAGTTAAATGTATAGAAAAAAGAAAAGCACAAAGTCTTTCTCCACAAGTTAATTAGAATAACTAGGCGAACCTAGAATAATTCTTAATAATTCGACATGTTTCGAGTGTAGAAACACTAATCACCAGGAAAACAAGGTAAATAGTACAATGCTGATGTTGTTAGCAATAGAGAAAATAATAAGTGGGATTAAGCCGTAATGGAGCAGTCAATGGTGTACACGAGGTGTAAAATATGAATAGTCAGAAGACCGACAAGAATTTAGCATACTGGAAAGTCAAGGGGTAGTGCAAAGGCTAGTGATGTAAATTTAAAAAAACGTTGTTTTTTTTTTAAAAAACGTGTTTTATGATGCTTTTTAATAATTTTATTAGAAATATAAAATCTCCCATTTTTCTTGTGTATTTTCAAGAATTTTGGTCCAACCGGGCACAACGCACAACCAATAAATATGTTTATTTATTTTTTTCATAAAAAACAAAAAAATATTTTTTTTTTTAAATTAATATGATTTTTTTTTAATTTGAAATTGTTTTTCAAATTTAAAAAAAAAAAAACGTTTTTTTTACATCACTAGAAAAGGCCCTGTCTTGGACAGAACAATGAAGAGAGCAAAAAAAAATTAGAGAGTTTTAACAGTTTTTTTCAATAAACTGGTATAAAGCTGGTCTATTGAGAATATTAATCTTTATAATATAAATAACTTTAATGTTTACTATAACAATGCTCACTACAATAAGAACGATGGCACTGTTGTGTATATAAAAAAAAGTATAGATGCCTCGGTCATAGGTCTGACTCTTGGTGAGTCAAGGGTAACCTTGTATCGGATTAATTTTAATATTCGTAACATTAGTTATGAAATTCTTTGTGGATATAGACCACCTTCCACTAATGTACAATTATTTTTTAACGACCTACATGATTATTATGCCGATAAGGGTAGAAAACAGATTGAGCTTTTGATTGGTGATATGAACATAAATATTTCTAATAAAGAAGATATAGTGGTTAACCAATATATTTCGCTTCTGAACTTCTATGGATTTTACAGCACCATTAACGGTCCAACACGCGTTACAGCGACCAGCAGCTCTTGTCTGGATCATATTTTTTTAAGAAACGGTTTTAACACAGCTTCATCTCAGCAAAGCTCATTTATACTTCAAAATGATGTAAGTGACCATTACCCAATATTGATTAATTTTTCATGTAAAAATATACAAAATAAAAGTAAGCAAATGTCTAAGGTAATCTCAACGTTTAATAATCAAATGTTTGAGGATCTGATCAAGGGAGAGGGCTGGAGGGAGGTTTTGGAAGCAAATAACTCTGAGATTGCAACACAATATTTTATTAACAGAATTAGCATGTTTGTGGAAAAAGCCTCAGCTCATAGAACAGTTTACTATACGGAGCACAGGAAGCTTAAACCATGGATTACCACGGGTCTTATTTTAGCAATTAAAAAGCGCGATAAACTGAAAAAGCTGCTCTTAAGTAACAATAGTTTAGAAAATAAAGTTTTTTACACGAACTATAGAAATAACTTAAATAAAATCATTCACAAACAAAAATTTAACTATTATAAAACTAAAATAAATACACACCAACATGATTTTAAAAAAATTTACCGAATAATTTCGGATGCGGTTAATGAAGGTAAAGAATATACTAATGACTTGGAAATCACAGATGACAATGATCAACAATTTGTAAACAAAAAACAAATGGCTGAATACTGCAATAATTTTTTTATTAATATAGGTAAAACAATGGCTAGTAAAATAAAACCACCCAACGTTGTTTCTCAAATAAAGTATAGATCGTTAAGCTCAATGTTTCTAAAACCTGTTGACAAAAATGAAATTATTAAACACATCAATTCACTAAAAAACGACTGTTCGCCTGGCTATGACGGAATACAAACGAAAACCATAAAACAATTTCACCAACATATAATTAATCCACTAATTCATATAATAAATCTTATATTCAAATTCGGAGTTGTTCCTGACTGTTTCAAAATTTCTGTCGTTACCCCTATCTACAAAACCGGTGATAAAACAAAAATTACAAATTTTCGGCCAATTAGTGTTATCACAAACTTTGCTAAAATATTTGAAAAATGCCTAAAAGAAAGACTATTTAATTTTCTATCCGTTAACAACATTCTGTCCAAAAACCAATTCGGATTCCTCAATGGCATTAGCACTTCTGATGCTATACTTAAAGTCACAAGAACTATTACAAATAATCTTGATAAGGGTAAAAAGTGTCTAGGAGCTTTTCTCGATCTAGCAAAGGCTTTTGACACTGTCCCTCATGACTTACTTCTTGATGTATTAAACACTTATGGTGTCAGGGGTGTTGTGTCAGAAGTTTTTAGGAGCTACCTAACAGGACGAAAGCAGATGACCAAAATCAACAATATCTGCAGTGATGCCTCGGAGGTTCTAATTGGTATACCACAGGGCACAGTTATGGGACCCTTACTTTTTTCACTATATATAAATTCCTTAACAGATATTTTGCTTGATAATGGTATGGTGGTTTCCTATGCTGATGATACCGTTGTAATTTTCGTGGGAGAAACGTGGGAAGAGGTATACGAAAGTACCTGTCTTGGATTAGATAAAATAAGAAACTGGCTTGACTCACATAAACTTACCTTAAATGTCGAAAAAACCAACTATATAGCTTTCTCCCTAACAAGTGCAAATCGCCCGAATTTTAATAGAATAAAAGTGAATAGCTTTGAAAATGAAATAAAGGAGGTACAACATACTAAATATTTAGGTGTAATAATTGATCAGAACCTCAAATGGAAACAACACATATTTAGACTAACAAACAATATTAGAAAGTTAATTCGAAAATTTTATATGATTAGGGAAATACTAAATAAACATCTTCTAATCTGTGTATATAAGGCTCTTGTGGAATCATTACTTAGATACTCGATAATAGTGTGGGGCAATGTATATGAAAATACGTTAAAGCCTTTAAAAACAATTCAAAATTATATTCTTAAAATAATCTTTAGAAAAAGTAAAATGTTTCCAACATGTCTACTTTATAGTGAAAAGATTCTTTCAACAAGATCCTTGTTTGTCATGACTGTCTGTTCTTACATCTATCGGAATCCCACAATGGGAGAACATGTAAATCATGCATACTCTACCAGATTTAATGTCGAAAGAAACCTACAAATCCCTAACAGCATGACAGACTTAAATCTTAGGTCTATTAACCATCTTGGAGTCAGAATGTACAATATTCTACCGCCAGCACTGAGAGTGATAACTAATAGAAAACTTTTTTTATCAAAAATGTATAACTTTTATAGCAAATAACTTTGATAAGTTTGCAACATTGTTCTGAAAAGTTTAAAATAACCATTCTGTTTTCTTTTTCTTTCTTCTACACTTTTCTTTTCCATTTTGCTGTTTTTTTTTCGTCTTCTATTTTGTATGGCCTTTGTAAGGCTAGTTTATATGGGTTGTGTTGTATTGTCTGCCAATGATGATCAAATGATGTAGACGTAAGAATTGCTTGAACTCTTTATATAATTTTGTATTTATTGGTACATACAGAAATTAAGTTTTCTAGGTGCCTGCCTGAATGCTTTATAATTTATGTAATTAATCTACTTCATGTAAAACTGTCTGTAAAATTTTTTAAAATTTTTGTAATATATTGAGTATTGAGAACTTTGTCGGAGACATGTAAAAGTAGTGAAATGAGAGGAAAAGAAAAAAAATTGGTTTTTGTCAATGTCAAAGGATCAGATAAAAAAAGGCAAATGTAGCAAATGAAATTTAATAAAATGAGGTAGATGGCCGTAACAAGCCTGGTACCCCAACTTTTGCTACATTTCCCTTTTTTTATCTTTTACAGATACTTTGACTTTTACGAAAACCAAATATCGTTTCACTATTTTTACATGTCTCCGACAATGTTTATTTAAACTTCAGATTTTTCTTTCCCTCAACTCACTACTTATACCTAAATGATTCTGACAAAGTCCGTTAACACTCTCTAATTTTCTTTTGCTCTCTTCATTGTTCTGCCCAAGACAGCCTTTTCACTACCCCATGACTTTCCAGTATGCTGAATTCTTGTCGGTCTTCTGACTATTCATATTTTACACCTCGTGTACATTATTGAAAGCTCCATTACGGCTTAATCCCACTTATTATTTTCTCTATTGCTAACAACATCAGCATTGTACTATTTACTTTCTTTTCCTGATGACACTCTACACTCGAAACATGTCGAATTATTAAAAGTTATTCTAGGTTCGCCTAGTTATTCTAATAAACTTGTGGAGAAAGACTTTGTGCTTTTCTTTTTTCTATATATTATTATGTTAGTATTGTGTCCCGGTGACTGTTCTAACAAAATAAAGCAACCAAACTATTATATACAATAATTATTGTCCAGTATTATTGCAAAGGCCATTGATTTGTCAAACAAAAAAGAACCAACAGTTTACTTCTACGCGTCCAGGGTCGCCAGATAGTTGTTACTAGGCGCTGAAGCCGGTGTACATTATGTGATTAATACAATAATTAAACAATCACCATTGATATCAAATAAGAAACGTATTTAATAAATTCATAAAGCGTGTTCGTTGTTACAAAATCAGTTTTCTTAAGTTAAACCAGTTCTGCGGTGGTAGTTTTTCTTAAGCGAGAAAAATACGCACCGATATGCATAACATGTGGAAATCGATCTGCTGAGGCCGTTAACTTAATTAACAGTAATAATTTAATACAGGTGGAATATAATTCATAGTTCTACTAAAATCCTGTTAAAAAAATAGAACGAAAGAAATGGCGAATCAATAATTCGTAATAGTATATTAACGTACACGTTTTATAAAGCATCATTTTATAGCACGCGTCAATGTTAAAAAACAAGCCGCTTGCGGCGAGTTTTATGACGGGACAAGTGCTTAAAACTGCTTTATATAACACGTACGTTATACTATTTTTTCTAATTTGTAGTTTTTTCAATAAAAAACACATATTTAAAAAGAAAATAAATCCTTCAAATTTTGTAAAATTTTATGTGATGATAATATGATAAAAAAGTAGGTTATCAAGCTATTTTTCTTCTGCGAAAAATGGGTTTTCTCGTAAATCACAAAGGCCGCGCAAGTCAATGAAATAAAACATTTAAATGTTACCAACATCAAATAAAGAAAAAACGCGTATCGAAATAGCTTCATTACGGTACGCAAATGCGTATCGTAATAGATTTGTTATGATACAAAATTAGAAAATAGTATATTAAAGTACACGTTTCATAAGAAGCGGTTTTAGCGCACGCGTCTATTTTAAAAAACGAGCCACAAAGTGGCGAGTTTTTTTATTGACTCGTGCGCTAAAACGCCTTATGAAACATGTGCTTTATAAATTTTTTTCTATTTCACCTTTTATAATTAAGAAAAATACATTTTAAAAAGAAAATAAATCCTTCAAATTTTGTAAATGTTTATGTCTAAATTTTATGTTGGTAATACTATTTTTTATCATAGTAGCCTCTGGACAACAAAAATTATTTTGCAAACTGTCATTTTTTGATTTATTGATCCATTTTCCCCACGAGATTCTAAAGTTATTTTAGCGATATGAGATTTGAAATTGGACGGAATACGTTGTGTGATCCTTGTACATTCGGTACATATACAGAGCGTTTGGAAATTCGGGCGATTTTACTATTTTTTTTCGAATTTCAAAAGACGTGATTTTACGTCACGGCATTGCAATTTAGTCTAGGGAAGATGGAAAATTCAAATAAAGTTGAAGTTAAAATCGACACGAAGGTTAGTAGATTGAATTTTGGATAGGATTTGGCAGAAAATGATAGCTTGAAGCATCTACAAAAGATTGATTTATAGATTTATGCAACCAACATACATTACTGTTATCCACACAGAATAAAAAAGTAAGTTATCAAGTTATTTTTCCTCTGCGAAAAATGGGTTTTCTCGTAAATCACAAAGGCCGCGCAAGTCAATGAAATAAAACATTTAAATGTTACCAACATCAAATAAAGAAAAAACGCGTATCGAAATAGCTTCATTACGATACGCAAATGCGTATCGTACTGAGCTTATTATGAACGTGAAATAGAAAATAGCTATTTATACAATAAGTTGCGAAATGAGGGTCTTTTAGGCACGCGACGTAAAAATTGTCCAACGAGGCAGGGCCGAGTTGGACAACACGTCTAGTGGCTAGAAGACATCGTTTCGTAACGAATTATATACAAGATTTTTTGTGAAAGCGGAGAATTTGATAATTTAAGCTTTTATTAGTATTTTTAAACATTTTGAAAAGAAGGCAGGCAATCTGTTTCTAAGGCATTGTTTATGCATTATTTAATGTAAAGTGTGTTGTCAAGTTCGAACGTCGCGTTTTGCCTTTCTTCCCGCAAAGTTTTTCGAAAAAATTACTTCAAATAAGTGATATTGACGAGTCTTTGGATATTGAACAAGCTGCTGAAGCTGCGCTATCCACGTTAGTACCCGAAAAATCGAAACATTTATACGAAAAAACCTACGACAACTTTGAAACTTGGGCCAAAAAAAAACATATTGAGAACTTTACAGAAAAGGTATTACTGGCCTATTTCCTCAAGCTATCCACCACCTTAAGGCCGTCAACTTTGTGGAGCAAGTATTCGATGCTCCGCACCATGATTTATCTGAACAAAAACATAGATAATTGCAAATTTACAAACCTTATTGCATTTTTAAAAAGGAAAGCTACCGGATATCAGCCAAAGAAATCAAAAATATTTACAAAGCTGGAAATAGAACGCTTTATAAAACAAGCTGATGATAAAGAATTCCTGTTAGCCAAAGTTGTTTTAATCGTTGGAGTATTTGGAGCATGTAGGAGGGAAGAAATCACATTTTTGAAATTAGATGCTATCAAAGATTGTCAGTATGTCAGTCGTTTATCAGTGTCAAAATTCCGAATACAAAAACTCATGTTCCAAGAATGTTTACGATTACTGATATATAATAAATAGATATTTTCATTGATTTTAATGTTTAATTTTTACTTTTAGACACTAGTGCCTAAAAGAGGGTAATTTCGAAATTCTAATCAATATCGAAATATGTCTATTTCGAAACGCTTTCATAAAAAATACCTTTTTCAATTTTATTTATTTATTATAATTAACAGGACAAAATCAATTATGCATGTTTGTAGGTATATAGATGAGATACTTGCAATTGCAAAACATGCAGGTTTCTAGCGAATCTATCCAGATTCTAGCCTTCGTGGTTTTGCATCTACACCTATACCTACCTACACCTAATTATTACTAGAAGGTTGTTACTCCTAAATCACATAAATACGATATAAAGTTAATAAAAAAAGCTGATATTTGTACCGGTTATTGCGAAAATTGAATAATTAACCACTTAAACTGTTAAGTAGAGAAAACCTGCTGTAAATATGAACGAAAAATGTTAAGATTTGATCAAGCAAGAAGGAGTAAGTGCAGTGAGATATTTATTTTATTTTTGAGGCCTATTAAACTACTAAGGTAACTCTGTTGCAAAATCAATGGCGCCACTACCCCGTGTAACAATATATTAGGTAGGTACGTCAAAGTTAATTTAAACCGCGTCAAAGTTTATCGCGAAGCCTATTGGCACTATTTCGCAAATATTTCATGTCAAGAACAATATACAGGGTGGAACTTTTAACTGGAAAAAATTCAGCATTAAGAAGCCTCTTTATTTGCTGAAAAAATACAGAACTACGGCTGCGTTTATTTTTAGTTTGGGTTTGTTCGGGTTTGTTTTGGCGGGTAGAAACCCCGCCGTAGTTAAGTATTTTTCAGAATAAATGGTTGACTCCGTTTACCTACCTGGGACGTTTTGCAAGAGCTCGGCCATAAAAATGCAAATAAACTGTCGGTCAGGATCGGATTATAATTTGTATTTATAGCAGGTAATATTTAACAGCTATCTATATGCATTTAAATAATATATATTTTTAATAACAAATTAAATATCTAAAGTCCTACCCTGTAGTGTATTTGCTTGTTGATTGTGTATAACAATGGGATTAAACCGGTAGTTTTATTGCCGTCAATAAGTCGATACCATTTAGGGTGAAAAATACTTTATGTATTGTTATACGTAACATATCCGGGGTTATTTGGCGAATTTCGTGTATAAGTCGTTGCTTGAGTTCCTCCAAACGTTCTGGTTTTGTTACGTAAACTTTGGTTTTTAGGTGACCCCAAAGGAAATAATCTAGAGGATTAAGGTCTGGCGAGTGTGGCGGCCCTTCAATGGTACCCATTCTTCCTATCCAGCGGTTTGTCAAAACATCACTTAAATATTGTCGAGCATTTATGGAGTAATTTTTAACTTATGTTTGCGCACGAGATAAGCTGTATGATCTAAAGATAAATGTCTATGATAAATATTGAATATTTTGATATTTATAGAAATGTCATGATATTTTCGAACCCTGCTCTGTGGTAATACCTGCTGCTTAAGTCGCAGATAATGTAAAGCTAACAAACTAGAAACAATAATTATTATTGCAGTCTGTACAATGGTTAAATAGTAATTTAAAAATTGAAAAGCAAGGTCTAAAGACATTTTAAGACTTATTAAAGCACTATGCAGATTCCTTTTATAAATAAATACTTATTGTTTATTAATTAACCAATATATTTTTTCACGTTATTATAATTAAGTACTAGTTTATCTTGTTTTAAAATAAAATGTTTAATTTAGCCATCATTTTAAAGAGTTTAGAATCGTTCGAAATCTAAAACAAATTAGGTGTTATTAGAAATAATAATCATTATAATATGATAAATATTGAAATTACGAGAAGCCCAAAGGGGTAAGGTAATTTTGGATTCCGAATTAAGCTGTAATAAATTTTCCCATCCATATTGTTAAAATAATATCACCTATAATATAATAAGAAATTCCGATGTCCGATTTCCTACCAAAAATTTCGCGAAAACCATGAGGCATGGGAAACTAATACAGTGTGAGTTTGTAACTTGGAATAAATTCAGTAAATCCAGTTCAATTTTTTTTTTGAACAAATGTACGAAACCGGCAAATGTTGAGGAGTTGAATGCACGAAAAAGACATGAATGAAGGTTAATTTCTCGCGAAGTAATTAGAAATGTTCAATACGAATTTTACTTGCGTTTAAGATATTGCCAAATAGTACCGTGCGAGCAAAAATTATTTGCATCAAAGAGGACCTTGCATCTAAGGACGTAATGCTTAGCCGTAGAGCTTAATACCTGTTGGGTGTCAGTAACTACCTGAATTAACAATCCATAAGTTATTCCGCCATCTTTGACAGTCGTTACAAGTAATTTGATTCATCGCTAATTTTTCCATTTTCTTGAACAATTCACACAATGGGCTTTACGGAACAGCACAAAACATTTATGGTTGAAGCGAATTTTCGAAACGGGGTTAGAGAAAATGATGAGTGGCAATACAATCCGGGTTTGTGCATGGACGATTTTCACGAACATTTTCCTAACGTTGCTTTTATTGCCGAGGATTTTTATCATTGCCTGAAAAGAACCGTGGCTGTGTTTAGGGAAACAGATTCTATACAACACAAAAAAAGAGCAGGAAGACCATCTGTAAGAACAGAAGAACTTGTTGCAAACGTTCGTGAAATAATGCAAAATACGCCAACAAATTGTATAAGACGCCTGTCCCAAGAAGTGGGAAGATCTTATGGAACATGCAGGACTATTCTTAAGAAGCAGCTAAATTTATTTCCTTATACAGTGCAAGTATTCCAAGAAATACAAGCCCGACAAGCCGCAGATTTTGAAAGACGCAGGAATTACTCAATGGTTTACCCAAAATTTATTGGAAAGAAATGATTTATTAGACCTGACATTTCTTTCGGATGAAGCCTGGTTCCACCTCTCCGGTTATGTGAATTCTCCGAATACACGCATGTGGAGAAGTAAAAATCCCCATTTTTTTGTAGAGTCCACATTGCACCCTCAAAAAATTGGTGTCTGGTTAGCTGTTTCCCGAAAAATAATTGTTGGTCCTATTTTTTTCTATGACACAGTTACAGCACAGCGGTATAGAGACAATATATTAAATCCATTTGTGGAGCAATTACTTGACGACGAACTACGTTTTAGATATTTTCAACAGGACGGTGCAACAGCCCATACAGCCGCCGAAAATATTAACTGCTTACGCAATTTTTTCGACAACAGATCAGTTTTCGATCAGACATTGAATTCCCACCTAGATCACCTTGTTTAACGGTTATGGATTACTTCGTTTTTCCTATTTTTAAGAACACTATTTTTAAAACATTCAGAACAATTATACAAGAAAGGATTATCCAAGAATATGTAAACATTTCTCCAGAGATGCTGGTCAACACTTTCGAAAATATGAAGAGACGTGTGAATTTATGCTTGGAGCATTGGTCAATTTCAGTAATTATTTTATTTTTATGTAATTATTTTTATTTTTCTTTCTGTTTATTCTTCCTTTGTTAATTTTGTAAACAACACAAATAAATTTGTATTTGTCCACTTATTTTATTACTCATCAGTTTGGCATATCATGTCAAATGTAATTTGACAAAATTTTAACCTAGATTTGGTTAGATATATCGCCCCCATATCATTGTGATCTAAACCAAGCCCTACGTTTTTTAATCCAAGCCCTCTTTGATGCAAATAATTTTTGCTCGCACGGTATATAAATAGTAAGATAGTAAAATTAAGAGAACACCATCAAAAATATAACAGCGAATGCCATTTATAGAAGTTCCTGCGTCCTCAAGTAAGCCAGTCACAAACAAAAGCAAGGTGAACTAAATAGCATAATAAAATAACATAAGAAAAACGCAAATATTACAATTTGAACAGGGTGTGTGTGTATCCTACCTTACAAGGTAAACATATACAGGGTGTCCCATAACTAAGGAGCTATATAGCTACAGTAGTCTTCAAAATCTTAATTTCTTATAAAATATCCACGGTTAATTTTCAATAATTTTTTGAATTGTTTCGTTAAGAAAGGTGTTTATTTAAATTTTTCTCGCCCTCTAGCATTTAAACGCAAATATCTCAAACACTAATTGAAATTCAATTCAATTTATTCAATATCTTTTACAATACTTTTTTTTTAAATCTAGGCATGTAATAACTTAATATCTAATAATTCCATGGCTGTGAAATATCGAGGTTACTAACGTACTACTGTTTTACTTATAAAAAAAACCTCTTGTAATTTGAGGTGAAGCGGTCAGAAATGTGAGGGACAAAAATATATCGAGAATTTACCAATCGCCTTGTGTAACTAGCGTCCTCTAGGAGGTATCTTAAAACTAATAATTATGAAATCGTCTTTCTTGACCTCAAAAACAACATGGAGACGGTGCAAAAACCAGGTAAGTCCATTTTTATTAAAAATTACTTTCACACCGTTTTTGGATTCCTACCGCGGATCGTTTAGCTTCCTATCTCGGCAGATACAATATGCGCCTCTACTAATGTCCTCTAAAATCGGAAGGTTATTGCCGTTTAATCCTGTGTACATTTTGCGCCTCAGCCCTAATTGCCCCCATAATAAAATATTGAAACATTTATAATAGTTAAGGAGCTAGCGTGCAAAAAACGCCATAGTTGGCTGCCCGTCAGTCGAGTTTGAAAAAACGTTGCCATTACTCCACTGAACACCCTGGTGCTTGAAGTTTTGCTTTTACCCATCAACTTTAAGATTTATTGGCAATAATGACATAGGGCGATTGGCCATAGTGAGGAGCCCGTCAGTCAGGTTGAAAATTAGGTTCTGTAGGTTGCCAAGATCATGTATCTAAAATTTCGTTGCGATCTAACCACTAGATCGTGAATTAGGCCAAGTGGAAGATTATAATTTGTTTTTTGACTGCCATTTTGTTGGCCATAGTAAAGAGCCCCTCCAAAACTTGTTTCTACCTCTTCGTTTGGATAAAATGACAGGAAAAATGCACTTGACTGACAAATCGAATCACGACGTTCTTCCCTGGGTGACCTACAAAATCTAGAAAAATCCAATTTTTCAGTCTTTAGCATGGCTTTTTCAGAAATTCAACCAAAATCATCAGTCAATCATTTTTCCTGATTTTTAGACATCCAATTAAGTATAGAAATCATAAACGACTGACATTTTCCTCGAATATTTTCAATTTGGCCATACTTTGAAAATTTTCTGATTTTGGACTTTTTTATAATGGCTCAATAATGCTGTTCCAAATGCACTTAAAAGCAAAACAATGTATGACGATGATGTTTGATGACCTAAAAAACGTTTCAATACATAACTATCACCTATTTTCCCCTTCCTCCACCCCTCTGCTACCCTCCACCCCTATTCATTCGTTGAATTTATGTTATATTATATTGGATTCAGTAATAAAAAAATATAGAATTTTTGCCACAAAAAAAAACGATAACCAATTTCAGCAGTAAGAAATGAATAATTACTGAAGAAAATCGAAAATTAAATGGTTATTATTTATTGAATAACATTGTTGGCATATTTGGGTTGAGCAAGCTGGGTTGTGTTAGTAACATTTCAATTTCAATATAGAAAAAAACAGATATTTAATTGTTGATTATATTGTAACTATTACTTTTACTTAATATAATCATTTTATATTATATATATATATTATATATATAGTAATAGTTATAATATAATCAACGTTTTTTAGGTCATCAAACATCATCGTCATACATTGTTTTACTTTTAAGTCCATTTGGAACAGCATTATTAAGCCATTATAAAAAAGTCCAAAATTTTCAAAGTATGGCCAAATTGAAAATATTCGAGGAAAATGTCAGTCGTTTATGATTTCTACTTAATTGGATGTCTAAAAATCAGGAAAAATGATTGACTGATGATTTTGGTTGAATTTCTGAAAAAGCCATGCTAAAGACTGAAAAATTGGATTTTTCGAGATTTTGTAGGTCACCCAGGGAAGAACGTCGTGATTCGATTTGTCAGTCAAGTGCATTTTTGCTGTCATTTTATCCAAACGAAGAGGTAGAAATAAGTTTTGGAGGGGCTCCTTACTATGGCCAACAAAATGGCGGTCAAAAAACAAATTATAATCTTCCACTTGGCCTAATTCACGATCTAGTGGTTAGATCGCAACGAAATTTTAGATACATGATCTTGGCAACCTACAGAACCTAATTTTCAACCTGACTGACGGGCTCCTCACTATGGCCAATCGCCCTATGTCATTATTGCCAATAAATCTTAAAGTTGATGGGTAAAAGCAATACTTCAAGCACCAGGGTGTTCAGTGGAGTAATGGCAACGTTTTTTCAAACTCGACTGACGGGCAGCCAACTATGGCGTTTTTTGCACGCTAGCTCCTTAACTATAAGTAGTCCGTTAATGACATTTTAAGGTTTATACCTAAGAATGTTTTCATCCAACCTTTCTTATTTAAAATTTCATTTGTTGATAGTTTTTCCTAAAAGAAAGATGTATTCAACAAATACAGGTATTGTTAGTACAAAAGGCGAAGTTATGTTTGTTAAAAATTTTGTTGTAGTACAGAAGCAACATTGTCAAATGCATTCTCAATTTATACAATAAAAGAGACTTAACATACTCTCTAATCAATTCTAAAAGGTGTATTGGCAAACGGTTTGTTCGTTGTTACCCAGAGCCTTTTTTTATTTAATTGTTTTAACTGAATTGACCCAAAAAAAGTCAAATGCTTTATTAAATTCCCTTCTAACTTACGTAGGCGCCCTATTTTTGCTTAACACAAAAAATAAAAACTAAAAACTCTTCACAAAGAAAATAATGAGAATGTACTTACATCATTTGAAAACGCGTTCAAATTCATGTTACGATTTAATTAATTTTGAAAGATCTTGTTCATCCGTGATCCGTCGTGTTATGTCGCCGTACTTAACGTAAATATTGCCATTTAACACCCACGCATTTTTGCTGGAAAACTCACGAATTGAAGCACTAAAGAGGCGCATAGTGTTCATTCAAACATTTACCTGATTTAAGCCACGGCGCAAAATGTATATAGGATTAAGGATAGGATCATTGAGAGGCGCATAATGTAGTCGCCCTCCTATCTACCGTGCGAGCAAATATTATTTGCATCAAAGAGGGCCTTGCATCTAAGGACGTAATGCTTAGCCGTAGAGCTTAATACCTGTTGGGTGTCAGTAACTACCTGAATTAACAATCGATCAGTTATTCCGTCATCTTTGACAGTCGTTACAAGTAATTTGATTCATTCCTAATTTTTCCAATTTCTTGAACAATCCACATAATGGGCTTTACGGAACAGCACAAAACCTTCATGGTTGAAGCGTAATTTATTTCCTTATAAAGTGCAAGTATTCCAAGTATTCTTTCTGTATATTTTTACTTTGTTAATTTCGTAAACAACAAAAATAAATTTGTATTTATCTACTTATTTTATTACTCATTAGTTTGGCATGTCATGTCATAATATGAATTTGACAAAATTTTAACCTAAATTTGGTTAGATATATCGTCCCCATATCATTGTGATCTAAACCAAGCCCTACGTTTTTTAATCCAAGCCCTCTTTGATGCAAATAATTTTTGCTCGCACGGTAGATTTATAACGAAGATAAAGGTTTTTCTTAAGGTAATACATACTATTGTTGATATACCCTTAACCATTTTTACATCATCGCCAATTCTAAAATAAATTTTTACTTGGATCACACTATATCTCTTGAACCGTGGATATTTTATATTAAGAAATTCAACATAAATGTCCTATCTCCTGTAATATAAAAAAAGTATTTAGCAAGTCGAATATAAATGAATGTTCAAGAAGAAAATTAAACAGCGGGAGAAAAATACAGAAATATCCTTACTGGATTAAAATACATATATTGAAAAATGTTTTATTAGCAAGTATGTAAAACGAAGGGCAGAATGGTAGCTAGGTGTCAGAGATTGTTTTAATGCTTATATGAGATTGTCCTTCTTTTTTGATATCGTAGTCTCAGACTAAGTAAGCTAAATATGTATGGTTAATAATGATTTCGTTAAGTGTGACTTACAAATTATAGTCTTGATCGAGAATTTAAAAGGTTGGTTAAACATATTTTCTTGAAATTTTTGTGAATAAGGAGATCGGGGGGGGGGGGGGAAATGACGTCTACCCACTTTCCCCATTTTAAGGGGTGGGGGGTAACTTTGGAACTTTAAATGAGATAATGTACTTTTTTTTTGTAAATACGAATATACGTAAAAAACTACGTACGTATACAAAAAATGTTTTGATTTGCTCCCCTGGTTACGAAATTATTATTTATTTAAAAATAATTTACCATTTAACTCCAACTTATTTATTAAATTTTGATAAAAAAAAATAAATACCAATAAAGCAAGTTCACTTATTTTAAAATTATTACTTGTTTCCATTGAAAGCGTTGTTTCAACTAAAGTCAGTCTAGATTTTTTACGATTTAACGTTTATTCTCAGTTTGGTCAATTAAACATGGAAGCGAATTTTAGTGTGCAAGTTGATATGTTGTTAATTTTGGGGGAGTGCAGAAGAAACTACAGACAAGCTGCATTAGTGTGGGCGGAGAGGTTTCCCAATAATCCGAAATCTCACATGGCATTTAAAAGGCTGGAAACCAGAAATCGTAGAACCGGCAGCCCGAAGACGAGACCACGAGTTCGAAAGCGAGCTAAAACGAATGAAAATAGGGCAGTTGGAGTTTTAGGAATTATTGTAGCTATTGACCCGCATGTAGGTTCCAGGCGGCTTGCTAGAGATGCTGGAATAAGTCAGAAATCAGTTTGCCCATATTGGACTTGTACAAGTTTTATCCATACCACGTTACACTCCACCAAGAGCTACTCAAGACTTTGAAAATCGAGTTATATTATGCAATTGGGTTACAAGACAGCAAGGAAATAACAGGTTCCTCAAGAATGTTGTTTTTTGTGACAAAGCTACTTTCTATAATTGTGGCCAGGTAGGATTTTAAGTTATACTTGTCAGTAGATATTAAATTTCTTTTTTTTTAAAGGTAAATAGACACAATATGCACTATTGGGCGTCGGAAAATCCGCACTGGATGCGAACTCTGCCAAATCAACATCCTTGGTCAATATATGGCATGGTATAATCAGGGATAGAGTTATTGGCCCGTATTTCTTCGAAGGCCACTTAAATGGAGAAATGTATACAGCTTTTTTAAGGAACTAATTACCACAATTATTAAACCAAAACATAACTTCTGACATGTGGTTTCAACAGGACGGAGCTCCACCGCATTATGCAATACAGGCCCGTAATGAGTTGAACGAATTGTTTGAAACAGATGGATTGGTCGAGCTGGTTTGGTAAACTGGCCTGCTAGGTCCCCGGATTTTACCCCCCTTGACTTTTTCCTATGGGGTTTTATGATGGCGGCTACACCTACAACTTTAGATGATATAAAAGACCGAATCCGGTCGGTTCGGGAAATCGCCTTGCAACACTTTAAAAACTCACCCTGTATAAGGTCGAAAGCCACAAGTTAAAAATTGTCGGGTTGTACTTACCATGCGAGAAAAAATTATTTGCATCAAAGAGGGCTTGGATTAAAAAACGTAGGGCTTGGTTTAGATAAATTTACTTGTAACGGCTGTCAAAGATGATGGAATAACTGATTGATTGATACCGCTAAGCCTTACGTCCTTAGATGCAAGGCCCTCTTTGATGCAAATAATTTTTGCTCGCACGGTATAAAGATTTTAAACAATAATTAACTAACCAGGACAACTTTGACTATGACATAGATTATGATGACTAAATGACATTGGCAGATATTATGTATTCACAATCGATATGCCACATTATGTTCCAAAAAGAGGTTTGTTTGAAAAGACATAAGATCGAAATAGACATAAATTGGGACGGGATCTAAGTTCGAAATAAAGATTAAGTTCAAAGCAGACATAACATTTACTAAACCGCTTTAATCACGTGTCAAATCATTAAAACTCCATAAAACAGGGCATAATTCAAACTCTTTATCACAGGGCATATTATAACATTTGCAGCAATCCGGAAGACCTTACTATTAAAATTTCAAATACCAAAAAAGATTGACAACATAATAGTTACCCTGAATGTTTTGTAACTAATACCATCCCAAAACTTACAAATCGAGAAATCAGAAGTAGTGCAAGTGCATTTCTTACAATACCTTATATTAAGGGGATTTCTGAAAAGATTAAAAAGATAACCAAAAACTATAACATCAAAACAGCGTTCAAATTCGGAAATACACTTAGAAGTTTTCTTACAAAAGTTAAACCCTGCAGTAATGAAAACACAAAAAATTGCATCTATCAAATCCCTTGCGCGTGTGGCGAATCGTACATTGGAGAAACAAAAATACCTCTTCCTGTACCAGTTAAAGAACATCTGAAACATACTCAAAGAGGTGAACCTTCGAGATCAGGTATAGCGGAACATGTACGGACCAACCAGCATAATATACAGTGGTCAGAAGCCAATTTTTGGACACGGAAGAGCACTGGAGAAAACGAAAGTTCAAAGAAGAAGCTTTTATGAATCAAAATACCCATATACCATAACCAAGTATAGATATCCCCAATATCTGGAAGCCTCTCCTTGTCCAAAACCAACAGCTCAAACTTCACACTCTCATAAGCACGTAGGCGGAGTCATCAACCTTCATTGCACATGGATAGTATTTAAGACAGTTAGTAGCCTTAGAATTATAATTTAGTTTACACTTGAATACGGTTAGAGATACTAACTAACCGAAACGTTGTGTTAAGTAACAAAATAAAGACAATGGAAGTCCGACAAGGCAATTTTTTTGATATTACTTCATTGTCTACCACCTTCAAACAAACATGTATTAAAACCTATTCTATGAAGTGAAGTATGTAAAGTAGAAGTAGGTACTTATTTAAGTATTAAGTACCTACTAAATATTTGTAATTAAGTATTTGTATTTTAAATGTGTAGCAAGTACTTAATATGTTTATGTTATATACCAGTACTTTATTTTGATCTCAAAAACAAGTACTTTTTTAATTAATTTTTATGATTACCTAAGTACTTTTTCCCTGCACTTAAAGTAACAAAATTCCAGTACCCAGTGCCGCAGCTCTGTCCAAGGCGACTTGCCAATGGAGATTTGTGACTTTTTTTGAACGAACCGATATCATTTTTGGGCTTATTTTCGAACTTCTGTTCCTGTAGAATTTACAATAATCTTTCCAACAAGTCAAACAAAGGTTGTGAATTTAATAGCATGAAATCCCCATGTATTTTTAAGCACCTTTTATTTTTTTGAATGTTTAAATGAGAACCTTATCAAAAGTAACCTTTGAACTTTTGGAAATTATCCTTTGGTTATTAGGAAGGTTTAAGTTTCTGGGCAAATGACTAATACATAATGTGTACATAATATGTACTTAGGTGTTAAGTTAAGGAGATTGGTACAAATTTATTAATTATTGTACATATTAAGAAACATTGGCTATAGTGTAATTATTTTTACACAAAATACCATACATGCTCTATAACTTATTCTTCTTTAAATTGCAGAAACAAAAATTGGTGGGTTTATATGTGATATTATTTTGCATTTTATGACGGATGTCATTTTATCACTTCCGGTTTAACCGGAAATTACCACAACTTTAGATTTTTAAACGGAACATTTAACATTTTTGGCTATATTGATTCAGAACACAATTCCAAATTTAAAGACACCCCACCCCATATTCTTGGGGTAACTGAAATACCATCTTATCGTAATTTAATAACGATTACAATAACAAATAATTACTAATTACTTTCGAAAAGTTTACAGAGGTTAGCGTTTATCTATTTAAAAATTGCTGTTGTTTTTAATAAAAACAATAAATTGTACAGTAAATATTTCTCTTTATCAACTAGCGACTGTTGATAAAGAATAATAACCACAAGCAACATGATGATATTTTTTAAGAGTCTTCCATTGCTTGTACCTATTTACTTTGCATTTGCACCACCGAATTTATTTAAAAAATATACTTATTTGTTTATCGGGAAATACTAACAGAATTTTTAAGGAAAAATTTAATGCAACTACTTTTATTCCCAAAGTAGGTAAGTAGGTGGAAAAAATATTCTTAATTAAAAATAATTTGTTTAATTTACAAAAACTATATGACCATTTGGAATGAAGCAAGATTAATAAAATGAACAATTGCCAGGGATTTGGCGTCAGAAAAAAAGCATTGAACAAACACGGGGCGGAATTCAAGGCATTATATGAAAAAAGGCATTAAGTTTTTTTAAGGTAAAGGGAAAATTATTTAAATTATATTAATTATTTTCGGGAAACCGCAAAGGATAGGTATAGGGAACCCCAGTATAATTAAAATTGTATTAAAAATGCCTCTCAATTAGGCATAAAAAATAATGGGGGTTGTATTTAAAATAATAGACTTTTTAAGTTTTTAAAATGGAAACATTTAGAAAGTAGTTCAAATATTTTTATTTTTCAAAATATGCTTTAGTAGCTATTGAACAATCATATTCCAAAACCAAAATTTCAGGTACTTATTAGCCGCCTTGTTCGGATTTGTCCGGGTCCTATTAACAGGTACATGTTATTTTGCGTTGAGTTGCAAAACAACAAAATTTTACCCAATGCCTACCTATAACTCCGTTTTTTTACATGGTATGAAAGATATAGTAGCAGGCATATTTGGAACCAGAGATACTGTGTAATGAACGTTCACATTTTTTTTATAAAATAAATATTTTTAAGAGTCTTCTGGGTGGCCTCCTAATACTTTCAAAATTGCCCAAAATTCTAACCCAAACAAAGCCTAAGTCAACAATTTAATTATAAACTATTACCAATTAAACACTTCCAAATCAAATTCCAATCATTTTAATTCCCAATAAGTGAGATCAAATAATTTAACTTTTGTTTTCACAAATAAATAATCTCAATGTTATTGACTGTGAAATAAATCAATAACTAAATGTACTTACTGGTTTTTATACTTTTGTCCAAAATCTGTTGTTTGAGGGAGTCAAAACAACAATTTTTCCCATATATGACCCACCAGAATAGAAATTTTTTTTTTAATAGAATTAGAATCACTTAGTATTCTAACCTCACACCTTAGCTAAATAGCTAAAACCAAAGGTAAAATGTATAATCAAGATCGAAAGGCAACGCCAAAATAATTATTTAACGAATAAAATCCCTAATACATCGATTAAATTAAAATACATCCATCGACAAAAATCGATGTCCTCGATGCATCGTAATCGTATTGAAGATATCGATGTATATCGAACATCCCTATTTCCGTTTGGTGTTTCTTTGACAGCGGTTTGAAATGTTCTTTAGTTTATCGGTTTTGTATAATAATTGTTGCGTTTTTAGTGTCCTACAAACGATGTTGTCGACACATTTTAATATCTTTTATGAATGACATGTGCCATCTATCCAGATCATTGAGAATAAATGTATCCTTGGCAATACATAAATTATCGTAATTATTTGAAGCATAATTCCCAGCGCCTATTTTCATGCTATGTATTTTCACCTTGTAATAGTAGTACTTTTTGCTCTAATTTATTGTTAACCTCTTTTTGCTTTCCTTAAGGAGACTTGCTTTTAAAAATAGATATAAATTTGGAGGATTTTTAGAAAAGAATTGTGAGTTGTGACTGATGTACTTATCCGATGTTATTAAAAATATATATACGTATTGAATAAATAATTCAAACTAACATTCCTCCGTATTATTATAAGTTGCATTTAAGTTTTTTTTCATAGACAGCATAATTTAAATCTGCATAATAATTTCAATATATACATAATGTAAATTCTTTTAGGTAATTTTTGATGTCCATGAAAGAAAACCAGAATGTTGTTAAAGCATTGATTTGATGGAAAAACCTACCATAACACAGTGCCATTCTTCCCAAGGGGTCGGAGAGAGCTTACTAAATTCAACACAGCGAAGTCTTAAGGTAACGATAAGTCTTTTAGTCCTTAAAATTACAAAATTGGCAGTCAGTCGCTGGGGCGTCGTAAATAAAGGGAGGTTTCGGCGGAGGTTGTGGCAGACCTTCAACGTCTTTTAACCAATTTCTGAGAGTTGACAATAATTTCCCTGTTCCACGTATAATGGTAGCAGAACTTCATACTATTTATGAATACGGCAAAAGGCATTTGTACAGGAGTACATCTGGAGTCCGTAAAACACACTGTCACAAAAGTATAGATCCTGATTATCACAATGGGAAGAAAACACGCGCGAATTCTCTCGATTACTTCTAGAAGTAAAATATTCTATTTTCTATCGCACGTGTTCGGAATATGATGATATAATTCACAGCGAATATTAACAGTAACAACTGCCTCGATAAGTACGCGTTTAACAAATGAACGTCGCTTGTTGCTTCGATATAGTAAAGGCGCCTCAACTGGAGCTAAGTGGTTGTCCCCCAAAACAAATCCCCCCCTTCAAGGAGGTGGTCATTCGACCATGTGATCAGTCTGATCAAACATGATCGAGGATAATACGAGTGCGTTTAGCGCTGTTACTATTAATGAATTAAGATTTGTATGTGTGTGTACGTAATAGTTCTTGGGTCGTTCTCTACACAAGCTTAAAATGCTTCATAATCATACAATGCGGGAAATGATCAAAACATTTGTAAATCATTATTCATTCTCTACAACATTATTTTTACCATAATTTGCTTAAACTAAACAGTTTGCAAAAAGGAGTTTATAGTGTTAAAAGGAAATCTTGTCTGACATTTTAATATTTGGCACACAGTTTCTAAATAATTTAAAAAACTTATTCTTTGGGAACTTTGAAACGTAACTTTGAAACGTAACTTTGAACCGTGTGTTCTAGAAAAGTATTTCCGAGGACAACGTTATAGACTAGGGCTACGAATTTTAAAAATATAAGTATTCGAATAGGTAGTCGTTTGGTATGTTATTCGAATAGTCGAATAATTCGAATAGTTAAATAGATACTTGAATAGTCGAATAGTCAAATATTCGAATTTCGAATAGTCGAATATTTCAATAGTCGAATATTTAGATAGTCGAATATTTAAATAGTCGAATATTCGAATAGTCGTCTATTTAAATATCGAAATACAGTCGTTTAATCACGGTAGAAGTGGTTTAACTGCTTGCTGACTGATAATTTTATTTTTGTTTTTCTTTTTTTCGTTAAAATTTACAGTTTCACAGAAAACACGAATGGTTGAACATATAAATATCAACAAAGTCAAATAGTTAAATATTCGAATGGTCGAATATTCAAATAGTCGAATAAATACTTGAATAGTCGAATATTCGAATAGTCAAATATTCGAATAGTCGAATATTTAAATAGTCGAATATTCGAATTTCGAATAGTCGAATATTTGAATAGTCGAATTTTTTAACTAACAAAAAATTCGAATTTAGAATAGTCGAATATTCGAATTATTCGAATACAATTTCGAGCCCTATTATAGACAATTTAACAGTCCTTACAAAATTTATTGTAGCATCTGTTTTTGTGATATATTAAACAGTGAACTTCATACACAGTTGAACACTGTTTCCACATCTTTTAGACCGCCTTGACTTGATGAAATACTCATACAGCCTTGCCAACTTAAAAAAAGTAGACTATGCGAAGAGTACGGACAGTTTTATTATTATACTAATATTGATTACGGGACCTGATGAGAACATTTTTTCCTTCAAATGTTAAAAAAAATAAATATAATGAATATAAAGACGCAAATAAAAAGTTTAGTTTTAAACGAACAAACAGACAAAGCGCACAATACAATAATACGTTTTTTTTTTCAGTCTTTGTAAAATCATAGTGAGGCTCGTTAAAAAGATAAGGAGATTATAAAAATTGTCTTTCCTACTATCAAAATAATAAACCTTTCCGAGCAGTCGGTTTCGTAACAGCAATTCTTTGATGTGGCATCGCTATGAAAATATGGCATATTATATGAACAACATTTTGGTCCATTCGTGGCTTTGAGTTTCAATTAATAATGTATTTCAGTTTGCTCTAGCAAGATTATACTTTCTAATATATTTTGAACGCTTCGCGAATATTTACCCATTGCCAATGCAGTAGGCACACAGCCAGATTCTAGCGCGGTGTTTAACCTAAAGCATAGGTTGTACCGTAAAAATGGCCATACATGCGTTATCGTAACATTTATTATACAGTGTGTATAATAAATGGTTAGGTGGCCCTACCAATGCGACCAACTAGAATTATTTTTTTAGGGCTACAAAAGGTTTTTAGTACCAAAATGTTAAATACTGTCCAAGTATTAAAAGAAAAAAAATCTAGAAAAGTGAACATTTAATGACATATTGGTAAATTGCGATAATGTCAACTCTTAAATATAAATATCTGAAAACCAGTTGCATTTAGGTGTAGTAGAGTATATTTTGGTTGGTTGATTAAAGGCAGGAGTCGCGTGTTTGGCCCAAAGATCTTACACTGCAGCCTTCTGGCTTATTGTGCACCCAAGTCTTGTTAGAAGAGATTTGTTTCTTCTATATGGTCCAATAGTTGTCGCCGCGTTGAATATTGCCGAAGATTCTGAATCTTTTGCGGGTTAGCGCTTTGCAATTGTATATTATGACATAAGAGGAGGTTTCGTTCTCTTCACCGCAAAGTCCGCATTCAACGGGTCCATTGTAAATTCCTATTCGTTGAACGTGTTTTCTTAAGTGGCAATGGCCTGTTAAGAAGTCAATCACTTGCCGACATAGATGTTTTTGTGCTAATCTATCTAATGTTAAATGATGAAAGAGTTTTGGACTTCCATTGTCTTAATTTGTTTTAAATCACAACGTTTCAACTGGCAAGTATCTCCAGTCGTCTTCAGGTGAATACTGTCTAATGTTGTTTTGGATATGCCTGTTTTGATATCCGGCTCTCGCTGGTTCATTTGTTTTTTTATCGCCTTTTATACCTGAGTGACCAGGAACCCACAGGAGTTCGACCTTGTTGTTCCTGGCTGGTAGTTCCTTTAGGTCGTTAAGGCGCTCCATTGTGATTTTTGATGTGAATCGGTTGGAGTTTAGAACCTTAAGGGCAGCTTGGCTGTCTAAAGTTTTGTGTAGAATCCGATAATGTTATTCATAAACAAAATTTCATAATTTTTATTTGGCGTATAGTTTTCGTCATATTAATTAGGAATATTTATTTATTTACGGGGGTTACCCCATTTTTATAAAAACAATTTAAATTAAATTAAATAACTTAAGATTATTTACATAAAATTAGATATATCACAATTTTTACAAAAACTAAATTTATAACAAACGGGAAGAAAACAATTTTTACAATAGAAAATATGAAAAATAATTTCAACCCAAACATCATTGTGATGTACATAATGACGTTAATGTTTTTTAAATATTTTTTTTTAGATACTTGACGCCATTTCATTATTGTATGTTGTGTAACAAAATTGTTACACAAAATAAAGAAATATGGAAGATTATTATTATTATTATTATTATCATCATTTTAGGTACTATGTTGCTAAATTGACTTTTGTATTTTAAAGTTAACTTTTTAAAATATTTCTAAACATATCAGCATGTTCACGTTTATTTCTAAATCACCCTGTGGATAGGCAGCATGGGAAATAAGAATGAGACAAAAAGTGATTACTACACCGTACAATTAAATAAAATTAGCATATAACATAGAGCACGCGGTAGTATAACTACACGTTTAAAAATAAACATATGAATTGTATTGCATAATTTTATTGTTCTTCTTCAAGTAGGTAATTAAAACAAAACAATTTAAATACCTATATAGAGGGTGACCAAATGAAACCAAAATAACGTTCAGAATGTTTTTTGTTTATTTGTGATTATCGTTACAGCGAGCGGTAAAAACGATATGATATGAATATATTTTATTATTAAAATATACCAATTCAGTATTGCCATATGCTCGGCCTGTTCGGCAGTATTTGGACCAAAGGTTCCCAGGACAATGGATTGGAAGAAAAGGTGCTATTAAGTGGCTCCCACGATCACCGGATTCAACGCCGTTAGATTTATTTTATGGGGCTCCATCAAAAGCAAAATTTAGGCAACTTAACCAACCACACTGGCAGATTTACGATAACGTATTGACAAGTATCATTAAATCACTCCAGAAATACTTTACAGTGTACGACAGCATTCGACAAAACTTTACTGTATGGAGGCCGGTGGTCTCCATTTTCAGCATTTAACTTACAGGTCGAAAATAGCCAAGTGGTAAAAAGTTTTTATGTTGGCTTAATGTAAATGTGTTGTAGTTTGCATAGTATCAGCGTTTAAGATCATTTGTTAAGGACTACCGCTGAGCGGCTGGAAATAGTTGTAATTATTTGACACTTTTAGATCAAGACCGGATGTATATTACAATAGGTATGCTCTGCCTTGAATATTTTGCTTTAAAGGCTCAGTATTTAAAAAAAAATATTACGGTTCCTAAAGGCTGTTAATCTTCTCATGGTAATGTGCCTTGGACTGTGAGTTATGGATAATGAAACAGGTCATTGATTTAGCGGGAACGGCAAAGGTTAGTTATTAAGTTAACAAGTATAGAAACCCAAAAAAGACCTTGGAAGAGAAACGTACTGCCAAAACTTTTAGTATTATACTATGACGAAATATTTCGACAATTTATTAAGTCAAATTCACAAGACGGGGGGGTCTGGTGGCGTGGGGAATTTGCAAATTAGATATGTTACATTGAAAAAAAATCAAACAAAAATAATGAAATTTAGGTTTAATTAAACCTTGTATATTATATCGGTTACTATCACAGACTGTTTATAAAAGTTTGGCCTTAATATGACAACTTACTTTAACACTGATAACAAGAGCTCAAGAAATGATGCAAATAACTTGCAGAGTTAAATCATGCAAACATGTTCTAGGTGTCGCTGCAAAACTGGACAGGAAACGGCTCACGAAAGACATTTTTAATAGCGGAAAAAAGTATATGAAATGACAAGTTTTGTTAAAACATTATTTTAGGGCACGGGTCTATTTAGGAAACGAACAGCAAAGCGGGGGAGTATTCTAAAAAGACAAGTGTCCAAACGACTAAAAAGTGTATGTTATACAGTGTGACGAGTAAAGTCCGCATCATATGGAATTTTTTTAATTAACTAATAGCTTTATTCGAAATTTGACTTTGGCATCAAGTTCTGTTAAATATTAATATTTTCCAAAAAATAATTCAAAAGTGGGGTTATTTCTGAAAATATCAAAAAAAGTTATTAGAAAATTTTTTTTAAATGCAGTTTCTAAGCCCACGTGCAAAATTTTAGCTGCATAAGATAATTTTGATTTTTTACCCATATTTTGTAAATTGCGCCACTTTTGCAAAATAAGATTCAACGCAACCTACATAAAACTTCTTAGTTTTGACAATGCTTTATTTCAGATACATTTTCTTTAGAGTAGAGCCATATTAAATGTGTGTTTTTCTACAAAATCACAATTGGGCTATTAAAATTTGGTCGCATGTGATGCAAAGTTTTTTTTTTTTTGACCCTGTATAAGGTAACTTCATAAAATGAGTATTTTTGAAAACGTAGTTTGTGTCTGAAAGTAATACCCCTTAATATTAAGACAAAAAAGAACACAGTGTTCATTAAGTGGAAAATAAATTTTAGTGGTGGGTAAAAAATCAAAAGTATCTTATGCAGCTGAAAGAAACTGCATTTAAAAAAACTTTTTCTAATAACTTTTGTCGATATTTTCAGAAATAACCCCACTTTTGAATTATATTAAAATTTGACAGATAATGCGAATCACGTGACTATTATTTTTTTGCTTAATTTTCATCTCCATCGAAGCAGAACTTGATGTTAAAGTCAAATTTCGAATAAAGCTATTAATAAAAAAAATTCCATATGATGCGGACTTTACTAGTCACACTGTATATGTTTCTATCTTCTGGAGCTAGTAATAATTACGCGTTAAACAAACCACGATCAAACATTAACAGATAAATGTGAGCTACAATTATGAGGTTAAAGAAAAAAGTTGGATTTTTTCACAATATGCACTGCTAGGAGCAACCCCAGAAAATCTGCCTTCCAGGCATGTAAAAAAAAACCCCGCAATAGAGTATTAATCCATGATAAAGAATAATTCAGCATAAAGACCTGCATCCTTAGCAGGTCTTCCAAAAACCGAAAATATCACTGACGGCAATTTTTTTTATTTGCATTTTAAATATGAAAGAGTGAAATCGTTCTCCTAAGGTAAGCCTTTGAAGAGAAGCATAATATACTTAACAGCGGGCCCAGAACGGACCCTTGTGGTACACCATACTACTAAATTAAGCCTTGATGCCAAAATTTAAAAAAAGTCAGTGTCAACAATTTGTACTTTTTGTACATACTTATGTGGAGGATTTAGAGCACCCAAAAATCAAGGAAAAGAATATACAATTTTGTTCAATTTATGACAAGTTTGGCAAAAATTTTCCCTTACAACAATCACATCCTGCCTTGATCTGGACTTGTTAGAAGGCTTTAGTGTGAATGAATTATTTACACTTCTCCATACAATTACACACTTATTGTTTCATTTATATGGGTTTTAAAATGAAGATGTTCCTATTTGACCTATCTATGTGTATATTTTTCATTGTAACAAATACGCATGTCCCTGTCAGGTTTTGAACCAGGAACCTTCGGTTTGCCAAAGTGGTGTTGTATAATAACATTAACTATTGTCATTGTGTCACTATGCAAGTCTTTTTTTTACGTACCCGAACTGCAAACAAGGCTATCAGTAAAGGAATTTTATTATGTTCTAACTAAATAACAACTTTTAGTATAACAATTAATTTAATCTTAGGCAAATGTCTAAATGATTAGTCCTTTATGTTAAAATAAACAAACTACTTTCTTTAAGTATTATATTGAGTTTCTATCAAGACAAAGTAAATACACGGTGCTCCAAAAATACAAAAATATTAAATAGTATCAAAAGTAAAGGTACCTTTATTTTTTATTTTAGAGAAAAATAATAAAAATAAAAAATATTTTAAATTCTACATTTTTTAAAAATTTATAAGCCACACTGTTCCTGTTCTTTCAAATATCTTTAATAATTTTTTAAAAGCTCGCTTACTGGTTATCACCTGTCTGTATATTTTGCGTGATAATGTTTTGTTGCAAACAATGCATTTTTTTCACGTGCACCAAAAATGTAAATCAATCATCAATATCAATAATTTCAGTAGTTAAAAAAGTAATGCTTTATAAAATTAACGGCCAGAACCTAGAATTTACGACTATACAGGGTGTTCTCAAAGTTGAGTAATTTATTTTACCAGGTTGTAGAACTCGTAAAAATAAGTAATTGTGCCAAAAATTGTTTATATAAAAGTTGCAGAATAAAGAAGTTACTAACAATTGAAAAAATGTAAAATTTAAAAACTGTAAGACCTGATTTTTGATATTCTCGACCACTGCGTTATCAATGTTTTGTTTACTGGCGATACTGGGTATGACTTATTTTTTTGTAGGATAAAAATTACTTATCATTCATTCATTTTACGGGTTTTAGTGCGAATTTCAATTTGACCAGTGGTAAATAATTCGCTAAAGTGCGTGATATTTTTGATTTTTTCAATTGTTAATGACTTCTTTATTCTGCAACTTTTATATAAATGATTTTTGGTACAATTACTTATTTTTACGAGTTCCACAACCTGGTAAAATAAATGACTCACCTTTGAGAACACCCTGTATATATACAGTCTGGCCAGTAAAGTCCGCATCATATGGGATTTTTTTTTATTAATAACTTTATTCGAAATTTGACTTTGGCATCAAGTTCTGCTTCGATCGAGATGAAAATTAAGCAAAAAATAGTAGTCACGTGATTCGCATTATCTGTTAAATTTTAATTTTTTCCAAAAAATAACTCAAAAGTAGGGTTATTTTTGAAAGTATCGAAAAAAGTTATTAAAAAAAGTGTTTTTAAATGTAGTTTCTAGCCCACATACAAAATTTTAGCTGCATAAGATAATTTTGATTTTTTACCCAAATTTTGTAAATTGCACCACTTTTGCAAAATAAGACACAACGCAACCTACATAAAACTTCTTAGTTTTGACAATGCTTTATTTCAGATATATTTTCTTTAAAGTAGCGCCATATTAAATGTGGGTTTTTCTATAAAATCAAAATGGGGCTATTAAAATTTGGTCGCATGTGATGCAAAGTCTATTATTTGTTTTTGACCCTGTATAAGGTAACTTCATAAAATAAGTATTTAAAAAACGTAGTTTGTATCTGAAAGTAATACACCTTAATACTAAAACAAAAAAGAACACAGTGTTCATTAAGTGGAAAATAAATTTTAGTGGTGGGTAAAAAATCAAAATTATCTTATGCAGCTGAAATTTTGCATATGGGCTAGACTGCATTTAAAAAAACTTTTTTTATAACTTTTTTCGATATTTTCAGAAATAACCCCACTTTTGAATTATTTTTTGGAAAAAATTTAATTTTGACAGATAATGCGAATCACGTGACTACTATTTTTTTGCTTAATTTTCATCTCGATTGAAGCAGAACTTGATGCAAAAGTCAAACTTTGAATAAAGCTATTAATAAAAAAAAATCCCTTATGATGCGGACTTTACAGGTCACAATGTAAGTAATATTGACAGAAATATTATTTTATGTCTAATTTGACATTAAATATTTCAATTTTGCTTAACCTTATGATTTCAACAGGATTATGCTCCACCGCATTATTCTGCTCATGTAAGGGAGTACTTAAATCTTATTTTGTATGGTGGATAGGTACACGGGGGTCAATAGAGTGGCCACTCAGATCGCCCGATCTTAAGCCATTGGACTTTTTTTGTGGGGTTACGTCAAAAATTTAGTTTATAAATCTAAACCAAACTCGATAAATACGCTTAAGAAGTTCATTCAATGAGTCTAATACGATAAATTACTCCACAGGCAGTACAAAATGTACAACAGGGATTTTTAGATCAATTAATCAGTTGTTGGAGACCTTTGACGTTTGTCTATTTTGTTTTAAAAGTTAATATTTCGTAAACGGTCGAAGATAGGTAAAGGGCATGATTTATGAAAAATGTCTAGGATTGATTCTAGAATGTAAAAATATACAATAATAATATGTTTCATTTGAAAAATTGATACACGTAGCATTTTTATGATCCACCCTGTATAATATATTTTTCCTAAAAAAAACGAAAGAAATTTAATTTGACCGGTCCGAGTGATTCTTGATTAAGTGGGCGGTATTTTATATAAAAGGAAGAACCGGTTTTTTATTATAATCCTGTATACTCAAAACCACAATATAATATCAACATCTTCACTGTTTGACCGATTTAGCGAACCCTATAGATCAAAAATTAATTTGTTTAAAACAAAAGCACTTAGAAACAAAATTATCTCTTTGTACTGTGACCTATTCTGTCCTTTTTTAAATTAAATAATACTTTAATTCAGTGGCGGCCCGTGAATTTTTGGGATCGTAGGCTAGGTATATTTTAATTAAAAATAATTTAAAAAATATTTTCTAATACAGGCATCGCGCATTGCCCAACGACTTTTTTAGGGATAAAAATATTTTGGAAATCAAATATACATGTGTGACCACTGACCAGTAAAGTCCGCATCATATGGGTTTTTCTTTTATTAATAGCTTTATTCGAAATTTGACTTTGGCATCAAGTTCTGCTTCGATCGAGATGAAAATTAAGCAAAAAAATAGTAGTCACGTGATTCGCATTATCTGTCAAATTTTAATTTTTTCCAGAAATTAGTCTTAGTTTTGACAATGCTTTATTTAAGATACATTTTCTCGAGCATTTTCTTTAAAGTAGCGCCATATTAAATGTGTGTTTTTCTACAAAATCAAAATTGGGCTATTAAAATTTGGTCGCCTGTGATGCAAAGTTTATTTGTTTTTGATCATGTATAAGGTAACTTCATAAAATAAGTATTTTTGAAAACGTAGTTTGTGTCTAAAAGTAATACACCTTAATATTAAGACAAAAAAGAACACAGTGTCATCAGTAAAGTGTTCATCAAGTGGAAAATATTAAATATTAGTGGTGGGTAAAAAAACAAAATTATCTTATGCAGCTGAAATTACATGTGGGCTAAAAACTGCATTTAAAAAAACTTTTTCTTATAACTTTTTTCGATATTTTCAGAAATAACCCCACTTTTGAATTATTTTTGAAAAAAATTAAAATTTGACAGATAATGCGAATCACGTGACTCTGCTATTTTTTTGCTTAATTTTCATCTCGATCAAGACAGAACTTGATGCAAAAGTCAAATTGCGAATAATAAATTATATATATTAATAAAAAAAAATCCCATATGATGCGGACTTTACTGATCACACTGTATAGCAACAAAAATCTGATGTGCCAAAGTGTTTAAAAATCGTAAGTCTAGAGAGAGAAATATAATAAATTCACAATACTTGTTGATTCTAAAATGGAACATAATTTTCTACTTTGACTTTTTACGATTTGTTAATTGAGTTTGTAGAATACAAATAATAATAATAATTTGAACTGGTTCAATATTTTTTAACCTGTCTATTTATTTTAGACCTCAGAGTCTCGGTGGTTAGTATTTAATATGCCAACCTAATTATGTTCTTAAAAAAAGATCAAATTTTCATGATTATAACATTCCCTCTGGGCACCACTACAACATTGAGACGGTTAACACTACATCTTTACAAAACTCGTTGTTTTTTGAGGGAGTTCGTCTTTTTAATGACCTCCCGGAGAGTATTAAAAATGCAACTAGTTTAGGTGATTTTACCAGAAAACTATTTTATTATTTAAGGGACACATAGATTAGGATTTATAATTTTTGTAACTAACATGTAAATACTATTTTGTAATTTTTTTAGCAATAACTAGCCAAGTGCAAAATAAAGATTACTATTATTAAGTAGTATTTAGGTAAATAATGTACTTGTTGTTGTACTTTAGGTGAATACCACATACATTTATCTTAACATAGTATAAAACAAAGTCGCTGTCGCGTCTGTCCCCAGCTATATGTGCTTAAATCTTTAAAACTACTCAACGGATTTTGAAGCGGTTTTTTTTAATAGATAGAATGATTCAAGAGGAAGGTTTTTATGTATAATCATGCATAATATTGTAGAGAAACACTGATAAATTTAGAGGTTTGTTCGGGTTTGCATTTATAAATCTTGACGTGATGGTGAACTCGCCTTATTATTATCTCAGAGGCGTATTAGGCTGGATCCACATACATCCGTGATACGCATCCGTTCTGTACCACATGATTAATATGAACCAATAAAATTCTAGGGAATAAAATTTTATTGGTTCATATTAATCATGTGGTACAGAACGGGATGTATGTGAATCCAGGTTAATGCCTGGCATTGCAACGCAGGCCGGGTACACGCTAGTATTATATAAATGTTGACTGATGCTATTTGACCGTTAGTATGGTTATACCTAATAATAAACGTCCTGTTTATTATTCTTACCCAGAGATTTTAATTAATGTTTTAAAATTTTTATTTTTACATAAAAAATAGGCTTCTAATAATTATTTAAAGAATTGCATAGGATACTTCTGAAATGAAGGACCCATAAAATTTGGTCGCATGTGATGCAAAGTTTATTTGTTTTTGATCATGTATAAGGTAACTTCATAAAATAAGTATTTTTGAAAACGTAGTTTGTGTCTAAAAGTAATACACCTTAATATTAAGACAAAAAAGAACACAGTGTCATCAGTAAAGTGTTCATCAAGTGGAAAATATTAAATATTAGTGGTGGGTAAAAAACCAAAATTATCTTATGCAGCTGAAATTTTGCATGTGGGCTAGAAACTGCATTTAAAAAACTTTTTCTTATAACTTTTTTCGATATTTTTAAAAATAACCCCACTTTTGAATTATTTAAAAAAAAATGGCAGATAATGCGAATGACGTGACTCTGCTATTTTTTTGCTTAATGTTCAATAATAATATTATAGTAGTATAATATAATATTCAAGTAGAAAGTACCCATTAATTTATCTTTACCTCCGTCAATGCATTTATTTTGTTTAGTTAAGAACGCATAGAACAATCAAACTTAATAAACCAATACTTCCTTCTTTTAGGTCAAAAGAGATAATTTAGTAAGATTTTTTAGAATCTGGTATAACTTGTCTATAGGCTAATAAAAATTAGAAATTAAATAAGTAAAACAACAAATATTTATATAAAATGTCCTCGTTCAAGAAATTATCAGAACTTATTTTGGGAAAAATAAAAATGTATGGAATATTTATCGTAACCGTGACCTGTTTCGTAATTTTAAACTAATCACACTTCGCTTAAAACACAACAAAATAGGTTATTTTATTCAGATATTTCGCATTGCATATTTCGGAAAACCCATGCACCCCTTATGAAATAAAAGTCATGCGATAATATTATTGTTCATAATAAATAATCTTAAATTTCATTTTAAAACAGTTGAGGAAAAGCCAAACAATTTATATCATAGAGAAATATTTAAAATTGTTTATGATAAACTTTTGTGCTGCTTGGTGATGTTCAAATATTATTAGCTATTTTTTGTTTTTTTTTGACAAACTCAAAGAAGCTAACTCTGTGTTTTCAAAGTTGGCGCGCGTGGATCGCCACGAAGTTACAGTCAGTTGCTGCCAACTCACATTAGTGGATGGCAACCTATAAAAACCATAACCCCATGAGTACAGAGATTTTATAGTGGGCATACTTTTAAGCATTCTTCTTTTTTTTTGTTGTAGTTCTGTGGGCAGAGCCCACCGTTTAAAATTAAAACCTTTAGTTGTCTAGTTGTTTTGACGGTGTAGTGTCATTGTCCTTATGGGCCATACTAAACCCTTTATTTTTCTGTGGGCCATACTAGGCACACTACCTTACTACTATGGAGAACTAGAGGGTAGGAGGCTGATCGACAATGGCAGCATTTTCCATTTCTGTCCGAGTTTTTTTGGTTAGTTCGCTAGTTGGCCGATAGATGCTCTCGCTTCGCAAGTGGGCTGGTGTCGTCTTCTTCTTCCTCTTCTTCTTCGTTTTTGACTTTTACTTTTGACCATTGACATTTTATTTTTCGAAATAACAAATAACGTTTGAAGGTTTCAAGACAAGACAAGACAAATAACGTTGTATTGTAATTATTGATTTCCATATTATTTATAATGAATAATGGCAAAATTTATAAAAGTAGAACTTGCTTTGTGTCGGGAGTGTAAGAAAGGATCTTCTTCATAGAGGAAACGCAGCCAAATAAGTCTCTTTCTAGCTCCAATAGTTGTTTAGTTGCTCACTTAAAAAAAACCTCTGTAGCTAGAATGTTTAATACCCTGTATTTTAAAACCCAAGCATCGTTGGAACTTTATACAGGCCGAGTTTACTAATAAGTATAACAAAGTAAATGTAAATTCATATAAAAGTCCTTATTTGTTCCTTAAAGAACTAATTTAAATAAAAATAGATATCGCGTCCATAAGAAACCATTTATTTGATAGCCCACTTCGAACACGAGCGCCATCTTACCGCGACTCGTAAAGCTGAATTGCCGATGCTAATTTGGGACCGAATCCAATGCATTGCGATTGGCCTTCTACCACCTACCCTCTAGTTCTCCATACTTACTACCTATTGGATTTGACTTATTGTTAAAATTGTTAATAAGATATTATCGTTTTAACAAGGCACAATGCATAAACTAGGAAGTGAAAGAACGAACTTATTTATTTTCTCTGACAAAAAAGTTTATCTATAATATTTGTGACCCCGCGATGCATTTAGAGCAATTTTTAACTCACAGTGAACCTTGCACTCTCATAAATAGCAACAAGGATATTAATGCAAGTTTATCTGGGTAACAAATGTTGAACAATAATACAAGTGAACTGAAAATCTTCGATATTTTTAGAATCTTTTTCCAGATTATATATGTATATAGTTTTCTTATCGGATACTATATCTAAAGCACGTATCGACATTAAAAACAAATGTTTATCAGGGCCCTTTTACATGTATATACAGGGTGTGTCACAAAGCAAGCTTTAATTATCTAGGGCAGGTATAAATTATGTATAATGTTAATCAAATGCTCAAACAGTCTTCCGTTTACTCTCTTTATACACTCCCGTGAAATAAAAAACGGGCATCATAAAATTTGGATTAAGTTTAGGGGTTTATAACTTTTTTATTTTTACTCCGATTTAAGTGATTTTTTAGAGAGCTCTAGATACATTTATTAGTTTTAACAGGCCTATACAAATTTTAAGAGAAATTGATTTTTTGATATATTATACAAGTATAATCGAAAGGTTGTTTTTTTTTGCCTAGTGTCAAAACACCCTGTGGAATAATTTGGGAGCAAAATTATTTCAAATCATCAGTTTTCATTAAGCCGCAAATATTCTTTGCATTTTGGTTTTCGGTTCATGTCAATACGTGCATTTTTTCTCACCCAAATGCAAAATGATCTTGATGATGTCAATAATTTAGGAAACGCAAAACTAAAGCTATTGATGACATATTTCTTGTACTTAAAACTCTTCGGAATCGTCGTTTGACGTCAGTACAGGTGAAAACCCATCTTCGAGAGGGTCAAATTAAAAATGTCACTTTTTGGACAGTTCGTCGAAGATTACACGAAGGTAATTTAAACTCACGCGGACCAGCAACTGGACCTAAATTACTACCGCGTCATAAGAGTCAAGAATGGAGGAATGTTACCCAGGATAATATTCGCGGGCTAATTGATGGCATGAACCGACGTGTACGTGTACAGGCAGTAGTAAGGGCTAGAGGAGGCAATAGAATTAATAGAGATGTATTTAGGCTTGCCAGATATAAATTTGGAAAAAGGGGTACTTATCTACATGCAGGCAGGCGCGTATACAGCTCTTAGTTATGGGGGGGTAATTAAAGGATACAAAATATAGCGCCGCAGGCGAAAATTGTTTGGGTGCCACGCCCTTTTTTCAATGTTTGTGCTTGATTTTTAATTAGGAAAATAAAATACACAACACAGATTCCTCAAGAAAACCACAAAAACAGTGAAACAAACCATAAAAATGCTTTAAAAAAAAATTCGGAAATTTTCGGGAATTGTGCAAGCTCGCTCGACGCTCGATTTACACAGAAGATGCTTGACGATTTGACGCGTGAATCCTAAATCGGCGTAGCTTCCATTCCAACGAATATGGGAGGAGGAATAACTTTGCTCTTGATAAAAATGTCCGAGCGGCCTAAAATGGGGTATTTTCGGTACCCCTTTTAGGTTTTTCAAAAAGGGGTACTTTAAAAAATATAATTACAAAAAGGGGTATTGTACCCCCAAAAATGGGTACTTCTGGCAAGCCTAGATGTATTTAAGTGAAAAAGTTGTTGTTGGTACCTGTTAAGTTTGTTTTGCGAAAATGTTATTTTTTAAATCTTGGGTATACGCAAATTAATTTGTTTATTAAATCTTGATTATTACAATAACATTTGTTTTCTTGCATTTTAATAGTCTATTTTATTTTGAATGCAATGGCAATGAGAAAATTATGGAAAATTTTTAATTATTGACATCATCAAGATCATTTTGCATTTGGGTGAGAACAAATGCACGTATTGACATGAACAAAAAACCAAAATGCAAAGAATATTTGCGGCCCAATAAAAACTGATATTTTGAAGTAATTTTGCTTCTTTATTATTCCACAGGGTGTTTTGACACTAAGCAAAAAAAACTTTTCGATTATCCTTGTAAGTATAATATGTCAAAAAACCAATTACACTTAAAATTTGTATAAGCATATTAAAACTAACAAATGTATCTATGGCTCTCTAAAAAATCAGTTATATCGGAGTAAAAATTATAAAGTTATACAGCCCTAAACTTAATCCAAATTTTATGATGCCCGTTTTTTTTTATGCATTCATATGCAGTGTATTTCATCACCTTTCCTCAACTCTCGATGTTTTTGATATTTATACCGATGATATTTATACTTATGTAATTTGAGCATTACTGTGGAGTGATGCTTTCCTACAGTTTTGCCAAGAAGCCTGGTGCTAATTTCATTATTTTCCTTTACATGGAGTAAAAGTTCTAATCTGCATTATTTTCTTGTGTTCTACCATCGAGCACATCATTATTTTGCTATAAACAGTTGCTTTTATTACTTACAGTAATGTATGAGTCAACCATTTATTGTCAAACATACTTTACCTATATCTAATCTCAAAATTACGAACAATATTCAGTGTTGTTTTGCTTGGAAGGGGTTTGTCAGGAAACATCGCAGAAACCATTTCGGATACTCTCCGAGACTATTTTCTATGTAGTACCAGTTAAGCATTGTTATTTAAAACTATAAACCTTTTTAACAATGTGCAAATAAATTGTATACAAAAGTACAAGTTCGATTTTTAGAAAAACAATTATTGCTAAAAAGATTGCAAACACCTGGGATCTTTATAAATGCAAAATTGCTTTGTACCGTGCGAGCAAAAATTATTTGCATCAAAGAGGGCTTGGATTAAAAAACGTAGGGCTTGGTTTAGATCACAATGATATGGGGACGATATATCTAACCAAATCTAGGTTAAAATGTTGTCAAATTCATATTATGACATGATATGCCAAACTAATAAGTAATAAAATAAGTAGACAAATACAAACTTATTTTTGTTGTTTACAAAATTAACAAAGTAAGAATATACAGAAAGAAAGGGAAAAATAATTACCTAAATTGCTGAAATTGGCTACCGCCATGCTCCAAGCATAAATTCACACGTCTCTTCATATTTTCGAAAGTGTTGACCAGCATCTCTGTAGAAATGTTACCACATTCTTGGATAATCCTTTCTTGTATATTCTTGGAATTCTTGCATTTTATAAGGAAATAAATTTAGCCGCTTCTTAAGAATAGTCCTGCATGTTCCATAAGATCTTCCCACTTCTTGGGACAGGCGTCTTATACAATTTGTTGGCGTATTTTGCATTATTTCACGAACGTTTGCAACAAGTTCTTCTGTTCTTACAGATGGTCTTCCTGTTCCTTTTTTGTGTTGTATATAACCTGCTTCCCTAAACACAGCCACGGTTCTTTTCAAGCAACGATAAAAATCCCCAGCTATAAAAGCAACGTTAGGAAAATGTTCGTAAAAATCGTCCATGCACAAACCCGGATTGTATTGCCACTCACCATTTACTCTAACCCCGTTTCGAAAATACGCTTTAACCATGAATGATTTTTGCTGTTCCGTAAAGCCCATTGTGTGAATTGTTCAAGAAATTGGAAAAGTTAGCGATGAATCAAACGACTGTCAAAGATGACGGAATAAGATTGATTGTTAATTCAGGTAGTTATTGACACCCAACAGGTATTAAGCTCTACGGCTAAGCATTACGTCTTTAGATGAAAGGCCCTCTTTGATGCAAATAATTTTTGCTCGCACGGTACTTCAATGTAAACTCGAATTCTAAGAATTATTTATTTGTTTTTTTTCCAAATCTCACATTTTTTTACTCAAATTTGGAATAACTTAAACGTTATTACGTTATTACCAAGTCATTTTCCGGGGTGTTCGTTCAATTATCCAAACTATTTAATGTAACGTAAATTAAAGAACTAATAAAAGAGGAAGCCAGTATTATAAAGAATCATATTATATTAATAAAAAATATTCTTGCTGATATGCGCATTTACATAGTTGTTTTAAAAATTACACTAATGAATTTTTGCAAGGTAAACCAGTTCGGCTTATAAGTTTAGTAGTATTCGACAAAAAAAAATTTTTTAATAGAAATGGATTATTAAATATCGTATTATTATGCCTTTTCCAATTTGGGTAAAAAAAAGTACACTTTTAAACCCTACTTTAAAAATATTAGATTGATTTCTTATTATGCGTATATTATAATGAAATTGCAGAAAATATTATACCTCTACCTACAGTGTGACCAGTAAAGTCCGCATCATATGGGATTTTTTTTTATTAATAGCTTTATTCAAAATTTGACTTTGGCATCAAGTTCTGCTTCGATCGAGATGAAAATTAAGCACGTGATTCGCATTATCTGTCAAATTTTAATTGTTTCCAAAAGATAAATAAAAAGTGTGGTTATTTCTGAAAGTGATGCCAAAATCAAATTTCGAATAAAGCTATTAATAAAAAAAAATCACATGTGATGCGGACTTTACTGGTCTCACTGTATATAAAATAACATATAAATTACACATTAAAACCTGCAATTAGTTAAAGGCGTCCGCTTCTGGGTTGAATAACTATTAACACAATAATTAAATCAATATGCTACCTTTCAAACCTGCTTCTTTAAGTGGATATAATCAATTTTAGCCTGTTTGCTGTCCTTCTCTTTTATGATTAAGCAAAAGTTCAACAGATATTCTATTATAATGTTTTAAAAAAAAACTGTATTTAATACTATTATATTACCACATTTTCTTTATTGTTCTTCCATTTTATATTGTGCTAGTGAGGAAATATTTGACAAATTACAAATTTTACAAAATAAGGTAATGCGGATTATTTTAAATTGCGACAAATATACAAAAATAAATTTTATGTTAAAAAATTTAGATTGGTTGAATGTCAGAAATTTAATTTTTTATTTAGTATGTAGGTATCTTTATACATAAAATTAAAAATAATTTATTGCCTGATTGTTTAAAAAAAAATTGTTCTTTTAATCATAACCATCATATTTATAAAACAAGAACTAATCAAATTTTTTTTGTGGATAGTGTCTAAAACATTTTCTTATAAATCTATTTTTTATAAAGGTTCTATAATGTACCTATAGTATAGTCTTAGAGTCTAGACCTAAAAATGTTCCCTATTTTTAATTGCTTAGTAGAATATCATATTTTCAACCTTTCGACGTTCCAACGTTAATTACATGAAAACATATTGACTGCCATGTTTTCTATTTCTAACAGAATTAAATGACGACTCTCACTATTCAATACATACCTACGTATATGTTGGGTAAAATATGAATAATGTACGGTTTGTATAACTTCGTTTTTATTTGCAATTATTACTACTTTTCAAAATGGTTAAAATAAGTAGGTTTTACTTTCTTACTTAAGAAACATCCAGTTTGTTTGTATTAGTGTATTACGTATTTTACTAATGCAACGGTAAAATCATTGGGAAAATCGGCCCAATTACCCCGGAGTAATCAGCGTACATATTATTATCAAAAACATACATTCGGCTGGAATTGAGAACCTCCTATTTTATTGTGTGTTAAAAATGCCTATATCATTAAAAATTCCAATAAAATACGATAGGTGGCAACATCACATCAGTGAATTTGAGATATCTGTTACCGAGGCGCTGCATTATAATGACACATTTAAGGTTAGAGTTACGATCAACTCCACAATGGCGGCCAAACCACCTCCAATACGTCTAAAACTGGGTTGTCAACTTTTCTCGGACATCCGCCATTCTTATAGTTTGATATTCAATGATTCCAGTTACAATTATTTCAACAAATAACGTAAAAGGATATTAATTTATCGCCTGAAAAGTAAAAACAATAAGTTTGTCAAGTTGAGTTGCGTCTCCAGAATAGTAAATAACGATAAAATAAAATTTAATAAAAAGGTTTCTCTTGAAACAATATACCTACATAGTTTGAATGAAACTCTTGCATATCCAAGTCAAAAAAAGCGAATAACCATCAGAATAAGGAACGTTGTCATAATGTCATGTGACTTTACTAACTGGTTTATCGTTACCATCGGAGCCAGTAATAACATATATTTGACAGGATGACAATAATACCAATATTTCACACATGAAAAAATTAAATTATAATAATGTGGTTCATAGTTAGAGTAAACGCGTAGTAAATAAAGCTCGAAACAACAATATTATCAAAGACAATGAACTGCGACCTAATATTTCTTTTTAATTAAACACAATTGTAGCACAAAGCTGCGGAAATTATTCGATAAAGAACTGGATGCCTGCACTGCAGTTATAAATTGCTTCGTTCGATTATTTATACTTTTTTTTAACTATTCCCTTTGAGTCTACCGACAATACAGTCTTAATAATGTAAATACGACAGGCCTATAAAAAAAGTAGAATGCTTAATCCTCATAGACCTGTGTGTTATTAAAATAGCACCTCTAGGATAGGCTGTTGTGTCGGGGAGTTAATTTTTTTCCCTAGAAAAAAGTTGGCAACCATTTGAAATTATATTAACGCCAACCGAAAACACGAGTCTTGGCGAACCACGGCGAGTCGGCAATCCAATCAATTCGCATGTTTATTTATTTTGTTGAACAATTTGTTGTTATTTTTGTGATATATAAACTTTCACGACAATAGGAATAACACTATCCACTGTGTTTAGTGCATAATTGTTTTAATAGTAAGAAAAGTGCCGCAGAGGATGGATATCTCTTTCAACAGGTAATGAATCTCAATAGATGCATTGTTTTATTAAGATATATTATACCGTGCGAGAAAAAATTATTTGCATCAAAGGACGTAATGCTTAGCCGTAGAGCTTAACACCTGTTGGGTGTCAGTAACTACCTAAATTAACAATCAATCAGTTATTCCGTCATCAGTAACAGTCGTTACAAGTAATTTGATTCATCGCTAATTTTCCAATTTCTTGAACAATTCACACAATGGGCTTTACGGAACAGCACAAAACATTCATGGTTGAAGCGTATTTTCGAAACGGGAGTAAATTGTGAATGGCAATACAATCCGGGTTTGTGGACGATGGACGATTTCACGAACATTTTCCTAACGTTGCTTTTATTGCTGGGGATTTTTATCATTGCCTGAAAAGAACCGTGGCTGTGTTTAGGGAAACAGGTTCTATACAACACAAAAAAGGAGCAGGAAGACCATCTTTCAGAACAGAAGAACTTGTTGCAAACGTTTGTGAAATAATGCAAAATACGCCAACTGTATAAGACGCCTGTCCCAAGAAGTGGGAAGATCTTATGGAACATGCAGGACTATTCTTAAGAAGCAGCTAAATTTATTTCCTTATAAAGTGCAAGTATTCCAAGAAATACAAGCCGCAGATTTTGAAAACGCAGGAATTACTCTCAATGGTTTAACCAAAATTTATTGGAAAGAAATAATTTATTAGACCTGACATTTTTTTCGGATGAAGCCTGGTTCCACCTCTCCGGTTATGTGAATTCTCAGAATACACGCATGTGGAGTAGTGAAAATCGCCATGTTTTTGTAGAGTCCACATTGCGCCCTCAAAAAAATTGGTGTCTGGTTAGCTGTTTCCCGAAGAAGAATTGTTGGACCTATTTTTTTCCATGACACAGTTACAGCACAGAGGTATAAAGACCATATTTTGAATCCATTTGGGGAGCAATTACTTGACGACGAACTACGTTTTGGATATTTTCAACAAGGTGCAACCGCCCATACAGCCGCCGAAACTATTAACTACTTACGCAATTTTTTCGACGACAGACTGATCAGTTTTCGATCAGACATTGAATTCCCACCTAGATCACCTTGTTTAACGCTAATGGATTACTTCGTTTTACCTCATTTAAAGAACACTATTTTAAAAACACTAGTTGCAAATTTAGAACAATTACAAGAAAGGATTATCCAAGAATGTGGTAACATTTTTCACAAACACTTTCGAAAAAATCAAGAGACGTGTGAATTTATGCTTGGAGTGGCCAATTTTAGCAATTTATGTAATTATTTTTCTTTTTCTTTCGGTAGATATTCTTACTTTGTTAATTTTGTAAAAAACAAAAATAAATTTGTATTTGTCTACTTATTTTAATACTCATTAGTTTGGCATATCATGTCATAATATGAATTTGACAAAATTTTAACCTAAATTTGGTTAGATATATCGTCCCCATATCATTGTGATCTAAACAAAGCCCTACGTTTTTTAATCCAAGCCCTCTTTGATGCAAATAATTTTTGCTCGCACGGTAGTTACCAGGGTAAAAAACTAAATTAATCCTACAAGCTTGCATACCGCTGTAAGCTCTCTCTTTGTGGTATGTTTACTAAAATCCAGCGCATTCGCCAATGCCAAAATAATTTATAGTTAAAATGTTACATGGATCGCGTTACTAAAACGTTTCTACTAAAAAAGTGCAGTTTTTAAAAGTACACTGATAAATTGGGACACTTTTCTTTTTCGAAACGGTATTTTTGAAACAGTATCCGTACATTTTATAAACATTCGATTTGCACATGTGCAATGTGTTTTACCTTGCATATATTGCTTTAATAAAGGTTTTACAAATTGTATAACTGGATGAATATAGAGGATATTAATACATCAAAGCGACAGTGGAATCTAAAATTTCATTTTGAGATAATTACTTTAAATTAATAAGCAAACTTTATACCATTGTGCAGTAATAGTGGTATATAATATGTACAATACGTATAGCAATATGTACAAGGTACAGTACTACATTACATAAATCACTGTTTACCTGTACCTAGATTTGGATATACAGTGTCCGCATCATATGGGATTTTTTATTAATAACTTTATTCGAAATCTGACTTTGGCATCAAGTTCTGCTTCGATCAAGATGAAAATTAAGCAAAAAATAGTAGTCACGTGATTCGCATTATCTGTCAAATTAAATTTTTTTCCAAATAATAATTCAAAAGTGGGGTTATTTCTGAAAGTATCGAAAAAAAATTATTAGAAAAAGTTTTTTAAATGCAGTTTCTAGCCCACATCAAAATTTTAGCTGCATAAGATAATTTTGATTTTTTACCCATATTTTGTAAATTGCACCACTTTTGCAAAATAAGACTGAACGCAACCTACATAAATCTTCTTAGTTTTGACAATGCTTTATTTTAGATACATTTTTTTTAAAGTAGCGCCATATTAAATGTGTGTTTTTCTACAAAATCAAAATAATTGGGCTATTAAAATTTGGTCGCATGTGATGCAAAGTTTATTTGTTTTTGACCCTGTATAAGGTAACTTCATAAAATAAGTATTTTTGAAAACGTAGTTTGTGTCTGAAAATAATACACCTTAATATTAAGACCAAAAAAACAAGTGTTATCGGTAAAGTGTTCATTAAGTGGAAAATAAATTTTAGTGGTGGGTAAAAAAATCATAATTATCTTATACAGCTAAAATTTTGCATGTTGGCTAGAAACTGTGTTCAAAAAACCTTTTTCTAATAACTTTTTTCGATATTTTTAGAAATAACCCCACTTTTGAATTATTTTTTGGAAAAAATTAAAATTTGACAGATAATGCGAATCACATGACTACTATTTTTTACTTAATTTTCATCTCAATCGAAGCAGAACTTGATGCCAAAGTCAAATTTTGAATAAAGCTATTAATAAAAAAAATCCCATATGATGCAGACTTTATTGGTGACACTGTATGTACAATTAAAAGGTACAGTACAACACTACATAAACCACTGTTTACCTACACCTAGATTTGGATATATAATTTTGCAACAGTGGGATATCTAATTTAAAAAAATGCAAAACTTTAAATTAAAATGTCTTAAGCTGTAATTACACCTGTGAAGTTCTTCGTGAATTTATTCATGAAGTCACTTCAAGGCTAACTTTGATAATGTAAATGGCCAACTTGGACGTAAAATAAATTCGTGAATTTCTTCGTGAAGTTATTCACGAAAATGTAACATGCAAAATAATCAGCTGGGATATCTAATTTAAAAAAATGCAAAACTTTAAATTAAAATGTCTTAAGCTGTAATTACACCTGTGAAGTTCTTCGTGAATTTATTCATGAAGTCACTTCAAGGCTAACTTTGATAATGTAAATGGCCAACTTGGACGTCAAATAAATTCGTGAATTTCTTCGTGAAGTTATTCACGAAAATGTAACATGCAAAATAATCAGCTGACGCGTAGTGTAAATGCTACCGACTTCATGAAGAAATTTACGAAGAACTTCACAGGTGTAATTACAGCTTTTAATTAAAACGAGCTTTGGACTTGCATTGTCTTTATTCGTATTAAACCACAAGATTTCAACTGGTAAGTATATCCAGTTGTCTTCAGGTGAATACTAAATAAGCCAAGTAACATAAACAGACACCAGAGTTATCAAGATAACCCCCCTTGTAATTATATTTTTTGGACTAATACTTTTTTATTATCGATTTTGTTAATTTTGGTTCAAATTTAGTAATAAAAAATAAATGTAATGGCAGTTGTCACTGTCATTCAAAAAGTCGTTTTGGTTATGGCCTACCGTGACATAAAAAAGTGCTTTTTATTTAGGAGGGTTTCAAGCATAGAACCCCAAGAACTATAGTTCTTTTTGGCTAACTTATAATCATTATTGTCTACCTATTTTAAATAGAGATTTCAAATTGTATCTTACCTGCTTTGATGAGTTCATCTAGATCCACCAGATTTTCCAAATTCTCCAGTATCTGGGAAGCAACCTCTGCCTTGGACTCGCAAGCCTCGAAGGTGTCATGTTCAAATTTTAAGTCGTCCAATGACGTTTGATAGAAAGTGTCATCAAGCAGTGACACCTCCTAAAATTATAGGCATTGTAAGTGCTTATACATACACAGGGTGATTTACGGTAAGTAGCCTATCAATAGATCTTGAAAACTATTAGGATAATTTAATTAATACTTCGGCACTGGACATGTTTAACATAGAAATGTGCAAGCTGTTTTTCTTTAAGGGTGTTTTATATTTTATACATGTCCCCAAGGTATAATCATTTTATTGAGAATATTTCTATTCTAAAATAAAAATTTACCATATAAACTTTTTTTCTAAAAAGTCCTCAGAAAAATTATAGTCTATTTTAATTTGATTTTTATAGGACCATAACTTTTCTATGAGAAAATAGATTTTGAATTTTTTAAAATTATTTTCAAAGATAAACTCACAACTAGTAGAGCGAAACAGATTGATGATGAATTTTTATTCCTTAAGGACATATAATATATGAATAAAATGCTACAACTTAACAAAGTACAATAAATATTATTTTTTAATTGTAGGAAAACAAGTTTTAAAACATATATTTCGAATCTTTTCCCAAGCTTAGTAAAATTCCAATAAAATATAGGTCTACTAGTTTCCCACATTTTCTAATAGACCACTAACTGTGAACCATCCTCTGTATTACTGAACAATGACAGAAATATTACAATATACATAATATACAACTCAAACAATGACTAAAGAGATTACTTCTTTCTAGGGTATATTGATCTTGAGTCCGGCTGTGGTATATTATTCAACTCAAGTATTCTTAAATGACGCGATTGTTGAACAGTGATTAATAAACATTTATATGTTTGTATTGATTATTTTTTGCCTATTTTTGATTAGATTTTTTCTGTTTTTGACATGTTCTATCCTTAATTGGCATTTTTGGAACTAATAAATATTTTATATTGTATTAATATTTTTAATTGTGTAAAATATTTAAGGTTTGTTTAGTGAAGCCAAATAGTCTAGAGTTTGATTAAATTGATTTTATTAATCAATTAAATTGGATTAACTTCCTGTTTTATTTTATTATTTTCTATATTATTTGCTGAGTTTCCATATAAACTGTACCTAATAGAAGTTAGTTAAAGTAAAAAAATGCCAAAAAACATTACAATAAAGGAATATAATATATAATATCCTCAATTTTTTTTATTGGATTAAAGTTACTTTAAAGAAATTCAGCCTACATGACTTTATCAAAATGTACAGACTATTAATTCTTATCCAAAATCTCCATAGCTTCATTTTGTGGGATCTTATTATGACTCTTTTTTTAAAATAAAGATTGTGGTTGTGATGCACAAAATTTTTTAAATATAATTAACTTAACCCAATAACATTTTTAAAAAGAAAATTCAACAGGACCTTGTTAGAAATGTGTTTAACAGTTTTAAAATTTTAAATTTTAACTTTAATATGCTTGTTTAAGGAAACTGTTGTTAATGTGATTTTAATTCTCCATTTTGGATGTAAATTTTAGATTGTACTTTTATTGTCTTTTATTGTATTTTATTATATTTTATAATGACGTGTGTAAATCGATTGACTTGATAATGACATGAATAAATAATTTGAAAATTTTGAATCAGGTAGGTAACTTCGTGGCGTAAATGACATTGGCAGAATACAAAAAAAAATTTCTCACAATCAAAGTGGCCAGATTTAGTAATCAGGTAAGTTTGATTATGAGTTGTGAGTAAGAAGTACTAATAGGTACTTACTTTCCTTTTGCTTCTTTTAAATAGCATAGCAAAATAAAAATCTTTGGTTAGCTAAGCTGTAAATGGAACGCTTCACGAACAACTTTGTATTTATAGTCCTATGAGAGAAGATAGGGGCATATTTCACCGCGGCAAGAGGGGAGGAAAATTTCTCGAGCAGGATTAAATTTTCAAAACGAATGCTAAACTTTGCCATAGGCTTTGATCTATTTAAAAGTAACTAAAAGGAACTCTGCTAATGCCAATGTCACTGACGTCACAGTCAAAACATAAGCTACACCAAATTTGATTCATATCGGCTTAAGCATATTCAAATCATTGCCAAATTTCTAAAATAAATATTTATTTGAATCACCCTGTATCGGCTATTTAACCGTGAATATTTTATAATAAGAAATTAGGCAAAAATGACCTATTTTCATGTCTTCTATGCTATTGCTGCATGGCCCCTTAGTTATGGGCGGTAGGTATAAAATGTAGGTATCAATTTTATGAGGCAACCCATTCCATATTGGTGACATACTTTACACCCTTTTAAAATTAAAACAACTTTAAGCCCTACTGTTGATGTTTTAGCTAGAAAAATATGTGTATAATAATATATGATTACCTCACAGCTGAGGGGTGACACTGGCTCCTCTTTCCATAGCATCACAGAGTGCATGTTGGTTCTCGGTGATGCAAAGGTCGGATTCAATAAAGGAAAGATTGTTTAAGCTAATATATAATGCCGATAGGGGTACGGCAAGCGAAGGAAGCGCCATGATGGCCCTAAAATAAAGAAGAAAATAAATTAAACTTATTGAAGGAAAATTCAATGCACAATTATAATACCAGAGTCCCAATTTTAGTTTTGAAAAGAGTTGAATCTCACTCTGCCAAAATAAAAATTGTATAGTTTAAAGAAGAACAGATCTGTATGACTTATTTTATGGTACCTAAATACATATACATACAAAATATCACTTATATCAAAACATTTACCTAGGTAGGTACATGACTTATCATTAAAATCCAAAAAGTTTGGCTTTAATTATGCTGACAACGAACCTAAATCATTGTAAAAAATTAAAGGGATTGGCAACATTGCATTTATCTTTGGTTAAAGGTATGATTGCTTTGGCAAATCAATTTTAAAATTACTAGTATGTCTACTTTCACATTTATTCACATAGTGATTGTCTTTGACTCTTCTAGGTTAATGACCTATCCATCAATGTCCTATTTATGTCTTGGTCTAGATTCTAGAACTAGAAGTTTGGTTTAACATAGTCTAAGTTATTGTTTTAGATTATAGATAGAATAATATAAAAAAAATTGATCGACTCGTCAGTTACTTTGTGACAATACATTTTAACTATGTAAATAAATTGAAACGAAAAGTATACTTTGTTATTTGTCACTAATTTAAAAAAAAAATTAAAATTAGTGACAAATAACAAAGTACCTATAGGTACTTTTGGTTCCATTTTACATAGAATAATATAAGTACAGTAAGTACACATATGAAATAAATTCTAAAAGTTGGCGAGATGAAGCATATTATATTATCTTCCGAGAAAAAAAAGATAAGGCTCGTCTGTTTTTTACGATTATTTACGTGAAGGTCAAATAAATATTCGCGTATAGTATAGTTATAGGCGCATCGATTTATTACCAGGAATTATGCTGACGCAACCTCTTAAACCTAATTTTTTTTTAAAACATCAAAAAATACGGAAAAATTATACTTACCACATATCTAAATATTACTGGCACACTTGCGTGTGCAAACGTTTATCTACTAGTAACCCATGGCGCCCGGGAGATGCACTTGAATAAAAATATACGAACACACTTTACCCAGACATGAATGAAGAAATAATGAGAAAAACATGGCGGCGAGTGTCGCACATTTTTTTTTACTGCGCATGTACGTCAGGTGCGCGATTCTTTGCTTTGGCGGGAATGTGAAGGGAATAACGGATGAATTTGGGTCATTATTACGGTTACGGTTCTTTCATGGACATTTTGCCAATAATTATGACATAATTTCGTACACGGAAATGAGACAAAAATATTAGAAAAAAGCAACAATTTATTTTACATAAATTAAACATAACATTTAAAAGCTTATTCGGTGACATTATAAATATTTATTAATAAAATGCAGCATATACTTACAAGGAAATAACCTTAAAAAAATATATCTATATAGGTACATACTTATTTTCCATTTCATCGTTATAAGGGCGATGACACACGGCGTTTTTACAGCGGTTTTTGTCGAGGCGGCGGCATTGGGAAAACAAATCTAGATCCATTTTCACCGCTGTTCGTTAATTAAATTATTTGCTTTGGGTCTCAAAGACGTTTTGAAACCCGCCGTGTCTGACCAGTCGCAAATAACTCTAGTTACCTTCTAGAACTGCTTCAGGCAAGAAAACAGCTAGCGGCAAATTCATTAGACTCGGCCTGAGGCGGTTTCAAACCGCACTGCAGTGTGTTTTGCATAATTTAAAAACACAAAAACCGCTGTGTGTGTCATCGACCTAATATAGTTTAGTTTTAACGGATATTGAATTAACATTATTAGGTAAATTATAATGCATACCTACTTTTCTAGTAACATAAACAAATAATATACGAATTTAAGCACCCATAAAGCCAGACCAGATATAAGTATAATTAAATATGATTTATTCTTCATGCTTACTTCCTATTTACTTTTACGCTAAGACCGAATCATAATCGGGTTCCTCATTTTTAAGCTTAAACTGAACCATTTTCCAAAATACTTCAGGGCCATAATAGAGTTCAGAGGCAACAGAGTCTTCACGCATAGCTTTTCTCCATTTGCGCAATAGAGGAATTTGGTTTTCTTGAATTGGTAGTTTTGTCCCTAACTTAATGGCAAGACATCCGGCTCTTTCTGCCCACGGCCACAATACATAGTCGACCTGGAAAAATAAATTTATATATACAAAATCGTAAAGTGACTGAACGAAGCTAGTTTAATATAAGCTGGTTTAATAAAAACTTATTAACTATAAATTATAACAAAACAACATACATTCCATTTACTTCATACAAAAATAAACTTCCAAATATTGGTCCAATAATATGCAATAATAATATTAATATAAAGGAAGGTGAAAATATTTAAAATCTAGAAATACTTTTTGATAAACATTTAAAGTGGGATTTACATAGTGACTACATTGTAAAAAAAAACTAAGAATTCTTATACCAAAATTTAAACACCTTCAACAATTTTTAAATATACCTATAAAAGAATTAGAAATACTTCATTAAGTCCGTTAATAAACGTTTATTTATTTATTTATTTATTATTATTTAGTATAAATCCATTTAAATTATGGAATACTAGGATGGGGAGGCATAAATAAGAAGTATCTTAATAATATTGAAACTATTCAAAAATACATTTTGAAAATTATTTACAAAAAGACCACCAATATTCTTCTGATTTACCATTTAAAGATAGCAAAAAAATAGATATTAAACATAAATATAAAATAAATTATACTAATCACACACATGAAACTAGTCATAAAAATACTATTACGTATAAAAATAGAGTAAACAAAACAATAGCACACAATAGTATATTAAAGTACACGTTTCATAAGAAGCGGTTTTAGCGCACGCGTCTATTTTAAAAACGAGCCACAAAGTGGCGAGTTTTTTTATTGACACGTGCGCTAAAACGCCTTATGAAACATGTGCTTTATACATTATTTTCTATTTCACCTTTTATAATCAAGAAAAATACATTTTAAAAAGAAAATAAATCCTTCAAATTTTGGAAATTTTTATGTCTAAATTTTATGTTGGTAATACTATTTTTTATCATAGTAGCCTCTGGACAACAAAAATTATTTTGCAAACTGTCATTTTTTGATTTATTGACCCATTTTCACCACGATATTCTTAAGTTATTTTAGCGATATGAGATTTGAAATTGGACGGAATACGATGTGTGATCCTTGTACATTCGGTACATATACAGAGCGTTCAGAAATTCGGGCGATTTTACTACTTTTTTTCGAATCAAAAGACGTGATTTTTCGTCACGGCATTGCAATTTAGTATAGGGAAGATGGAAAATTAAAATAAAGCTGAAGTTAAAATCGACATTGGAAGGTTAGTAGATTGAATTTTGTATAGGATTTGGCAGAAAATGATAGCTTGAAGCATCTACAAAAGATTGATTTATAGATTTATGCAACCAACATACATGACTGTTATCCACACAGAATAAAAAAGTCAGTTATCAAGCTATTTTTCCTCTGCGAAAAATGGGTTTTCTCGTAAATCATCAAGGCCGCGCAAGTCAATGAAATAAAACATTCAAATGTTACCAAATCAAAATAGCTTCATTACGATACGCAAATGCGTATCGTACTGAGCTTATTATGAACGTGAAATAGAAAAACATTTTTTAAACATCAATCCATATATTTTTGATATGCTACCACAGTCACTTAAAATAATTATTAAATCATTAAATAATAGAAATAAAATTAAAAATTGGATATTATCTAATCCAAGAGATATATTCAAGAACATCATTAATAAATAATAAATTATACCAAGTTATAATGAATAAAATAAATAAATATATATATTATATACATAACGTCGTATCTTCGTATACTAGTGATATAAAATATACCAATAAAAATATTGTCATATTCGTTTTATATTATAATCTAGTTGTGCCTGAATTATGAAATATATTCTTGACAAAAATATTATATTATTTAACTCAAAACAAGTATTTTACTTCTGAGTTCGGCATTGATAGTTTATACAAAAAAAAATATATATTAGGATTAAATGCCAAAAAAATATTTGAATAAACTTTTATTATTATTATTATTATTATTATTATTATTATTATTATTATTATTATTATTATTATTATTATTATCATTATTATTATTATTATTATTATTATTATTATAGACGCGAATTGCAAATCGCGAATTCTATTCTCATTGGCGGATTTGAAATTAAATTTAGTGAATCGGCCAATGAGAATAATATTCGCAATTCGCGTCTATATATGAAACTACCTTGAAGATTCATCAACTCCCATGTTGAAATTTTTATAGGAATTTTGTATCTGTAAAATGACACAGGCCGTGAGTGAACAAATAAAGTACTTATCTCAGAACCTAAAACTGGTGGCGTTTTAAAAATTGGTATCTAAATTCCTTTAATAAAATACTAATATATCGTGGGCGTATAAACAGAATCATGTAAGTCCAAAAAGTTAGTTTCGAGAAAAATGGAAATAAAGATTTGAAGTTTCCTGTAAAATTTGTAGTTAGCATTAGGTGATTTTAAATCTGTAAAGAACGTTTATTTACTATTTCTAAATGATTATGTATCAGTAAAACAGTTACAAACATAAGCATTATTTATTTTTATTAGTATTTTTTAAAGGTAACATAACAAAGTTTGGACTTAAGGTTTTTTCTGTTTATATTAATTATTTTTTTGGCATATAATGGCCTAATGGAAGGTATTCGTCTTCGTCCTCATCGCTATTGCTTTCTTCAGGAGTATTATAGCCACAGGTGGGTAGAGACTGGTACCAACCATGGAATTCCGCCGGAATTACTTCATTTTTGCATAGTTTAAGGAGGTCCTCCTTCTTCTTGGCACCAATTGGCAATGGATGGTTGTATAATTTTTTCAGGTCCTTTGGAAAGTGTGGTTTTTTTCCTCTTCCGAAAACGATTTGTAAGGGCTCTGGAATGCATGTATTTGTATTCAATTATACCAGGCTTTTCTTTTGAATATATTAGACTTAGACTTACAGGTTTTTTCCTGTTCAAAGTTGCTGGCGCGGCTTTGCAAAAATCGCTTAAGTGCACATAAATGATTCTGTCTCTTAAAATAAAATAATTTTGGACTTAAGCAAATCTGTAGGATCTATATCTTTTAAAGTTACGGCAAAATGGACTTAGCTGATTATTTCATTGAAGCGAAATCACCATACGGACTTATAGGTGAGGTCAACTCAGTTTGTTAAAAAATGGACTTATAGGCTTGTACGCCCACAATATATATGTTTCCTCATTTTTTCAAAATTCACTTAGGGGTTGAAAAAGAGATATGTCCTATATTTTGGGAGTACCTATAACTGTCTATATTTTTAAGCTATGGTGATGAAAATTGGTGTTTTGATGTTTTAGGAAATTTTGCCCCTATAGGGGGTGGAAAAAGGGGTAAGCATAAAAATTTGTTTTGGAAAAAATAGTTTTGGGACGAATTTTTTGAAACTCAGTATTCACAGTGTCTACGGAAAAGGCGGTACCATAGGGAAAACTTTTTATGCGTTGTTTCCAAAACAAAACAAAAGCTTCTGACTACTAACTGACGTGCGTTACACGTGTCAAATGTCATTTAAAAGTTTCAAACTGGCAAAAGTGTAATTTTTTTTGGGATACGAAAAAATTTATAAGAAAATATTGCTTTTCATTATACTACACCCACATTTTTGTTTAAAAATTTTTTCATTTTTTTGGAAATTCATCTTATTGTCACTGTTTGTAACTCTTTTGTATCAGTTTATTTAACCCTTGAGCGCCCAGCCTACTAAAAGCAACGTAAATGCCCAACCGGGGTCCCCAAGGGACCCCATGCATAGTAAATAAACATATGGATATGCATTAAAGTGTATTTTAATTATCAAACACAAGCTTAAGGTTATAGTGTTCAAAATATTTATTAAATATTTAAAAATTAACTTACAACACCTTCTGAAGAATATTAACAAAAGCAAAACAAATACTAATATGTAGGTATTATACTATTATCTCTGAGGGACCCCACCTACCTAATAGCGTTATAACCTGGCACTGCCGCGGCGTCGGCGGCTCAAACCAAACTAACACGTGCTAACACTATTTTCAAGCACATACCTAAAGGCGCAGTTGCCAGATTTTTTTTATTCCAGAAATACTAAGGAAAATACTGTACTGGGGTCCCGCAAGGACCCCGCTTAGGCATTCAAGGGTTAAAATACTTATTTTGAATCAGGCTAACTGCATTTTAAAATTTAGTTATCGCATAAACCCATTATAGGGCAAAAAAAATTTCTTTAAACATTTTAAGGCGCCTCTATCTATTTGTCTTATTTGTCTAGGGCAAATTTAAACAACTTTTTAACTTTTTTTATAGGTACTTAATAGCTTTTATTTAGTACATTGTTTTGTTTAAACTTAAATTTGCGCTAGGCAAATACGACAAAATAGTCGGCCTTAAAATCTTTCAAGAAATTTTTTTTTTTGCTATAAAATGGGTTCATACGATAACAACATTTTAAAATGCAGTTAGTCTGAATCAAAATAAGTATTTTAAATAAACTGACACAAAAGAGTAAAAAAAGATGACAAGAAAATGAATTTCCAAAAAAAAGAAAAAAATTTACATATAGATTTTTAAACAAAAATTTGGTGAGAAGCAATATTTTCTCGTATCTCTAAAAAAAATACACTTATTTCGCCAGTTTGAAACTTTGAAATGACATTTGACAGGTGTAACGCACGTCACAGGTCAAAAGTTTTAAGCGTTTGTTTTGGGTCATGTTTTAATCCCAAAAACAGATTTGCAAAAAAAAAAGCATAAAAAAATGTTCCATGTGGGTGCATGGAGACTTTTCCGCGGACACTCTATACTCTAAACATGAGTAATGAAACATGTATTTCTTATTTTCTTGAACGTCGCATTGGCACCTAAAAAGGGGTTTGAAAAATTTATATCCAAATAAATATTTTTTGACGGACATTCTGGAAACTTTGAAACTCGTCATAACTCTAATATACTTACAATAATAAATAAAACACGTATTTCTTACTTTTTCGAAAATCTGTCCCTAAAGGGGTATAAAATATTGGTCGGATTATTTTTTTAACTTGAGCATAAAAATAATATACACCACCTTAATATTTATTTATTTTGATATTCACAGACAACACAAATTTCTATTGAAAAAATATTTTTGGTAAAAAATTTCTTGAAACTCAGCATAAATACTCTAAAAACTAAAAACAAAGTCATGAAATGCTTAATATTTTATATTTTTTTAATGTCTGCTCCTAAAGGAGTGAAAAGAGGTTATGAAAGTTTATATTGGAAAAGATATTTTTTGACTTTTGTATTTAAAAATGTCAATAAATTGCTATGGTGTATTTAGATGTAAAGTCGATGGAAGGTTCAGAAACTTTGTTGATCTACGTCAGATCTGTAAATAATACTGACATTTATATTTTTAAACTCTAAAAATTATCATTTACCATTTTTGGTTTTGATGCACATAAACATGCTTTGAATTATTGAACAAATCCCGAGATAAATCCTTAAGAATCGCTATTGTTATAGTCGAGTAAACATATTTTGTCCTGACTTAATGACTTTAAGCATCTATTGGTGGACCAAATCTTTGAATACCAATAACCTTCAAAAACTAAATTAACCAAATAAAAAAATTACCATGTTGGGCCTATTTCCCCCAAAGAATTCTGTACCCCTTGCCGAAAGTTCATCTTCCAAGGGTTGAAGGGGTTCCAGCAACTCTTTTAGCCATTCCTCGGGAGTTTTTTCATCGTTACCAAAAAGACAGTGATTGAACGCAGCGACTGCAGGTCCTATTTTTTGAATAGCCTCTTTATCTTTTTCTTTAGATGCTGGTTCGGCTGGGTAGAGGGAGTTTTCAGGAAATTTTTCATCTAAGTAATTGCAGATGTCTAGACTTTCAACAATAACTTTATCTTCATCGACCAAAGCAGGCACCTTACCTAAAAATTTTCAGAAAATATATAATTAATAAAAATATTTGCCAGTATGAGAAAGAGGGATCATTGATAATGAGGCACATTGAAAATGTCATAAAGTTTGCATATTTGCCCCACAATTACGGTTGTTTTGATTGGTTTCACCAAAACTGTCAATACTTGTTAGGTACTTACATAAAGAGATAAACGCATAAGCATTTCGCGCGGCAGTAGATTATTCCGAGTCCAGCCCTGATCATAAAAAGTTGAGGTTATGTTATTTGTTTTGGGTAAATACTAAATATACCAACCTTCAGGGTGAATTTTTATATACCATTCCGGCTTGCTCATAAGATTAATGTTAACAATGTCATGAGGGATTTGTTTAGCTTTCAAAACCAACCTTGCCCTATGAGCAAATGGACAAAATTGCATAGAAAACAGACGTAAAAGCCCTTCTTTTCGTGCAGGCTCCACGGATCCTAAAATGTATAAAAGGTAATTTATACGATAGTTAAATAGGCATGTAATGTACGCATTAAAAATAATATTCATCTTACCTTTAGTTAAATGTTTAGACATGTTCTCTTCTAGCGCTAGAGTTCTTGCACTTCTTACCAAAACTAACAATTTCTGAAACCTCGAAAGGGAAATGATAAATTTCTTCAAGGTTATCTTGTCTCGTAGCCCAAGTCTACACCTTTGTGGCAATCTAGTTTGCTTTATACGTTGTTAAATAGTATTGATCTAAAATAGAACCTATATATTTATGGATCTTTTAAAATATGCAAACGTTTTTATTTAAGGAAACGTCACGTTTACGACGTTTACGTCAATAAATTGTATAGTTTCTTTCACTGACTTTCACATAGACAGGACAGGCACAGGCGTTGTTTGTAAATTTATTTTAGCGACGTCTATTATGGGCATAGGCCACAGGAAGAATTTTTGCTGTGTGCTGTGCACTGTGCAGTGTGAGATCACAGCAGGAGCTCTGCAGCACTGCAGCTGCAAGTAGCAGTTTGCAGATGCAAATAACAAAATTGAAATTCCAGAAAACGTTTATCATACTTTGCGTCTGCAAATTTGCAAAAGGTTGGAAGGTCCTGCAAACTTGCAGTTGCAGAATGTATAAAATTTGTTAAAAACTATATTTTGGGGATTTGACGGACGATGATATTGGGATTGGGGGGTAATTTACAATTTGTATCCGATTGTTATATAAAAAAAGGGAACGTTAAGAGTCAAGTTCATTAATTCATTATTGCCATGGATTTGGGCATATTTCACATATTTGCCAGGCGATATCAATAGATGTCTATCAAATAGTAAAACGGTTTAATGTGCGGTAAAGATGACGGATTTGCAAATACTTTTTGGAATGTCAAATTTCTGCAAATCATTTTGCGTCTGCAACTCCGCCATATATTTGCAGATCTGCAAAGTGCAAGTATGCATTTTCTGTAATCTCATCCTAATACCTTATATTATGCTTTCTCTGGGAGGCTTGTTTTTTGTGTTCCTTGTATCTTGTATGACATGAAACATTTTAACGATAGAATAGTTGAATTTCGTAAATCCTCTAAGCGACTGTTTAGATTATTGATGACGTGAATTATTGTGATAGATGATAATAGATGCTCTCAGAGAATTTGCGGAGCTTACATATCTCAAAAATGCTATATTTTTCGACTATACTTATATTGGTTATAGAATTATGGGTACAGCAGAATTGCCCTTTAGCAGGTACTTTCAGAGTTATATCCATAAACTTAATATTAGATACTCTTATTTTCCCCAACCTGATTAAAAGTGTGTAAGAGTGCCCAACGCCACTAACACAAGGAAAACAAGAAAGAAGAAGAGATGTGTCGTTTTAATTTGTTGGGCGGAACTGTAACAGAACGATATAATTAGCGGCACGAACCGGAGGGAAGCGAGAACGCAGTGAGTGAGTGAGTTATTAGGTACTTTCCATTTGCTTATTTTAAACAGAAAAGTAAAAAGCTTTGCTGTGTTGTTAAAGGAACGCTTCGTGAACAACTTCGTCTCGTCCGTATGGGAAGTAGAGGCATACTTAACCGCGGCAAGGAGGAGAAAAAATCTTTGCTGTGCTAAGTTAAATTTTTAAAAGCCGGATACGCTCAACTTTGCTTCTATTTAAAAGAAACTTAAAGGTACTCTGCCATCGTACATAATAAATTAAGAGCTGTTATTACTGGAACTCAATGTGTTTTCCTTTCCCTCCGGTTAGTGCCGCTATAAAATATCGTTCCGTTACCGTTTCGCCTATATAACTATTTGCCGTTATGCCGTCCACGATAATCAATCAATCAATCAAATTTTTATTTCCAAATAAAAAACATCACATCGTAATACAATGAACACAATTATAGGCACAATGAATCGTATGATCTGTGTGTGCCTTTAAACCACTATTTTTAAGAAAACTTACTAAAATGGTACTGTTTTAAGTTACATCTACCAGTTATATAAAGTTGGCAGTTTTACAAAGTTACAAAACAAGCATGTTTCAAGTCTAACCTAATGATAAAAGTTTGTATATCACAATTTAGTCGACTAGTCTAGGTAAAACATTGTTTGTTCTGTGAAAAACGATTAGACATTAACAAATTTACATTTATTTATAATTTACATATTATATTGTAAGTGACAATAAAGTTATTTATTAAAATTATACCAATTCTTTTTTTATTTACTTAATTCAAAGGTTGGTTGTATTATGTTTATACTTTCGGTCATATGAAAGTTTACAAGGAAAGTGTGAAAATGTTTGCCTTAAAGCTATGATGTAGTTGATACTGTACATAATAGTATTGTATTATTTTTAAGTGTTAAGTTGTCTTGGGAATGTTGAAGATTGGAATAATTTCATATATTCTTCCTGAGTTCAGTAAAATCCATTCATTTAGTTTGGTATTGATACTATTAGTTGTTTTACTTTTTTTAAGATTATCTGGCAATAAATTAAATACCTTTGGAAGGATGTATGATATATGCCTCTGTGTTTTAGAATACAATGTATTAGGTATATTTAGGTTGTTTTTTGTTACATTTCTTGTTTCTTTGTTGTGGTGAGTTATAGGTTGATTAAATATCTTATTTCTAAAACTAAATCTCAATATTGCTTTTATGTATAGCTGCCTAATGTTTAGGAGTCCTGAAATCCTGAATAATTCCTCAGTAGGAAAAAGTTTATTTTTAAAGTGCATTATTTTAATTATGTATTTCTAAGTAACAACTAGTGGCGCCATCACATTATCAGTGGCAGCGCCCCAGGCTGTGACTCCATAGGTTATAACTGATTCAGCCAGTGCTTGGTAATACATCTTCAAAAAACTGGTTGGTAAACCATTATCGAGCATAACAAATTAAATCTGTTCATTGGAACTCAATGCATTTTCGTTTTTCTCCGGTTCGTGCCGCTATAAAATATCGTTCCGTTGCCATTTCGTTACCGTTCCGTTCAAGAAATTAAAAGCGCCCTTAGAGCGCTTTTTTATACCTAGGATCGATTTTAGTTTTTAAAAGCAGGCAGGAGAGATTTGTAAAAAAAAATCTTCGAAAAGTAAGCGACATAACAAAATTTTGGAACCATGGGTAAAAACTCGGAAAATTGTTTTCTACCAATGCTAGTATCAGTTTACATAGCGCCTATTTGTTTCGTAAGTAGCTGAGGCATAATCCCCACAGTATAAGGCCAGATGATTAGGTTTTTTTGTTAGTCTACAACATTATAACATGTCAGCAAAGTATTAACTTTGGCGACATTATTTTAAGTGTGTGGAACCGCAGTGTGAGCTACGCTCACTTACCGCTACTATGACAGCTGATGCATGCACTTTATTTACTTGTTATACTAAATGGGACTGGACTGGTTACAGCATACCGCAATCACTTTAAAACTCAAAATTATTTTTTAAACGTTTATAATATAAAAAATGGTAATGCGTAGGTCAGGATCATAAAATTTACCTATATTCCGAGTTTGAGCCATGTCGCTTACTTATCGATTTTACTTTATCAATTATAACTGTTTATTCAATCTAAAATAGAGTCATAATCATGTTCAATATTTTGAAGTTTTAACTGAGCAACTTTCCAAAATAATTTAGGTTCAATATAAAGTTCAGAAGCAACGGGGTCCTCGCGCATCGCTTTTTTCCATTTGCGCAGTTGAGGAATCTGGCTCTCGTCAATTGGTAATTTTCCACCTAATCTCATTGCAATAGTTGTGGCTCTTTCTCCCCATGGCCACAACATGTAGTCAATCTGAAACGGGATTGGCAAAATGATTAGATTATCTGTGAAACTTATTTTTAGAATTTTAAGTAGATGTATTTATTTGGAATTGGTGACCTCGCGGTTCCGCCGGTTCCGCGTAGCCAATAAAGTTAAAGATAAAAACCTGTAGTACCTACTAAACTAGATAAATAAAAGTATTGTATTGTCTTTCTTATCTTCTTCAAATAACAGTAATTTTACCAGGAAATTTGACTGGTCATTCATTTTTACTATTTTAATTTTTACACACTGCCCGATTTGCTTGATGATTTGCCTCTAGTGGAAGGCAAAATATTTGGTTCCCCACATTTTGCTAGAAATGTTAGGAACTATTTACACCGAATCTTTAATCGCTGGATTGGTCTGTGCCAAGATGCTCCTGTTAAATGGCCACCCCGTTCCCCAGACCTTTCTCCTTTGAACTATTCAGTCTGGAGGTGTATGAAAGATTTTGTATACCTATATAGTTCCGATTTTGAGCGAGAATCATTTAATAAAAAGAATACCTATTCAAGCTGGAGAGCAGTCCAGGTTGAAAACACATATTTTTCAAAGGTTAAGATTTTCTTTAAAACGCAGCAGAATACTTACTATCTCTTTCACTGGGTAATGAATTTCATGCAATAGATGCATTGTTTTATTAACATATATTATAAATATCATAAAGAAATTTCAAAAATTGTTTGTGATAATAAACTGTTGTGATGTTCAAATATTATCTATTAGTTTTCTTTTGGCGTTTCGACAAACCCAAACAACGTAACCCTGTATTTTCAAAGTTGGCGCGCGTCGATCGCTATACGAAGTTACAGTCAGTTGGAATAATGCTGCCAACCAGTGGCGGCTCGTTAATGAAGGGCTCTGGGGCGCCGCCCTCCCTGCAATTATTTTAAACAGAATCCAAAAATACTTTACTTAAAAAACCAAAAAAGCAATGTATGTAAGCAATCCATTAAAATAATTCAAACCAAACATAGCCCTATTCCAGCGGGTAGGTTATACTAAGCGCGGGCATAATTCAAACCAAACATATAGCTCTATTCCAGCGGGCAAGCTATACTTATAGACAAGCTCGTTGCGCGCTCTCAAGATTATACTAAGCGCGGGCGACCGATTATTCGTCCCGATTCAACGCGACTTCTCGTTATGACTACGGAGGCGTGACGTCACCTACATATCGCACAACGAGGAGCTCAAAATTTTCCGCCCAGCAGCTGTTCGCGACTCGCGATTCGACCTGTCGATGCCGCTTACGTTTTGTTTATTTGTTTTGAGTTATTTATTAGTTACATTATAAAGTTGGAAAATTTCGTCTAATATGAAGGTCAGTGATTTACAGAAGGTTGTGTTTAGTTCTCTGAGCTTAAGTGAAAAACTTGATTTAAAAAGTACAGAGCGGCCACTACCAATATTGAATATAGTACCTACAAGTGCAATCAAAATGTAAAAGTAAAGCACAGTTTACGCGTAAGTTTGACAAATAAATATATAATAAAAAATCCTGTATATGCGGTTGTGAGGACAAAAATTATTATTTTTTTGTTTCGTGTGTCTTCTTTTTGACGGGGATGATAATTGGACTACAAATGGGGTGCAGGACTTAAAACATCTTTCAGAGAAAATAAAAAACATGAAAATAGTGCAAAACATCGTTATAATGTGGTAAGTTTTGAGATGGACAAACTAATATTTTAACTTGTTTAAGTAGTGCTTACGCTGATGAAATTAAAATTCACATCGAGAAAGTTAGAAAAAACAGACACGTACTTCCGAAAATAATAGACATTTAAATTTTTTTTTAATTTAAAGCCAGCGCCCCCCCTGACTCACTAGTCACAAGCCGCCACTGCTGCCAACTCAACTTAGTGGATGGCAACGTATATAAAAATTAAAACCCCATAAGTACATAGATATTTTAGTGTGTCATTTATGCAATCTTTTAATTGTTCCACTTTTATTTATAATTTATCTTGAACAAACCCTTAACTTTTATGGGTACCGAAAATAGTGATTTTGTAATGACAAATTACCATGCTGGGCTTAACTCCACCAAAAAAATTGGTTCCCCTTGCAGAAAGTTCATCTTCCAGTGGTTGAAGGACTATAATGAATTGTTTCACCCATTCTTCGGGGGTTTTTTCATCAGCTCCGATAAAGCATTTGTGGAAAATAGTTGTTACCGCACCTATTTTTTGGATAATCTCTTTGTCCTTCTGTTTAGATGCTGGTTCGACGGGATACAGGGGATTATCGGTATATTTTTCATCTAAATAGTCGCAAATATCAAGACTTTCAATTATTATTTTATCGCCATCAAGCAAGGCTGGCACCTTTCCTGAAATTACAAAAATATTCATATTTTTAATTGGCATGAACAGAAATATGAGCAATTATTTTTGTTTCGTGTTATAAACTAAGAAATGTACCTACCATAAATGAGGAGCCTGATATGTCAATATGTACAGTGTCACCAGTAAAGTCCGCATCATATGGGATTTTTTTTATTAATAGCTTTATTCAAAATTTGACTTTGGCATCAAGTTCTGCCTCGATCGAGATGAAAATTAAGCAAAAAATAGTAATCAAGTGATTCGCATTAGCTGTCAAATTTTAATTTTTTCCAAAAAATAATTCAAAAGTGGGTTAATTCTGAAAATTTTCAAAGAAAGTGGTTAGAAAAAGTTTTTTAAAATGCAGTTTCTAGACCACATGCAAAATTTCAGCTGCATAAGATAATTTTGATTTTTTACCTATATTTTGTAAATTGCACCACTTTTGCAAAATAAGTCTCAACGCAACCTACATAAAACTTCTTAGTTTTGACAAGGCTTTATTTCAGATACATTTTCTTTAAATTAGGGCCATATTAAATGTGTGTTTTTCTACAAAATCAAAATTGGGCTATTACAATTTGGTCGCATGTGATGCAAAGTTTATTTGTTTTTGACCCTGTGTATAAGGTAACTTCATAAAATAAAATAAATATTTTTGGGGGTCTGAAAGTAAAAAAAATAAAAAATAAATTAAATCGTTGAAAATAGATAAAATTTACGTTAATTTAAACTAAAATTAATGTTCCACTTAATGAACACTTTACTTTAGGTGTATTACTTTCAGACACAAACTACGTTTTGAAAAATACTTATTTTAAGAAGTTACCTTATACAGGGTCAAAAACAAATAATAAACTTTGCATCACATGCGACCAAATTTTAATAGCCCAATTTTGATTTTGTAGAAAAACACACATTTAATATGGCGCTTCTTTAAAGAAAATGTATCTGAAATAAAGCATTGTCAAAACTAAGAAGTTTTATGTAGGTTGCGTTGAGACTTATTTTGCAAAAGTGGTGCAATTTACAAAATATGGGTAAAAAAGCAAAATTATCTTATGCAGCTAAAATTTTGCATGTGGGCTAGAAACTGCATTTAAAAAAACTTTTTCCTATACCTTTTTCCGATACTTTCAGAAATATTTTTTGGAAAAAATTAAAATTTAACAGATAATGCGAATCACGTGACTACTATTTTTTTGCTTAACTTTCATCTCGATCGAAGCAGAACTTGACGCCAAAGTCAAATTTCGAATAAAGCTATTAATAAAAAAAAATCCCATATGATGCGGACTTTACGACTGGTGACACTGTATATGAAAAAAAAGTAATAAAAGTAAAAATGTTGTTTTTGACGAACCCTGTATAGTAATCGCAAATCTGATATTCGAAATTGTAGTTTTAGCACAAGCAGACGTTTTTATAAAGAATGAGTTTTTCTTCTATACCTACTAATAAAAAAGTTTTTCCTCTTCCAAACTCTATCCATGGACACACTGTATCTATACATATTTTATCGCTGTAACAAACAGGAACCTACCTTCTGGGTGTAGCTTTAAATACCATTCGGGCTTACTCATAAGATTAATATTTACAGTATCGTGAGGTATTTTCTTAGCTTCCAAAACCAACCTAGCCCTCTGTGCGTAAGGACAAAAGTGCATGGAATACAAACGTAAAAGTCCTTCGTTTCGTGGCGGTTCTACAGATCCTAAAAATAGTAATAAAGTATACATTTTTGTTCCTAACACTCTTATACTAAGAACGTTGGTATATACTATACACCAATAATCAATAATAATTATTAGATATCGAAATACAAATAATATTGATTTGTATTGACAATCCGATCTCCGATCAGATCGGATTCGACCAAAATGGACCGATACATGTCCAGTAAAGTCCAGTTAACGCTGTAGAGCAGCCTAATATAAGTTTATAATTGTAAAACTATAAAGTATTAAAGTATATAATTATAATTGTTTAAATTACATTAACTTGTGGTTTTAGAAGTTAGGTCTTTCTTTCTACAAGTCAATTAAATCTCAATCTTAATTGCAATCAATAGGTATCTGAGTGTATCTCTTTCGAATATGCTCTGCGTCTGGCCACTATTAATTGACCTATAGGGCGAATGCTTTGTCGGCGCCTGTAACGACACGATAACGATATATCGGCAAGTGTGAAAGCCGTCCCTTTACTTACATGAGATTACGCGTCCACCGGTGTCGTTGTCGTTGTCGTGTCGGTATCGTGTCGGCTAGTGTGAAAACGCCCATACTATCGACTTTATATTCTATCTTTTTTGATTGATTAAAAAAAAATAATATCAAAAATTTAGTTAGTATATTATAAAAAAATATTAAATCCTACCTTTTGCTAAGTGTTTGGGTGGCATTTTAGCGGATTTGGATTTTGAATTCGTTTTAAAACGCGGCGCTGATAAAAACTGAAATATATTAATGAGAGTTTCAAGGTTATCTTGGTCCCATCGCTTGGTGTTTAATTAGTTAAATCTAGAAACACATTTTTTATTACTTTTACAGGCGTGCGTCGATACAAACATTCGGCAGGACCGGAATAACACGCGGCGTGTATAATATGATAAAGACTAGACGTTCTTAACACGTTCGCTATACCAAGAGACTCATAATATATGAGCCACAGCAATTTTCCTCACAGACCAGCGTCTCACACTTGAGCCGTGCATGGTCCCGACTATACAGGGTCCTGCACCTTACCTCCCGTCTTCTATAGCTCACTTAGTAATTAAGTTTGAATTTTCATATTTTGCAGACCTTACCTGTATCTTGGGGCGCATTTCAGGAAAATATTTTTTTTCATACAGGGTATTCCAAAAAAGTGTGACGTCATAAGGATTTATTTTTTTAGATTACATGCCATATATTTTCTTACTTTTTTGGGTGCTTCCTATAGTTACCTACATACCCCTAAAATTTTATTAAAATCGATTTAGTATTATAGGCGAAAAAAAAAACTAAAAAATATCAGTTTTGCACCACTGCACTGGTTTTAAAAATTAATGAAAAATAAAAATAATGCCTCGTTAATAAAATTGTACAAAGGCACTTATTAAACAAGGTATAACAGTCTCGTCAACCAAGTTTGATTAATACGAATTGTACGGGGTGGGGTGTCCAAAGTTTAGTGTCAAACTTTAAAGCTATTTATTTTTCTTATTACATATCGCGCTACACCGCGATATGTTATACGGCGCTTCGGTGAAAATAATGTATGTATGTTGTCGCCGCCGCCGCCGCCGCCGTGGCTTTCGACATTTTCACATTTGCGATTTTTTTTCTCGGAAACTGTTAGAGTGGGACGATTGAAACTTTTTCAGTTTAGAGAGGAATAGTGGGGGTACGTTGTGTAAAAATTTCGAATATACAGGGTGTGCTGGAAAAAAGTTATTAAACGTCAAAGTCGAGAAATATCGGGATCTCGTTGAAATTCGATACAGGCCACAAAAATTAGTTTTTTCGATTTAAACTTTTTCGACGCGTAGGCGACCGTGGGCTACAGAACCCTATTGTTTGTGAGCGCGATCGAAAGTTTGGAAATAATTTTTTTTATTTTTTAAAAGTCAAAATTTGGTCCAAAATGGTACCTCTTGGATCGCTAATAAGTTGAATTGGGTGCATTCGATCGACATGCGGTTTGGATAATCGGTTAGGCCATCTCAAAAACTACCTTTTTCCAATATATCGTTCTATACCTAACTGGAATGGAAATTGCCGAAAATTGTAAGAAAGTGGAAATCATAAAGTTAGGCCTGATTTTTTCACGGTTTTTATTTTTTTTCGTACTGAAAACGACTTTTGATCGAAACGTTGTAAACTTTAGCGGATAGAGCTCGTCAAATTGTATTTAAGAGATATTTTTTCGTTTCTTTATCTTTAATACGGAAAAAACGGCCGCTTTTTTTTTACTATATCGACTGTAGCTTATTCAATTTTTAACAAAACCGTTTTATTTTTTTCTCAAAAAATGCGCTGATTACTTCGCAACACCTCTACATATTCAAAATCATTAAAATATATTCGCAAAATTAAGAAAAGTCGCTTTTTTGGGTGCGGAAACAGGCAATCTTTACAAATTCTAACATCATTCACTTTTGACTAAGAGTGCCTTGATATTGATGTATCTAAATTAAATTAATTCTAAAAATCCGGCTGTCAAAAATGGCGAAAAATGGGTGTTTTCAGCGTGACTTGCTAGAATAATAAGAACATTTCCAGATTTTAAATCGGGTGGAATATCTACCTTGAACCTTCTTCTAATTTTACTGACCAAAATATTTGCCCAAAATGATTCAGAAATGGTTGTAATCTCGATTTTAAAGATGGCGTTTCGACATTGATTATCCGTCGCCACATGGTAGAAGGTTATTCGACATTTCGATATTCGCGATTTTTTTTTTCGGAAACGGTTAGAGCAAAACAATTCAAACTTTCTGGACGTAGAGAGGAATAGTCGGGGCACGTTCTGGGAACAATTTCAAATATACAGGGTGTACCGGAAAAAAGTTATTAAAGTCAAAGTTAAAAAATATGTTTTTTTTTCGTTGTAGGGCGATACAGGTGGCAAAAATCATTTTAATCGATTTAAACTTTTTCGACATGTAGACGACGTTAGGCTACAAAACACTGTTGTTTGCGAACGCGATCGAAAGTTGGGAAGTAATTTTTTTGATTTTTTTAAAATCAATGTAGGGTCATATTGGATCGTTAATAAATCGAATTGGGTGCATCCAATCGACATGCGGTTTGGATAATCGGTTAGGCCATCTCAAAATCTACCTTTTTCCAATATATCGTTCTATACCTAACTGGAATGGAAATTGCCGAAAATGGTAAGAAACTGGAAACCACAGTGTAAGGCGTGATTTTTTTCTCAGTTTTTATTCCGTTTATTTTTTTTCGTACGGAAAACGATTTTTGATTGAAACGTTGTATACTTTAGCGGATAGAGCCGTCAAATTGTATTTAAGAGATATTTTTTCGTTTTTTTATCTTTAATACAGAAAAAACGGCAGCTTATGAACTTTTTCCCGTAATTTCTGTTGGCGTTACACTGGTTTGCTTAAATAATTCTGCAAGTGTCTATAATATATAACATTTTGAAATTTTTCTTGGTACACTATATCAACGGATAAAGAAGCTTTAATTTGTATTATAAGCGATCTTTAGGAAAACATATTTTGTGGCTCAAAAAAATTAATTCCTGATTTTTTTATAGGTTCCTTCACCAGAGGTTTTACTATATCGACTGTAGCTTATTCAATTTTTAACAAAACCGTTTTATTTTTTTCTCAAAATATGCGCTAATTACTTTTCAATATTCCTGCATGTCCAAACTTATCAAAATATATTCGCAAATTCTAGCAAAGTTGCTTTTTTGGGTGCGGAAACAGGCACAATTTTCAAATTCTAACACCATTCGATTTAGAAAAAGTTGGCCATGGTTTTACCACGTACGTTTTCCTGAACTTTAACTTTTATACCATCTGTCAAAAATAGGTGAAAAATGCGATTTCCAAATTGATTTTTTAGAGGAATAAGACCATTTAGATTACGTCTTTTGTGGGAAATACCTACCTTGAACCTTTATCTTTTTCGTTTGACCAAAAATAAGGGGGAAAATATCGCATTTATCCCGTACTTGTAATAATAAAAATGGCTTGCAGGAGGCATATTAACTTCAATTTTTATAGTTTTTATAATATTTGGAGAGAATTTAATGTATGAAACACCTGTCTTGGACCTTTTTCTTTGCGGTTGACCAAAAATAATTGAAAAAAGTGTATTATTTGTGTGTGTCTTCAATACTCAACGTTCTATGTAATATCGAATACGTCATTAATATCCTATTTACCACAAATCACTCTCTAAGCTTCGGTAGCGTAGTAGTAGAGGCTGTTGATTTTGGAGACGAAGGTCGAGGGTTCAAACCCCACTGTTTTTTTTTCTTTTTTTTAAAGTTTTTTTTTTTAATGTCGTTATTTAGGTACTGAAAATTTTTTAAATTTTGGATTCTTACAGCTATAATAATCTATACGAAAAAGCTAAAAAAAAATTACACTTACCTGTCAAAATCTGACAGCTGTAGTATAGAACTTTGTTATTTAGGTACTGAATTTTTTTTAAATTTCGGATTCTTACAGCTATAATCCTAGATACAAGAAAAGCTTAAAAAAAAATTGATATTTACCTGTCGAAATGACAGCTGTCGTATAGAACTTTGTTATTTAGGAACTGAGAAATTTTTTAATTTAGGATTCTTACAGCTATAACCCTCGTTACAAAAAATCTAAAAAAAAATTGACACTTACCTGTCAAAATTTGACAGCTATCGTATAAAACTGTGTTATTTAGGTACTGACAAATTTTTAAATTTAGGATTCTTACAGCTATAACCCTCGTTACAAAAAATCTAAAAAAAAAATTGACACTTACCTGTCAAAATTTGACAGCTATCGTATAGAACTTTGTTATTTAGGGACCTAATAATTTTATAATTTCGGACTCTTACAGCTATAACTCTCTTTACGAAAAAGCAAAAAAAAAATTGACACTTAACTGTCAAAATTTGACAGCTATCGTATAGAACTTTTAAAGAGCACCTATATGGCGCCGTCTCAGAAAACTACCTATCTATACGAGAAAACGGAAATTTTGCACCATAGTGTAGTTTTGGTCAGTTGTTATAATGACAATTTGGCGATATGTTTTCCCTTCACGTTCCGCAGGAAGGTGAGGCAAAAAAAGCAATAGAAAACATAGAAAAAAGAAACTAAGAAAAATACTTTTTAAATAAAATTTTTTAGTACTAATAATAGATGCACTCTCGGCTGACGATTAGCGATATGTACCCAGTCTAGTATTATATACGTCTCTTCCGCGCGGAATCTCGAAAACCCCGATCGGCTCTTGAACAATTTCGTCTATGTAAGACATTTTCACATTTGGGATTTCTTTTCTCGGAAACGGTAAGAGTGGGACGATTGAAACTTTTTCAGTTTAGAGAGGAATAGTGGGGGTACAATGTGTAAAAATTTTGAATATACAGGGTGTACGGGAAAAAAGTTATTAATTTTTAAAGTTGATAATTATCGGAGTCTCGTTGTCATTCGGTACAGGCCACAAAAATTAGTTTTTTCGATTCAAACTTTTTCGACGCGTAGACGACCGTAGGCTACAGACCCCTATTGTTTGTGAGCGCGATCGAAAGTTTGGAAATAATTTTTTAAATTTTTTCAAAGTTAAATATGGGACTAAACAGGTACCTATTGAATCGTTAATAAGACGAATTGGGTCAATCAGATCGATATTCGGTTTGGATAATCCTTTAGGCAATTATTAAAGGTTGCTAACAAATGGTTTTGTAAAAAGTATGAAATAAAATAAACGAATTGGAAGAGTGCCGTGCCGGAAGGGCTCGGCAAAATAAGCTTTTGAACTAATTTATCAGCTATCAATGTAAGAATAGTTTCTTTACTTATGTTTAAATTGATTGAATACATATTTTTATAGGACACACTTGGAAATTATATTCCACATTGATACGTTTGCTGTGCGATTTAAAAAAAAGCCGGTGCTGATGGGTTCAATGTTAATATCAATATCATAATATTAAATATCATATATTTCCGTAACGAAAAGTCGTAGCGAATCGAGCGAGACGGCATTGGAAACGGAACATCGAGCAGTATACGATGCCGTCTTCAAAGACTACCTATCTATACAAGAAAACGGAAATTTTGCACCCGTTATTTTTATTTTTTAGTTTTTGTCAGTTGTTATAATGACAATTTGGCGATATGTTTCCCCTTCACGTTCCGCAGGAAGGTGAGGCAAAAAAAGCAACAATGTATATAACTAATAAGTAGCATCTTTATGAGATCTTCACTTTAAGTTCTTAGACATTTTTTGTAGGTCTTATAGTTTTTGAGATATGGAATTAAAAGTGGTTTTCATGTATTTGCCAATATCTCGAAACTGATAGAACTTAGATAGAAACTCTTTAAATAAAAAAGTTGCCTTTTTCTATTGTCCAGATAAAACTTTATAGTAACTTTTGTTCCAAAGGCCGTAATAAGGGACGTATTGAGGAAACTGTGAAAACCGACCAAAAAATCAGAGTTTTCTGGATTTTTTTTTTTAATTCATAGAATTGTTATTTATCACATTTTCTTCGCTATTTTCGGGTTTTACGTTATTTTTTATGAAAATGTACCGAAAAATTGACTTATTTGCAAATTTTAAATTTTGGCATTTTTTCCATGTATATGCTCAGGAAAATGCTATGAAATCCATGAAAGACCATTTTCCTCGGAAACTGAAAGAGATACGGCAACAATGTATATAACTAATAAGTAGCATCCTTAAGAGATCTTTACTTTAAGTTCTTAGAAATTTTTTGTAGGTATTATAGTTTTTGAGATATGGAATTAAAAGTGGTTTTCATATATTAGCCAATATCTCGAAACTGATAAAGCTTAGATAGAACCTCTTCAAATAAAAAAGTTGCCTTTTTCTATGGTCCAGATAAAAGGTTATATTGCTTTCTATTCTAAAAGCGATAATAAGGGACGTATTGGCTCGGCACAATAATATTTCTACAAATTTATTAGCTGATAATTGATAGCTTCCATGTAAAAATAATTTTTTGCTTATGTTTTAATCGATTGAATACTTACATATTTTTATAGAGCAAATATGGAAAGTATATCCCACATTGCACAAAGGTGTGCGAGTTTAAAGAGCACCTATACGGCGCCGTCTCAGAAAACTACCTATCTATACGAGAAAACGGAAATTTTGCACCATTGTGTAGTTTTGGTCAGTTGTTATAATGACAATTTGGCGATATGTTTTCCCTTCACGTTCCGCAGGAAGGTGAGGCAAAAAAAGCAATAGTAAATAGAAAAAAAGAAAAGAAAAGTATTTTTTTATTGTAAATTTTTGTAAATCTTTTTAGTACTAATATTAGATGCACTCTCGGCTGACGATTAGCGATATGTACCCAGTCTAGTATTATATACGTCTCTTCCGCGCGGAATCTCGAAAACCCCGATCAGCTCTTGAACAATTTCGTCTATGTAAGACACTTTCACAGTTGCGATTTTTTTTTCTCGGAAACGGTTAGAGTGGGACGATTGAAACTTTTAGGGTTTAGATAGGAATAGTGGGGGTACGTTGTGTAAAAATTTCTAATATACAGGGTGTGCCGAAAAAAAGTTATTAATTTTTAAATTCGAGAAATATCGGGATCTCGTTGGTATTCGATACAGGTTGTAAAAATGAGTTTTTTTGATTTAAACTTTTTCGGCGCATAGACGACCGTCGGCTACAGAAGCCTATTGTTTGCCAAGGCGATCGGAAGTTGGGAAGTCAATTTTCTGATTTATTTTAAATCAATGTAGGAGCATGTTGGATCGATAATAAATCGAATTGCGTGCGTCCCACATATTTTTGGTTTGGAGATTCGCTTAGGTCATCTCAAATACTACTTTTTTCAAATATATTGTTCTAATTGACACTTACCTGTCAAAATTTGACAGCTATGGTATAAAACTTTGTTATTTAGGAACTGAAAAAATTTTCAATTTAGGATTCTTACAGTAGTAACTCTCGCTACGAAAAAGCTAAAAAAAAATTGAAACTTACCTGTCAAAATCTGACAGCTGTCGTATAAAACTTTGTTATTTAGATACTGACATTTTTTTAAATTTCGGATTCTTACATCTATAATGCAAGATACAAGAAAAGCTTTAAAAAAAAATTACAGTTACCTGTCAAAATGACAGCTGTCGTATAAAACTTTTAAAGAGCACCTATATGGCGCCGTCTCAGAAAACTACCTATCTATACGAGAAAACGGAAATTTTGCACCATTGTGTAGTTTTGGTCAGTTGTTATAATGACAATTTGGCGATATGTTTTCCCTTCACGTTCCGCAGGAAGGTGAGGCAAAAAAAGCAATAGTTAATAGAAAAAAAGAAAAGAAAAGTATTTTTTTATTGTAAATTTTTGTAAATTTTTTTTTAGTACTAATATTAGATGCACGCTCGACTGACGATTAGCGATATGTACCCAGTCTAGTTAACATATCGCTTTCCGCGATATGTTATTCGTCGCCTTCACGCGGAATCACGGCAACCCCGACTGCTTCCCGAAAATTTTGCACTATATCGTCTGCTTCATTTGAAATATGTGCGTATGTTGTCCGTGTCGGCGGCGTCGGCGTCGGCGTCGTCAGTTTCGACATTTTCACATTTGCGATTTTTTTTCTCGGAAACGGTTAATGTGAGACAATTGAAACTTTTTGGGTTTACAAAGGAATAGTGGGGGTACGTTGTGTGAAAATTTCGAATATACAGGGTGTGCCGGAAAAAAGTTATTAATTTTTAAAGTCGAGAAATATCGGGATCTCGTTGGCATTCAATACAGGCCACAAAAATTAGTTTTTTCGATTTAAACTTTTTCGACGCGTAGACGACCGTGGGCTACAGAACCCTATTGTTTGTGAGCGCGATCGAAAGTTTGGAAGTAATTTTTTTTATTTTTTAAAAGTCAAAATTTGGTCCAAAATGGTACCTCTTGGATCGCTAATAAGTTGAATTGGGTGCATTCGATCGACATGCGGTTTGGATAATCGGTTAGGCCATCTCAAAAACTACCTTTTTCCAATATATCGTTCTATACCTAACTAGAATGGAAATTGCCGAAAATTGTAAGAAAGTGGAAATCATAAAGTTAGGCCTGATTTTTTCACGGTTTTTATTTTTTTTCGTACTGAAAACGACTTTTGATCGAAACGTTGTAAACTTTAGCGGATAGAGCTCGTCAAATTGTATTTAAGAGATATTTTTTCGTTTCTTTATCTTTAATACGGAAAAAACGGCAGCTTTTTTTTTACTATATCGACTGTAGCTTATTCAATTTTTAACAAAACCGTTTTATTTTTTTCTCAAAAAATGCGCTGATTACTTCGCAACACCTCTACATATTCAAAATCATTAAAATATATTCGCAAAATTGAGAAAAGTCGCTTTTTTGGGTGCGGAAACAGGCAATCTTTACAAATTCTAACATCATTCACTTTTGACTAAGAGTGCCTTGATATTGATGTATCTAAATTAAATTAATTCTAAAAATCCGGCTGTCAAAAATGGCGAAAAATGGGTGTTTTCAGCGTGACTTGCTAGAATAATAAGAACATTTCCAGATTTTAAATCGGGTGGAATATCTACCTTGAACCTTCTTCTAATTTTACTGACCAAAATATTTGCCCAAAATGTTTCAGAAATGGTTGTAATCTCGATTTTAAAGATGGCGTTTCGACATTGATTATCCGTCGCCACATGGTAGAAGGTTATTCGACATTTCGATATTCGCGATTTTTTTTTTCGGAAACGGTTAGAGCAAAACAATTCAAACTTTCTGGACGTAGAGAGGAATAGTCGGGGCACGTTCTGGGAACAATTTCAAATATACAGGGTGTACCGGAAAAAAGTTATTAAAGTCAAAGTTAAAAAATATGTTTTTTTTTCGTTGTAGGGCGATACAGGTGGCAAAAATCATTTTAATCGATTTAAACTTTTTCGACATGTAGACGACGTTAGGCTACAAAACACTGTTGTTTGCGAACGCGATCGAAAGTTGGGAAGTAATTTTTTTGATTTTTTTAAAATCAATGTAGGGTCATATTGGATCGTTAATAAATCGAATTGGGTGCATCCAATCGACATGCGGTTTGGATAATCGGTTAGGCCATCTCAAAATCTACCTTTTTCCAATATATCGTTCTATACCTAACTGGAATGGAAATTGCCGAAAATGGTAAGAAACTGGAAACCACAGTGTAAGGCGTGATTTTTTTCTCCGTTTTTATTCCGTTTATTTTTTTTCGTACGGAAAACGATTTTTGATTGAAACGTTGTATACTTTAGCGGATAGAGCCGTCAAATTGTATTTAAGAGATATTTTTTCGTTTTTTTATCTTTAATACAGAAAAAACGGCAGCTTATGAACTTTTTCCCGTAATTTCTGTTGGCGTTGCACTGGTTTGCTTAAATAATTCTGCAAGTGTCTATAATATATAACATTTTGAAATTTTTCTTGGTACACTATATCAACGGATAAAGAAGCTTTAATTTGTATTATAAGCGATCTTTAGGAAAACATATTTTGTGGCTCAAAAAAATTAATTTATGATTTTTTTATAGGTTCCTTCACCAGAGGTTTTACTATATCGACTGTAGCTTATTCAATTTTTAACAAAACCGTTTTATTTTTTTCTCAAAATATGCGCTAATTACTTCTCAATATTCCTGCATGTCCAAACTTATCAAAATATATTCGCAAATTCTAGCAAAGTTGCTTTTTTGGGTGCGGAAACAGGCACAATTTTCAAATTCTAACACCATTCGATTTAGAAAAAGTTGGCCATGGTTTTACCACGTACGTTTTCCTGAACTTTAACTTTTATACCATCTGTCAAAAATAGGTGAAAAATGCGATTTCCAAATTGATTTTTTAGAGGAATAAGACCATTTAGATTACGTCTTTTGTGGGAAATACCTACCTTGAACCTTTATCTTTTTCGTTTGACCAAAAATAAGGGGGAAAATATCGCATTTATCCCGTACTTGTAATAATAAAAATGGCTTGCAGGAGGCATATTAACTTCAATTTTTTAGTTTTTATAATATTTGGGGAGTATTTAATGTATGAAACACCTGTCTTGGACCTTTTTCTTTGCGGTTGACCAAAAATAATTGAAAAAAGTGTATTATTTGTGTGTATCTTCAATACTCAACGTTCTATGTAATATCGAATACGTCATTAATATCCTATTTACCACAAATCACTCTCAAAGCTTCGATAGCGTAGTAGTAGAGGCTGTTGATTTTGGAGACGAAGGTCGTGGGTTCAAACCCCAGTGTTTTTTTTTCTTTTTTTTTCTTTTTTTTTTAATGTCGTTATTTAGGTACGGAAAATTTTTTAAATTTTGGATTCTTACAGCTATAATAATCTATACGAAAAAGCTAAAAAAAAATTACACTTACCTGTCAAAATCTGACAGCTGTAGTAAAGAACTTTGTTATTTAGGTACTGAAATTTTTTTAAATTTCGGATTCTTACAGCTATAATCCTAGATACAAGAAAAGCTTAAAAAAAACTTGATATTTACCTGTCAAAATGACAGCTGTCGTATAGAACTTTGTTATTTAGGAATTGAGAAATTTTTTAATTTAGTATTCTTACAGCTATAACCCTCGTTACAAAAAATCTAAAAAAAATCTAAAAAAAAATTGACACTTACCTGTCAAAATTTGACAGCTATCGTATAAAACTGTGTCATTTAGGTACTGACAAATTTTTAAATTTAGGATTCTTACAGCTATAACCCTCGTTACAAAAAATCTAAAAAAAAATTGACACTTACCTGTCAAAATTTGACAGCTATCGTATAGAACTTTGTTATTTAGGGACCTGATAATTTTATAATTTCGGACTCTTACAGCTATAACTCTCGCTACGAAAAAGCTAAAAAAAAATTGACACTTAACTGTCAAAATTTGACAGCTATCGTATAGAACTTTGTTATTTAGGTACTGAAAATTTTTTCAATTTGGGATTCTTACAGCTATAATCCTCGTTACGAAAAAACTTTTAAAAAATTGACACTTACCTGTCAAAATTTGACAGCTGTCGTATGGAACTTTGTTATTTAATCACTGAAAAATTTTTAAATTTCGGATTTGTACAGCTATAATCCTCTATATGAAAAAAGATTAAAAAAATTTACACCCGCCTGTCATAATTTGACAGCTGTCGTATAGAACTTTGTTATTTGGGTACTGAAAAATTTTTAAATTTAGGATTATTACAGCTTTAACCCTCGCTACGAAAAAAGTTTAAAGAAATTGACACTTACCTGTCAAAATTTGACAGCTGTCGTATAAAAGTTTGTTATTTAGGTACTAAAAAATTTTTAATTTCAGATTCGTATAGCTACAATCCTCTATATGAAAAAAGCTTAAAAAAATTTACACCCGCCTGTCATAATTTGACAGCTGTAGTATAGAACTTTGTTATTTAGGTAGGTATTGATTTTTTTTTAATTTCAGATTCTTACAGCTATAACTCTCGCTACGAAAAAGCTAAAAAAAATTACACTTACCTGTCAAAATTTGACAGCTGTCGTAAAAAACTTTTTTATTTAGGTACCTGAAAATTTTTTAATTTCGAATTCTTACAGCTATAACCCTCGCTACGAAAAAGCTAAAAAAAATGACACTTACCTGTCAAAGTGACAGCTCTCGTATAATTAAACGAACGAACTAGAACAGTGCCGTGCCCGAAGGGCTCGGCACAATAATATTTCTATAAATTTATTAGCTGATAATTGATGGCTTCCATGTAAGAATAATTTTTTCCTTATGTTTTAATCGATTGAATACTTACATATTTTTATAGAGCAAATATGGAAAGTATATCCCACATTGCACAAAGGTGTGCGAGTTTAAAGAGCACCTATACGGCGCCGTCTCAGAAAACTACCTATCTATACGAGAAAACGGAAATTTTGCACCAGTGTGTAGTTTTGGTCAGTTGTTATAATGACAATTTGGCGATATGTTTTCCCTTCACGTTCCGCAGGAAGGTGAGGCAAAAAAAGCAATAGTAAATAGAAAAAAAGAAAAGAAAAGTATTTTTTTATTGTAAATTTTTGTAAATCTTTTTAGTACTAATATTAGATGCACTCTCGGCTGACGATTAGCGATATGTACCCAGTCTAGTATTATATACTACATACTACATTTTAAATAAATTGTCGTCGTCAGTTTCGACATTTTCACATTTGCGATTTCTTTTCTCGGAAACGGTAAGAGTGGGACGATTGAAACTTTTTCAGTTTAGAGAGGAATAGTGGAGGTACGTTGTGTGAAAATTTCGAATATACAGGGTGTGCCGGAAAAAAGTTATTAATTTTTAAAGTCGATAATTATCGGATTCTCGTTGGGATTCGATACAGTTCGTAAAAATGAGTTTTTTTGATTTAAACTTTTTCGACGCGTAGACGACCGTGAGCTACAGAACCCTATTGTTTGTGAGCGCGATCGAAAGTTTGGAAGTAATTTTTTTGATTTTTCTAAAGTTGAAAAATGATCAAAAATGGTACCTCTTGGATCGCTAATAAGTCGAATTGGGTGCATCCGATCAACATTCGGTTTTGATAATCGTTTAGGCTATCTCAAAAACTACCTTTTTCCAATATATCGTTCTATACCTAACTGGAATGCAAATGATCAAAAATTGTAAGAAACTGGAAAGCGTGATTTTTTCGCAGTTTTTATTTTTTTCGTACGGAAAACGACTTTTGATCGAAACGTTGTATACTTTAGCGGATAGAGCTCTTCAAATTGTATTTTAAAGATATTTTTTGTTTCTTTATCTTTAATACGGAAAAAACGACAGCCTATGAATTTTTTCCAGTAATTTCTGTTGGCGTCGCACTGGTTTGTTAAATACTTCTGCAAGTGTCTATAAATATAACTTTTTGAATTTTTTCTTGATCCACCATATCAATCGATAAACAAGCTTAAGTTTGCATAGTAAACGCGCTCTGAAAAAACATCATTTGTGGCTCAAAAAAATTAATTTATAATTTATTTTTTTTTTATCAAGAGATATTTTTATCCGACGTTTTACTATATCGACTAGCTTATTCAATTTTTAACAAAACCGTTTTATTTTTTTCCAAAAGACGCGCTGATTTATTCTCAACACCTCTACATATCCAAACTTATTAAAATATATTCGTAAGTTTAAGAAAAATCGAGTTTTTGAGTGCGGAAACAAGCAAAATTTGCAAATTCTAATACCATTCAATTTTGACTAGAGTGCTTTGACTGCTTTGGTTAATGTAAGTAAATTAATTCTAAAAAACCGGCTGTCAAAAATGGCGAAAAATTGGTGTTTTGAGCTTGACTTGCTAGACTAATAAGAAGATTTCCAGATTTTAAATCGGATGGAATATCTACCTTGAACCTTCTTCTAATTTTATTGACCAAAATATTTGCCAAAATGTTTCAGAAATAGTTGTAATCTCGATTTTAAAGATGACGTTCCGACATTGAAAATGCATCGCCACGTGGTGGGAGGCTGTTCGATATTTCGATATTCGCGAATTTTTTTCTCGGAAACGGTTAGAGCAAAACGATAAAAAATTTCTGGACGTAGAGAGGAATAGTAGGGGCACGTTCTGGGAACAATTTCCAATATACAGGGTGTACCGGAAAAAAGTTATTTAAGTCAAAGTTGAAAAATATGTTTTTTTTTCGTTGTAGCGCGATACAGGTGGCAAAAATCATTTTAATCGATTTAAACTTTTTTGGCATGTAGACGATGTTGGGCTACAAAACACTGTTGTTTGCGAACGCGATCGAAAGTTGGAAAGTCAATTTTTTGATTTTTTTAAAAATCAATGTAGAGTCATGTTGGATCGTTAATAAATCGAATTGGGTGCGTCTAACACACTTTTGGTTTGGAGATTAGCTTAGGTCATCTTAAATACTACTTTTTTTCAAATATATTTTTCTATACCTACCGGTAATAAAAAGGGTGCAAATTATAAAAAAGTAAGAATTACTATTTAAGAAACGATTCTTTTACGGTTATCGTTGTTTTTCGTACGAAAAACAACTTTTGATCGAAATGTTATATATTATAGTATTTGTAGAATTATACCGTTTTAATCCTAAATTGAAAATTAACTGTCAAAATAACAGCTGTCGTATAGAACTTTGTTATTTGGGAACTGAAAAAATTTTCAATTTAGGATTCTTACAGCTTTAATCCTCGTTACGAAAAAGCTAAAAAAAAAATTGACACTTAACGGTCAAAATCTTACAGCTGTCGTATAAAACTTTGTTATTTATTAACTGAAATTTTTTTCAACTTAGGATTCTTACAGCTATAGCCCTCGCTATGAAAAAGGTTAAAAAAAATTGACGCTTACCTGTCAAAATTTGACAGCTGTTGTGTAGAACTTTGTTACCTCTGAAATTTTTTTAAATTTTGGACTCTTACAGCTATACTCTCAGATACAAAAAAAAGCTTTAAAAAACTTGACTTTTACCTGTCAAAATGGTAGCTGTCGTATAAAACTTTCTTATTTACCAAAATAATCATAAATATGATTGAATTTCAGATTCTTACAGCGTCAATCATCAGTACGAAACAAACGAACTTGAGCAGTAAAAAATTACACATACTTATATTTTTATTGCGACCTGAGTTGTGAAGAAATTACACATATTTTATTGAACACGAATCGAAGTGCTTAACAGTTAGGGCTTGCTAACAAATGGTTTTGTCAAAAGTATAAAATTAAATGAACGAACTCGAGCAGTGCCGTGCCCGAAGGGCTCGGCACAATAATATTTCCACAAATTTATTAGCTGATAATGTGATAATGAAATATGAAAAGTATATCCCACATTGCACAAAGGTGTGCGAGTTTAAAAGCACCTATAAATGTCCATATCAATATCATAATATTAAATAACATATATTTCAGTAATGAAAAGTCGTAGCGAATCGAGCGAGACGGCAATGGAAATAGGACGTCGAGCAATATACGATGCCGTCTTCAAAAACTACCTATCTATACGAGAAACCGGAAATTTTGCATCCGTTTTTTTATTTTTTATTTTTTGTTAGTTGTTATAATGACAATTTAGCGATATGTTTCCCCTTCACGTTCCGCAGGAAGGTGAGGTAAAAAAAAGCAATAGTAAATAGAGAAAAGGAAAAGAAAATAATTTTTTTAGTACTAATATTAGATGCACTCTCGGCTGACGATTAGCGATATGTACCCAGTCTAGTATTATATACGTCTCTTCCGCGCGGAATCTCGAAAACCCCGATCAGCTCTTGAACAATTTCGTCTATGTAAGACATTTTCACAGTTGCGATTTTTTTTTCTCGGAAACGGTTAGAGTGGGACGATTGAAACTTTTAGGGTTTAGATAGGAATAGTGGGGGTACATTGTGTAAAAATTTCGAATATACAGGGTGTGCCGAAAAAAAGTTATTAATTTTTAAAGTGGAGAAATATCGGGATCTCGTTGGCATTCGACACAGGTCGTAAAAATGAGTTTTTTTGATTTAAACTTTTTCGGCGCATAGACGACCGTCGGCTACAGAAGCCTATTGTTTGCCAAGGCGATCGGAAGTTGGGAAGTCAATTTTCTGATTTTTTTTAAATCAATGTAGGGGCATGTTGGATCGATAATAAATCGAATTGCGTGCGTCCCACATATTTTTGGTTTGGAGATTCGCTTAGGTCATCTCAAATACTACTTTTTTCAAATATATTGTTCTAATTGACACTTACCTGTCAAAATTTGACAGCTATGGTATAAAACTTTGTTATTTAGGAACTGAAAAAATTTTCAATTTAGGATTCTTACAGTAGTAACTCTCGCTACGAAAAAGCTAAAAAAAAATTGAAACTTACCTGTCAAAATCTGACAGCTGTCGTATAAAACTTTGTTATTTAGATACTGAAATTTTTTTAAATTTCGGATTCTTACATCTATAATGCAAGATACAAGAAAAGCTTTAAAAAAAAATTACAGTTACCTGTCAAAATGACAGCTGTCGTATAAAACTTTTAAAGAGCACCTATATGGCGCCGTCTCAGAAAACTACCTATCTATACGAGAAAACGGAAATTTTGCATCATTGTGTAGTTTTGGTCAGTTGTTATAATGACAATTTGGCGATATGTTTCCCCTTCACGTTCCGCAGGAAGGTGAGGCAAAAAAAGCAATAGAAAACATAGAAAAAAGAAACTAAGAAAAATACTTTTTAAATACAAATTTTTAGTACTAATAATAGATGCACTCTCGGCTGACGATTAGCGATATGTACCCAGTACGATTTTATGAATTTTTAAAAAAATACCAAAAATCTAATATTTCTGCCAGTTTTTACATTTTCCTCAATACGTCCCTTACTATCGCTTTTAGAATAGAAATTAATATAACTTTTTATATGGAGAATAGAAAAAGGCTACTTTTTTATTTAAAAAGTATTTATCTAAGTTTTATCAGTTCCGAGATATTGCCAAATATATGAAAACCACTTTTAATTCCATATCTCAAAAACTATAAGACCTACAAAAAATTACTAAGAACTTAAAGTGAAGATCTCATAAGGATGCTACTTAATAGTTATATACATTGTTGCCATATCTCTTATACTTTCCGAGGAAAATGTTACCTTATTGATTTCATCAAATTTTCATGACTATAGGTACATGAAAAAATTTCAAAAATTTAAAATTCGAAAATATGACAACTTTTCTATAAATCTTCATCGAAAATAACGTAAAACTCACAAATAGCAAAGAAAATATACAAAATAACGTTTTTATGAATTTTTTAAAGAAAATCAAAAATTATACGTAATTGATAAGACCATCCTTGGTTGTAAAAAAACTATGCCTAATCTTTGGTTGTGAAAAAACTGTGCCTAAACTTTGGTTGTGAAAAAACTATGGCTAATCTTTGTTTGTTATAAAACTATGCCTAATCTTTGGTTGTGAAAAAACGATGCCTAAACTTTGGTTGTGAAAAAACTATGCCCAATCTTTGGTTGTGAAAAAACTATGCCATAATATTTGTTTGTCATAAGACTATGCCAAAATCTTTGTTTGTCATAAGACTATGCCATAATCTTTGTTTGTCAGAAGACTATGCCTTAAACTTTGTTTGTCATAAGACTATGCCATAATATTTGTTTGTCATAAGACTATGCACTAATGTTTGTTTGTCATAAGACTATGCCAAAATCTTTGTTTGTCATAAGACTATGCCTTAAACTTTGTTTGTCATAAGACTATGCCTTAAAATTTGTTTGTCATAAAAATATACATAATCTTTGGTTGTTATAAAACTATGCCATAATATTTGTTTGTCATAAGACTATGCCAAAATCTTTAAATGTCATAAGACTATGCCATAATCTTTGTTTGTCAGAAGACTATGCCTTAAACTTTGTTTGTCATAAGACTATGCCATAATCTTTGTTTGTCATAAGAATATGCCTTAAAATTTGTTTGTCATAAAAATATACATAATCTTTGGTTGTTATAAAACTATGCCATAATATTTGTTTGTCATAAGACTATGCACTAATGTTTGTTTGTCATAAGACTATGCCAAAATCTTTGTATGTCATAAGACTATGCCTTAAACTTTGTTTGTCATAAGACTATGCCATAATCTTTGTTTGTCATAAGACTATGCCATAATATTTGTTTGTCATAAGACTATGCCGTAATCTTTGTTTGTCATAAGACTATGCCTTAAAATTTGTTTGTCATAAAAAATATGCCATAATCTTTGTTTGTCATAAGACTATGCCATAATCTTCACCGATCTTTGGTTGTGAAAAAACTATGCATAATCTTTGATTGTTAAAAAACTATGCATAATCTCTGTAGTAATAATGATAATATTGTGTGAAATAACTAAGTACGTCGTAAAACATATAACGCAACATGAAAATGTACTTTATACCGCCGTTAGGCGGTATGACCCCACAAATAAAACTATACATATAGGTGGACAAAGAGATTGCAATATGGCCGACAGACGAGCGAGGCGGCATTGGAAACGGGACGTTGAGCACTATACGGCACCGCCTCCGAAAACTACCTATCTATACGAGAAAATGGAAATTTTGCACCATTGTCTAGTTTTGGTCAGTTGTTATAATGACAATTTGGCGATATGTTTCCCCTTCACGTTCCGCAGGAAGGTGAGGCAAAAAAAGCAATAGTAAATAGAAAAAAAGAAAAGAAAAGTATTTTTTTATTGTAAATTTTTTTTTAGTACTAATATTAGATGCACTCTCGGCTGACGATTAGCGATATGTACCCAGTCTAGTATTATATACGTCTCTTCCGCGCGGAATCTCGAAAACCCCGATCAGCTCTTGAACAATTTAAGACATTTTCACAGTTGCGATTTTTTTTTCTCGGAAACGGTTAGAGTGGGACGATTGAAACTTTTAGGGTTTAGATAGAAATAGTAAGGGTACGTTGTGTAAAAATTTCGAATATACAGGGTGTGCCGAAAAAAAGTTATTAAACCCCAAACTCGAAAAATATCGGATTCTCGTTGAAATTCGACACAGGTCGTAAAAATAAGTTTTCTCGATTTAATTTTTTTCGACGCGTAGACGACCGTCGGCTACAGAAGCCTATTGTTTATTAAGGTAATCGAATGTTGGGAAGTCAATTTTTTGATTTTTTTTAAAATCAATGTAGGGACATGTTGAATCGTTAATAAATCGAATTGGGTTCGTCCCACATATTTTTGATTTGGATATTCGTTTAGGTCATCTCAAATACTATTTTGGATCATAAAAAAAACTACAATAAAAAGTTTTTTTTTTGTTTCTTTATCTTTAATAAGGCAATAATATTCTATATTGTTTTCAAAGTGGTCGGTGGCCTAGTGGTATATATTAGATTACGACTTTTGGTCACGATGATCCCGGGTTCAATTCCAGGCGCGTTATTTAATTTTTTTAATATTTCGTTATTTAGGTAGGTAGGTACTGAAAGTCTTTTAAATTTTGGATTCTTACAGCGGCAATCCTCGGTACGAAAAAAATCAACTAGGTTTGTGAAGAAACTAAATTTATTTTTAACACGAATTGAAATGTTTCAAAATTAGAGGTTGCTAACAAATGGTTTTGTCAAAAGTATAAAATGAAACGAATGAACTCCAACAGTGCCGTGCACAAAGGGCTCGGCACAATAAAATTTTCACCAATTTATCAGCTATCTATGTAAGAATAGTTAATATCATATATTTCAGTAATGAAAAGTCGTAGCGAATCGAGCTAGACGGCATTGTAAATAGGACGTCGACCACTATACGATGCCGTCTCCAAAAACTACCTATCTATACGAGAAACAGGAAATTTTGCACCCGTTTTTTTATTTTTTAGTTTTTGTCAGTTGTTATAATGACAATTTGGCGATATGTTTCTCCTTCACGTTCCGCAGGAAGGTGAGGTATAAAAAGCAATAGTAAATAGAGAAAAGAAAAAGAAAATTATTTTTTTAGTACTAATATTAGATGCACTCTCGGCTGACGATTAGCGATATGTACCCAGTCTAGTTTCAAATAGGAACCCCTGTATCATTTTATGTCATTCGATGCAGAATTAAAATTCAAACATTTTTCCTAATTGCAACCCTATCGCAATTTCTAATGCATCAAGACTTATTTGCAGAAAACTCATTTTATCAACTATTCCAATAGTCATAACTATGAATAAATATCGAAGGTGGCTTTGAAAAACAATTTATTGGTATTAATAGTATATTAAAGTACGAGTTTCATAAGAAGCGGTTTTAGCGCCCGCGTCTATTTTAAAAAACGAGCCACGAAGTGGCGAGTTTTTTCATTGACACGGGCGCTGAAACGCCTTATGAAACATGTGCTTTATACATTTTTTTTCTATTTCACCTTTTATAATCAAGAAAAATACATTTTAAAAAGAAAATAAATCCTTCAAATTTTGTAAATTTTTATGTCTAAATTTTATGTTGGTAATACTATTTTTTATCATAGGAGCCTCTGGACAACAAAAATTATTTTGCAAACTGTCATTTTTTGATTTATTGACCCATTTACAGGGCCTATACTCTTTATCACGTATATAAACCCACTGCTTAGTGAGGTGGAAACGGGTGGAACAATGCTATCCTATGCAGATGATACGGTTTTGGTGTTTGGTGGTGATTCCTGGGACGGCGTTAAAGACATTGCGGAGAGGGGTCTGGAATTGGTAAAAAATTGGTTTGACTCTTTCCAGCTCTCACTTAATCTAAAAAAAACTAATTTTATTGCTTTCTCACCAACCGAAAAAAATAGACCTAACTATAGTAAATTGCATGTAAGTGAGAGCTTGATACAGAGCACCAACCATATTAAATATCTGGGAGTCATTGTTGACTGCCATTTAAAGTGGAACTATCATATTGACAAAATTATATTGAGTTTGAGAAGACTCCTACATACATTTTATATCCTGCGAGAATTCTTGAATGAGAAAATTCTAGTATGTAGTATTTATAAATCACTTGTCGAATCTCTACTTAGATACGGAGTACTGGTCTGGGGTGGAATGTACAAGACTGCAATACAGCCTCTACAGATTATTCAAAACTATATTATAAAAATTATATTTAAAAAGCCCAAACTCTATCACACCTCATTTTTATATTCAGAGGATATACTGAATGTTAGATGTCTTTATATTATTTTAACTGTTAGTAAATTTATGTTAAAAATCAATAACCTTGGCATTACCCACAAATTAAATACTAGAAATAGACTCAAAGGAAACCTGTCTCTGCCACGAAACAGGACAACACTAATTTTAAAATCAATAGTTCACTTAGGCCCAAAACTATACAACTTTTTGCCAATGCACATTCGTCAAATAAAAGTGCAAAAAAAATTTAATAAAGAGTGTTCTCATTATATTTTTCACAATTACGTAAATATATATAGTAAATTGTTTTAGTTGAATATAGTGGTTATTCCAGACTAGAAAAAAAAAAGAAAAAAAAAATGGTAATATAATATTGTGATTTTAATTGTTGTTAAGTCTTTGTCTCTATAAAGATATGTTTTAAGTACTTAAGTAACTACAACCTAAAACACATACGGGTATTCTAATACCTAGGTGTTTTTGTTGATTTTGAGTTATTGATAGTTGTTGGCAATTGTATCCTACAATGTGTGTATTATTATTGTTATTATTATTGAATAAAGTATTTTCACCACGAGATTCTAAAGTTATTTTAGCGATATGAGATTTGAAATTGGACGGAATACGTTGTGTGATCCTTGTACATTCGGTACATATACAGAGCGTTCGGAAATTCGGGAGATTTTGCTACTTTTTTTCGACGTGATTTTACGTCACGGCATTGCAATTTAGTATAGGGAAGATGGAAAATTCAAATAAAGTTGAAGTTAAAATCGTCATTAGAAGGTTAGTAGATTGAATTTTGGATAGGATTTGGCAGAAAATGATAGCTTAAAGCATCTACAAAAGATTGATTTATAGATTTATGCAACCAACATACATGACTGTTATCCACACAGAATAAAAAAGTAAGTTATCAAGCTAGTTTTCCTCTGCGAAAAATGGGTTTTCTCGTAAATCACAAAGGCCGCGCAAGTCAATGAAATAAAACATTTAAATGTTACCAACATCAAATAAAGAAAAAACGCGTATCGAAATAGCTTCATTACGATCCGCAAATAAGGGGCGTACTGAACTCATTATGAACGTGAAATAGAAAAAGTTTATTAAAGTGACAAGAGACCATTTTGACTTTAGTAATCTAAAAGTTTTAAATATTGTGCTATAGCACGTGCCATATAATCGAGAGGTTCTGGGTTCGAATCCCGGCGGAGGTGTAAAACTTTTTTCAATTTTAAAAACTTCGTCTACACGCCGATTAACATTTTTCAGTTGTAATAATCTATACCAATCTCTTACCGTTTTTGAGATATGAATTATAAAATAATTTTTTTATTTAAAAACATACCGAGAAAAGTGTTCAGTAATTTTGAAACTAATAAAGCTAAACATTTGAAATTTTGATAACTTTTGACTAAAACATAGATATTTAGATTCCATAACTTAGGTTTAACGTATTTCATACATAGGGTTTTTAAAATTGTGCCAATCTGACCATTTAGATAAATACGTATCAATCAAATCAATCAAATTTGGTATAGGTATGTTTTTGAGGGCAAGAAAGATGATTTCATAATAAGTTTTAAGACATCTCCTAGACCTAGAGAACGCTAGCTACACATTATGAGTTTGGTAAATTTTGGCATATTATATTTTTTTCTCTCACATTTCTGACCTCACCTCAAATTATGAAAGAGGGGTATTTTATACGTAAAAAAGTTGTACTTCATTAAACTCGATATTTCAATTAGTTTTTGGGATATGTACAGGAATGCTGGCAAAAACTTTTTTTTTAGCGAAACATAATTTATTGAAAATTAATAGTGGATATTTTATTATAAAAAATTAAGCATAAATGACCTATTTTCAAGTCTTCTATGTCCTGTTCCTGATGAAAAGCACCTTAGTTATGGGGCATCCTGTATGTAAATTTCTAGATGGTACGGAGTGTTATCCCATTTAAATTTAAAAGTCATTTTTGACAGATTTTTTTTTTTATATAGGTAGATAAAAAATAGCGTAAATATGCACAAGATATAAAATAAAAAATAATTATATTCCTAAAATTCATTTTTATTTGAAAATAAAATATCGATACAAAACTCGTCAACAAACGCTTGGAATGAATCATGCTTTTTTTCTGTTTTTTTGTTTCATTGTTATCTTTACCCAGGTAGAGGCATGAAATTAAATAATTACTTGAATACCAGTGGTTGTACAGGACGGAGCTTTTTCGCGCACGCTGCCTGGAAACAACCCCGGGGTGGTTTTTCGTTCGCCAGGATTTACTATAGCTCATCACTGGATTCAAGTTTATTTCGGTGTCTTCTCGCGCGCGTTTTGTTTTTCGGGCAACCTAATAAAATGCAGTGCTCTGTTCCTTGAAAGGTATGTGATGTGGTAAATTCTTATTTGTACTTTAGAAGGGGGCCATTGGTGTGCATGACTTTTTTCTTATCTTGATGCAAGAGTTTACATACTTATATGACAATAAGGGAGGGGGATACACGCCAAGGGTCCAGCTATTAATTACGTAATTTTATAATGCGCACATGATGGATATGTACAGAAGGGGCCCATGGTGTGTGTATGACTTTTTTTACTTTATGCAAGAGTTTAGGCAGCTATTAATTATGTAATTGTATAATGCCCATAGTGGCATGGTGGGTTAGATTATTGGCAAAATTTATTTTTTAACATTTTAAAATTATATACATGATCGCCGAGATGTAACATTGCTTATTATCGTCTCCCTCTGTCGGTTGGCGATATGAAACCGTTGTGTAACTGTTGGGCAGTTGACAAATATTCAGATCAGTAATAAAAAAAAATATTGGCATGATTGAAAAGCAAACGTGGTCTTGTCGACCGCAAAAAAGTGGAGAAGTTGTGCTTGTCGTTACCAAAACTACAATGTCATTGGTGTGACACGTTGACCTTATTGTTTCCTTTTTTAGGCTGAGACGATACCAAACCTAATCCACACTAACAACAGGCGCGGTCGACTCCAAGCCACCTGCGTGCAGTTCTTTAAAGTCGTTGAATGGGTGTTCAGACGTGACTAAGAGGCCGCAGCAAACCAGTACGCCGTGCGAAATAAAGCTTTTCATGCAGTATAGGTGCCTACATCCTGGATTCGGCATGCAGGACTGAGCGTAACGGATTTTGCGCCCCCGATGGTCGATGAGTATAGCAGCATTTTGAAGAATGAAAGACGGGGCAAAAATCCTGTGAGCTTGGAGAAGACACGGGACGAAAACGGGCTTTCAAAATTTCTAATGTGGATTGATATTATGTTTAATAAATTTCGTTATTTATGGAATGGGACAGAGCAACCCAACCTCATCGCTGGAGCTGGCTCATTTTAAAAAATAATTTGGTAAGCTTTGGTAAACTGGTTTATAATTTGTACCTAATTAATTTTAAAATTTGAGATCAAATCAAAATATTATCTTAGCTGTCTTCAGCCAATTCTGAATCTTTCTAAAATAACATATAAGACACCTAGTATTATACAGTGTGAGTTTTTAACTTGGAATAAATTCAGTAAATCCAGTACAGTTTTTTTCAAACTTCAAACGGCCAGTCTAATATATTTAAAATTATTTTTTCGCTTTCCTGTAGACTTTTTTTTTATGGATATACGAAGTATTAATTTGACACAGTCGATTAATAGTTTTAAATCCCATTTCGACGATAAATTCATGATATTTTTTTAAATTTCAGATAATGGGTACGCGCTTCGACCCCTAAAACAGAAGTGCGAGTGACACGCGAGTGGTGTGAGTTCTGCTCTTCAAGGGTTTGCCTAAACATCGTCGCAGTTTAGAAGCGAGGTAAAGTTAGCCTTTGAAGACCATCGGATGTCTGGAAAAGGTCAATGGCAAGCCGGCTTGTCTCTAGGGTATCTTCGACGCCCTTTTTGTTCGTACCTTGAGGAGTAGAACAAGAAGAAAGAAGAATTAAGATGTAGTCATCGGGCAAATGGAAATGGATAAGGAGGTAACTATAATTTGTTTCTAAGATTTTCTATTTCCACTTACTACTACTTGGACCGTATCTGTAACACAATTCAATATATGACACTTTATTTTTCACTTTAATACGGGCAAATACTTTAAAGGAAAAATTATTCAGGTTTAAAGGGACCTTTCCTTGTTTCAGGTTCCACCAGAACAACACCTAAAGCAATGTGTGAAATCCGGGGGTCGCGACCTTTTCAGGGTAGCGCAAGATACAGAACCCAGTTCGCGTTAAAATCAATCCGATCTTTTTTAGTCTAACGTACAGAAAAGATATGATTGATCGTAGTTTGAGTTTGTTGATTGAAATTTAAAAGTACCTATAAACAATAGATATAAATATAAACCATAATTCGATTATTCTACAATCATTCATTAGCAGCCATGACGGACTAAACGCTAAACAATTAAAAATATATTTTGATTGGTTTCTGTATCTGTTTAATTGTCGCTTTAAGGACAAGTAGTTCCAAAATACCGTTGACTTTTGGATCTGTCTTAAGGGCTTCGATTAAGTGCGACCATGAAAACTTAAACCAAAATGCTAAATGTTCGGGACACAAGCTGGATTAGAGCAAACTACAAGAGTTAACTAAGGTAAGATTTTTAAACTTTTTATACCACAATCCCAAGTTCTGCTTTAATAATTGCTTCTGATATCGCAGTCTAAAAAATGAATCATCAGGAGCTGCAATTAAGAAATATTAGAACACCACTTTCGACACTATTTGTCATTTTTTTAAAATCAAAGTCATTAATTAAAAATCTATTAGATGGGTTTCGGGAGGGTTAGGGATCCCTAGATTGTATGTATTTAATTGTTTTCTCTATTGTTTCAGGTTAGTAGTACACATGGGTGACGGGTAACGGTTTGTCTACAATAAGCGCGATAGTGCATAACAGTGGAAAGTGTTTTGGGTTTAACTTATTTCAAAACTATCTCATGTTTAAATGGTAAGATATGTAGCTATATTATTATACATTACATTACATCCAGTAAGTATTTGTGTTTTAAAAGTGATTAATTATAATGTAAGTTGTGACTATTAAACCCTTTTTCAATTTTAGAATTATTTTTTAGGTAATATTTGACAAAAATTAATAATGATGATAATGATGATTTGGATATATTGGTTAACAACAATTTTACTAAGCGAATATAAACAGTTCTTAGCTACCAACTTGCTTTAATATTATTTTTTTAGGTACCTATTCAATGTTTTGTCCAACATTTTCTAAATGTTGATGAACAGAACCACTGTCGTATTTTTATACTTTTTTTTATGCCAAATTAAGGATCACTTTTTACGTCAAATTAATATTTGCTTTTTAGGTGTTAAAGGTTTTGTCTGACATTTTCCAAATTTTGATGCACAAAATCACTATTGTATATTTACCCGTTTACTTTTTAGGTCAAATTAATGTTTGCTTTTTAGGTGTTAAAGGTTTTGTCCAACATTTTCCGAATGTTGATGCACAAAACCACTATTGTATATTTACCCGTTTACTTTTTAGGTCAAATTAATGTTTGCTTTTAGGTGTTAAAGGTTTTGTCCAACATTTTCCAAATGTTGATGCACAAAACCACTATTGTATATATTTACCCGTTTACTTTTTAGGTCAAATTAATGTTTGCTTTTTAGGTGTTAATGGTTTTGTCCAACATTTTTCAAATGAACAAAACCACCATTGTATATTTACCCCTTTACTTTTTAGGTCAAATTAATGTTTGCTTTTTAGGTGTTAAAGGTTTTGTCCAACATTTTCCAAATGTTGATGCACAAAACCACTATTGCATATATTTACCCCTTTACTTTTTTGGGTCAAATTAATGTTTGCTTTTTAGGTGTTAAAGGTTTTGTCCAACATTTTCCAAATGTTGATGCACAAAACCACTATTGCATATATTTACCCCTTTACTTTTTAGGTCAAATTAATAATTAATTATTGCTTTTTAGGTGTTAAAAGGTTTTGTCCAACATTTTCCCAATGTTGATGCATTTATAACTAAATTGTTTTCCTTTTACGTTACTTAAGAATATACTATAAGTGGTCAAAACCTTTGTATCCTTGTATATTCTTGGCAACCGCTTACATTTTAGGTAATTTTGAAGTTAAACGGGTAAGCGGCTGTCTGTTGTTTGTCCCGAATAGGGGCCGTACAACACTGATGATGGCCATGGAAGGCCGAAACAGTCGCCGACGCAACGAAGTATTTGAAAAAAGGTAAGCAATATGATGATTTGAAAATGGTTGAGCAGATATGAATTAAATTTGGTGTTTATGTCTTTGAGGCAAGAAAGACAATTTCATAATTAGTTTTAAGGCACGTCCTACAGGACGCTAGTTACGCAACATGAGTTTGGTAAATTTTCACATTTGTATTTTTTGTTTCTCACATTTAAACACTTTCTTAACAAAACATAATTTATTGAAAATTAAATTATAAGGAATTAAACACATACCCATTTTTAAGTCTCCTCTGTTGCTTTAGGGCCCCTTAGTTATGAGACAACACCCTGTATATTTTACAGGAGTTTTTTAATTTAATATATAAATACAAATTCCGGACATACTGCATATAGGTATTATATAAAATAATTATTTTGTGATATTATGTATTATAGTGCACATTGTGATTGGACCTACATTACCTATACTTTATAGTCTTAAACGACGTGTATCTGTTTTCTATTTATTCTGGTAAAACTTACTTGCACATGCTAAACCCTCCCTAAGCGTAAAATTATTTACATTACAGCAAATGGCAGCTTTTTGACAGTTTGGTAGCTGACGACATCTACAAGTGCTCTCTGGAGGCGGACATGCTTCTGGAGGTTGATGGAAACAATGGTGATTGCAACTACTATCGTCAGGAGGTAAACGAGACCGAGTTGGTATTATAAATAGAAAAATAAGTGAGAAATGGATGAACTGCATCTAGAATCATAAAAAAATGGTGGTAACTAAACATTCCATTTAGATGGGATGTTACTTAGTTTATGATTTTCGCCCATTAAGGTTTACTTAGTTTATGATTTTCGCCCCTTTTAGTAGGATGTTTAGGTTTACTTACTTTATGATTTTCGCCCATTTAGGTGGGATGAGGTTTACTTAGTTTATGATTTTCGCTTCCTTTGGTGGGATGTTTAGGTCTATTTAGTTTATGATTTTCGCTCATTTAGGTGGGATGTTTAGGTTTATTTAGTTTATGATTATACCAAAAACGAAATAAACCTAGACATCCCACCTAAATGGGCGAAAGCGAGGCTCGAGGCCGCGATGTAAATGCGAAAAAAGCGAAGTAACTTTGGACGGGTATTCGCGTTCGCTAAGTGTCTATCACAACGTTCGACGTAACTCGATACAGATTTGTACGTCGTACAAAATTTATTAGCGGTAAAATGTTTACATTGGTTGGTTTCTCTTGGTTTTGTTTCTCTATGATTACTAAACAAAAAAATGTTCTTACAATCTTCGCAAAGTTTAGTACTGTACTCACGGAAAGATTTAAATATTTATCAGGTGTTTACGTTTTAATGGTCTCCATTTTCATTTTCAAGGAAAAGGAACAGGGTGGCAAAGTACAATAGCTGAGTTGTTATTTAAAAGACACAAAAATATTAATAATATATACAAAAGGACATTTTGATAGCAAATGTCCTATAACGTAAAATTATTTTAAATTCTAGCAGAATGGCTCAAAAAGCGGACCTTTTTAAATAGAACATTATGTATTTTATAGCATTGCTTCAAATTCTAGGGATTAAACCCTAGTAAAGTAAAGTTGCTATAATGTTTCACACACAGGGTGCCCGAAATTGGTGCTGACAGTACGTATTCCGATCTCGGGAACTATAAGAGATAGAAAGACGGTTAAATGGGAAAAGTTTTAGACAATTATGTTAGCAGTTTATTGGTGCTTGCGGATTGATTCTGGTACATTTGGTTTTTTAGATATGTATTTTGAATAAACCAAAATGATGCATTTCCTTAGATCGATTGTAACTATGTTATTTCCCAATATTTGTTAAATCTATAAACACATTGTCGCTTTTTACATGGAATATGCCTACTAGGTAATATTTTAGTTACAACGTTTTGGTTTTCGGTAACCATCATCAATTTTCTTTTTCCTTATGACCGCCATATTTTCTATTTATCAAAAAGTACTTAATTTTTTCTATAATATATACGGTTTTTTTTCGTCAGTAATCATTTGAATGGAATAAACTTCATTCATATGGGATGACAGAGAGTTTAAGAAACCACCGTGTTGAAAACAATTAAAAATGGTTTGTTTTGATACCAAGGTAAAAAATGATTTTGATTCAGACGATAACCTGCCATTAGCCGAATGGCTGAAAAAAGTTGGACAGGAAGATAGATGATAACACAATCTTCTTTGTTCTGAAAATGAGATCAATGAATTTGTCCATATATATTCATGATAATCTTGTAAATGTCGAATACTCGGATGATGATGCCATTGCCGCTTCTGTGTCTTCTTCAGTTTGAATTGATGACGATGAGGAGACGGAAGATGAAGAATCTGTGAGTACAGAATTAGGACAAGTTCCAAACCACCTCAGAGACACTTCAGCATATTGACAACGTTGATAGTAATTTCCTTTAGTCATGAAATACTCCGCAAGGCAAGCAAAGTGTTCTTAATCGATTAGCCTTAAGTAGAATTACATATTAATGATATTCATTTCACAAAAATAAAACAAACTAAAATAAAAGAATTTTTTACATTAGACTCTTAAAAACAGTTGTTTGTGTATCTACTTATTTTTTACACACATTACAAAACGTTTTTTATGTACCTTCACATGTACAATATACATACCTATGTATGTATGTATGTATGTATGTATGTATGTATGTATGTATGTATGTATGAATGTATGTATATTAATAAAAATACCACATTTTTGAAATTTATCAGCGCGTTTATTGCGAACTTCGCTTATAACGAACCGTTTTCGTCGGTCCCATGAGTTTCGTTATTATAACCGGACATTACTGTATTTCGCAACACCGACATATCGAAGGTTCTTTTTACTAAAGAATAAAATTAAGTTATTAACAATATTTGTTTATACTATTCTAAAATTGATGATGATTCCCGGAAACCAAAACGTTGTAACTAAAATATTACCAAGTAGACATGTTCTATTTAAAAAGTTGCCACGAAAATGTGTTTACAGATTTAAAAAATATTGGGAAATAACATACCTAGTTACTTTATAACCGATCTAAGGAAATGCAACATTTTGGTTTATTCAAAATATCTCAAAAACCAAAAGAACCAGAATCGAACCGCAAGCACCAGTAAATTGCAAACATAATTGCCTAAAACTAAAGAATAATAATAAGTTTTTGAAGATAAAGACAGTTAGGCTGCAATTTTCAAGTATAATAATTTGTTTTGTAATACGCTACTTTATTGTCCATTATATAGTTACATAAATTATATTCATTGAAACTTATTTTTTAGATTAGTCATTATTGAATTTCTTTGATATAGCACTTCTCTTCTACAAAATGACGACAAAAAAGCCGGGCACTGGTAGATTACCGTTTCTTCGCAGATTGCACCATTTGTATGGTTTGATTTTGTGAATTTAAATTCACTTTCTGAATCCACTGAAAAAGAAAAAATAATATAAAGCAAAATGTTATCTATTTTTATTTAATAGTTAGATTTAGGTATTATAAATATGCCTACGTATATCTTTAGCTTATTCTAGAAGCCAGATCTTATATATACCGGGTGTCAACGAGATTATTGTACATAGCACCATAGTGTTATGTTAAGAGATATTTTAATCAAATTTGGGTTACTGTAATGTTTGAAAGGGATCTTTATTTTTACCTAGAAACCAACTGAATTTCACTTCCGGTTTAACCGGAACTACGCCATTTATGTTTTTTTTAATGACAACGTGTATATTATATTGCACAGTCAAATTCTCCTCAAAATTCTCTTTTCAACGACATACAACAAGTTGACATTTACTTTCAAAATGGCGGCGTAGGACTCATTTTACCAAAAACAAAATGGTGTCTATAAAACAACGTATGCAATTGATACGGGAAAAATAGTGATAACATCTTTTAAATTGGTCCCTTTTGTAATTCTTTAAGCAGTGACATTTAGATTTACTTGTTTTGTTTTTAAAGGAAGGTATTTTTTTAATGTTTAAAAAAATCTTAACTTTAACCCTATTTTACAGAGTTTTTTTTAATGTTATCATATACTTTTTATTAATTAGTATGAAAGTCTAAAGTATCCTTAAGCACCTTAGGGATATTTTCGAAATCAGAATGCGTTTTGCTTCAATAATAAAAATTTAATTGTTAAATAATTAACATGTTAATTAATTAATTTGTTCTTCTCTTGTAAACTTAACCATTTTATTCTTATTTAACGAAATATGAATCAGACCCACGACCAAAAGCGCAATACACTACAAAATTTTCATTACAAACTAATAGTCTGATAATGGCGTTGACAAATACCAATTTTGTTATCCAAAGCCAACTTAGGTGGAACTAAGTTATTCAGTTTTTATTGAAAAATGCACGGTTTTTTTTCTTGTTTAAAACTGAAGCAAAACGCATTCTGATTTCGAAAATATCCCTAGGTGCTTAAGGATACTTTAGACTTTCATACTAAATAATAAAAAGTATAAATGATAACATTTAAAAAAACTCTGTAAAATAGGATTAAAGTTAAGATTTTTTTAAACATTAAAAAAATTCCTTCCTTTAAAAACAAAAGAAGAAAATCTAAATGTCAGTGCTTAAAGAATTACAAAAGGGACCAATTTAAAAGATTTTATCACTATTTTTCCCGTATCAATTGCATACGTTGTTTTATAGACACCATTTTGTTTTTGGTAAAATGAGTCCTACGCCGCCATTTTGAAAGTAAATGTCAACTTGTTGTATGTCGTTGAAAAGAGAATTTTGAGGAGAATTTGACTGTGCAATATAATATACAGGTTGTCATTTAAAAAAAACATAAATGGCGTAGTTCCGGTTAAACCGGAAGTGAAATTCAGTTGGTTTCTAGGTAAAAATAAAGATCCCTTTCAAACATTACAGTAACCCAAATTTGATTAAAATATCTCTTAACATAACACTGTGGTGCTATGTACAATAATATCGTTGACACCCGGTATATAGTATACCTCTATATTAACATAACAACTTTTTCGTCCAAAAATAAAACGGTCTTAAACCTAATAACATGGTCATATTTGCGAATATGGGTAAAAGTTAACAAACGTTTTAATAAAAAAAAGATGGGCAATTTTTGTCTCCAACTCTAAAGGATAGGTTATGGAGAACTAGAGGGTAGGAGGCCGATCGACAATGGCAGCATTTTCAATTTCTGTCCCGGTTTTTTGGTTAGTTCGCTATTGGCCGATAGATGGCTCTCGCGTCCGAAGTGGGCTGATGTTGTCTTCTTCTTCGTTTTTAATATGGAAGACTAGATCCTCCATATTTTTTAACTTTTATTTAAACCATTTATTTTTCTGTGCTTTTACTTTTGACATTGACATTTTATTTTTCGAAATAACAAATAACGTTTGAAGGCAAGACAAGACAAATAACGTTGTATTGTAATTAATTTCCATATTTATAATGAATAATGGTACAATTTATAAAAGTAGAGTTTGCTTTGTGTCGGGGTGGTAAGACAGGATCTTCTTCAAAGATGAAACGCAGCCAAATAAGTCTCTTTCCAGCTCCAAAGGTAAAACACTCTAGCTAGAATGTTCCTGTATTTTAAAAACGAAGCATCGTTGGAACTTTATACAGGCCGAGTTTACTAATAAGTATAACAAAGTAAGTGTAAATTCATATAAAAGTCCTTATTTGTTCCTTTTAAATAAAAATAGTTATCGCGTTCATAAGAAACCATTTATTTGATAGCCCACTTCGAACACGAGCGCCATCTTATGGCAACTCGTAAAGCTGAATTACCGATGCTAATTTGGGACCGAATCCAATGCATTGCGATCGGCCTCCTACCTCAAGTCCTCCATAGGATAGGTATACAAATTCAAAATAGTTAATATATAAAGTAAACTTTTTCTAAAAACAAACCGTTTCGACAGTTGACACCCAGATGTGACATTAACAGCTGATACTGGTTTCTTCCTAAAAGTTCCCAGTTCAGTAGTGGGCTGAAGCAAGCTCACGGCGTCCGATTTCAGAGACTACATTTTTCTTGCCGTTTTTTATTTAAGTTGAACGGTGAGTAGAAAAAAAAACAGTTTAGATTAACTAACTGTCCTTATACACCAATACCAAACATTTCAATTATCGTCATTTGCTATTATAAATGTAATATTTTAGTTTATTTATTTTAACTCACTAGGTTGCCAAACCTTGCGCTCACTGAGGACTAATCCAGCTGTTTGTATTTAAAAATATATGCCATTTTGGCGGCTTTGTACTACGCCGCAAACGTAAAATATAATATGGCAACGCAGCATTTACCGCGAAACAAGCGCAGGTGTGCCGCTTGCCGGTTGATGGCTCGTAGCCACGGGGATGAATGTGGGATTGGGCAACCCGCAACATCTTGCCACCGGATATGTCAGCCACCTGGCCATATTTGAACGTATGTGCATGCAAAAGCAATTGAGACGTACGTGCGATTAAAATTTGACATTGTTGACGTTTCGTTTTCGTAACCTTTCTTTTTTTAGACCGCCTTGTGGAAATGTTTTATTTTTTTTGTGGTTTTTATCGCGCCGGCATTATTATTTATGTTAAAAATGTCACTGAAGTTCTTAGTATTTCTCTGAGTAAGTACTAAATATTGTAATATTATTATTAAGCTAAAAATATTGCAGCCGAGAATATTCCATTTACTTCCAAATAATGTTTCTTGGAGGGATGATTTTTTATAACCTTTGAAATTGAAAGTCTGTACCTGACTGTGAAACTTGCTAATTTGTATTCTAGCGACGTAACTAATCAGTATTTATTTGTTTTATTTAAAAAATATGATGAAAATACTAGACTACTTATGCCAGTGACAAACTAGTCCGCTTACTCGATGTAATTCCTCGAGAAATTGTATTGTTTCCTTAATAATAGTGGCATTGCTCACTTAGAAGATAAATATTTAAATATTTATGGAAATGAATTTCAAAGATTTAACTTCTGTGAGCAAGTCGACATATGTAATGAAATTGTTAAATTATATGTTCGATTAACAGTTTACAAATATTTAAGAGATAAAAATAATCAAAATCAAACTTTAAGTGCTGGACACTATAAAAAGCATAACATTTTTAATAAAAGTAAAGTTAATGACCCCAGTAATAAAAGATTTAAAACCAATTAAACAATTTTCTGTTTCTATTTAAAAATAATTCTTGTATTAAAACATTTTACTAATGTATGAGATTATTCTGCCCAATTTTTTTTTTGTTTCATGTTAATGCATACCTACAAGACTAGCCCAATGTTGACCTCCACCAGATTAAGACTTGCCCCACATGAAGACCTAATTTTAATAATGACCAGCCCTATATTGCAAAATTGAAAAGCATAGGCAAGGAAGCCATTGAACGACACCACTGTGACTCTAAAGTTGTACCTACTAAGAAGGGTGATATAAGAATCACTGGTGGATACCTTAGATGCTTCCTTATTGGCTTATATTTTTGTACAGGCCCAGGAAGTTAGTCGACTCTGAATACCACCCTTAATCCCTTAGGAAACTTTTATTTTTGATAGTACAATGTTCCGTAACTAGTTCGTACCAGAGAAGTTCATATAGTTATCAAAAATTCGTCTTGTGTTAGACTCATTGGAAGTTATGCCTTCTGCATTAAGATCTTTTTTGATCTTAAATTGAAATAAATTATAAACAAAATAGGGTCGTTTTTTTTCTAGAAAAGTCTTATTGTTTTTTATAGTAAATTAATTTTTTAATGTTGTTTGCTTTGCTGTTTTTAATCATCTAGAATAAACATAATTTTTCTCAGAAAATTAAGAAGCAAAGTAAACAAACATTAAAAAATTAATATACTAACCTGCAATTAAAATTCAGCATTCCCTGCCTTCCTCACCCCCTGCCACCTAAGATGGCGATCGGTTAAACATCATTCCCGTTTCGTTCAATTAACATGCAAATAACGTTTCTCTTAGTTGGTGTTTTGTGGCTCGTAGCTACAATATTTGTGCGGCGACACTCCTGTATGTTGCCAGGGTTGTTCATAGCGTTTTCCATTGGTAAGTTTAGTACGTGTAAAACGTATTTCGATGTTTTACCAATGAATAACGCTATAACTTTTAAGTTATCGCGTTGAGTTCAATGTTTCAATTTGTAAATAAAATTAACGCTGTATTTTGCTATCATGCTAATAAAACATTAAAACCTCTAGCCCTCTAACAAGTTTAAAATATGGCAAATGCGAAGGTATAAAAGAACTTAGTCCAGTTCTGTCTCTGCATGTCGCCAACCACTTAACCTAAAATAAACTAGACTTCAACAGGGTGCCATAAATGACAAGTGACTGCCACGATGGGGCGTGTTCTTAGAAAAAATTAACTATACAATAGGTGTCATATATCACGTTGCTGGCTTCTATAGCCTGTCCTTTCCGTTCTATTTGTTCTATTTTTACATTTTCCACTATATTATTTCAGTTTCTTTAAACTATTAAAAACCTCTAAATTATTTAACAAATGTTTTTATAAGTATGCTAAAAGGAAATGAATAATTAATTATTGTAACGAGGAACTGCGGATTTATCAATTTTTTCTTGCAGATTTTTATTAGGTTCAAAAATTTCATCAACTCTCTTTTAGGCAGATCCTCTATCACGGTTTCATATACCTATCCCAATAAAGTGGAGCAACTCATTTTTATACCAATCAATAATGTAGACCCTCTATTACTTACAGCAATAAAGATTGGCAAACATGCAAGTTCTGTGAGTAGAATAAATAAAGAATGCATCCTTTTTGGGGGTAGCTTTTACTTGGAAAAAGGCTGTGGCATAATTTGGAAAATGAGGCCATTGAGATAATCGTTCAGAATATTCAGCAGTGTACTTCCAATGATCGTAGTTTCCACTTTCTTCAACAATGGAGAAATCAACTCTAAAAATGATTACTTTATTAATATTAAAATCGTCGTTCCATGTCTAAGCAAAAGTAAAAAATCTAAAAGAACACTGGATTACTACTCCACTGTTTAATTTAGGAGTTTACCTACAGTAGGTTTAATACATATTATAGCAGATTTATTTATAGCTATTGTGCTTTTGTTTATAATACGGGGTGATTCACGTCGGGTGGCTTATTAGAAGATCTCGGAAACGAGTAAAGTTATATTTCTAAAGATTTGGTAACAGGCATGATTGGCTTTGAACTTTCAAAATATTATATTTTGACGTTTGTATCACTTCCGGTTATACCGGAAGTTATGGCCAACTTTGGTATTTTAAATGGAATACCCTGTATGTTTTAGCATTTTTGGATACCTTATTGAAACCTAAGTAACTTTTATTAACAATGATCGATACCTATCTCTAACCGTTTTTGAGATATGAATTATAAAATGCATTTTTTATGTAAAAACCTTACCGAGAAGAAAGTTCAGTAATTTGGAAATGAATAAAGCTAACCATTTAAAATTTTGTAGGCTTTTAACTAAAACATAGATCTTTAGACTACATTACTTAAGTTTCATGTTTTGCATACAGGGGTTTTTTAAAAGTGTGCTAATGTGGCCATTTAGATAAATGTGCATAAGTCAATTTTTGCAAATGGAACACCATATTTTTTATTTTAGTAACGCGTAGAGAATCAAATTTCCCATTTAAATGTTTAATATGCCAGTATCAATATTTTTAGTCGTTTTGGAATTATGAGCAATTTAAAAAAAAATATCTTAAAATATGTGTTTGTGTTAAGTTCATAAGACATTATTTTTGTAAATAATTAAGGTGAGTGTCAACTTTAAAACAATTTCAGTCAAAGCCTACTTTACTAATTGGATACAAAGCTCAAAGTCAAACATAAATCGGAGTCAAAGCCTTCTTTACAAAAATAATATCTTATGAACTTAACACAAACACATATTTTAAGATATTTTTTTTTAAATTGCCCATAATTCCAAAACGACTTAAAATATTGATACTGACATATTAGACGTTTAGATAGGAAATTTGATTCTCTACACGTTACTAAAATAAAAAATATGGTGTTCCATTTGCAAAAATTGACTTATGCACATTTATCTAACTGGCCACATTGCCACACTTTTAAAAAACCCCTGTATGCAAAACATGAAACTTAAGTAATGTAGTCTAAAGATCTATGTTTTAGTTAAAACCCTACAAAATTTTAAATGTTTAGCTTTATTCATTTCCAAATTACTGAACTTTCTTCTCGGTAAGGTTTTTACATAAAAAATGCATTTTATAATTCATATCTCAAAAACGGTTAGAGATAGGTATAAATCTTTGTTAATAAAAGTTACTTAGGTTTCAATAAGGTATTCAACAATGCTAAAATATACAGGGTATTCCATTTGAAATACCAAAGTTGGCCATAACTTCCGGTATAACCGGAAGTTATACAAACGTCAAAATATAATATTTTAAAAGTTCAAAGCCAATCATGCCCGCTATAAAATTTTTAGAAATATAACTTTACTCGTTTCCGAGATCTTCTAATAGGCCACTCAACGTGAATCACCCTGTATATTTAAAAGTTGGATCCATAAAATTACTTGTACAAAATGAAAATAATATTTCATATCACACTATAATTAGTTCGCAAAATGCATTGGAAAAAGCAGAAAAATGGCAATGATCGCGGTTTAAAACAATTATTGTCAGAAAAAAAGTATAAACTTTAAAAAAATGGTTTAAGAAGTAAAATATAATTTTAAAAAACCGCGTTGTAGATATTTTAATGTAAAATTGATTTTGTGAACATTATTTATTTGAACGATTCTTTCTCAATTTTTTCAAAAATTGAAATAACTTGAAAGTGTATGTAAAAAGATTTTTACGAAAATTTTCCTAACGTTGCTTTTATTGCTGGGGATTTTTATCATTGCCTGAAAAAAACCGTGGCTGTGTTTAGGGAAACAGGTTCTATACAACACAAAAAAGGAGCAGGAAGACCATAAGAACAGAAGAACTTGTTGCAAACGTTCGTGAAATAATGCAAAATACGGCAACAAATTGTATAAGACGCCTCTCCCAAGAAGTTAAAGTTTAAAGTTAACACACCAGTTGCAAATTTAGAACAATTACAAGAAAGGATTATCCAAGAATGTGGTAACATTTCTCCAGATATTCTGGTCAACACTTTCGAAAATAAATTTATGTAATTATTTTTCTTTTTCTTTCTGTATTTTCTTACTTTGTTAATTTTGTAAACAACAAAAATTAATTTGTATTTGGCTACTTATTTTATTACTCATTAGTTTGGCATATCATGTCATAATATGAATTTGACAAAATTTTAACCTAGATTTGGTTAGATATATCGTCCCCATATCATTGTGATCTAAACCAAAGCCTTACGTTTATTAATCCAAGCCCACTTTGATGCAAATAATTTTTGCTCGCACGGTATTTTATACACAGCAAAGAAAGGGGTATTTAATAGACTGAAAGTTTTGCAAAATAAAGTTGGATCAAAACCGGCCATAAGTATATTCGGAGAAAGACGTAGGTACCCCATGAGCATCCCCCTGGGGGGGGGGGGGGGGGGAATTACGCCACAGTATACCAAGCAGAAATTTATGCAATACAAGCATGCATACAAAAGAATCTTGAAAAGGACTACCAGGACCAAAAGATACACATCCTGTCAGACAGTCGAGCTGTCCCGAAGACTCTAAACTCTAACCGATTTACATCTAAGATCACAATGTGCCTTAACTATCTGAAAGAGCCAGCACAAATGATCCCCCTCTTTAACCGAGGGATAGATAGAAAAAATTTTCCTAATATAATTAATAAATATTTTATGGTTACTTACATGGTAGGATTTAAATATTTCATATTACTAAAATCTGCTACAAATTCCCATGGTTCATTCGGATGCACTTTAGGAAGAAGCACTAGCATTTTGTGCTCATATTTCTTCACTCTTATAGTAAGATAGAGTATAATCAACCCCAACACTACTCCCATAGTTCTTCGTGATTTCCATTGAACTCTGTTCATTTTATATGTTGGTTAGTTACTAAAATCTTTTTAAAATAAAAATGCCCAGAGTAAGACACTTTAACATGCAAATTTGATTCGCAACCACTTTAAAATTCAAACGCATGGAAATACCGTATAAAAATGGTTACTCTGGAACATAGAATGTATTTTTAACTCATCGGAAGTTGTTTATCTTTTGTTACTTTCAACATTTTCCTGTCATGCGGATATAATATGTACATGTACATGTACAATGATTTTTAAAGTTTCAGTTTACTTTCAGCAGGTCATTGCCTTAGTGGCTCCAACTATCGATGAATTGACGAAGGAGGCAGGCATAATATTATATTATCCTGCTTTAAAATAATGATACAGCTTGATTGTTGAGAGCCGTCGCTATATATCTTGATAGAATTTATTTTATCGTATATGGCTATTAGACACATCAAAAGAGGATCTTAAACTATAAAACATTACTAGAATATAGAATCTAGAAATCTAGTTTATTTTTTCTTGATAGAAAATATAAAGCGACCAAGGCGGAAAATTAATCGGATTATTTTATATAGTCAAGGTGATTTGTACCCTTGGTTTGTATCCATCGGCACCCTTTACTGTTATAATCAAGTCAACCCGGTTGATATGATAAATATAAAACTAAAGTTTGAATCATGTTTGCTTTCTAGGTGACGCGACATTTACCTTATATGCAAATTTATTATTTTTGAAATGGAAGACAGAGGCTCAACAGGTGCAACAGTCCTTTTTACATTTTACATATTGTACCGTGCGAGCAAAAATTATTTGCATCAAAGAGGGCTTGGATTAAAAACGTAGGGCTTGGTTTAGATCACAATGATATGGGGACGATATATCTAACCAAATCTAGGTTAAAATTTTGTCCAATTTATATTATGACATGATATGCCAAACTAATGAGTAATAAAATAAGTAGACAAATACAAATTTATTTTTGTTGTTTACAAAATAAACAAAGAAAAAAAAAAAGGAAAATAATTACATAAATTGCTGAAATCGGCCACCGCCATGCTCCATGCAAGCATAAATTCACACATCTCTTCATATGTTCGAAAGTGTTGACCAGCATATCTGGAGAAATGTTACCACATTCTTGGATAATCCTTTCTTGTAATTGTTCTAAATTTGCATCTGGTGTTTTAAAAATAGTGTTCTTTAAATGAGGAAAAACGAAGTAGGTAATCCATAACCGTTAAACAATAAGGTGATCTAGGTGGGAATTCAAATGTCTGATCGAAAACTGATCAATCTGTCGAAAAAATTGCGTAAGTAGTTAAAGTGTATACGATCTTAGTTAAGACAGACAAAAAAACTAAAAAAAAATTGATGACAGACTTGTCAAGTCCTCAAGTCCACGTGGACTATCTTCGAACATCTGTATAGGGCGAACGATCAGTACAAATTTTGTTATATTTGTATTGTAGTTTCAGTGTGTGATGCAGTAAATTGATCGTACCCCCAAAATTTAGGTTGTCTCAACTGACTTCGTATGAAGTATAATAGTTTTAGCGGCTGTATGGGCGGTTGCACCGTCCTGTTGAAAATATCCAAAACGTATAGTTCGTCGTCAAGTGATTGCTCCACAAATGGATTCAAAATATTGTCTCTATATATACCGCTGTGCTGTAACTGTTTCATGGAATAAAATAGGACCAACAATTCTAACAGCTATAACCAGACACCAATTTTTTGAGGGTGCAATGTGGACTCTATATACAAAAAAATGGCGATTTTATTCACTACTCCACATATGCGTGTATACTAAGAATTCACATAACCGGAGAGGTGGATCCAAGCTTCATCCGAAAAAAAGTCAGGTCTAAATCTTATTTCCAATAAATTTTGAGTAAACCATTGAGAGTAATTCCTGCGTCTTTCAAAATCTGCGGCTTGTATTTCTTGGAATACTTGCACTTTAAGGAAATAAATTTTGCTGCTTCTTAAGAAATAGTCCTGCATGTTCCATAAGATCTTCCCACTTCTTGGGACAGGCGTCTTTGTTGGCGTATTTTGCATTATTTCACGAACGTTTGCAACAAGTTCTTCTGTTCTTACAGATGGTCTTCCTGCTCCTTTTTTTTGTTGTATAGAACCTGTTTCCCTAAACACAGCCACGATTATTTTCAGGCAATGATAAAAATCCCCAGCAATAAAAGCAACGTTAGGAAAATGTTCGTGAAAATCGTCCATGCACAAACCCGGATTGTATTGCACTCACCATTTACTCTAACCCTGTTTCGAAAATACGCTTCAACCATGAATGTTTTGTGCTGTTCCGTAAAGCCCATTGTGTGAATTGTTCAAGAAATTGGAAAAATTAGCGATGAATCACATATTGTAACGACTGTCAAAGATGACGGAATAAATGATTGATTGTTAATTCAGGTTAGTTACTGACACCCAACATTTTTTACGTAGAATCCAGTGGCGTAGTTAGTATTTTTCCAGGTGTCTCCATTTTTGAGAAAAATACCAAAGTTATGTTTTTTTTAAATGGCATTCTGCTTACTGAGAGCTTTCCAAAAATATATAATAGTTGGCACTTTGTTTTAACAGGAAGGTTAAAATTCATATTTTTAAGTAACAAGCTTTAAGTTGACAGTAGGCCGTGTATTTTATTTTAATAAAAATAAATTGACGATACACTACACATCAATATTACTTTATAGTTTAATTACAAACTTTTAAGTTTTTTAATACTTGCAATAGTAAAAAGTCATATTCTCTTATTGTTACGTAGGTATATTATCGGAATAAACAAAAACATCTAGTATATAGGCCTTGACTTATCCAGGCTATAAAACAAAATTTTCATAATGGCGTTTAGCTCTTGTCAGAATTGTATTTAGGTATTTAAGGTTGAAAAGTTATTCATAATTTATTTATGATATTGTTCAATTTCAACGATGGCCCAAAAGTATGAAAATTATGAAAAATACGATATGCTGGTATGGTTTATACAAAGCCATGAAAACTCCCATGAAGCTGCCGATTTATATTTCAATAGGTAGGCATATTATTATTTTTTACATCGACCATTTTAAAAGTTATATACGTTTGTTTAATTAGCGTCTTATATTATTTTCATTTTATAGATATCCTGAAAGAAGGCAGCCATTTATAGATAGATTTTCCCTATACTAAAGAAAAATTTAATTGAACGGGGAACGTTTACACAGCCTCGACCTAAAACATACAATAAGGAAAATAGAGAAAAATATGAGGTAAATGTTTTGGCTTATGCAACCATTACTCCTTCAACTTGCAGAAATATAGAAAAGGAAATTGGCATAAAGAAAAGTCGTTCACAATAAATTTTAAGAAAATATAAATACCATCCATACAAATTTAAAATTGTGCAAAATTTACATCCTGGAGATGCAGATCGGCGATTAATCTTCTGTCGTTGGTATACAGAACAAATCCGGGCCAATGCCAATTTTGGAAGATTAGTAATCTGGTCCGATGAGAGACATATTTCTAGTGCTGGAATTTTTAACCGGCATAATACCTACAAGGCATTGGTCTGAAGAAAATCAATATGTTATTTACGAAAGGGAGCAGCAAAGGCGCTTTGGATTTGGTGTTTCTTGCTTCAGATTAGGTAATCAAATAACTTACCGTATTTATGAGGGAGGCCTTACGGCAAATAGATATCTGGAAATCTTGGAAGAGGTTATACCCGAGTTATTAGAAATCGTTCCCCTTGCCCAGCTAAATGCTATACATTTCCAGCAAGACGGTGCGCCGAGTCATAACTCTCACGTAGTAAGGCATTTTCTAGAAAATAATTTTCAACAAAAATGGATAGGCACAAATGGAGCCGTAAAGATGGCCACCGCGATCGCCCGATCTATCGATGTTGGACTTCTTTTTTTGGGGTTTTTTGCAGAGCAAGATATACAATACCAGGCACAGAACTGTAGAGGAACTTCGACAGGCTACCCATTTAGCATTTCAATTTCTACAAAACCACCCTATAATAATTTTTAAACGCCTTGAGACGAATTACCGAAATGTGTCAGCGTTGTATTAGGGAGAATAGCAACCATTTTCAACAATATTTATAAATAAAAAGTATGCATTTTAATCCACAATTTAATTGTTCTAGTAAAACAAAATCCAAGGCCTGCTCCCAATTTTTTTAAAATATGAATTTTAACCTTCCTGTTAAAACAAAGTGCCAACTATTATATATTTTTGGTAAGGTCTCAGTAAGCAGAATGCAAATATGAAAAAATATACAAGGCGTTCCATTTAAAAAAAACATAACTTTGGTATATTTCTCAAAAATGGGGACACCTGGAAAAATACTAACTACGCCACTGGATTCTACGTAAAAAACTGTATAACACCCCGTTCTTATATTTTCGATAAGGTATAAGATAACTAAAATAAAAGGGGTGTCTGCAAATGCACCGTTTTCAATTTCGCCCTCTATCTCAAAAACCAAGATGGCCATGATAAATCCGTTATGGGCATCGTTTGTTTCACAAAAAAGTGACACAGGTTTGCGGAAACCGCATCATTCTATCTGTACTAATAACTAAGATACCCGTCAAAAGTGTCGAAAACTGGACACCCTGTACATTTTTTTACTTGTGGAGAGACCGGATTTCCGGATTACTCGCATAGACATTTAAAATATCTATGATTACTCGTCGATTAAAGCAGCCAAAGCTAGAATAAGTTCTGCTTGCAAAGAATCCAAATTTGTATGGCCATTTAAGTTACCCTTAAGGAATATTAGCCCAATGACTCGGTCGTCAATTATGCCTGATGCCCAAACATTCGGTTTTTGCTGAGGCTGGGTGTATGTTTCTCGCGTCCAGTGACGATTTTCTGCGGACTAATATCGACAGTTGTTTATTGACTTCACCATTTAGTACGAATAAGAAGTGTAAAAAGCATCCAGTATAAATGTACTAAATGCTTATCAAGTGCATTCATCATCACTTTAAAAAACTGAAGACGGCGACGGTCCGGATCATCTGCCAGTAACACGACTTATGCTTGGTATGTCCCTGACGTGGCCCACTTTAACGATAACGTCTTTCAATTTCACCGATGGTGCCTTGAGAAATTAGTGGTAGATCGGGGTGTGTTTCGTGAAATAAAGCTGCTACTTCTGCTTGAGTACGCGATTGGTCGCCAAAGCCAATCATCATTAAAATTTCGATTTTGTGTGATTCATTATTTACATAACCTATTATAGTAATACTTCTTACTATAAAGTAACGATTTAAACAGCACTAAATACTACAACAGATAAGTACCTATTCATTGACCATTGGAATGCAACAGTCTGCGCTGGCAAAACCCAAATTGTAGTATTAAAACAGCAAGTTATTTTTCTGGCTTTCTGAATTAATTAATGGGGTAGTTAACTCCCCTTGAGCCATTTTTTTTCGCTTAAAATTTTTTAAAAAAGGACAGGTGGAAATCGAGAGCAATAAATTTTGATTAATTTTCTTGTAAAAAAAAACTGTACCTTATCATTAAAAAGCATTACCCCCCAAAGATCAACTCTAGATACGCGCCTAAGTTTGCTTGTCCCATATTGAGAATAAATGTTCTATGTTCTATTACCAAACGTTTCTACAGCAAAAGGTCATGGATAGCAGTTGTTTTTCTTTAATTGAATTTTAGGTTTGGTGCGGATTTGTATTAATTTTCAGTTTTATATTATTTTGGCAAACTATTTCTTTTAGTAGATAGGTAGGTATGCCAAGAATCTTTAAAGTTTTATTTTGATTTTATACCTATTCAAGTTATATTGCAAATAATGTTTAATTGAAATCCGTTAGTTTACTTTAGGTTAAGGTGGACTATGGTTTAATCTACCGTCATTGTCATCAGGACATAGGTACCATGTGATACCAATGATAAAAATCCCCAGCAATAAAAGCAACGTTAGGAACGTGTTCGTGAAAATCGTCCATACACAAACCCGGATTGTATTGCCACTCACCATTTACTCTAACCCCGTTTCGAAAATACGCTTCAACCATAAATGTTTTGTGCTGTTCCGTAAAGCCCATTGTGTGAATTGTTCAAGAAAATGGAAAAATTAGCGATGAATCAAATTACTTCTAACGACTGTCAAAGATGACGGAATAACTGATTGATTGTTAATTCAGGTAGTTACTGACACCCAACAGGTATTAAGCTCTACGGCTTAGCATTACGTCCTTAGATGCAAGGCCCTTTTTGATGCAAATAATTTTTGCTCACACGGTATAAAATTATTTTTGACGATGTTCTAAAACAAAATTTGGACAAAATTAATCCATGTGGCTTCTGTCATGTTATCCATGCAGAAATAGAAAAAACTTTTTCAAAACTTCATAGACAAATTCCATAGGTTCTCAGAAAAATTTAGAAATTTATATATTCCATCATTTTTCTGCGGGTTTTGAAAAAAAAAACGTTTTTCTCATTTCCTCAAAAATAGACAACTAATATAGTTATATCATTTTAAATGTTAATGTTAAAACACGTACATTTATTTGTACAAAGTGACTTACTTATGCCCGCACCATTATCGGAGGATATGGAGATGATTAAAACATTGTAATGCTTCTTGATTAAATTTAATTGTATACCTATTGTAGAATGTACCTATGTACTGATTTGGAGAAAATCATTACCAGCCTAGGACAAAAATAGTGTTTATTTCCCAGGTAGTTGCGCACGAGCTAAAAAATAAATGTTCATTTTTATAGACTTTTGAAAAAGATTCTCATTAAAAAAAAAAAGAAACACGCAATTTCCGTTTCTATGCTCTATTTAGAAGGTACAATAATTTGTCTGTAGGACAACTCACTACCTTCTAATTTTATTTTGGCTGATTTCTAAAAATACCTAACACAGCTTTGATTTAAAAATAGGACAGAATATCGCAGTGCTGCTTAACGAAATTTCGCTGCTGTGTGTGGATTAATTTTTAATGTATAAAGATTCGAAAAAGTAGGTATTTTTGCTGTTTTTTTGCTTGAACTAACTTTTTAATACATTTCCAGTTGCCACTCATTGTTTTATGCAGTTTTAAAAATATTTTTCCAAAATAGAAAGTAAATATGCCGGAAACAAAAATGGAGTAGCAACAGTTTAGGCAGCATCTATATTCTATTATTAGATTTTCGGGAAATTTCAAAATAGTTTCTAATTTTGCTTTGAAATGTAAAACTTTTTTCCTTATTTTTACATATTATGGTTATTGGCAATTAAAATCATATATTATTATCTATTTTATTAGCTGATGGGCAATAAAAACATTCTCTATCTTTACTAGAAGTTTATTTCTAATATTACTATCTAATACTATACCAAATAAAAAATTATTTTATGTATAGAATTGGGTGACACCTATCTATACAGTATAGTTACATAAAAGATATGATAATCAAAAGCTTACTACCTAGTTAATATAAACATAATGTTCAGAGTCTGTGACGTCATGTGGTGAGCAAAAGTCCTATTTGTAACCATGCATATATAGAAACATAGTGAAAATTACCATCTATGTCTAACTATACCTACTCTAACTTACTGAATAACCTATTTTGGTTTGAACAAAGATATTTACAATAAAATTAAACAATGACCATGACATCCAGTAACATGCATTGACACAGGTGCAGTAAATTGCAGTTGCAATAAAAAAAAATTACCTATCTCAAGGCATGCGCTTTGGTGAATTTGTGCAATCCAGCTAATGCAATTTTACTTGCATCGGCATCACACGAAATATACAGGGTTGGGTAAATGTTCCGGAACGGCTTAATTACAGGCGAACGAAAAGTGATATCGGATCCGGGTTTTGGGCAATCTATAGGACTAATATTTTACTATTTGACTATTATACCATATGTCAGTAATGCCACCAACTGTCAAGTGTTGACGTTATTTTTTTTTTAAATGGAACACCCTGTATATTTTTACATTTTTAACTTCCACATAAAATTATAATTATTTTTTATTAAATGCACTATTAGTCTATACTTCATAGTTTCCGAGATATTGACTCTCGAAAAGTGACATTTTTGAACTTTGACAGCTTATAACTTTCTAACAGTACGTCTTAGAGCAAAACGGCTTACATGTCCATGTCTTCAATTTTTATTATCTTCCCAAAAAAATCAACTTCCGGTTAAACCGGATGTAAGTCGAATGCAGGAAATATAGTTGTTCCGGTTTAACTGGAAGTTGATTTTTTTGGGAAGATAATAAAAATTGAAGATAGGGACATGTAAGCCGTTTTGCTCTAAGACGTACTGTTAGAAAGTTATAAGCTGTCAAAGTTCAAAAATGTCACTTTTCGAGAGTCAATATCTCGGAAACTATGAAGTATAGACTAATAGTCCATTTAATAAAAAATAATTATAATTTTATGTGAAATTTAAAAATGTAAAAATATACTGGGTGTTCCATTTAAAAAAAATAAAAATAACGTCAACACTTGACAGTTGGTGACATTACTGACATATGGTATAATAGTCAAATAGTAAAATTTTAGTCTTATAGACTGCCCAAAACCCGGATGCGATATCACTTTTCGTTCGCCTGTAATTAAGCCGTTCCGGAACATTTGCCCAACCCTGTATATAGGAAATATTCTAATTTGATTGCTAATGGCACGCAATTTTTCTGGTAATATCTTTAATACCCATCAACGACTGATAAAAAAGTAAACAAAACAAGAGCTTTTGCGTTTTGAATCGTGTGTAGTTTTCTGTTAATTCTTGTGAATTTCTTTTCATTTAATATATTTGAAATTGTTTAAATTTTTAAAATTGTTTAAATTTAAGAAAGTTTGTACAATAGTCAAGTTCCTTTTACGTTACTTTTAAATAGCAAAGCCAAGCACAACAAATATTTTTTCCTCTCCTCTGACGCAGTTAAGTATGCCATTCTGTGTTTCTCATACGATTATACGAAGTTGTTCGCGGAGCGTTCCTTTAACAATACTTAGCTAAGCAAAGATTTACTTTGCTAGAGGAGCAAATGGAAAACAACGTTCATTCGACATTACCATCAACATAACCTGTAATTTAATAAGCCGATCCGATTTTAAAGTTGGTGATATCTGTTCTATAACGATGCTTGCATAAAAATAGGTACATATTTTCCATTTGCTTCTTCTAAGCTTATAGCAAAGCAAAGTAAAAATCTTTGCTTATACCTATAGCTATATAGTTGTTAAAGGAACACTTTGCGAAGAACTGTATAGTTCGATTAGGGTAATTATCTATTATACGCACACCACGCCGATTTTGGTGATTTTTTCAGGAAACACGTATTTCGATGCGTAGATTACGAATCCGAAAACGAAAGTTGTCGGAAAAGCTTAGTTTCCGAGATATTTCCTTTTTAAGTTACGATTTTTCATGGGTTTGTTTACATCGTGTTTACTTGGGATTTTTATCGTTTTTCAGCCACCTCTCACTACTTTTTAGGTTACACAGGATATATACTTCTTTTAACCACGATTTTCCACTATGGGAAGCCATCGAAGAAACGAGGTTAGGGTAAGTTTAAGTTTTAGATTTTATGTTGGTAACCATGAGTAATATTTGGTGCGAAATATTTATATTTAAATCAATCTAGTGGGCGCTCTTTTTTCAATTTTTTTCGTTTTTAAAAGTGTTTTCCACTACTTTTCAGTCTCTGTCTTTTTATTTAGGTTAAATTAAGGAACTTTTGAAAACGTGAGTTTATAATTAATTAGAAACAATATATTTAACAAGAAAAATTAATATTGCCTATAAAATGAGGTTGCACTTTGTTTTCTTCTTCTTTTGGTTCACAGAATACTTGCCGCAGCGGAACTTTAGAATATATTTGTTTAACTTGCAAATATTTGAGCACTTTCCACAATTAATTTTAGATACAAATATTCCGAGCTCCAATAAATAATCAATAAGCGGCAAATAAGCATTAGTTATATACTTATATACTAGTTATTACTAAAAATTCAGTGAAATTCATTTTTTGGAATAGCATTCTAATAAAAACCAAACTTAATAATGAAAATAAAGCCACATTGGTTGGTAGCGTCATTTAAAAACGAAAAAAATTAAAAAAAGAGCGCCTACTAGATTAATTTAAATATAAATAGTTTCGCACCAAATATTACTCATGGTTACCAACATAAAATCTAAAACTTGAACTTACCCTAACCTCGTTTCTTCGATGGCTTCCCATAGTGGAAAATCGTGGTTAAAAGAAGGAAAATGCGCGTGAAAACGCGCATTTTCCTTCTTTTAACCACGATTTAAATTAGTATATATCCTGTGTAACCTAAAAAGTAGTGAGAGGTGGCTGAAAAACGATAAAAATCCCAAATGTAAACAAACCCATGAAAAATCGTAACTTAAGAAGGAAATATCTCGGAAACTAAGCTTTTCCGACAACTTTCGTTTTCGGATTCGTAATCTACGCATCGACATACGTGTTTCCTGAAAAAATCATCAAAATCGGCGTGGTGTGCGTATAATAGATAATTACCCTAAGTTTAATTTTTAAAAGGAACGCTCAACTTAGCCGTTGGCTTTGCTTTGCTATTTATTTAAAAGAAAAGGAACTCTGCTATTTATTATTGTACACAGTTATTGAATGCAATTAATTTACTCGCTGTAACCTGTAACTTGCATGCATTATGCATTGACTTTACACCTATGCCATAGCGGACTTTATAACTAGCGGTGAACAGACATTTGGCAACACCGCGCCCAACCAACTCAAACAGTCGACTGGGAACAACGACGGCGGTGCGGGTTTACGCGCCCGATTGGAATTTTGCTTGCAATTAAAAAATATTTTTAAAGCCACGCCTCGGAAAATAAACAAAACTAAATAAAAAACAAATGTTAAAAATAAGTTAAAAAACAAAAATTATCGTTAAATATCCTTCGGCTGCCTCATTAAGCCGTGAATAGACACGCTGTGTGCTGTTGCAAAATGTTAGTTGTCTCCTAATGATGATTTTTAACGTTATTTTTTTTTAATTCTTGTACTGTATAACTAATTACCACACCACCCTTGAGGTATAGTTAGTTCTTGGCGCGTTTTTTTTAGAGTATTTTCCCTCGTAAGCCTAATCCACAGTAAACATTATTGATACTAAGTACTAGATTAGTCCTCAAAAAGAAAATGCTGAACATGAAGGCAAAATAGGGGTTAGTATGTCACAATAGGGGGTAGTTTGTCACAATAGGGGGTAGTTTGTCACATTAGGGAGTAATATCTCACAATAAGGGATAATTTGTTATAATAGGGGGTAGTTTGTCGCATATCGGGTTTTAATAATTATTATAGAAGACGTGTTTACATACTCCTAATATTTATTAAAAGTATTACGTTTCCATCTCTTCGGCCGTGGTATGCCGCTTAAAAATAAGCAAGAATACGTTTCTGTTGTTATAAAACATGTATTACTCGCTGCAAACGTACCTATTAGGTACGTTTGCAGCGAGGTTGGCAGGTTATAATTTGTACCTACTTTATTTGGTTAATTAAAGGTATTAAGTTTTCGTCTTTTGTTTTTAGACTCAGCTTTGTTGGTCGCAAGTTGACTGTTTTTCATTTTTACAAAATCATGAAGTAAATCGTTGGAAAAAATGGAATGCAGAACTTTAAGAATATTCTCATACTCATTACCACATACACATTGTGAAAAAAAATCTTGTAAAGTTTCATCGTGTTTTATACTCGTGATAGGTAAATCGCACAAAATAATCTTTTGATTATTAGTTTTCAAAAAGTCATATTCAGTTGTCGGTTCATTAATAATTTTTTCAAAAATTTCACATGTGAAACATGACAGACTTTACTATTTCTGTAGGAATGCTCAATCCCCCTCTTTGCAAATTATTGAAATATTCATTCTCAGTGAAAGTTTCTTTACTTTCGACAACCAATGAAAGGCAGATATTACAATTATATTTTTTTGAAATCTTATGTGCCGCGTAGCCACAAATATAAATTTGAGCTGATTCGTCAATTTTACACTCAGTTAAATAATCTGAGTCCAAAATAAATAAAAATTTGTCGGTATCCGTTATATTATGTTTAGATATATCCCAGTTAAAATCAGACTCAGTACAACAATTATCGCTTTAATTTTGAATTTCCAGAAGTGAAAACTTATTTCCGGATGCCTTTTTGAATACGTGTTTTAGTCTAATTTTTTTTTCTGCATTGTTGACCTTGTCGCAACTAACATTATAATTACACCCACCCAAAATAAGATATTTACCAAAACGCTTCTCTAAATTCTCAGTTGTAAACTTACCTGGGAGTATATGGGAAATTGAAATTTTTTTAAAAGAATATTCAACAATTTCTAGCAAAACCAAAGTACTGTGACGTAGAGCGGAAAATGTGTCATTTGTGAGGTGTCCGTTATTATTATCGATGTTGTGCCAAGCATCTAACCACAAAAGAAATTTTTTTAAAAACTTGATGGCAAAGTCATCTGCTGCACTTGTTATTGGCTTGCAATATTCGTTTCTTTTCATGTTGCCTTCTGAACTATCTAGATCAACATCCGAATGAGGCCTATGTGCAGCGGCTGCTTTGTTTAGATATATTCAAACCCTTTTTTTATGTATTCTTCAGTAGAAGGTTTAAATTCCGAATCGTTATAATTTGCTTTAAAACGACTTAACAAATTTTCAATTTGTGACCACCTAGTAAGTTTCAAATCTATGGGTAAAACCCATTTTAAATTATTAAAACAAAATTCATTGGCATTAACAAAAACTTTTACTATCATATTTCTGTCAACTGAAATTTCATTACTAATACTTAAACAATCCTTTGTCAAATTTAGCGTATAAAAGGAAATTTTTGAATTATGTACTATTTTCATAGACCAGTTATCTGAAACCTTAATTTTATTTTTAATATTTAAAATAAATTCTTCAAAATTTTTAATTAGATCTGCTTTCTCAAATTGTTCGTTTGCTTTATTCGAACGAGCAATTTGTTAGCTTTGTCGTTCCTGAGGAGTTTTTCTAGGAGCTACAACCGCTTTCGTCAAATATTTAGGCAAATTTGGAAAAATACAGGGGAACGCATTTAACTTTAGTTTTGGTCTGCAGGGAATTTTTTTTAAAGTTCCATCAGGTTGGAGGTGGTCATCATCACGGATAATTTCACATTCTGGAAAGTGTTTACAGCAAACGACGGCTCTATCTGACGGCTTAAAATTTGCTCTCGGAATCGCACTTATCCATTTTTGTTTTAAATTATCATCTTTGGGAAGTTAAAAAACCGAAATGAGCTTCCCTCCTTGCTCTTGTTTAATAACGCTATTATAATTGGATTTGCACCCAGGAATACAACAACAACTAGGCATATTTAAAAGCTATAGTACCTATTTCATAAAACGTTATATTATAAGTAAATAACTTACCAGAAATCCCTCCGAACGACAAGACTACGTAGGTATTATACCTCGATATTATAAAATAAATTTTAATACAAACCTCGATATACCTAGTAGGTACAAAACGAAAAACGAAACAGTAGGTACCTAAACACCTACATACACACAGCACTGTTTAATACATTTTATTTCACTTTGATTATTAAAACTAAAAAATAATGCACTGCACCTACACAATAAACGCCATTGTTGCTACCGTATGAATTCGCCCGGTGACCGGCAACTACTATTAATCACATTATTTGGTTTAAATTAACTTAATTTAAGATTATAACACTTTTAAGACTTAGGTAATATCACTATACAAACTATACACTATTCGTTTTATAAAAATCGAATTTAAATTCGCGTTTTTCAAACGGATTTAGATACGAATTGCACGTGCAAAAAACGTATTACCATAAGAAAACATACCGAAGGTCGCGTTTCCAGACGGCAAAATGAACTGTTTCGCGGCGACGCCAAATTTCCTTTTTCATCGCTAGGTTAAAGAACACTGTGCCTATGCATAGGCTTTCTTTCACAATCAAAATAACGAATAAAGCAAATAAAGAGTTTTTAAAGGCCCTAATTTTATATTTCTCTGGTGGCACGAAGATTTAAACAATAACTTTGACTGGCGGAACAAGATATTCTTCTTCAAAATACCAATTAAGTTAATATTAAAAAATAAATATACCTATATCAGTTTTATGCGGTCGCTGCTCAGCCTAAAAGTGCTCTTCGCCTTCACCAACGAAATAAGTTGTTTGTATTCTTATTTCGTTGGTCTTCACTAATCTCTCATCGCATGATTCGCATGTTGTCATAGAAAAGTAGTCACAGAATACGGAAGAAAATAAAAATTCTGTGAAAGTAGTGCATGTGTGCCAAGAGTTGGCCCTTTTTAAATAGAAAAATTCTTATGAATCCGTTAATCATAACAATAACAACTCCCTATTATTACTCTTCATATTCATTTTTTTACAGTTGGTCACACTTATTACGCAATGTTATGATTTTTTCAAAAATCGAAGGCCGACGTAATCAACACAAGACAAAAGAATTGGAGGCATAATATAATACAAAATGATTTATTTATGTATTTCTATTCTTGTTTTTAGGCCAAAATAGCCCGCCTAAATGATGGCGGAGACCGAGGGGGGTTCCGAACAGGACGATGTCTCGTTCTTGCGAACGGTAAGTGAAAATTTTATAGGTTACTATTTTGTAAATAAACACATTAAAGTAGTTCTATTGTCTTACCAACGAAAGTAATTTTATTCGCTTATAAACTGACAGCATTGTCGTTTAGAGCAAAAGCTAATCAATATAGAAGAAGCACAAAAAAGAAAACACAAAATTATATTTTGATATACTCTAGTCCTCCGTGCTATATTTATGATTGATACACATTCATTTATAGGTCAAGCTGAAAGTAAGCTTGAAAAAGTTATTTCCTTTAAACAGTTGGATAATGTTGTTTAATTAATTATTGAATGTTAAAATGCGTCCCTATGAAGTATTACAGGGTCTAGAAATAGAACCTGTGTCAGATAAAAGAGGTTTATTTAAAGTAAGTAAGTAATATTTTAGCTGACCTAATGACATAGGGGAAGCTTACTGCCGCATTATTTTTTAACAATGAACATAATAAGTATTAGTAAAGCTCGGTTCACACAGTTCCTCTAAAGCGAGTCACTATTCAGTCAAGTAAATAGACATTGTTTCTATTCACTCGACTGAACAGCTTACTAAATGAACTACTTTTAAACCAAATTGTCCACAAAGTTAAGCGACTTTGGCTGTTAATTAATACTTTAACGAATAATACATAACATTGATGCACAATACACAAGCCAGAAGATAGGCAGATTTCAAACCATTAGTTATTATAAAAAAATACCTATGAATTTTTATAGGAAGACATGGTCTGTTTGTCCTGTACGGCCACTGGTGAACGTGTTTGCTTGGCTGCAGAGGGTTTTGGCAATAGGCATTGCTTTTTAGAAAATATTGCTGATAAGGTATAGTATTTTTTAAAATTATAAGTTTGGCTGTAGAAGGGCATGTAATGTTATATTAATAAAATAGGCGTACAAGTAGAAAAGGTGACATGACACATGCACATAATAAAATATATGACAAATCACACCTCTCATTTTAATATTGAATACTAATAATATCCTTTTATTTCCAGCAAAAATGACAATAGACATAGCAACATCAAAACAAAAAACATAGGCGGTTGCCCTTACAAATTAAAAATCCTAAAAGTAATTACATATAAGTATACACTATACAAAGACGATTGCAACAAATTAAAATTATAAAAAAGTATCATATACACCACAGACCACAGTACCACAAGTACTTTAATTTAGGCATAAAAAGTATAAAAAGACAAAAGAAAAAAAAATTCTATTAAAAACTCTGTAAAAATTTCAATTCAACTTGATTCAAAAGGAAAGTTAACATAATAAATTATGGATATAGTTTTTGTGTTAGTTAAGTATGATCTGTTTTCTTAAACATTTTAACTTGTCATAATATAGGGTTTTATATTTTTTGTACCCTGCTCGGTATCACATATTATGTGGTACATATCTTTAACTCCTTTCAAACCTACCTAAGTATACGAAAGTGTAGACTCAACCTTTTTTAAGTAACAGTTTAATTTTCAGTGTCCTTAGACTTAACATGTTTGTGTATGTACAGCCTCTTTTCGATTGATCTTAAGGTTGAATTCTCAACGTCATTCAATCTATTGCCAACCTATAACCTATAACCTATTTCGCGTTGATTTTTTGAGTTTATTATTTTAATAACTAACATTTAAAGAAAATCAATATCGTCGGTACATTATTTAGGTAGTATCTGATATATTACAAAAATAACAATTTATTTCATTGCTAATTTTGGGAGAATTGTATAGTGAAAGAACAATGAGTGACAATGACATAATAATGTTAAAAAAAATCTTATCCGATATTTTTCGCTATACAATTCTCCTAAAATAAGTTATGAAATTCCTTGATATTTATTAAATATGTCAATTATTAGCTATAGAATATCAAGTCGATACTGATTTTCTTTAAATTTTGTATAAAAGCTAGAAAACATAAATAAATCTACGCGAAATAGGTTATAGGTTGGCAAGCATGTTGATACTCCTACCTTAAAGTTTATCATACAATCTAATAAAATTATATTCTTAATAGCGAGTTAACAATTACAGTGAATACTGAATCCCAAAAAAATATTTAAATGCTACTGTACAAATAATAATAATAATAATAATAATAATAATATTTTAGATTTATTTAGTGATTACTGATCACCTAACTGACAATTTCCATACCTGGAACCAAAAAATTTAACTACTTATACTTATCTGGTATTTTAGTTTAAAACCAAAGAATACGAATACACTCGACGACTACAAGCATACCGGGTATTTCTCAAAAGACGTTCACCCATATAACTTTTTTATATTTATAGATATTAAAATGAAATTTTGAGATTATGCATAAGAGATAAGTCTGCATTTATTGGCATAATTTTCAATTTGTTAGCACTTCCGGTTTGACCGGAAGTGACCTTGACTTTGATATTTTAAATGGGACATCTTGTATATTTTTACTTATTTGGGTTCAGCATAACATTATGCGTGAAAAGACACTTCACTTGTAATTTTTTGACGTGTTATAACATTTTTAGAGTTGAGCATGGTCAATTGACCGGTCGATGCGGTACTGTGCGGAGCAACAATTGAGATATATACTTATAGAATGTGTACCTGGATGGACCTAACTATATCATCCATTTGACCACCCTGTATAAAATTTAGGTATGGCAGTAGACTTTTCAGAACAAGCAAAACTTGTTATAAAAAATTAGTTTTTTCCAAAATACAAAATAAGAAATTTGGCAAGTATAATTAGGTTCATCCACTGCATTTTCTAATTTTAATTTATTTCAGTCAATTGACCAAAAACAAATTGACCGGTCAAATCCACAACCCTAAACATTTTTATGTATATTTTTTATTTTCAATCTAGAGTGCTACAAATTAATTAAATCTGTTAATTTATAGTCAAGTAGTACCTAGATGAAAATTAAAATTATGTCATAATAATTGACTTTCTAAGTTTCACAAGCGTTTAAAAAATAAAATTTTGTTTTCTTGGCGTTCACTTCATTTTTCCAAATGGAACGATGGTGGTTCACTAGGATATTTAAAACGAGCATTTTTTTTCAGCAATTTGATTATGCTATTTTAAAATTGACACTAAAAAATTTGCCTTACCTGCCAATCGCAAATTTGAAAGCATTATGCAAACCAAACAATTCCATTGTTTTTCAAAGCCGCCTTTATATTTCTTTAGAAAAGACAGGGCGGCAATAATGCATAACGCTTTTTAATTTGCGATTGGGATTTAAGGCAAATTCTTCAGTGTCAATTTTAAAATAGCATAGGAGTGTATGGTATCAAATTGTTGGAAAAAAATGCTCGCTTTAAATATCCTAGTGAACTACCATCGTTCCATTTGGAAAAATGGAGACGTCAAGAAAACAAAATTTTGTTTTCTAAACGCTTGTGAAACTTAGAAAGTCAATTATTATGACATAATTTTAATTTTCATATAGGTACTACTTGACTATAAATTAACAGGTTTAATTAATTTGTAGCACTGTAGATTGAAAATAAAAAATAAACATAAAAATGTTATAACACGTCAAAAAATGGCAAGTGAAGTGTCATTTCACGCATAATGTTATGCTGAACCCAAATAAGTAAAAATATACAGATGTCCCATTTATGCCAATAAAAGCAGACTCATCTCGTATGCATAATCTCAAAATTTCATTTTAATATACAGGGTGATTCATTAAGGGTGGCGACCGGCCATATCTCGGAAACTACTAGGCATAGAAACTTGGAGAAGAAAAAATTATGATTAAAGCGGTCATGAGAAAATTCTGGAAATTACTTTTAAGTTCCTCATTTCGCCGCAAGGGGGCACAATTAAATTTTTTTTTTTATTCTAAATTTCTCCGAAATTTCCCATATTAAGGTATAACTCTGATTACATCATCGAAAAGCTTAGACAATTCTGCATCATTTTGGTTTAAGGCTCATTGGCGTACCGGCCTTGATAAGAGTGGGGGAAGCTATTGAATGTGCAAACATTAAAATCGCTGTAACTTGTAAACGACTTATCCGATTTTACTAAATTTAAGCTTGTTTGGAAGGGAATGGTAAGTATCTTCAATCGCCGTATCCAATAGTACACGATAGTGTTTAATAAAACTGCTAGAGGGCGCAATTTGTAATAATAACAGTTTTTTCGATTTTATCTCGGAAATTCAAATCATACGGTATAACTATGACATCACAATCGAAAAGTAGATGAAATTTGCAAGAAAAGATGTGAAGACCGCAGTTCGATATCTTTGTTCGTTTCAGAGTTATTGCCAAAACAATAATTTTTAATACAAATTGCGCCCTCTAGCAATTTTATTAGAAATTATCTTGTACCATTGGATACGACAATTAAAGGTACGTACCTTTCTCTCCCAAACAAGCTTAAATCTAGTAAAATCGGTTAAGTCGTTTAGAAGTTACAGCGATTTTAATGTTTACAGTTTCACTTGATAAGAGTGGGAGAAGCTACTGAAAGTGTAAACATTAAAATCGCTGTAACTTCTAAACGACTTATCCGATTTTACTAAATTTAAGCTTGTTTCGAAGAACCTTCAATTGTCGTATCTGTTGGTACAAGATAGTTTCTAATAAAATTGCTAGAGGGCGCAATTTGTATTAAAAATTATTGTTTTGGCAATAACTCTCAAACGAACAAAGATATCGAACTGCGGTCTTCACATCTTTTCTTGCAAATTTCATCTACTTTTCGATCATGATGTCATAGTTTATACCGTATGATTTAAATTTCCGGAATAAAATTGAAAAAACCGTTATTATTACAAATTGCGCCCTCTAGCAATTTTATTAAACACTATCGTGTACTGTTGGATACGGCGATTGAACCCAAGTAGCACAATAATCTTACTATTTGACTAAATTGTTTTATATCGGATTTATTAGAGCTTTTAAATACACTGAATTATTATTTAACACTTGCCATCAACACTAACTTGCTGTATAACCAAAATTACTTTATAAGTTTGTAATATAGGTATTTATAACGTTAATTGTTAAAACAGTTTTAAAAGTACAGAAACCAGATTGCTTAGAAACATGTATGTAACAAAACTTATACAACTCTTTTCGCTTAAGATAGATATATTTTATACTTATTTTGTAAGGGTAATTTTAAACTGTTTATAAAGCAACTATAAAAACATTCACTTTAATTTTATAGAAGCTTTATTGTTAGATTATATAGCAGTAGCGGAAACATATTTATAAAACAATTTGATCTTGACGACAATTAAGCAACTACGGCTACTCTTAAACGACTATTTTATAATGGTTATTTAATAAAACGTTATGAAATAGTTAAAAAGCATTTAAAATATAAAAATGCTTTCGTAAATGCAAAATCATTATTTAGTGAACCTTATATAATATTTATAGCACTTCCCGTACTAACCTAACTTTTTACGTCCACATCAGTTGATATGATCAGTCAGTGTATCTATTTATAATTTGTAAACAATGTCAAGCTTAAGCAGTCGGCCAATTTTCCACTGTAAAAAAATAAGACAAAGTGGAAACTTTAAGAAAAAGGTTAGAGGTAACTATCAAAAAGAATTTTAAATGCAAATGTACAACGTGTAAACACAACAGCACAGATAACAGACAGGGTTGATTTGGGTAAAATGCTTTACGATTCTTCATCTGAGCAAGAATATGAGCCCATAGCCCATAGTAAAGAATACAATCAATGTTTAGACTCTGATTATTATACCGTAGAATCAAGCGACGATGAAGAAAATTCTTTAGAGTTAACTGAGATCAACAAAAATATTGAAGCTAATAAAAAAATGAAAGTATGGGCTACTAGATTTAATTTCTTAATGAAAAGATTATATAGAACCGGTTACCATAATAGCGTATACGATAATAGTATCGAATAAGATGCCTAAAGTGAGCCTTATACAACAAAACTATCATATTATCAATTTATTAGTGTCGCCATTATTTGAAATTAATCTACTGTCACGCTACCTTGCGCCACTTACTAACACCACGGCCGAGAATGACTGGCCGGCCATACAGCATTGTCGGAATAAAAATAAAATCTGCAAGTCTACTTAAAAGTATTCTTAATTTCTTGAAGCAAATATATTAAAATAGGAACATTAAATAGAAAGGACTAGAATGCTTCACCAAATCACTTTTATTTTTCAAGGCACAATTATTTTAATAAAAGTAAGCAATGGTTCTTTAAGGTTACACGCAAAAATTATAAGGAAATATTTGAATTATAGCAAAAAGGTACCCAAAACGATAATAATACGAATACTAATCATGATAATAATAAAAATAAAGAATGGATTTTACAAAAACATTCAACACAGGCGAACCAGTATACCTATAGCTACAAAAATCTGTATTCTGCAAAAACTTGGCAACATTGCGAGAACCACAATAATTTTACCACGTGATGCTGCGCCGTTTTAAATAATAAAACAATTTTGTCATGTAAAAACGCATAATATAACAATTTATATAATATATTTGTTTTATAAGTGTGCCTGGAACGGTAAAGTGATTTGTTAGAGTTGACGCCATGTTTTAAAAACTAGTTTTAATCGGCCATGTTGGCGAAATAATATTAATCAAATAAAATATTTAAATATCTCTTAAAGTAGTCATTTTAATAAGAAAAACGTTTGGCCAATAACATTGCAAGTAAAAAAGATGTCGATTTTCAACTTTATAAATTATTATTTAACTTTTAAAAATATTTTTAAAATATCTTCAATAACAAAATGTTTAATTAAATGAAAGCCCGTAAAAATTCACTTAAAAATATGGATATGTTATGTCAGTAAAATTAGCCTGGCAGAGAAATTTGGCCGTGGGAAAGCGTTCGACTTGAAAATCTTTTTCGTGCAAACTGCTGTAAGTTTTTATTGTCGCCATGTTTCAAGTCTCTCTTGTATAAGTTGACATATTAGGTAAATATATTGAAATTTTATTCGTAATAACTACACGACTAAAATATAAACACAATATAATAAAAATATTTTAATCGGCCCAAAATGGTTGTTGTTAAAATATTTTTAAGCCTGTTATAAAACAATTTTATTAATATCTTATTAGTATCTACGAGAGGTTATTTGCTATAGTTATAAAATATTTAATTATTTCTTATAAAATGGATTATATAAACATTACATAAAATACCCAAAAGTGTATTGTAATTATTTTATGTGAGCCTAACAAAACTTCTAATAAATGAAACTGTTTTATAACCTGGGCCTTTTCCGTGTTTCTAAGAGTCATATAATGGTTTACAGAGGACTTTTAAAATATCATAGTTATATTACAAATTGTTATATAGCAATGTATAGGACTGTCTGAAGTATATTTGTGCTACTTGGGAGATACTTACCTTTCCCTTCCAAACAAGCTTAAATTTAGTAAAATCGGATAAGTCGTTTAGAAGTTACAGCGATTTTAATGTTTACACATTTAATAGCTTCCCCCACTCTTATCAAGGTCGGTACGCCAATGAGTCTTAAACCAAAATTATGCAGAATTGTCTAAGCTTTTCGATAATGTAATGAGAGTTATACCTTAATATGGGAAGTTTCGGAGAAATTTAGAATTAAAAAAAAAAAATTAATTGTGCCCCCTTGCGGCGAAATGAGGAACTTAAAAGTAATTTCCAGAATTTTCTCATGACCGCTTTAATCATAATTTTTTTTTCTCCAAGTTTCTATGCCTAGTAGTTTCCGATATATGGCCGGTCGCCACCCTTAATGAATCACCCTGTATATAAATACAGAAAAGTTATAGGGGTAAAGGTATTTTGCGAAACACCCGGTATATCGCACATCCCTAAATTTTCTTTATTTTCCAGATATTTTCTGTATTTTCCTCGAATTTTCTTTTGTATTTTTTGAACTTGTACACTATTTTCGTCAGTAAATTACCACATGATGTTTACGGTCTGTAAGGGATTGATTTTTTTTATATTACTTTTATATTATAATTTTTTTTTAGAATATACCCCCAGATCTTTCACAATGCGTTTTCGTTATCGAACAGGCATTGTCAGTTCGTGCTTTGCAAGAATTAGTTACCGCAGCTGGTAATGAAACAGTAAGTAAACTAACTTATTTACTAACATACAGTTTTACAATGTCATGTTACAAGTTTACCTAGCTGCTTATATACCGAGTGGTGCACCGCCAAATTGGCGATGGGAAATGTCATGTACATTTTGCTCCCTTCAAATATTGATTCCCCTATTTTGAATATCCTTCTATTCAGATTTATAAGGAATTATTGTTAATTGGGCAGCTATATATGTACAGTGTCACCAGTAAAGTCCGCATCATATGAGATTTTTTTTTATTAATAACTTTATTCGAGATTTGACCGAGAGATAATTTTGATTTTTTACCCATATTTTGTAAATTGCACCACTTTTGCAAAATAAGACGCAACGCAACCTACATAAAACTTCTTAGTTTTGACAATGCTTTATTTCAGATACATTTTTTTTAAAGTAGCGCCATATCAAATGTGTGTTTTTCTACAAAATCAAAATTGGGCTATTAAAATTTGGTCGCATGTGATGCAAAGTTTATTTGTTTTTGACCCTGTATAAGGTAACTTCATAAAATAAGTATTTTTGAAAACGTAGTTTGTGTCTGAAAGTAATACACCTTAATATTAAGACAAAAAAGAACACGGTGTCTTCAGTAAAGTGTTTTTTAAGTGGAAAATAAATTTTAGTTTAACAACGTAAAGTTTATCTATTTTCAACGATTTAATTTAAAACCCCTATATTATAATTTATTATTAAGCTATGTCATAATAACGTTAACGTGTATTACTTTCAGAAAAAAACTACGTTTTCAAAAATACTTATTTTATGAAGTTACCTTATACAGGGTCAAAAACAAAAAATAAACTTTGCATCACATGCGACCAAATTTTAATAGCCCAATTTTGATTTTGTAGAAAAACACACATTTAATATGGCGCTACTTTAAAGAAAATGTATCTGAAATAAAGCATTGTCAAAACTAAGAAGTTTTATGTAGGTTGCGTTGCGTCTTATTTTGCAAAAGTGGTGCAATTTACAAAATATGGGTAAAAAATCAAAATTATCTTATGCAGCTGAAATGTTCCATGTGGGCTAGAAACTGCATTTAAAAAAACTTTTTCTAATAACTTTTTTCGATATTTTCAAAAAATTAAAATTTGACAGATAATGCGTATCACGTGACTATTATATTTGTTTAAACCTGCACAAACGGCACCAACAGGACACCTTTTAGGGGTCAAAATTTAAAGGCTTTTTTAACTCCTCTTTACGTCCTATAACAGAAAAAGATCTGTTGCCATATCTGAACCTATACTAAAGCTAAGGCCACACTGTCTGATGTACAGAATATTCCAATGTTGACACAAAACTAAAGAAAGTAAACGTTTCAATAATAAGGCTAGTTTTTCAACTGTACACATAATTTTTATTGTTACAATACAAGTAATTAGCACCAATTTTTGTTAATCCGACCTTGTTTAACCAATACTAAATAATTTTTTCATGTACGTACAATACACATACATGTATCACAATGTTTAATCTATTATTTTAGTCTGTATTTTTTAAAACATTTCAAATACTTAAATTTTTTACTTTATAAAAGGTCATAATTCTAAGTAAACCTTTTGGAATTATGTTCTCCTCTTGTGTACACTTACAATACTTACCTGTGTAATATTTAATTTATTTCACACCATCTTTTTGTTTTCACCTTGACCTTTGTTTCACCGCTTGATTTTTTTTTGCTTTTCAGGGGACGGACAACTTAGTAAGTAAACCGAATCAAAATTATGTCATGTTGTTAAAACAACTAACAACTGGTAATGTAACTTGTACATAAATATCTAACACTAACAAAAAGTAGATAATTGGTTAATATTTTCTTTGCGGTAACATTGTAGAAACGTTTTCCTGGTAACACGACTTTCTATAAAAATAAGATCAAATTTTTTCAATATACTTTATAATTTTAAGAAACTTAAGCTTACTGTCACGTCGCATACTTATTCCGGTCTATTATTTTATTCTTAATAATCAAATATTTAAAATTTCAATTTTTAAATATTTATATTTCTAAAACTTCTGTACAAGGGGTCCATTTTCAGCGATCCTATTGGATCTTATTTTACGCGAACAGGAGTCTCGTTTCAGTTATCATATATAGAACAGCATCGCCTGTTTCGCTACATATTTGTTTATTTAAATCCTTATACAAAAACTGTATACAGACTGTCCGCGGATAGGGTTTACAATAGCATAAATGGATGAAAAATTTTATTTTTCGGAAAAAAGTCATTCTTGATCAAAAGTTTTGCTTGTGAAAAAATGCAATTCACGAAGAGAAAATTTTGATTTTTTATACAGGGTTCGCAAAAACTTCAAAAACATGATTTTTCTTCAAGAGTAAACCACCTTTATTTTTCATTTTTGACCAAAATGCCAATTAGAAAACTTATTTAGAATAACGTTTGTGATTTAAATCCGAGATTTAAAATAAATCTTTAATTTTTTACTTTTTTTAATTTTTAGAGGTAAAAGATTATTTTTTTTTTGGATAGCAGCATTAGCGGTCGAAATACATACATTACACAGGCCTGCATTTTTTACCACTTTGAAAGTTGATTTAAAAATTTAAACTGTTTTCTAGTAATTGGGTAGCGCTGATTCCAAATCTGCTTTCAGTTTTTTTATATCACGTAAGGTTATTTTTCAAACCGGTAAAATCCAAAAATATAGAAAAAACACGATTTATTTCATTTATAAGCTAGTTTTTTAATATATTAAGGAAAAAATACAAAAATATACAAAATATACACATATAAACTATTATAAATGGTTATTTATTCGTTACGCTTCTTCAATAAATGTTTTCTTTTTTCAGAAAAGCTTCTTTTGGTTGTTTTTCTGTTCCAACAGAAATCGGCCATCATTTTTGTGTCCCAGCGACCCTGGTATATTTTTTCCGTCTCTTTAATAAATTAATGGAATCTTTCACCTTGCTCTTCATCTACGTCCCCAAGATTTTCCGGGAATTAGTCCAAATGGGAATGTAAAAAGTGAATTTTTATGCTCATATTCTGAAATTCCTGAAATTTTTCAGCATATTTTCAACGATCTCAACATAGTAGTAATTTATGTTCAACTTCTTTAAAAGCATTCCATGCATGTTTTTCATTATCTTCCATTACCTTTTCAAATTCTGTATCTTTCATCAAGCTGCTAATCTGCGGCCCTACAAAGATTCCCTCCTTTAATTTTGCCTCTGACAGAGCCGGAAATGTTTTACACAAATATTTAAAACAATATCCTTCTTTGTTTAATGCCTTAACAAATTGTTTCATACGTCCAAGTTTTATGTGAAGTGGTGGAAGTAAAACTTTTTGAGGGTCAATAAGACTTTCGTGAATTACATTTTTGTTTCCAGGTGTTAAAGTCTGTCTCTCTTTGTGACCAGTCTCTTTTTATCCAATGCTGTTCTAGCTAGCAAGACCACTCGTACAGGAAACATGAAAATTTAGTAAATCCAGACTGCTGACCTAAGAGAAGACTTAAAATGTTTAGATCTTCACACACTTCCCAGTTGTGATTTTCATATTGTATTCTTAAAAGTAATTCCTCTAAATTTTCATAGTTTTCCTTTAACTTAACTGTACGGCCGACCGAAACAGAAGCAAAAACATTGTCATTATGTAAAAGAACAGCTTTAAAGCTCCTTTTTGAAGTCGATAAAAAGTCTCCAGTCGGAAGGTGTGTAGCACCACAGAAAATCATTTTTTATTCATCAACCATTTAGAATTTGAAGTACTACATTCATTTTAAAATGTATTAAAACGCCTATTATAAGTTTTTTTATATTTTTTCAAAAAAAAAAAATCTGTGGTTGATAGAGACCAATTGTATTTTAATTAGTTATTTCTATATAAAAACTAAACTCAGCAAACAAAAATCACGTCATCACAAATTTCATGCAGGCCTGTGTTATCAATGACAGACGGGTATCAAACAATTTCAAAAACTGATTTTTGGTGTTACCAGAAATATATATTTTTAATTTCACAAATGGAATGACCCCGGAAATAACACAAAAAATCTTAAAATAACAAATAATAATTTCATAATTTGCTATTCAAACACTCCCCCTCCATATTCCACACATTTTTCCAGCTGTAAACGAATGTGGTCAAAACTTCTTCTGCAATACGATTAGGAAAGCTGCCTCATTCTGATCATAGTTTTTTTTAATTGGAAACGAAATTTTCTTAATAATTTATAAGGTCCCATTTTTGAGACGTAAACCTTACGGTATCTTTCATTATATTTCTCTATCACAAAGTTGTAAGAACTTCCGCCCGCACCGTAACATTGAACTAAATAAACCTTTTGTTCTAAGGTCAACACTTTCAAAAGACATCAAATTCTATTGAACTTCAAATTTGCCCCATACGTAAAGCAAAGTAATAAAACGGTAAAAAAATTCCTTGTTTTTACAAAAGATGGTAGGAATGCATTTAAAATTTTAAAATAAGATACACATCACCCATTATGAAAATAGAGTATAATAAAATTTTATATTAATATTTTTACTGAGCAGCAAAATTTCCATTTTGCCAAGATTTTTTCTAAATCTCGGATTTAAATTACAAACGTTATTCTAAATAAGTTTGTGTGGCATTTTGATCAAAAATGATGAATAAAGGTAGTTTACTCTTAGAGAAAAATCATGTTTTTGCGAACCCTGTATAAAAAAATCAAAATTTTCTCTTCGTGAATTGCATTTTTTTTTACAAGCAAAACTTTTTATCAAGAATGACTTTTTCTCGAAAAATGTAATTTTTCATCCGTTTGTGCTATTGTAAACCCTATCCGCGGACAGTCTGTATACTTGTGGATGAGAATTATAGCGAAACTCCGCGGTTTATTAGGAAAATAAAAGACCTTCAAATCCAAGAGGAGTAAACGATTAGGCCTAAACATCCACTTTTTGTGATCATTATTTGTTCGCACAACTTTTATAGTTAAAAGTTTTTGAAAACTATAACGGCTACATATCAAAAAATAATAACGATTTCTTATTAAAATTTTCTAAAATAGTGTTCTTCTATTGATTGAAAATGGGCATCCTGTACGTACAACTGCATATTTGTATTTAGCCTCTATATATAAAACGGGAATATTCATATGTGTGTTAGAATATGTTAATATGTTACGAAGTAGTCTTGCAATTAACACGCCGCCAATTTAATTTGAAACCATAGCACGCACATTATACTGGGTGTCCCAATAGAGCGGCAAAGGGTATAGGATAGGGTATGCTTAATAAAAATGATAAAACAGCAAAAGATCTTCATAAAAATGATATAAACTATAGAGTGTTTCATTTAAAAAAAGTGAGATAATGAGTGAGAGTTTTGACTTTTGCCCTACCCTGTACATGTAAGATGACTAATTCAAATGCGCACTAAAAATTATAAAATTGAGCCATAATATAAATCTTATAATGATAAAATAAATTTCATATTGCAATTTACCACAAAATTACAGCCCTATGAAATCATAACAATTTTGACATAAAAATGGCCATAATTTGCCTGTATACAGTGTGACCAGTAAAGTCCGCATCATATGGGATTTTCTTTAATAATTTTATTCAAAATTTGACTTTGTCATCAAGTTCTGCTTCGATCGAGATGAAAATTAAGCAAAAAAAAAGTAGTCACGTGATTCGCATTATATTAAATTTTAATTTTTTCCAAAAAATAATTCAAAAGTGGGGTTATTTCTAAAAGTATTGAATAAGGTTTTTTTAAATGTAGTTTCTAGCCCACATGTAAAATTTCAGCTGCATAAGATAATTTTGATTTTTTACCCATATTTTGTAAATTGCACCACTACATTTGCAAAATAAGACTCAACGCAACCTAGATAAAACTTCTTAGTTTTGACAATGCTTTATTTCAGATATATTTTCTTTAAAGTAGCGCGATATTATATGTGTGTTTTTCTACAAAATCAAAATTGGGCTATTAAAATTTGGTCGCATGTGATGCAAAGTTTATTTGTTTTTGACCCTGTATAAAGTAACTTTATAAAATAAGTATTTTTGAAAACGTAGTTTGTGTCTGAAAGTAATACACCTTAATATTAAAACAAAAAAGAACACAGTGTCATCAGTAAAGTGTTAGTAGTAGTAGTAGTAGTAACAAGATTTATTTAGCAATGTACTACAATTTAACAAGTTATATAAAATATTTGAACTAATTTAACAATATCATCTGTAAAAAATTTTTATCAGTCACTATTTTGTTTTTTAAATAAATAATTTTTCAATGATTTTTTAAAATTTTTCAAAGAGGTCTGTGATTTAATTAAAATATTCAAGTTATTATATTCACTTAATCCTTTATAGAAAACCGATTTATATGTCAAATGTTTTGATACCCTACCTAGACAAAAATCTTTATTATACCTGGTTGAATAGTTATGATTTTCAAAATTTTGAGTTATATAATCTTTCAAATGAGAAGGCTGTAAGTTATGTTGTATTTTAAAAATAAAAGTACAAATCAAAAGAAATATTAAATTTTTAACATTTAACCACTGAAGTTTCTAGTAGTAACATTAAATCATTAAGTGGAAAATAAATTTTAGTGATGGGTCAATCAAAATTATCTTATGCAGCTGAAATTTTTCATGTTGGCTATAAACTGCATTTAAAAAAACTTTTTCTAATAGCTTTTTTCGATATTTTCAGAAATAACCCCACTGTTGAATTATTTTCTGGAAAAAACTAAAATTTGACAGATAATGCGAATTACGTGACTACTATTTTTTTGCTTAATTTTCATCTCGATCGAAGCAGAGCTTGATGCCAAAGTCAAATTTCGAATGAAGCTATTAATAAAAAAATCCCATATGATACGGACTTTACTGGTCACACACTGTAGATGAATTAAACCCCATATCAAAAGACTTGATGTTCCATTTTTAAAAAAATGTATGTTTGATATGGCCTCGATTTATGAAAGACGCAATATATTTTTAAATTCTACCCCTTGGGATCCTGTATAATTCTTATAAAACCTTTTTTTTGTATCCAACACCATAAGAGAGTTATTTTATTTTGTCGTACTATTGGAACACCCTGTATATAAGAGTTATTACAGTATGTCGGGTTGCACGAAAACTTTAATCAATAATTAACTAACCAGAGAACATATAGTGTGGGTATAAAGTCTGGAAACGGCTTAATAACATCACAATTTACTGGCCGATTTAAACCAAATTTGGTACAGTTGTGTAAGAGGATCTAACGCACCGAATGACGATATTGGCGTTGTTGCCAGCTTTTTAGTTTGTCTGGAATTCGAACGAATTTTATATTTTTAAATATAACACCCAGTATATTTTTACATTTTTAAATTCCACATAAAATTATAATTATTTTTTATTAAATGCATTATTAGTCTATACTTCATAGTTTCCGAGATATTGACTCTCGAAAAGTGAAATTTTTTAACTTTGACAGCTTATAACTTTCTAACAGTACGTCTTAGAGCAAAACGGCTTACATGTCCCTATCTTCAATTTTTATTATCTTCCCAAAAAATCAACTTCCGGTTAAACCGGATGTAACTCGAAAGCAGGAAATATACTTGTTCCGGTTTAACTGGAAGTTGATTTTTTTGGGAAGATAATAAAAATTGAAGATAGGGGCATGTAAGCCGTTTTGCTTTAAGACGTACTGTTAGAAAGTTATAAGCTGTCAAAATTTAAAAATGTCACTTTTCGAGAGTCAATATCTCGGAAACTATGAAGTATAGACTAATAATGCATTTAATAAAAAATAATTATAATTTTATGTGGAATTTAAAAATGTAAAAATATACTGGGTGTTATATTTAAAAATATAAAATTCGTTCGAATTCCAGACAAACTAAAAAGCTGGCAACAACGCCAATATCGTCATTCGGTGCGTTAGATCCTCTTACACAACTGTACCAAATTTGGTTTAAATCGGCCAGTAAATTGTGATGTTATTAAGCCGTTTCCAGACTTTATACACACACTGTATAAGTGGCATTGTCAAAAATTATTTTGTCACAGTCAAAGTGACCTGGTTACCGTTATTCTTGATGTGCTAACCACGCAACTTTGATTGTGACAAAATAATTTTTGACAATGCCACTTATACAGTGTGTGTATAAAGTCTGGAAACGGCTTAATAACATCACAATTTACTGGCCGATTTAAACCAAATTTGGTACAGTTGTGTAAGAGGATCTAACGCACCGAATGACGATATTGGCGTTGTTGCCAGCTTTTTAGTTTGTCTCGAATTCAAACGAATTTTATATTTTTAAATATAACACCCAGTATATTTTTACATTTTTAAATTCCACATAAAATTATAATTATTTTTTATTAAATGCATTATTAGTCTATACTTCATAGTTTCCGAGATATTGACTCTCGAAAAGTGACATTTTTGAACTTTGACAGCTTATAACTTTCTAACTGTCATCCATCTGTCATTGATGTCACAATCACAGCTGTCTAGTTAGTTAGTTATTGTTAAAAACTTTGTGCAACCCAACATTAGTTTAGCATCATCATAGGTTTACAATAGTCCCAGGCCAAGAAGAAAATCATCCACTAACTGCATTAACAATCCTAATTTTTTCCATTATATTCTTAAAATCAAATTATTCATACTTTGTACACACTGTCTTTTAAAACATATCCTTTTAATCCAGAAAAAAGACAGAGTTTAAGTGTTGTATCGTAGCATTGTTGTATTATTATGGCCTTTTATAACAATTTTAACGCGGTAGAACGTTGTCTTTCTAACATCTTTGGCTAAGTAGGTAGAGATAGAATATTTGCAAAAACATAACCTAAGATAAAATAGTACTTACTAGTTTTTATTAGTACCAAAATATAGAAATTGTACCAACAAAAGCTACCTGATTATTTTTTTTGTAGTAACTCGCGATATAAGGTTTAAAATTTTGATATTTTTGGAATATCATACACTAGCGAGCAAACACTAGTGATGCATTCGCCATTTCATTTACTTATCAATATTTCGTTTTTTTCCTAAAAAAAATTGAAAAAAAAAATTAATTGATAAATTAATAAAAGCATAAAACGAAATTTTGTCAAATTCGCGCACTTTTCTTTTTCTGCTTTTGTTAATCCAACCTTTTTTAACGTAAAACTGTAGGTAATTGTACTCCAACGATGGGTATTAATTCGGCATAGACATTTACCTTAAGATAAGCAACCAATAATCACGAAAGTGGCAAATTTATGGCCTCGCGCATGTAAACAAAGCTACACCGGATTAGGCATGCGCACTGCAACAATACCATTTGACGAATGGGAAAATAGACCAACAGGCTTTAAAATTTAAGTTCTTGCTCAAGAAATTGTAAAAGTTGACTTTCAATTTATACGTGTAAACAGCTAAAATTTGCTCCAAATTATGCCAAAAAATTGGAATTTTTTCACAATTTTTGATCAAGTTGGGAAAAAAGGTAGTGATTTCTGGCATTTTAAGTAGTTGCAAACCTATCATATTTTGAGGATAGAAAATTGTTTTTAAGGTTTTGTTTCTAAAATTTCTTTAAAAATGATTCGTCGTCGTGTTTTTAGTTCGAATATGAAGAGAACAAGTCAATTAAACTAGCCTTATAAAATCGAATATAAAAAACAAACGAAGCCAGCAAAATAACCAATCTTCGCTGTTAAGGTCTGCCCAGAGTGGGAGCGTCGCGTCTGGGTCGCGTCCTGCGTCGCGTCGTGTATTTCAGAGTGAAAGCGTCAACGAAGCGTCGAATATTCGATAATCAGCGGAAAGTAATTTTCAGTTTATAAAATGGCTCCAACGAGAGCAGTTCGTTTGTTTTTGTTACTGGAGACGTCCTATCGTTCGTTTAGGCGGTTAACCAAAAAAGTCGGAATTCACCCTATAAATAGGGAAAGGCATTTGTTTGGTGAATTCCACCATTTGTATTATAAATTGGGATTATATCCAGACCGATTTTGAGTATCTCGGTAAAGTCCTCCTCTTCTGAACTTATTTTGGCGACTGAACGCTAATAGAACGCGCCAAAAAAACCATCTCGTTTGTTTCCGCCGCTGACGCTAGTAGGCAACGCGACGCGCGACGCTCCCACTCTGGGCAGACCTTTATCGCGTTCCTACCTCAAATCAAATATTACATGTATGTACATAACTCGTATTGATTTTTATAATTTGAAAAAAACTTATGTACGTGTAAAACATTTCAAGCACAAGCAAAAGTTTTTGTCCGACAACTTGACCCATGGAATAGTTTCACCCTTGGATTAATATAAACATACCTAGGTATTTACTTTTTTCTTTTATATAATATAAGTATAGAAAAAAGTGTCTTTCAAACCTTTTAAAGCAATATATTGCCCGAAAAATAGGCGTACCTAATTAGATTGCAGGATTGCAAATAAAATATACCAAAACATGCATCGGGACAATCTGTCTTGGTATGTGTGTGTTTCTCTTTATTTTCATACCTTGTTTGTGTAGCCTAGGCCTAGTTAGATGCGTTTAAATTGACCGTAATAAAATAAAGTTATATATCAAGATACATCACAACTCCATACTTACTGAAAATACGAAATACCCGGTATTTTACCCCTATTTCAAAATAAATCATACAACGGTTTTTACTAATCACTGTTTATATTCCAATCAGAGTCACTAAAAGCACAAACACAATTCACTAAACTACACAAAACCTAGAAATCCGTAAATATTAAACACCCACAATCCATAATAGCAAAGAAAACAATAAGGAATCCACAGAGAAAACTGAAAACACAACAACAAAAATTGCGCCGAGCCGGTTCTGGAGTGTATTTCGAGCATGTCGCTAAAGAAGGACAGGCCGATAACAAGAGGTTTGTGCGTATGCCCTATCCTGCTGGGAGGGAAGGCATCTGACCGGCGAGCAGTGCGCTCAGACGTATTTGTCACCCATAAAACCTAACTTTTGTTTGCGCACGTGTTAAGCAGTACTATCTAAAGGTAAATGTCTATGGTATTTGATCGGTTTTTGGATAAAACGAAGAAGTAGGTAACGAAATATTGATGAAAAACGAAATGGCGAAGGCGATATTAATGTTTGCTCTGAAATATCTTTTAAAGTTTGGGAGCTAAAAGCAAAAAACGATTGGATGTCATAATTGAGGGAAAATGGTAAAATTAATAAAAATAAGCACCTTGCAAACCTCGCTGCACAACAAACAATGTGTGAACTGACAAAATCTTTATAAGTATTGCAAAAACAAATCAGCTATCTTTTGATGGATCATCTATATTTTGAACTATGAAATATTTAACAAAAACACTATTATTTTAGGTAAACTATATTTAAATTCCAGTCTATTTTCTTTGGTTAATGAAGTTTTTTTCTAATTTATTATTGCTGCTATTATTTTGTTCAATATGTTATTAAGAATTATTTGATTTATAGGGAAAAGGAACTGGATCGGGACATCGTACATTACTGTATGGTAATGCCATTCTACTTCGACACCAAAATAGCGACATGGTGAGTATTTTTGAAGAAAATTATTCAATGAACAATAATTATTGATGATGGATTTTCAGAATTAAAATATTCAAAACTAAAAAGTTTTCGTTAAAGTTGAAAAATTGTTAAAATAAAAAATGTCTTGTTAGTTCTATATTTTTTATAAAAAAAAATCATATTTTTATGCATAAACACATTTTATAAGAAAGTCAGTATTTATATAATTATGGTCAAAATAGTAGTAAAGTATCCGCAGGTAAAATGTTTATAGATGTTTATTTCTGCCAAAATATAAATTATATCATAAAATAAATGTTTAGAACATGTGAGTACATTATATGCAAAACTAGGTTTTTGCAGGATAAGTTGTTTTAAGAGAAACGTGAAAAACCGCTGATAAGTTTATTAAAAAAAAAATTGCAAAAATTCTATAAAACTACGTTATTTGTTATTTTTATCCAAAAAAGTAAAAACAAAATCTTTGGAATTAACTAATTTAGTCAATAATTCAAATCAAATTATTCAAAAACAAAGTTTTGCATCTTCTCGTTCAAAGAGCAAGTTTTGCAACTAAGAAATGCAAAATACTAGCGGAATAATAAAAATAATTGCTTCATTACTTACAATGTTTAATAAAAACACGTTAACAAAGTTTAACTTCCTAAACTCTAAAATGATGTTTCGGGCGTTGTGTCCTCTAAATCCTCAGTATCACTTAAGTGGCTACTCGGCTCGCCTGGAGAATCGACATTTTTGTAGAACTCTAGTTCTGGAATTTCTCTCCAGTCAGGGCCATAGTGCTTCTGCAAAAGACTAGCAATTGACAATTTGTCTCCCCTCAAAAAGTTTCCCGTTATAACTTTTTTAGGGTTTAGTCCTGAAAGTTGTTTTCCTCTTTTTACTATACCATCAGAACAAAAATCTGACCTATAAGGCAGCGGGTATAATCAACAGGCGATTGTCACGTGATGAGTATAATATATAATGATTTGTTAACGGCAAATACCGAGTTTTGCATCTGACAGGTCTAAACAAAAACTGAGTTTTGCATCTACGTTATGTTTTCGAATGTATTTTATTCTATAAAAGACCGACTTTTGCATTTAGTTTTCTTGAGTATGCTATAGACCAGTGGTTCCCAAAGTGGGCGATAACGCCCCCTTGTGGGCGCTGCAGGCCTAAAGGGGGGCGGTAAGAGACCCAGAAAAAAAATGGGGGCTTTGTGTAGAGGCTTGGGGGGCGATTTGTAATTTCATCTAGCTAGGAAAACTCTTAGACACCGACTGAGCTCTCGACACTCGACTACAACTTGTGGACATGAACTAATATTAATTAAGAGATTGCTCAAACTCGGTTCGATTAGTTCATATATCTGTCCTTTTTTGTTGAATAAATAAAATAAAAATCATGTTAATCGGTCGCTCCGTTTCGAAATGAAAGTAGACACAAACAAACAAATAAAAAGGCAACAGACACACTTTCGCATTTTACTAGTTATTAGTATTCCTAGATAGGTAATTTTGTGCATTCCTGTATCAATTTGCTGGTTCGTAGAATACTTGTTCTTACTTGTTGAGTACGATTGAGCGTCGAATGAGATAAACGAGTTTATGCATGTTTGGCTTATTCCTGTCGGTGCGTGCTGCTTATGCAATCCTATATAAACAACGTAATATTTATTTTATTTTCATTTGCGGTTTCGCGTGTAACTCTTGCAGTAAAAGTCTCGTTTAGAATGTATAATATAGCTCACAATAATTAATTAATTTAATTTAAAGTTATAGTGGCTTTTAAGTAGGTGAAAAAATGGGGGCGCTAAAAAATAATTTATTCTCAAAGTGGGCAGTAGACAAAATAAGTTTGGGAACCACTGCATAGACTATAGACAAAGCATTAATGTATACGACATATTAAAAATGTAATTTTTTACAAATTGTCAAAAACCGAGTTTTGCATATGATGTACTCATGTATTATAACAATCACAAATAACTATTGGTGACAGTAACATACTAGTTGGCACTAAAAGGTAGAGTTTTGATTAACTATTAAGCAGCCTTCTAATCCGACCCTAAGATAATGTTTTTTGAATTTGAAAAGAAGAACAGTTTAGTTTTTTTTATATCAGATTGTAAATTGTTATATATTATGTTTTAAAGGCGTTTTATATTTTTTCTGTATGGTGTATTGGTATTTCCAAATTATTTTTATTTCTAGTGTTCATGTTATGATTAATTCTAGTTGAACTTTTTCATAATAAACTGGTTTTTTAGTAGAAAATATTTCACAAATAAAACTATTTTTTAAGTAAATTTGCGTCTGAATTCATATTTTCTCTTGAATGATTCTGCTAAATATACAATTTTGTTCGGATACATTCTATTTTCTGTGGGTAGTGCGTTACTTTCTATGACTCGCAAAACGTATTGTGAAACATTCCAATTATTTTATTATAATATATTATTTTTTTAAATTTAGTACTTAGCTTGTTTGTCAACAAGTTCAAGCAACGATAAGCTGGCATTTGACGTTGGTTTACAAGAACACAGCCAAGGGGAGGCTTGTTGGTGGACCGTTCATCCTGCTAGCAAACAGAGGTAAAAAGTCTACTTAAGTCAAATTAAAGGTGTATTTTTGGAATAATTAAATCCCATTTTTATTTGCTATAACATGTCGCTATCAGATATTGTATTTTATGAGACACAAGGTGCACGAAACTGCAATAACAAATACAGGTCCTATTTAAAAATACACACCTCATCATGGTACCCGAAAAACGAATTGTCGAATATCGGATAGCGACATGTTATAGACACACAAAAATGCTGCAATGAAAATGTAAAATTAGTTTTTTGCCATCTCTGTAAATAAAGCTAGGAACAAAAAAAGCCGAAACGAGAATTTTCGGTTTTTCCGCATATCTTCTAGAATTATTCAAATTATTCGATGATCGTGTTTAAACTGCGCACGTTTGCCCCAATTTAGCCTATGCTGTATCTCTTACCCTTTACGAGTATCTTAATGGTGAGCGTCCAATTTATAACACCCTGTATAGCGTTGAGTATGTATGTGTGTGTGTGTATTTCCAATGTCATCTATATTACTATTTTTAAATTTTTGTCTTTAGATCTGAGGGTGAAAAAGTAAGAGTTGGTGATGACCTGATTTTGGTATCTGTAGCAACTGAAAGATATTTGGTAAGATTGTTATTAAAATGTAGTACCTAACTTGTGTTGAAAAACATCTAATTACCACACAGTTCATAAATACAAATGAATACAATATTATCCCACCTAAATGTTTTTTTATCCAAATAATAAAATTGATATTAGATATGTATATTGTATACCTAGGTATACTTAATTGGAACAGGGCAATCCAGTTATAACTAAGCAGACCTTCGTTTTTCCTTATATTTAAACATATCTGAAAAAATGCAAATCTTGAAAATTGACATTAAACATCAAAATACGAGAAAAAAGGAAAATATTTGCTTATGTTGAATGGATTACCCCAAATTTCATACATAAACTTTAACCGTTGCGTGTTGAGGTACTAGCCTTATTTTTTTTAGCACACTACGAAAGAAAACGAATTGTCTATAGTAAACGCAAGCTTCCACGTTACTCACTGGTCAGTCCAACCCTATGGAACCGGTATTTCGCGTATGAAATACGTGGGTTATGTTTTTGGTGGCGATGTTCTTAGATTTTTCCATGGAGGGGACGAATGTCTTACTATACCTTCGACATGGAGTACTGAAGAAGCACACAAGTAAGTTTTTTTGAAGTTACTGTATATTGTTTCCAAAATATCTGCAAAAAATGCTTATATGCTAACAATAAATAAGAAATATACATATTTACGATGTGTTTATTTCTAAAGATCTGGAACGTATTTATAAAACAATAGTTATTATAAGCTATAGTTTGCTGATATAAAGATTATAATATGTTATTATACAGTGTCACCAGTAAAGTCCGCATCATATGGGATTTTTTTTTATTAATAACTATTCGAAATTTGGCTTTGGCATCAAGTTCTGCTTCGATCGAGATAAAAATTATGCAAAAAAGCAGTTGTCACGTGATTCGCATTATCTGTCAAATTTTAATTTTTTCCAAAAAATAATTCAAAAGTGGGGTTATTTCTGAAAATATCGAAAAAAGTTATTAGAAAAAGTGTTTTTAAATGCAGTTTCTAGCTCACATGAAATTTCAGCTGCATAAGATAATTTTGATTTTTACCTATATTTTGTAAATTGCACCACTTTTGCAAAATAAGACTCAACGCAACCTACATAAAACTTCTTAGTTTTGACAATGCTTTATTTCAGATACATTTTCTTTAAAGTAGCGCCATATTAAATGTGCGTCTTTCTACAAAATCAAAATTGGGCTATTAAAATTTGGTCGCATGTGCTGCAAAGTTCATTTGTTTTTGACCCTGTATAAGGTAACTTCATAAAATAAGTATTTTTGAAAACGTAGTTTGTGTCTGAAAGTAACACACGTTAACGTTATTATAACATAGCTTAATAATAAATTATAATATAGGGGTTTTAAATTAAATCGTTGAAAATAGATAAACTTTACGTTCAACTATAAAAAATACTTCGTGTATTCGGCTACTTCTATACAAACTTTACGTTGTTAAAATAAAATTTATTTTCCACTTAAAAAACACGGTGTTCTTTTTTGTCTTAATATTAAGGTGTATTCCTTTCACACACAAACTACGTTTTCAAAAATACTTATTTTATGAAGTTACCTTATACAGGGTCAAAAACAAATAAACTTTGCCTCACATGCGACCAAATTTTAATAGCCCAATTTAGATTTTGTAGAAAACCCCACATTTAATATGGCGCTACTTTAAAGAAAATGTATCTGAAATAAAGCCTTGTCAAAACTGAGAAGTTTTATGTAGGTTGCGTTGAGTCTTATTTTGCAAAAGTGGTGCAATTTACAAAATATAGGTAAGAAATTAAAATTATCCTATGCAGCTTAAATTTTGCATGTGGGCTAGAAACTGCATTTAAAAAAACTTTTTCTAATAATTTTGAAGAAGTAGTCCATACTCAAAGTGGAGTTGAATGATATAGAAAAAATAAAAGCACAAAGTCTTTCTCCACAATTTTATTAAGCAAAAAACTAGGCGAACCTAGAATGATTCACAATAGAATTGAATCGACATGGTTCGAGTGTAGAAACACTCATCATCAGGAAAAAAGTAAATGGTACAAAGCTGATATTATTAGCAGTAGAGAAAATAAAAAGTGAGACTATATAAGCCTTAATGGAGCTTTCAATGGCAAACACGAGGAGTTAAAAAACTTTTTATAGTCAAAAGACAGAAAATATTTCAGCACACTGAAAGGTCCAGGACCAGTGTAAAGCCACTGTGGGTGGGAAATGAAGAGAAAAAAGAAAAATTAGGGAGTTTTTTTTTAAACTTTGTAAAAATCATCTTTAAGTGTACATAATAAAAGATCTTTAGTTAAATTAAACTATGTCGGAGACATGTGAAGGTGGTCAAAAAAGAGGGAAAGAAAAAAGAAAAAATTGTTTTTCGTAAAATACTGTAGATGCTTTCATTTAGCTTGAAATAAAATACTTTTAGGTACGAGGCTTGTTACGGCCTAGTTACCCCAGCAGGTGTCAAAATTAACCCATTGTGTGTAAAACTAGGTTTTAAGAAAATTTTAAAAATAAATTTTAGAAAAGAAAAAAAAGCTTTGTTTTTCTAGAACATCTATTTTTTTAAATTTTCAACTAAAAAGGATTGTCTTCTATTAGTAAAAATTCAAATACAAAGAGAAGCTTCTTTCAACATCTACTGATGTAATCAGACAATACTACAACTTAGGTAGCAACATGTAAGGCCATTTTGAAATGCATTTGTTACACTCAGCTGAAGTTGCTCAGATTTTATTTTTTGTAACTGACTTATGCAGCTATGTTTTCAAATGTTGATCGATTTTTCACAAACAATACTTTTTGTACAAGCTTTACAGAAGACTTTTTCTCCACTAAACTTTAACTCTGGGAAATTTTTAATCCACGAATACGTTTTCGCCACCTTAGACATTCTAAACACAAATTTGAAATTACTAGTTTCACACTGAAAATACTGAAATCTTTCGACAAACTAAAACAGAAGTATGTATTACAAATCGATATAAATACAGTTTGTTAAGCAGGTAATAATAACGCATTATTAAGTGACAATAAACAACCCCTAAGACCTGCAAACCATAGAAACCCCCAATAATTACCTTGTGTTTAACCAAAATGTAAATATAATTATTATAATCTTCAGATAGGAAAATCCATGAAATAAGTACCGAACTGGATATTAAACCTATACCGTTTAAAATTTTTTGATAAAGCCGAAAACATAAAAATATGCTCTTAAAATAATAATTTATGAAAAATATGCATTTTATTATAAAATTAACAAAATATGCAAAAAAAAACATGCATTTTGCATATATTCCGCCCTTTAATAATAATAAGTTTTAAACCCCTTTACGGAATATGGGGGTACAATTTTGTTAATCTGAATCATTGAGAACAATAAACCATTTTTTTAGTATTGTCATCTATGAAGGTGGCTGCGTTATGTCCCAAGCTAGATCTTTATGGAGGTTAGAATTAGCTAGAACGAAATGGGCTGGAGGTTTTATAAATTGGAGCCATCCAATGAGAATAAGGCATATTACCACTGGACGATATCTGGCTGTCAATGAGAATAATGAACTGTACCTTGTTAGCAGGTAAATGATGTACTTTAGTAAATAAATTTTCACAAATTCAAAAAAAAATGGGTCTCAACAAGAGGTTATAATGTTTTAATAATACTAATAATTTATTTATTAATGCAACATAGTTCGTTTTGTATCTTTACGCACCTGTAAATTAAAAAGGCACTTGAATTAGATCTCGGACTCGTGTTAAGATAACTATTTTCTTTAAAGCCATTTTGTTGATTTATATTTGAAACAATTCTGGAGTGTATTTAGATGATGTCGCTAAAGAAGGGCAGTCTATGGTTTTATAAAAACATTAAGGCCTACGTGGTTGTTGTGATACGCTGTAAATCTTGAAATAAGTTTTTTGTTTATAATGACAGAGAGGAAGCTACTACAGCCCTTACAGCCTTTTGTCTGCGAAACGAGAAAGACGATCAGAAAGTAGTTTTAGAAGATAAAGATTTAGAAGTTATTGGGTCTGCTATAATTAAATACGGTGATTCTACCGTTATTGTTCAGCATTCTGAATCCGGTCTGTGGTTGTCATATAAGGTAAGTAATTGCTTATTACGTTACCGGTAACAAATTACCCCAATTTTTTTGACAAGTAGGATATTGGCGGGACTAGCCCAGGCGCATATTCAGCTGTCAGTTTTGGGGGGAGGGGTAAGGAAAAAAAACAGCGACGCAGGCGAAAAATTTTTGGGTGCCACGACCTTTTTTCAACGATGTGACGTGGTTTTGAAGTAGAAAAAAGGAATAGTAGCGCCGCAGGCGAAATTTTTTTGGGTGTTTGTGTGTTACGCCTCTTTTTTCACTGATTTGTCAGTGTTTATTTTTTGGAATGGGGGGTAACTACCCCCATTACCCCCCCCCCCCCTCAAATACGCGCCTGGACTAGCCACAAGGTTTCCAGCACAATCTTTAAAATGTACCTTGTAAAAATATTGGTCTCCTATATGATGATATTCTTTACGTACGTTCAGAATAATAGGTGATAATCTTGGCGTAATATACTAATTAGTATTTATATAATGTTTTAGGCATACGAGACAAAAAAGAAAGGTTTAGGCAAAGTCGAAGAAAAACAAGCCGTACTACACGAAGAAGGAAAAATGGACGACGGTTTAGATTTTAGTAGAAGTCAAGAGGAAGAATCTAGAACCGCAAGAGTTATACGAAAATGCAGCTCCTTATTTACTCAATTTATTAACGGCTTGGAAAGCTTACAAATTAGCAGGCGGCACTCAATGTTTTTCCACGTAGTTAATCTTAATGAAATGGTCATGTGTTTAGAGGATTTAATTAATTACTTTGCTCAACCTGAAGACGATATGGAGCATGAAGAGAAACAGAACAGGTTAAGGGCATTGAGAAACAGACAGGATCTGTTTCAAGAAGAGGGTATTCTTAATCTGATTCTAGAAGCTATAGACAAAATAAATGTTATTACTTCTCAAGGATTTGTAGCTGCTTTGGCGGGAGACCAAAGTTGGGAACAAATTTCCGGTTACCTCTATCAACTTTTAGCAGCGATAATTAAGGGTAACCATACTAACTGTGCGCAATTTGCTAACTCAAATCGGTTAAACTGGTTGTTTTCAAGACTTGGCTCTCAAGCTTCTAGTGAAGGCACCGGTATGTTAGACGTACTTCATTGTGTCCTCATCGACTCACCTGAAGCTCTAAACATGATGCGCGACGAGCATATAAAAGTAATTATATCTCTTCTTGAAAAACACGGTAGAGACCCCAAAGTATTAGACGTTTTATGCTCGCTCTGCGTGGGTAACGGCGTAGCTGTGAGAAGCTCACAAAACAATATCTGTGATTATCTTTTGCCCGGGAAAAACTTACTTCTGCAAACACAATTGGTAGACCATGTAGGTAGTGTTAGACCAAATATTTTTGTCGGTAGAGTAGCAGGTAGCGCAATATATCAGAAATGGTATTTTGAGGTTACAGTGGACCATTTAGAAAAGACCACTCACATGATGCCTCATCTGAGAATCGGGTGGGCCAACTCGAAAGGGTACATGCCCTATCCTGGAGGGGGTGAAAAGTGGGGAGGAAATGGAGTGGGAGATGATCTTTTCTCTTTTGGATACGACGGTGCCTTTTTGTGGACTGGTGGAAGGTCTACGCAAGTTATTATGCACGCTGTGGAGCCTTATATTAAAAAAAGTAAGGTCTTTAGTTACGATAAATATATAGTGTGTTTAAAACGGTATAAGCAATTTGGGAACCTTTTTATTACTGATATTTAGAAACTTCTTTTATTTTTGGTTACAGGTGGAAAAATGGGTTTTCTTTCTTTATTTTTTGGTAATTTCTAAAAATATATGTGCAATTAGTTTTAATATCCAATATAACCGTGATAAAACTATTCAAATAAATGTCCAATGTATTTCATTATTTACCTAGTATAGGTTATTATTATCATTTGTTACCTAGGTAAATAAATATAACTTTTCATTGGAGAAATAGAATAAATAAGGACCATTTCTAAAGATAGTAGAAAAACAAATTAATGTATTAATCATTTTTTAGATGACGTAATAGGATGTGCCTTGGACTTGACAATTCCTCAAATTTCATTTACTTTTAATGGTCATCCAATCGGGGGAAGTTTTAGGAATTTTAATTTGGATGGTATGTTTTTCCCCGTTATCAGTTGCTCTTCCAAGTTAAGGTAGGTAACCATATTATTTATTACTAATATTTATTGACATTTTTTAAGAATGCCAAGACAGTTAAAAATCCTTGTTTTATAGGCTTAGCCCAAAATATACTTTAATAAAAAAAAATACACATATTTCAAAAAAATAACAATTTAGATAATATACCATAAAGTTTAGTTAAGATAATATGTCTTGCAAATAGTTCACAGAATGATTTAAACTTAGGTTCAAAACACAACGTATTAGGTAGAGTGCATAATTAAAATTATATACAAATCAATAAAAGAACCATAAAAATCGGATAAAAAGCCTATATTTTATGGAGTTTTTGGCCTAATTGTGTTTGTTATTTTAAATGCACCATAAATTTCAAATACAGTGTGACTGTAAAGTCCGCATCATATGGGATTTTTTTTTTATTAATAGCTTTATTCAAAATTTGACTTTGGCATCAAGTTCTGCTTCGATCGAGATGAAAATTAGTTAGTCACGTGATTCGCATTATCTGTCAAATTTTAGTTTTTTCCAAGAAATAATTCAAAAGTGGGGTTATTTCTGAAAATATCGAAAGAAGTTATGAGAAAAAGTTTTTTTAAATGCAGTTTCTAGCCCATATGCAAAATTTCAGCTGCATAAGATAATTTTGATTGTTTACCTACCACTAAAATTTATTTTCCACTTAATGAACACTTTACTGATGACACTGTGTTCTTTTTTGTGTTAATATTAAGTTGTATTACTTTCAGACACAAACTACGTTTTCAAATATAATTATTTTATGAAGTTACCTTATACAGGGTCAAAAACAAATAAACTTTGCCTCACATGCGACCAAATTTTAATAGCCCAATTTTTATTTTGTAGAAAAACACACATTTAATATGGCGCTACTTTAAAGAAAATGTATCTGAATTAAAACCTTGTCAAAACTAAGAAGTTTTATGTAGGTTGCGTTGAGTCTTATTTTGCAAGTGGTGCAATTTACAAAATATGGGTAAAAAATCAAAATTATCTTATTCAGCTGAAATTTTGCATGTGGGCTAGAAACTGCAATAAAAAAACTTTTTCTAATAACTTTTTTCGATACTTTCAGAAATAACCCCACTTTTGAATTATTTTTTGGAAAAAATTAAAATTTGACAGATAATGCGAATCACGTGAATACTATTTTTTTGTTTAATTTTCATCTCGATCGAAGCAGAACTCAAATTTCGAATAAAGTTATTAATAAAAAAAAACCCATTAAATTATTTATTTAAAATTTCAGTTGTCGTTTCTTGTTGGGTGGAGACCACGGAAAACTCAAATACAACCCTCCCGAAGAATTCTCGCCTCTTGTGGAAAGCTTACTTCCCCAGCAAATCCTAAACCTCGACCCGTGTTTCTACTTCGGCAACATGATCAAGAACGTCATCGCGGGGCCATTATTCATCGAAGACGACACAGCTTTTGTGCCAAATCCTGTAGATACATCGATGGTTACTCTTCCCAGTTACATTGAATCGATTAAAGATAAACTCGCAGAAAATATACATGAAATGTGGGCTATGAATAAAATTGAGGCTGGCTGGTCTTGGGGCGAGTACAGAGACGATATGAGGCATATACATCCTTGTCTGGTTCCGTTTGACAAGTTGCCCCCTGCTGAGAAGAGATATGACTCGCAGTTAGCTGTACAAACTTTAAAGTAAGTGATCTTTATTTAATTTACGTACCCTTATTCAAAACACTTTTATTATAAGTAATTAATATAGTATAATTAATTTGTAATCAAATTAATATGTAATCTGTAATGTATTTTAAACGTTTAGACAAAGAATTTAGTTTAGATTTTTTGAATATAAATGAAGGGCTATTGCTTAGTCTTGCAGTAGAGTATCAACGACTAAATATAGATTAACAGTTTCTCATTTAAAAATCCTCATAGCATGTAGAATATCTATAAGTATCCTTAAATTTTTTTAGAATTTTATCAATTCCATTTTGTACGGCTGGTATGTTGTATCAACCTGTCACTTACGTGCGATTTGGTAAAGTTTAAATATATTTTTTCTATTGGTAAGATGGCAATAACTTTTAGATGCCTCTAGGCAGTATTTTTTACCCCATCCCAGAAATCACTACTAAGGACCTAAATCGTATCATCCGCGTAGGACAGCATTGTTCCACCCATCAGTGGGTGTATAATATTTGCAGAATTATACCATTGACTCTTACTGCCAAAAATAAACTACCTGATTAAATCCTATTGTATACGCCTCAACCTCTTTAAAGGGGATTAAATTAGATCAGGGTCGGCTTGAAAATGTACCTACACCACATGATTTATTTTTATAATTTAAAATAAATAGATAGGTATTTTTAGTTTTAGGTAGGTACCTATAATAAATGCAAAATAATGATAACAATTAATGATAATTGAAAATAATATAATTTAAAAGTATAACTACTAGGATAACAAGTATAATAAAAATTAATTAAATTCTAATAATTTATTAAGTAATTTATTCAAAATTTAACTCTGTATCACTATCACTATCTTCATCTAAGCCTAAACTTATAATTAAGGGTTGAACATTTGTAATCATACAATTGTAAGAATTTTCCACCTTAAGTACATGCTATACACAGTTTTTCCAGCTGTCTGCAGAATTTTTTTTACTTCGTTTTTAATTAATATGCATTTAATGTAGGAGAAATATTATTTCTCCTAATATTGGATTTTAATTGGTGCCATATTAGCTCAATAGGATTGAATATATATATTGATCTGCTTGTTTATCAAACTTAAAACCATTACAAAAATTGCAAAATAAAGTTATTAAATGTATACACAAATTACCACATTTAGAACCAACTGTTAATCTATATAGACCGAAAGGGTATTTACACGTTCAAAACATTTATAAATTAAAAATTTGTATTCTAATTCACTCTATTATTTTAAAAGAAAAAAAATCAAACATAACACTTCAGGAAAATAAAACATTACATGATCATAACACAAGACATTGTATAAATTATCAAACTATACCAGTAAAAAGTAATTTTGGAAAAAAATCGCTTTTATATGACGGAATAATAAAATATAACAATCTTCCAAAAAATATCAGAAAAATTAAAAAATTGGCAATTTTTAAAAAACAATTAAAGAGATATTTACTAAATTAAATTATTTATACTATTTTTTTTTTTTTAAATTGATTTTAATAATGAATTAAATTGGATTAACTTCCATTTTTTTTTTATTGTTATTTTTTTTTATGGTTATTATTTTCTATATTATATTGTCATTTTCCATGTAATGAACTGTAGAAGTTAGTTTGGAATAAAGACATTTTAAAGTTAATATACAATAGTATGGAGGAAGACGCAACACTGTATGTCCATTTTCTGCTGCAAGTTTGTCACACTCGTATTCCTTATTTATTTTAAAAGCTTTTAATAATTCTAGCATTTCTCGCTTTTTGTAAGTTTCTCTAAAATATAAATCATTTTCAATCATAAAATTTTGAATTTCTGCTTTTGTATTATTAGAATTATTGGGAATGATTTTTGCTTGGCGACTATGATAACTAGCATTGTCCATTACAATGGCGCTATTTTTAGGTATATTTTTAAGGAGTTTATGTTTAAACCAATCTTCAAAGAGTTGTGCGTCGGTATCTTGATGGTAATCTAAAGAAGAATCTGCTATGTTTTTAGCTGAAAGCAACAGACAATTTGGAACAAACCTGTTCTCTGAACCAGCATGTAATATTGTGATTCTTTTGCCTTTATTTGATGGTGCCTTGGTTTGACATTTTTTGGAAGAATCATCCCAACCTTTTCTTGGAGTGTCATGGGTATGGAACCATGTTTCGTCAAGGTAAATAATTGGACGATTTTCTTCTCTAAATTGTTAGCTGTTAAATATTTAAGTCTCCATTCCCCTAAACGTTGAGATTCCATTAATGTTTGTCTTTTATTAATGCTTCGGTATTTAAAACCCATTTTACGCAATATTTTCCTAAGGCTTGGAAGGCAACAAGAGATATTTGTTTCGTCTTTAATCAGCCGCTCTTTGAGGGAAATCAAAGTGGGTACAGTTTGTGCCTCATACATTTGGTAAATCTTTCTTCTTAATAGATCCATGTCATTTTTGTCAATGCTTCTAAATGTGCCAGAATCACTCCGATTTTTTCTAGGATTAACAGGTTTAAGTACTATGTCTCTTACCGAAGATAAAGGAGTTTTTATCAAAGTAGACGTCTCTGCTGAAGCATCCATCGAATTAAAATTTCTACTCAACAAAGATTGATACACATTTTTAAATATTAGTTTGGCATCGGTAGATAAATGCTTTCTTTTAAAAATGACACTTGCAGATGCCCCCCTATCAGCACAATTCCAAGGACGCCACATTCTACCACTAATAAGCCTAACTAAAAATTACTTGCCGGAAAACCACTAAAGACTAAAATTATTAAAAATCAGTTTGTATTTATATATGAATCAGGCATAGGTGTAAATTAAATTTGTACCTGGTCCGGCTCTACTCGAAAAGGTTTTAAAATTTGGGATTTCATTATTTATTTTATGGTATGGGATAATGAGGGTTTATTGCAGTCAAAAGATCAATGGTATAATTCTACAAATACTATATATATAATAATACTATAGGTCCCAAGACTGTCCCCTGCAGTATCCTTATAGTAACAGTTTGGGCTTCACTTATCAAGCCATTGACCCTAACTACTTGTCTCTCAAATACGATTCAAAAACATTAAGGTGGGATTAATGACGCCATTTTCTATCGTCAATTCGATTTGCCGAATTGTTAACGATTCGCATGCGCACTGCAATGCTGTGTTGATCAGAGTAGTTATTTTTATGTTTTTGGCATACGAAGAAGAATGTCAGACATATTCTGGAGCTGGTAGAGCAAGACATGTTAGTCAGCCGGTCATAGTTTTGTTTATTTTCGTGTTTTGTGCAATTACGGAACCTTTCCTGTTAAAAGAAACACATATTCTCTTGAATTATTAGGAGAGATGGCATCTAGATAGACTAGAAAATATCGTGTTACCAGTAAAAATGGTTGCTTTTAGTTCAGTTCTGAAAATCAACATGTTTACTTTCAAGGATTTGAAGGTAAATTGTGGCAATTTTAGTGGTTTAAAAAAAATGCTTTTTTTAAAGTTTCTGTGCATTTATTTAAAAAAAACACCGGCATATTTCGTCAATGTCTCCCTGAACAGCCCTTCCAAAATTAGATACTATTCTTTAAAAATAATTTAAAGGTTCCGGAAATTACCCCTGCATTCAAGCCATTTATAGGTCTTTTATACATGATTGACCTTGAGAACTGTGTCCTTAAACATGTGCTACAAACTGACACTGATTGACATATTGTGTGTATTATGGTTCATTATAAAATTATCTCTAAAAACAGGCATTTTTTCAGAAAAAATGAAAATTGCTATAGTAACTCCAGTATTTAAAACTGATAAAAGATATAAATGCAGCAATTATCGCCCAACATCTGTTTTACCAATCTTTTCAAAAATATTAAAAAAAATAATAAATAATAAACTATGCGACTTTCTAGAAAGCCAAAATTTACTTTTTGCTAACCAGTATGGTCTTCGCAGATCTAAGGATACAGAAATAGCTGTAGGAGATATCATAACAAATATTCAAGCTAATGTCGACAGCAGTAAAAAATGCTGTTTACTATCCTTAGATCTGTGTAAGGCTTTTGACACCGTAAACCATGATATTTTATTAAGAAAATTATACAGTATTGAGATAAGGGGAAATACACACAAACTACTTCAAAGTTACTTAAGCTATCGTAAACAATTTGTTCAAATTGGGGAAAGAAAAAGTTCGGAAAAAGAAATAATATGTGGAGTTCCACAAGGATCAATATTAGGTCCGTTATTATTCTTAATTTACATTAATTCCGTTTCCAAATTGAACTTAAAGGGCAATATAAAGCTATTTGCAGATGATACGACAATTATTTATTTTGATGAAACTCTTGCAGAAATGTATTTTTATATTAATAATGATTTAAAAATACTTCTTTCTTGGCTTCAATCAAATAAACTTACGTTAAATTTTACAAGATCTTCTTTTATGTTTATAACTAAAAATGAATAAATTCCATCATTAACCCCTTAACATTTAATAATGAAAATATTCAATATTCAAAAATGACAAAATTTTTAGGATTAGTTTTAGACGAAAATTTAAATTGGAAATGCCATATCCAGTATATAATCAACTCGATATCTCCTTTGGTATCTATTTTGTACAGAGCTAGATATTTCATTCCTTTGAAATACTTAACAAATATATATTTTTCATTAATATATTCAAAATTACAATACTTAGCTTTTGCATCGGGATCTGCTTGTTTACCAAACTTAAAACCATTACAAAAATTGTAAAATAAAGTTATTAAATGTATACACAAATTACCACATTTAGAACCAACTGTTAATCTATATAGATCGAATGGGTATTTACAAGTTCAAAACATTTATAAATTAAAAGTTTGTATTCTAATTCACTCTATCATTTTAAAAGAAAAAAAAATTAAACAACACTTCAGGAGAATAAGACATTACATGATCATAACACCAGACATTGTATAAATTATCAAACTATGCCAGTAAAAAGTAATTTCGGAAAAAAATCGCTTTTATATGACGGAATAATAAAATATAACAATCTTCCAAAAAATATCAGAAAAATTTAAAAACTGGCAATTTTTAAAAAACAATTAAGAGATATTTACTAAATTAAATTATTTATACTATTTTTTTTAAATTGATTTTATTAACGAATTAAATTGGATTAACTTCAATTTTTTTTATTGTTATTTTTTTTAATGGTTAATGGGCTAATTTTTGCTTTATGCTGATATTTTATATTTTAAAATTCAGCTGCCGCTTTAATAGGTAGTTGTCCTGAATCCTGAAAATTGTAGACCATCTTTAAAATTAAAAATACGAATATAAATTACGTATATTATTATTTTTGGTAAAACCAATACGTAAATTCCAAATAACCTATTTCGTCCACAACAACATTAGTACTCATCTAAATAAGGTTATTTATTTAGTATGAAATACTTTAAATAACGTAAAGTGACGTGGAGGTAACTAAATTTGGGCAAATTTAGTATCTGAATCAGGTTTAAAGCCAGTTTAGACGCGGAGCAAGAGCTGTTGACTGACGCAGCCAGCGTTGCCGTAGTAACGTACTTTACACATATAACTTTAGAAAATGAAGTCGAAATACCCCATTTAGCTTTTTTTGACAGCACAAATTTTAATAATTTAATCGAGATCTTGGGCCTTCTGGGATTTAAGTATAGGAGCGAGTGAATTGCAAATTCATAATTACACTTATTGTTTTATAAGTAATTATAATTGCACTTGTATTATGCATAGCATAATGCTCTTTCTATCAGAATTATTATGTGCCTATTATTAAATGGTTGTAGATAATAGTATATTATTTAACGAGCGTATAATGTAGGCCATAATAAAACGAGGATGAAGTTTACCGCACGAGCCAAAGGCGAGTGTTGTAAATCATCCGAGTGTATTATGGTTCATTAGACGCGAGTCAAATACTATACTTTATCTAAAACATACATTATACAGTGCCTGAAAAAAAGTTGAGTTCATATGGGAAATATAATAATTACACTTGTTGTTTTATGATAATTACACTTGTTGTATTATGGATAGCATAATGCTCTTATTATCAGAAAAAAAGTTGAGTTCATATGGGAAATATAATAATTACACTTGTTGGTTTATGATAATTACACTTGTTGTATTATGGATAGCATAATGTTCTTATTATCAGAAGTATTATGCACCTATTATTAAATGGTTGTAGATAAAATAGGTTTATTGGTTAATGAGGTAAATCAGCTATTAGAACCTCGTCATAGGTTTAGTTGGCCATTTTTTTTTGTCATTTACCTGTTGTTTTTTTTTATGTTGAGAACTTAGGTGCAAGGCGCAATGTATTTACACCGTACCATTTATTTTTATTTTAGGACAATTATAGCATTAGGTTACTACATAACCATGGATAAACCACCATCAAGAATAAAAACCGTCAGGCTTCCACATGAGCCTTTCATGCAAGCAAATGGCTATAAACCTGCCCCATTGGACCTTACTGCTATTAATTTAACACACAAGTTGGAGGAACTTGTCGACCAGCTTGCAGAGAACACCCATAATCTGTGGGCTAAGGAAAGAATTCAGCAAGCATGGACTTATGGCCTAAACGAGGTATGTCATTTTGCTGCACCGTAAATTCAAGTGTGAAAATATTACAGTTAATATCGGTCATTGTTGGCCGACAATTGGGGCAAAGATTTACGTAGACTTAACAATAATTTCTCTTTTAAAAATACTAAATTTTTAAATCACACAATTTTATAGCAAAAATATTTAAATTCACAAAAATGAAATTATATTATAAAATTTTTTGAAGATATCTAATATTCATATTTTAGTGTACATAACTATAAATTGAAAATTAAAAGAGAGATTAAATTAGGTACTTGTTTTTCAGGACCCTGAATTTTTACGTAGTCCCCATTTAGTACCTTACAATAAAGTAGATGAAGCTATAAAGAAAGCGAATCGTGATACTGCATCCGAGACGGTAAGGACTTTGCTTGTCTATGGTTACATTATAGACCCACCAACTGGTGAACAACAAGAAACACTGCTGGCTGAAGCAAGTAGATTAAGACAGCAGGCTTTCAGAACATACAGGTAATATTGAATTGAGCCTTTGTGTTTTTCTTACTTGACCATCTTATACCGTGCGAGCAAAAATTATTTGCATCAAAGAGGGCCTTGCATCTAAGGACGTAATGCTTAGCCGTAGAGCTTAATACCTGTTGGGTGTCAGTAACCTGTGTCAGTAACTATCTGAATTAACAATCAATCAGTTATTCCGTCATCTTTGACAGTCGTTACAAGTAATTTGATTCATCGCTAATTTTTCCAATTTCTTGAACAATTCACACAATGGGCTTTACGTAACAGCACAAAACATTCATGGTTGAAGCGTATTTTTGAAACGGGGTTAGAGTAAATGGTGAGTGGCAATACAATCCGGGTTTGTGCATGGACGATTTTCACGAACATTTTCCTAACGTTGCTTTTATTACTGGTGATTTTTATCATTGCCTGAAAATAATCGTGGCTGTGTTTAGGGAAACAGGTTCTATACAACACAAAAAAGGATCAGGAAGACCATCTGTAAGAACAGAAGAACTTGTTGCAAACGTTCGTAAAATAATGGCAAATACGCCAACAAATTGTATACGACGCCTGTCCCAAGAAGTGAGAAGATCTTATGGAACATGCAGGACTATTCTTAAGAAGCAGCTAAATTTATTTCCTTATAAAGTGCAAGCAAAAAAAAGAATTGTTGGTCCTATTTTTTTCAATGACACAGTTATAGCACAGCGGTATAGAGACAATATTTTTAATCCATTTGTGGAGCAATTACTTGACGACGAACTACGTTTTGGATATTTTCAACAGGACGGTGCAACCGCCCATACCGATCAGACATTGAATTTCCACCTAGATCACCTTGTTTAACGGTTATGGATTAGTTCGTTTTTCCTCATTTAAAGAACACTATTTTTAAAACACCAGTTGCAAATTTAGAACAATTACAAGAAAGAATTATCCAAGAATGTGGTAACATTTCTCCAGAGATGCTGGTCAACACTTTCGAAAATATGAAGAGACGTGTGACTTTATGCTTGGAGCATCGCATGGCGGTGGCCAATTTCAGCAATTTATGTAACTTTTTCTTTCCGTATATTCTTACTTTGTTAATTTTGTAAACAACAAAAATAAATTTGTATTTGTCTACTTATTTTATTACTCATTAGTTTGGCATATCATGCCATAATATGAATTTGACAAAATTGTAACCTAGATTTGGTTAGATATATCGTCCCCATATTATTGTGATCTAAACCAAGCCCCACGTTTTTTAATTCAAGCCCTCTTTGATGCCAATAATTCGTGCTCGCACGGTATAACCACGACCTTTCTCTATTAACAAACAAAGATAGTATGGAGTGTATCTCTGGAACACCCTGTATAATTGGCGTTTTTGATTGCATGAAGTAAAATATTCAATATTTAAAATTAAGTGGGTATCTGACCCACGACACATGTTAAATTTAAAATAAAGTGGAAATTGTAGTTAAAGTTGAAAATGGATTTCCACCAATTATCGACCAAATCAATTAAATTATTTGAACATGTCAAACGCAGATAGTGTAAAACTTTTGATTAAATCTATGCATATTAAAATAATCAGTTTGATTCTCTAAAACAAACATTTTCAGAGCTGAAAAGAACTACGCCGTGAGTTCTGGCAAGTGGTACTTTGAATATGAAATTTTGACAGCTGGACCAATGAGGGTCGGTTGGGCTAAGGCCGATTGTTCCCCGGGTTGTATGTTGGGCTCCGACGAAAACACATGGGCATTTGACGGCTACAATGTAAGTATCGAAAGATAGTAAAAAATAAGAAAACCGACAAACAATACGGTTTATTAGGTTTGCGGATTGTGAATTTCCACTTTATGTCCTGAGCGGGCATTTTGTAAATTAAAAATATTGTTAGATTTTTTATAGCAACAGGGTTAAGATAATATAAATTATTTTTTCTAATTTTGTATCATAACAAATCTATAACGATACGCATTTGCGTATCGTAATGAAGCTATTTCGATACGCGTTTTTTCTTTATTTGATGTTGGTAACATTTAAATGTTTTATTTCATTGACTTGCGCGGCCTTTGTGATTTACGAGAAAACCCATTTTCCGCAGAGAAAAAATAGCTTGATAACCTACTTTTTTATTCTGTGTGGATAACAGTCATGTATGTTGGTTGCATAAATCTATAAATTAATCTTTTGTAGATGCTTCAAGCTATCATTTTCTGCCAAATCCTATCCAAAATTCAATCTACTAACCTTCCAATGTCGATTTTAACTTCAACTTTATTTGAATTTTCCATCTTCCCTATACTAAATTGCAATGCCGTGACGTAAAATCACGTCTTTTGAAATTCGAAAAAAAGTAGCAAAATCGCCCGAATTTCCGAACGCTTTGTATATGTACCGAATGTACAAGGATCACACAACGTATTCCGTCCAATTTCAAATCTCATATCGCTAAAATAACTTTAGAATCTCGTGGTGAAAATGGGTCAATAAATCAAAAAATGACAGTTCGCAAAATAATTTTTGTTGTCCAGAGGCTACTATGATAAAAAATAGTATTACCAACATAAAATTTAGACATAAAAATTTACAAAATTTAAAGGATTTATTTTCTTTTAAAATATGTGTTTTTTATTAAAAAAACTACAAATTAGAAAAAATAGTATAACGTACGTGTTATATAAAGCAGTTTTAAGCACTTGTCCCGTTATAAAACTCGCCGCAAACGGCTTGTTTTTTAACATGGGCGCGTGCTATAAAATGATGCTTTATAAAACGTGTACGTTAATATACTATTCAATCTGTCGACATATTAAATAAATAAGATAGGTAATATTTAAAAATTTTCTACCTAGATGAAAAGATGGCATGCCGGAGTTGTGGAACAATTCGGTATGATCCGTTGGCAGGTTGGGGATGTAATAGGTTGCTTTATTGATATAGCCGATGCTACTATAAGTAAGCATATACCGGGGGGCGCACCGCCAGACTGGCCATGGGATTTCTCATGTAGATTTTGCCACCCTTAAATATTGGCTTCCATATTAATTTTACATCAAAATTTTGCAGGACTTTTTTGACCGTCCTTGTTTGATGGACTCTCACGCCAAATTTTATTATTTTCTAATAACCCAATTAAAAGTTATTTAGACAAAACTCTTAAAAAGTATATACTGCTCTGCTACATACTTCAATGACATCTCCAGTAATAATAATTATGATAATGTCCAATGTAGAGACCGACCGAAGGTTCGGTTTCGGCTAGTTTCGGCCAAAAAATCTAGTTTCGGTGACAGTTTCGGTTTCGGCCAAAAACCGGGTGAACCTTCGGCCATGCCGAAACTCAGTGTTCGTGAATTGTCGCGCACCGTTCGGCTAACTTTGGGTGGGTTCGTAGGCAGTGTTGTCTACAGTGCGACCAGTAAAGTCCGCATCTTATGGGATTTTTTTTTATTAATAGCTTTATTCGAAATTTGACTTTGGCATCAAGTTCTGCTTCGATCGAGATTAAAATTAAGCAAAAAAATAGTAGTCACGCGATTCGCATTATCTCAAATTTTAATTTTTTCCAAAAAATAATTCAAAAGTGGGGTTATTTCTGAAAGTATCGAAAAAAGTTATTAGAAAAAGTTTTTTTAAATGCAGTTTCTAGCCCACAGGCAAAATTTCACCTGCCTAAGATAATTTTGATTTTTTACCCATATTTTGTAAATTGCACAACTTTTGCAAAATAAGACTCAACGCAACCTACATAAAACTTCTTAGTTTTGACAATGCTTCATTTCAAATACATTTTCTTTAAAGTAGCGTCATATTAAATGTGTGTTTTTCTACAAAATCAAAATTGGGCTATTAAAATTTGGTCGTATGTGATGCAAAGTTTATTTGTTTTTGACCCTGTATAAGGTAACTTCATAAAATAAGTATTTTTAAAAACGCAGTTTGTGCTTGAAAGTAAAACACCTTAAGGTGGAAGTATCAACCTGCTTGCCAACCTATAACCTATTTCGCGTAGATTTATTTATATTTTCTAGCTTTTCTACAAAATTTAAAGAAAATCAGTATCGACTTGATATTCTATAGGTAATAATTGACATATTTAATAAATATCAAGGAATTTCATAACTTATTTTAGGATAATTGTATAGCGAAAAATATGGGTAAGATTTTTTTTAACATTATTATGTCATTGTCACTCATTGTTCTTTCACTATACAATTCTCCCAAAATTAGCAATGAAATAAATTGATATTTTTGTAATATATCAGATATTACCTAAGTAATGTACCGACGATACTGATTTTAATTAAATGTTAGTTTAAAAAATAATAAACTTGAAACAACAAAGCGAAATAGGTTATAGGTTGGCAATAAATTAAACGACGTTGAGAATTCAACCTTAATATTAAGACAAAAAGAACACAGTCATCGGTAAAGTGTTCATTAAGTGGAAAATAAATTTTAGTGGTGGGTAAAAAATCAAAATTATCTTATGCAGCTGAAATTTTGCATGTAGGAACTGCATTTAAAAAGCTTTTTCTAATAACTTTTTTCGATACTTTCAGAAATAACCCCACTTGAATTATTAAAAAAAAAATTGACAGATAATGCGAATCACGTGACTACTATTTTTTTGCTTAATTTTTATCTCGATCGACGCAGAACTTGATGTAAAAATCAAATTTCAAATAAAGCTATTAATAAAAAAAATCCCATATGATGCGGACTTTACTGGTCACCCCGTATATAAATAATAGATTTTTTCCCTGTCGATTTTTTTTTAGTGGGTATAGTTCAATCCGTTCCCAAGATCGATCTCGTCCTATATAAAATAAATTAAATTTCAGTAATACGATAAAAAATTTTAAGTTTCGGTTTCGGCCGAAACTGAGACCAAGACCGAAGATTTGGTTTCGGCTGAAAATCTTGTTTCAGTCGGACACTAGTCCAATATTACTAGACGTTTTATTTTTTATTAGTTTCAATATGAGACAACAACTAATTTAAATGGAAATGTAATATTTTTTAATCAGATGCTCATACTGCCAAGCAATATCCCAAATGGCTATAAATGTTAGTTATGACATTATTAAGTTGACACGTAGAGATTCGATTGCATACCCCTGAAAATGCAATATTCTTCCAAATTTTGTAACGCACATTTTTATAAATAACACTTTGAATGTGACCCCACAGGGGGACCTAGCAGGAGAATTCATGGTGTAATTTAATGCTATTGTGCGTTAATCGAAAATGTTTTGGGCATATTCTCTTCTCATACATTGGGCGCAGGACAACAGTCCATCTAAAACCAATTATCTTCGTTCTCCATGAACCCATTTGAATTTGTAAAAGTCGCCAAAATTTTCTTTTCCCAAAATTTGTTCCAAAAAGTCCAATAATTCAGTGTCTAAACATGCCTTTCCAAACATTTACCCTTTAACTTTCAAAATATCTTTATTCCAAACTAACTTTTACAGTTCATTACATGAAAAGTAACAACATAATAAAGAAAATAATAACCATTAAAAAAATGGAAGTTAATTCAATTTAATTCATTACCTAATAAAATCAATTAAAAAAAATAGTATAAATAATTTAATTTAGTAAATATATCTTTAATTTTTTTTTAAATATTAATAATTTTTCTGATATTTTTTGGAAGATTGTTATATTTTATTATTCCGTCGTATAAAAGCGATTTTTTTCCGAAATTACTTTTTACTGGTATAGTTTGATAATTTATACAATGTCTGGTGTTATGATCATGTAATGTCTTATTCTCCTAAAGTGTTATGTAAGATTTTTATTTTAAATAATAGAGTAAATTAGAATACAAATTTTTTAATTTATAAATGTTTTGAACGTGTAAATACCCTTTCGGTCTATATAGATTAACAGTTGGTTCTACATGTGGTAATTTGTGTATACATTTAATAACTTTATTTTGCAATTTTTGTAATGGTTTTAAGTTTGATAAACAAGCAGATCCCCAAGCAGAAGCGAAGTATTGTAATTTTGAATATATTAATGAAAAATATATATATTTTAAGTATTTCAAAGGAATGAAATATCTAGCTCTGTACAAAACAGATACCAAAGGAGATATCGAGTTGATAATATACTGGATATGACATTTCCAATTTAAAATTTCCAAATAAAAATTCGTCTAAAACTAATTCTAAAAAATTTGTCGTTTTTAATAATAATAATAATAATAATAATAAGTTTATTTAAAATTTAATAATATAATAAATATGTTTATGTTGTCTTCGATAAACTTATTCTTCAGCTGAGCTTGTTAATGGCAAATCTTATTTTTTGTTTTAGTATGTAAAATAATAAATATGCATTAAAAATCAAGTTTTAAAGTAAAACTGTTAATTTATAGTATAAACGCAGCTTTTTTGAAGAAATATATTATCTATAATAAAATTATTAATTTATAATTTTTAAGTAAGAAATATTACTTACCAAATTATGGTTTTTTGTGGTTTGGGGTAACCCCCAGTAGGTACCCCAAAAACCATTCTTCAACAATTTTGACATTATGACTTCTACAAATGACAATTTTTATCTTTATACCGTCTTACAGACATTTCAATAATTTTAAAAAATCCTCTACACCTCTTTGGAAGGCCTTTTTCTTCTTCCTCATTTTAATTGGTTGTTTAGACTTCCTTTACTAACTTTCTTCGCATGCTCAGCATGTTTTAACTCTCCTCAAACTTTTTTATATATATGTCACTTCGACATTTCAATTTTTCAATGCCATAAAAGCTCCATTAAGATTTTATACCATTTTCTCTTCTGCTAATACCATCAGCATTATATATATTTTCTGGCTCCTGATGATGAACGTTTCTACGTTCCCCTAAAGAATTTCTATATTCTATTAAATTTTGTGGTGGAAGACTTTTAGTTTTTTCTTTCTTTCCTATACTTTCAACTCCACTTTAAGCATGGACTACTTCAAATTATCATAATTATTACTGGTGGTTTCACTAGGGTATGTCTAACAGCCATATCTAATTTTTCAAAATTTTACGACGAGGTGTTCCAAATAACTTTTTATATAATTGGCTTAATAGAAAGTAATAAAATTTGGTGTGCAAGTTCATCACACAAGGACCTCAAAAAAAGTCTTATCAAATTTTGATGTAAAATTAATAAGGGGGCCAATATGTGAGGGTAGAAAAATTTACATGGCGTTTGCCATGTTCAATCTGGCGGTGCACCAACCGGTATAAATCTAATAGGTCTGTTTCATTTCTGAATTTTTTAAATCAGCTTATCTTAAAGGATATAAACGGATTTATTTTAATATAAACCCCTAGCTAGTTATATTTCCACTCTTTTGCTAGCACGCCACATATTAGCACGAAAATTTTTTTTAGAAATTTAAAGAAATCTTGAGAATTTTTACTTTGAAAGAATATATGTCTGTAAATTAACTTTCACTGGGGCTACTGAGTCTTAGCAAAACTCAGTGCCCCAAAAAGCTTTTAATATGATATTTTGTGTAAGTACAACTTTATAGAGTCTAAACTGGTCTGATTTTGATCTCTTTCTTTTGCTCATTTTACAGATTTCAACAAAATCAGGATATACCTGTCTATCAAGTGTTTAAAAGTATGTTTTACTAAGTCTTATGGGCTATTTTTTTTAATCTTCTTTTTAGAAGTGTTATTTTATCAAATGAAACATTCTTTTTTTCTATTAAGCGTAATTTAATTGCTATTGCCTAGCGCTTTCGGCCCATTATGAGGCCATCATCAGGGCTTAGGTTCTAAACGAAAAACACAAACAAGAGTAAAAAACAGGAGGAACAAACTACGTTAGAATACTCACTCGTCAAATTATGTCCAGGAGATAAAAAACATACTAAAAAGATATTTGAAAATTTCTTAACAAATTTTCCTGGTCAAGGTTTCAAATTGTAAACAACACCTGAGTTTTTTTTACGGTTTTTCCAATGTATAGAGCTGAGCAACTACCACATGAACATTGGAAAAACCGTAAGAAAACTCGAAACAAGAATAAAAGAACGTGTCGACCGACCAGGTACGTCTGTATTTGGACAGCACCTCAAATTTAATAATTATAGTTTCTCACCAACTTCTAAGAGCAAAATTTTACCTCAATTTGATCATAACAACCTCAGAGAGTTGGACTATCTCGAGGACCTTAAAATCCATAGACATTCAATTAACTATCCAGATTCATGTCTGAATTTAAGACTCAATGAAACTAACAACCGAAATCCAATTTTTAGACTTTTTCAGCAATAAGAATTTATTATTTAGTACCTTAATCTACGCTTGTGGACTTTTGACTCCTCCCATTTTATTAACAATAGGACGGTTTTGCAGAATACAGATATCATAATTTAAAAATCCTATTTAAATTATTTTCTTTTAAACAATAATTGACGGAATTACCTACCTTTTTATACTTTTTATACAATTTTATTCATTATGACTTATTTATAGTTTTTATACCACCTTTCTGTTTTCTATATTCGTCATTTTGTGCATAGTAACTACGTTTTTATCTGAGATCTCCCTCACCACTTTGTGCCCATGTGTCAAATGTCAGTCAGGTGTTGTTTACAATTTGAAACCTTTACCAGAAAAATTTGTTAAGAAATTTTCAAATATCTTTTTAGTATGTTTCGTGTCTCCTGGACATAATTTGACGCGTGAGTATTCTAACGTAGTTTGTTCCTCCTGTTTTTTACTCTTGTTTGTGTTTTTCTTTTAGAACCTAAGCCCTGATGATGACCTCATAATGGGCCGAGAGCGCTTGGCAATAGCAATTAAATTACGCTTAATACAAAAAAGAATGACTAATAGATGTGTTTTGGACTTCCATTGCCTTTAGTTTTTCATATCACAACGTTTCAACTGGTAATACTTAATAACTACTGTAATACTGGAGATACTTACCAGTTGAAACGTTGTGATATGAAAAACTAAAGGCAATGGAAGTCCAAAACACATCTATTACTCAAGATACATCATTGTCTACAACCTTCAAACAAACACAAAAAATAATGTTTCATTTGTTAAAATACGGCGTACAACCGACTCTCTTTTTCATATGTTATTTTATTTCCCGTTTTATTCAGTTGATTTGGACTGCCCTCTTAGGGTTATATATCTTCTACCTTTTTCTCTTCTGCTAACGGCAAAGCTTCGTCTCCTGATGATGAATGTTACTACGTTCGAAACATGTAGAGACCTTGACCTGAATATTTTATTCTAATAATTTTGTGAAGGAAGACTTTGAGTTTTTCTTTTGTTTCTAAAAACGATCAGTTACTAATTAGGGATTTATGTGTAATTAAAATCAACTATACCATCAAAATCAAACGTATTTTTTTTGCTAATTGACTACTTCATTACACTGTTGCCAACATGTCAATACTCGTTGTGTCTTTATCAAAATTTACATTAGTAGGCTGTTGTGATATTAATTCTACGATATGTAGCTCATCTATCCAATGTTAAGCTATTATTTTGTGTAAACTAGAGAAAAAATATGTTTTTAACTATTTTATTATGTTATTAAGCTATTTAAAACCTTGCACTAAAATGGTATGAGTGAGAAAGAAAGTGATATGTTAGTTATTTTAGAAAAAGGTTTTCATGTTTGTTTTTTTTTACTTTAAAACCCTGTCACTTTCAACTTGTTTATTCGGTTTTAAATTAAGTCGAATATTTTATGTCATATTTATTGAGCTCTTCATTATTATAAATATTTAATAATTTCCCTACTTCTGTTTTAGTTATAATTCACAATCAATTAAATGACACAGACCTATTTTTTTTTTATTTCTGTATTAAGTGATGTATTTTATTAAACTATGTACTTTAACAATTAAATTTTGTCAGCCTAATATTAGGCTCCGTTATGCTTTTAAAATATTATTGTTTGAGTTTGTTTATGCGTTTTGATTAATATTGAATTTTTGCGTCTATGATTTCTATAAAGCAGTTCTAGGTATTTCGTTTTATACTACATCTACAAAATTTTGAACAAGATACAAATATTTTTTGAATCTTTTTTCATCACTTTTGTCGACATATACTTTAACTATAATGAAAATGCTTAGGTTATCCGGGTATTTTTTCTTCCAGCATTTCAGAAATATCTTTTTATTTCGTAGGAGGAAAAAGTTTATTGTAATTCAGCCGAATCTTTTGGAAAACAGTGGCAAGTTGGGGATGTAGTCGGTGTTTTCCTAGATTTGATAGATCACACTATAAGTAAGAGCAGCTAAAAGTCGCGAAAATAGCTTATGCCTAATTTTATGCTATACAAAATACTTTACATGTATTTATACTATTATAATACCTCAGACGAAAAAGCAAAGAGACACAAAGCCATTTACATTTTACCGGGGGGATATACTGCGGTCACAATATAAGAATTTACGCAACGTATCAGTAGGAAGTTTGTGATCGCGCCTATGCACCTTCTCAAACGTCTGCGCGTGTATATATTTTATTTCTTTGAAATGAAAAAAAAAATTTCTACCAGTAAACAAAAAAAAAAGTGAATAGTTTTTAAAAAACAAGTGAAAACTTCAGGCAGTGCAGAAAATTAGTAAGAAATTGCCAACTTTAAAAGGCCATAACCTAAAAACTAGTCATAGGATTGGATTACGGCCATGGGCACTCAGGACGTCAATATCTACAAAATACTAAAAATTTAGAAAAAATAGCCGAATGCCATTTCTCATAGGCGCTGTGAGGGGTTCTTTCTAACGTTGTTTTTCGATTATTTCTAGTAGGTACTAAAAATTTTAAAAATCGCATAGGAATTTGATTTTCTACAAACAAGTATTTAAATCTCGAATTTTGCCTTGTTTTCGACTTATTTTTAAAAAATTTAAAAAGGGACAATTTCGATCAGCTCTCAAACACGCACCCCTGAATTTAGTAGCATATCGGATTTTATCATTTTTAGGTGTCTAACTAACATATTAAACCATAAAAATCATCCGCAAACAATTGTGCCTTACTCAAAGACATATTATTATTATTCACTAGCCTAATAATTCAAGCAGCGTTTACTCAATCATGTGAATGAGCTCGGTCCATCTTTATTTCTTCGTCCGAGTATTACCCAATGCATTTGCGTCTTAATGCCTAGCTAAGTAAACATTTTAGTTGCCCTAAATATTCAGCTATAAATTGAATAGCTTGGCTTTTTTATTTTACTGAATACGTTCCTACTATTACCATATAATTTTTTTGTTCCTACTAGTACTACTTGTGAAGTGTTATCACCTAACTTTAACCATTCGTTTTTATAGCTTAAGTTTTCATTTTACCGAAAAAGTTTAAACTTTTATCGTGTAGGTATATTTGTATATTCGACTAGTATTGTTTTAAAGTTATCTAATTTTTTTAAGGTGGGAGTATCAACATGCTTGCCAACCTATAACCTATTTCACGTAGATTTATTTATGTTTTCTAGCTTTTATACACAATTTAAAGAAAATCAGTATCGACTTGATATTCTATAGGTAATAATTGACATATTTAATAAATATCAAGGAATTTCATAACTTATTTTAGGAGAATTGTATAGCGAAAAATATTGGGTAAGATTTTTTTTAACATTATTATGTCATTGTCACTCATTGTTCTTTCACTATACAATTCTCCCAAAATTAGCAATGAAATAAATTGATATTTTTGTAATATATCAGATACTACCTAAATAATGTACCGACGATATTGATTTTCTTTAAATGGTAGTTATTAAAATAATAAACTCAAAAAATCAACGCGTAATAGGTTATAGGTTGGCAATAGATTGAATGACGTTGAGAATACAACCTTAACATCTGTTTGATTTTAACAAGCTCTTTGCATGAAGATAATAAGTTGTTGCTGGCCTTTGATCGATTAGCGCGATTTTTATAAACAAAATAGGTCTTATGCATTTCGTATACTATATTGACCAGTGGTAGCATATTTTTAAATATAAACATGTGAAAAGCTATAAATAAAAAAGTTTAACATTTTAAAAAAAAAATCTTTTTACTGGTAGTCCAGTACACAAAAGTTGACCCCAGTGGCGGCTCTTCCATGTGGTCATTTGGTCAATGACCTCACAAAAATATTTGAAAATGTATTAGGAACTCATAAATATAATTAATTCGTCCCTCGTAATGACATCCGAGCATTGGTCTGGCGTCCGGAATTGACCTTGTGGGTTTAGAGCTTGGCGGAAGTGCCCGAAGATTTGACAGCGACCGAGCGATAGCCGAACGTTTAAGCAATGTGGAATTATTAGCGCGGGTCGGGTCATCAGCTGCACTCCGCAGCCAGATATTTTCATTGCGATTTTTTTTTATAGTTTTTTGTAATAATTTCCTCTATTTATGGGCCGTGTGTGAGTTGTGAGTGTATGTGAATTAAAAGTGGCAGTGCAGAAAATTAAACAACTAAAAAGTGCTAACGAACGTATAGCAAAGACAAAAATAAAGAAGTTCATGGACACTTTCGCAAGGGTATGCATGATTTAGCTGACTGGATATGTGGTTGTGAAATAGTGTCTAATGTATTTTAGGCTTTTGTTTGTGTGTTATTTTCTAAAGAGAGATAAGATATTTATTTGTATTTTTAAGTAAGCCTATTTTTTAACTTTACTACTGACCTCCTAATATAATTGATCATGAGCCGCCACTGGAAACCCCTTTGTGTTGAATTTTAAATTTGGGACGGGTTGGAATTTATACCTCTTTAGTAAATATAAAAGTTCGATTAATGCAATAAATACTTTAGTCTAATTTCCACATAATATTTATTTTATAACCCGACGCGTTTCGATACACTGTAGCTTTATCAAGGGATTTTTTAAATCGAGCGAGGTACTATAATTTTAACCTAAATATTTATATACTAATTATCTAATAAATGAATCAACCTAGCTCTTAGGCTTCCTTGCCTAACCGATGAGAACACGAGTAGTTCGAAAGCTAACAGGCTATCGCATTGGGGTTAAAGATATCCTTTTGTTATAAAAGTGTCCCCTAGACGGATACAATAACCGTAACGATATAGGAAAAGATATTCCTGTAGCAAATCTGGACAAACTCCTTTGGGGTATTCCTTTTGGAAAAGCAAAAGTGCAAAATCTCCCTTCGCAAATCTCCGCAAACTTCGCGGCGCGTTTTGGGTGCACAAAAGCAAAACCTTTTGGTCTATCAAACCTTTGGCGTCCTTTTCGACTTCAAAGGTTTGATAGACCAAAAGGTTTTGCTTTTGTGCACCCAAAACGCGCCGCGAAGTTTGCGGAGATTTGCGAAGGGAGATTTTGCACTTTTGCTTTTCCAAAAGGAATATCCCAAAGGAGTTTGTCCAGATTTGCTACAGGAATATCTTTTCCCATATCGTTACGGTTATTGTATCCGTCTAGGGGACACTTTTATAACAAAAGGATATCTTTAACCCCAATGCGATAGCCTGTTAGCTTTCGAACTACTCGTGTTCTCATCGGTTAGGCAAGGAAGCCTAAGAGCTAGGTTGATTCATTTATTTGATTAATTTAGCAGAACAAGAACGTGTTTTCTCAAATGCAGAGAGTAAAGTTTACTCATTTTGCTCAAAAGTCAAAGGCAGTGCCAGACTGAGCTTTGCAGAGATTCACAACTACATTCAACGATGCGTAAGCACTTTGTTGAACTTTGTACTAATTATCTTTTTCTTAAACAAGTAATTATATTAAGGGAATACCCACAGAGCTGTTTTTAGAATATGGTCAATAATTGAAAAGCTTTAATAAGGGCGATTTATTCAAATCTGTTTGGTCATTCATAAGTAGACTGGTGTTTTTATGACGGTTAATTTCCAAACTTTTCAACAAATTAAGTTTATGGCTTTTATTTTCTGTATGAAGAATTTTGAAATTATCTGCAAATGTATGGCTTTCTTCTGTAATATGATTGGAATAGGTTGAGTCTGTTTTTTGACTTAAAAAACTTCTTTTATGTTCAGCGATTCTGGTTTTGAATGTTCTACCTGTCTGACCTATATAAATTTTTGGACACGATCCGCAATTTAATTGATAGACGCCAGATTTTGTTCTCACTGGTGGTCTTTGTTTTATGGTTTTTTTAAATTTATGACCTAAAGGTAGAACATTCAAAACCAGAATCGCTGAACATAAAAAAAGTTTTTTACGTCAAAAAACAGACAACCTATTCCAATCATGTGTTTGTTTGAAGGTTGTAGACAATGATGTATCTTGAGTAATAGATGTGTTTTGGACTTCCATTGCCTTTTGGTATTTCATATCACAACGTTTCAACTGGTAAGTATCTCCAGTCGTCTTCAGGTGAATACTAAACAAGTTACAAAGCTACGAGCCTATTTATACTACCTAGGGGCGGAGCTAGTGACGAATTCGGGTGCAGTCGTGAGTCATCTGCTTACGTCACCATGATTATTCATCTGCTGACGTCATCACGTTTGCATCACTACTCAATCTGAGCCTACACCTATTTAACAAGGGCTTCCAAATGTTTCTTATATCTGCAGAAGGTTTACTGAAACAGTCAGAGTTCTGGATTATGACAGCTGCTTCTTTGAATTTTCTCTTCCGCCAATGCTCTTCTTTAAGTATAATTTTTGCGTTTTCCCATTGTAAATGATGGCAGTGGGCCCAAGCGTGGTCTGCTGCACCGGATCTGTTTGTTTCTCCTTTCAGTGTGTGGTTTCGATGTTCTTTGATCCTTGTTTGGAGAGGTCGTAGAGTTTCACCAACATAGGATTGTCCGCATTCGCAAGGTATTCTGTATACACAATTCTTCGTGTCCTTTTGATTTGTTGGTTTTGTCTTCGTCAGGTGGTTTCTTAAGGAATCTTTGGAGCTGAAGACTGTTCGGATGTTGTACTGTTGTCCTATCCTTCGAATTTTTTCGGAGATTCCCTTGACATAAGGTACATTCATGGTGGGTTCAGATTCATTATCTTTGTTCGTTCTAGTTTTGTGATCTTGACGCTTTTTGATGGCCTGATCGACTAGTTTCGTAGGGTAATCATTCATGCCAAGGTCTTGCTTGATGTTGTTAAGTTCTTTCGTCAAAGTCTCCTGCGAGTTGCAAAATGTGAATGCTCTATCGACGAGTGTTTTGACTATTCCATGTTTGGTGCTGTTTGAATGGTTTGAGGCGTAGTTAAGATATTGACCTGTGTGGGTTTGTTTTTTATATACCGATGTTTAGATGGTGCTCCCGATTTTCTGTACTACGACGTCTAAGAACGGTAATCTGTCGTTGTCCTCCTTCTCCATGGTAAACTTAATTGTAGGTGCCAGGTTGTTCATATGTTGTAGAAAGGTTTGAAGTTCGTTATCGCTCCATTCCAAATGATGAATGTGTCATCTACGTAACGAAGCCATAGCTTTGGTTTAATATTCGCCTTGTCTATTCATTCCAATAATATTACCGAAGAAAGCCATACATTTGCAGATAATTTCAAAATTCTTCATATAGAAAATAAAAGCCATAAACTTAATTTGTTGGAAAGTTTGGAAATTAACAGTCATAAAAACACCGGTCTACTTTTGAATGACCAAACAGATTTGAATAAATCGCCGTTATTAAACCTTTTCAATAATTGACCATATTCTAAAAACAGCTCTGTGGGCATTTCCTTAATAAAATTACTTGTTTAAGAAAAAGATAATTAGTATAAATATTTAGGTTAAAATTATAGTACCTCACTCGATTTAAAAAATCCCTTGATAAAGCTACAGTGTATCGAAACGCGTCGGGTTATAAAATAAATATTATGTGGAAATTAGACTAAAGTCTGTATTGCAATAATTGTAATGAATTTCAATCAAGTAAAAGCCAGCACTATTCACAGTATAAAAGTTCGTTTTCCGCAAAAATACCATTTTTTAAAGCGACTGTTTGAAATATGTATATGCTACCATGGCTTGTACGTGTTAAAAATCCCGCTAATCGATCACAAAATTTTGTTATGTTCGAGTGATAACGCATTGCATTGTTTTAAATTAAGGTTTTTCCCTTAATGGCGAACTTCTGATGGACGCTCTTGGAGGAGAAACGACATTCGCTGACGTTCAAGGTGATGCTTTTGTACCAGCTTTTACACTAGGTGTTGGTCAGAAAGCCAGGCTATGTTTCGGCCAAGACGTGAATCAACTTAAGTTCTTTACTATGTGTGGTTTGCAAGAGGGATATGAACCATTTTGTGTGTAAGTATACAAGCAATTAGGCCATTTTCTTCTAATTTTTTTTCTGTATTTCTGGCCTAAATTAAAATATTGACATGCGGCTTTCACCAGTGTGCTTTGTTTTTAATCTATATTCTATCTAAATAAATATTTAGTAAAGTCCGCATCATATGGGATTTTTTTTTATTAATAACTTTATTCGAAATTTGACTTTAGCATCAAGTCCTGCTTCGATCGAGACAAAAATTAACCAAAAAAATAGTAGTCACGTGATTCGCATTATCTGTATTAAAATTTTTTTTAAAAAATAATTCAAAAGTATAGTTATTTCTGAAAGTATCGAAAAAAAGTTATTAGAAAGAGTTTTTTGAATGCAGTTTCTAGCCTACATGCAAAATTTTAGCTGCATAAGATAATTTTAATTTTCTACCCATATTTTGTAAATTGCAAAATAAGACTCAACGCAACCTACATAAAACTTCTTAGTTATAACTATGGAGGGCTTTAGGTTAGGAGACCGATCGCAATACATTGCTTTCGGGCAAAGTTTTGGATCGGTAAAGCAGCTTTTAAAATGGCCGTCAGGGGCGCATGTGTTCCTTTAAATCTGTAAAATGCATGGGTTCTTATGGGATAATCAACTGTTTTATTGAATTTAGTTAACTAAAACCCTCTACAAGCTGAGATATGTATATATTATATCTAATAAAGCTTATTTTATTAATTATTGGATAAAAATACCGCTGATGTCTATAAAAAGTCAAACACTTGACGATCACTGCGCCGCGACCGGAAAACAGCGAACTAACTACTAAACAGGGACGTAAATTTAAAGAACAGCCATTTTCGATCGGACTCCTTCCTAAAGCCCTCCATAGTTATAACAATGCTTTATTTAAGATACATTTTCTTTAAAGTAGCGCCATATTAAATGTGTGTTTTTCTACAAAATCAAAATTGGGCTATTAAAATTTGGTCGCATGTTAATGCAAATATTATTTGCTTTTGACCATGTATAAGGTAACTTCATATAGTAAGTTTTTTTGAAAACGTAGTTTGTGTCCGAAAGTAATACACCTTAATATTAAGACAAAAAAGAACACAGTGTTACCAGTAAAGTCTTCATTAAGTGGAAAATAAACTTTAGTGGTGGGTAAAAAATCAAAATTATCATATGCAGCTGAAATTTGGCATGTGGGCTAGAAACTGCATTTAAAGAAACTTTTTCTAATAACTTTTTTCGATATTTTCAGAAACAACCCCACTTTTGAACTATTTTTGGAAAAAATTAAAAGTTGACAGATAATGCGAATCACGTGACTACAATTTTTTTGCTTAAGTTTCATCTCGATCGAAGCAGAACTTGATGCCAAAGTCAAATTTCGAATAAAGCTATAAAAAAAATTCCATATGATGCGGACTTTACTGGTCACACTGTATTTGGTTCTATTTGAAGTTTTTGCCTAAATCTATACATGTGTATTTATGTGACCTCGTTTAATTTTCCGCTCGAGTCCTGTGTCGTCTCATGACGATACACTTTTTTTAGCAATATGAATCGTGCCGTAACTTATTGGTATACCAAAGACCAGCCAGTTTTTGAAAACACCGATGATATGCCCGATACCAAAATCGACGTAACAAGAATCTTAGCAGGATCTGACAGTCCTCCATGTTTAAAAATTAGCCACAACACCTTTGAAACTATGGAGAAGGCCAACTGGGAATTTTTAAGGCTGAGTTTGCCTGTAATCTGTCATTCGGAATTTATTGCGTAAGTAATGCGTAGTTCTGATTTTTTCAATTGACTTGGTTGGGTTTGTAGCTAAAAAATTCGAATATTTATTGTGTATCCATTATCTTGTGTTAAAACAAATCCATCATTGCATTTAACTTTATTGAAAAAAAGTATAATTCAGTTAACATCATCTAGCACTAGCCGCTACGGCAAAACTCGAGGATACAAAAACAAAAGCTTAGTTCCTATGTTAAATATATGGAGGACTTTTAGGAGTTCGATCGCAATACATTGGTTTCGGGCCAAGTTTTGGATCGGTAAAGCAGCTTTAAAAATGGCCGCGAGGGGCTCATGTATTCCTTTAAATCTGTAAAATGCATGGGTTCTTATGGGATAATTAACTGTTTTATTGAATTTAGTTAACTAAAACCCTCTACAGGCTGAGATATGTATAAGAGATAGTTTCGGGATACTTCCTTGATACATAATCCTCGTGTGTAGTTCATTCTAAGACAATGTATCATTATTACAAGGATGCTTTGTTTTTCAAATACCGGTCTTTCTAGACACACAAACAACTTTTTGTTTGGAAAGCAAATAATTACACAATGCTGCACGTTGCTATATATATTTTTTATTTGAATTCATAATAAACAATATTGTGAACCGTTCTTTGTGATTTTTACCCACCTTAGGAGCTTGAAAAATACTAGGGTTCTTCTCACCACGATTTTTCCTGAGATTTTTATCAGAAGAATGAAGAATATCCACTTTTACAACCCGGTACGAAGCAAACGCTACTTCTATATCTTCTTACGCCACTCATTGTTTATACTAATAAGGCCAAAATATTATAATAAAGCTTATTTTATTAATTATTGGACAAAAATACCGCAGACGTCTATCAAAACCTGTAAAAAGTCAAACACTTGACGATCACTGCGCCGCGACCGGGAAACCAGCGAACTAACTACTAAACAGGGACGTAAATTTAAAGAACGGCCATTTTCGATCGGACTCCTTCCTAAAGCCCTCCATAGTTAAATAAAGCTTCCTTAAACGAGGCCCAGTTTTTTTTTTTAATCGGTTAAGCCAAACCGGAGAAATCGTAGTTTATTTTAAAATACATTTGTATTCCCCCGACCACTTTATTTTACTATATCGGACAACTCGTGTAAAGCAAAAAGTATTAGGTATGTAGGGAATAAACTACAGATATTTTTGATATCTCTTAATTTGTCACGAAGAAAATCCTAATTTTAACCTTGGTCATGACGGTAACGCATCCTTATACCGTGCGAGCAAAAATTATTTGCATCGAAGAGGGCTTGGATTAAAAAACGTAGGGCTTGGTTTAGATCACAATGATATGGGGACGATATATCTAACCAAATCGAGGTTAAAATTTTGTCAAATTCATATTATGATATGATATGCCAAACTAATGAGTAATAAAATAAGTAGACAAATACAAATTTATTTTTGTTGTGTACAAAATTAACAAAGTAAGAATATACAGAAAGAAAAAGAAAAAGAATTACATGTATTCACATAACCGGAGAGGTGGAACCAGGCTTCATACGAAAAAAATGTCAGGTCTAATAAATCATTTATTTCCAATAAATTTTGGGTAAACCATTGAGAGTAATTCCTGCGTCTTTCAAAATCTGCGGCTTGTATTTCTTGGAATACTTGCACTTTATAAGGAAATAAATTTAGTTGCTTCTTAAGAATAGTCCTGCATGTTGCATAAGATCTTCCCACTTCTTGGAACAGGCGTCTTATACAATTTGTTGGCGTATTTTGTATTATTTCACGAACGTTTGTAACAAATTCTTCTGTTCTTACAGATGGTCTTCCTGGTCCTTTTTTGTGTTGTATATGACCTGTTTCCCTAAAGACAGCCACGGTTTTTTTCAGGCAATGATAAAAATCCCCAGCAATAAAAGCAACGTTAGGAAAATGTTCGTGAAAATCGTCCATGCACAAACCAGGATTGTATTGCCACTCACCATTTACTCTAACCCCGTTTCGAAAATACGCTTCAACCATGAATGTTTTGTGCTATTCCGTAAAGCCCATTGTGTGAATTGTTCAAGAAATTGGAAAAATTAGCGATGAATCAAATTACTTGTAACGACTGTCAAAGATGACGGAATAACTGATTAATTGTTAATTTAGGTAGTTACTGACACCCAACAGGTATTAAGCTCTACGGCTAAGCATTACGTCCTTAGATGCAAGGCCCTCTTTGATGCAAATAATTTTTGCTTGCACGGTATAAAATTATTTTTGACGATGTTCTAAAACAAAATTTGGACAAAATTAATCCATGTGGCTTCTGTCATGTTATCCATGCAGAAATAAGAAAAACTTTTTTAAAACTTTTGTGCCCTTTTACTAAAAAAAATTCTCGCATGCTCTAGGATTACTAGTTTCTAAGACACCTATAGCTGGCGGTCATTCTCAGATGACCATCCTGTATCGCGGTTGATTAGTACCCAATAAACATTAAAATACTTTGATACTAGGCGTAGACCGTGACAAATGTTGCATGGGCTAAATGCACTGCCTAAATGAAAATATTTAAATTTAATGATTCTAGGGAGGAAGATAAAATGCGACGCTGGAATGAAATTAAAATTAGACAACATAGATTAAGGGCTGAAGTAGAGCAACACATGGCACAGCAAGGTCCTAGTCCGGCGCATATTGAAAATATTATGAAGAGTGGATTCTCTATGAGTGATATTAAAGGTACGTATTTCACTGCTCAAATAAAACAAAAACTCACTACGGAAAAAGAGGAACAACTACGGGGATGCTCTATATTCTAGGAGCATGACGAATAGGTCTCTTGGCCCCTGATAAATATTTCCCTAATACCATTGAACCCCCGGCTGAACTTTTTCGACCCGATTACATAAGTGAGAATATTACTTTGGGTGTCATCGGCATACTGGTGCGATCTACAATATTTAAGAAAAAAGCCCAAAATCCGCAGTATAAATAGAAAAAGTAGAGGACCAAGAATGCTGCCCTGAGCAACACCCTGATTAATTGTAATCAGATCCGATGCATCACCTTTTAAAACAACGCGTTGCTTACGATCTTTAAAATAATTATCGAAAAATTTAACCTCCTAGTGTGGAGTCCTGGGTAGTTTAACGTAACTAGCGAAGCGAGAGTTGCATAATATACGATATGTATATAGTAATATAATTAATTTATTTAATGTTGCAAGTAAAAGAATTATCCACAGTTGGAAAAACAATTTTTAGATACTTAAAAAAAAATTGCATCTTTTAAAACAAAATGGAGAGTCGATGACCTTTGCGTGAGCTCAACATATTCAGAACGTTTGGTGCAACTTTTGGTGAATTCCCCGTTACCATATTATTCAAAAAATCTGTTTTTTCGCTCCAGCAGTGCAGGGTAAAGTATTTTTCACCCTAAATGGTATCGACTTATTGACTGCAATAAAACTACCGGTTTAATCCCATTGTTATACACAATCAACAAGCAAATACACTACCACTACAGGGTAGGACTGTAGATATTTAATTCTTGAAACTTCCTAAGAAACCCAAAGACTGAAAGATGTTATCGCAAGCACAAGATAGTTAAATATTACCTGCTATAATTACAAATTATAATCCTACCCTGACCGACAGTCTATTTGCATTTTTATGGCCGAGCTCTTGCAAAACGTCCCAGGTAGTTAAACGGAGTCGACCATTTATTGTGAAAAATACTTTACCTCGTACTTTTACGTACTATTTAGCATAAACAAAGACAAGAACCTAAAGTACCATATACCATACATTTTAGGTTTACATCGTAACTATTCTGAGGATGCAGTAGAATCTGATGAAGTCATGAAACAACATCAACCGCATCTGCCTAGAACGGCCACCAAAAATTTACCTTCTAGGCCGCCGCGGAAAGGATCACTTTCTAGAACTAATGTTAATGGTTATGATGAAAACTGTAAGTACAAAAAAATTTTCTCTTTTTGCAAACCTAGTTTGTTATAAAATATGTTTATTATTAGGGAACGAAAAGTAAAAATTGATTATTTCAATATAAAAGCAACTACTTTAATTAAATTAAATTTTCGGTGTGTCTCGGCGCACTGTTTTTATTCTTACTTTATAGAGTGATAGGTAGAATTTATATGAAAAATTTTTTTAATGTTAGATTTCAACAAATACCGTTGTTGGCAATCGTTTCTGTATAATCGGAAATCCCAAAAAACGTTACATACCTAGTTTTGCTGATTTATTTTTTTATTTTTGATGATACGGTAATTTTTTATGAAGGGTAAATTGGAAGATTTAAAAAAATACTATTGAAAAAGATCATATAAAAATAAGCAACTGGTTTAATAAAAACTTATTATTGGTATTGGTATATTTATTATTTATTAATGACGTTTTTGAATATATCTCTTGGATTGAATAATATCCAATTTTTAATTTTATTTCTATAATTATTTAATGATTTAATTATTTTAATTGACTGTGGTAGCATATCAAAAATATATGGATTGATGTTTAAAACATGTTTGTGTGCTATTGTTTTGTTTACTTTTTTTTTTATATGTAATATTATTTTTATGACGAGTTTCATGTGTGTGATTAATATAATTTATTTTATTTTTATGTTTAAAAATATTCATTAACATGTTGTAAGAAAATATTTGTTTAATATCCATTTTTTTTTGTTATCTTTAAATAGTAAATCAGAAGAATATTGGTGATCTTTTTCGTAAATAATTTTCAAAATGTATTTTTGTATAGTTTCAATATTATTAACATAATTCTTAATTATGCCTCCCCATCCTAGTATTCCATAATTTAAATGGGTTTGTACTAAAGAATAATGAAATATGTATAATTCTTTTATATATAAAAATTGTTTAAGGTGTTTTAATTTTGGTATAGGAATTCTTAGTTTTCTTACAATGTAGTCACTGTGTAAATCCCATTTTAAATGTTTATCAAAAATTATTCCTAGATATTTAATATTTCACCTTCCTTTATATTAATGAAAAGGAAAGAAAAACACAAAGTCTTCCTCCACAAAATTTAATAGAATAAAATTCTAGTTCGAAAGGTCTCTACATGTTTCGAACGTAGAAACGTTCATCATCAGGAGACAGAAATCTATTTTATGCTGATGTTGTTAGCAAAAGAGAAAATTAGAACCTTAATGGAGCTTTTATGGACGTAAAATTTTTAAATGTAGAAGAAACATGGCTTGAAAAATTGACAATGGCTGAATACTGAGCATTCAAAAACGTTGTTAAAGTAGGCTTAAACCAACCAAACTAAATGGAGAAGAAGAGAAAAGAAAAAAACCCGGGAGAAAAAACTTTCTAAAAAGGTGTAGGAAATTATTTAGATTTCATTCTTAATATTATATCCAGCATAAGTGACACATTATGAGGATAGAAGTGCAGTAGCACAATAATGTTGTTATGTAAAAGTAAAGTTTTTTGGGGTACTGAGGATTAAACCTCAGTAACCCCGCGAACGGTTAATTTAAAACCAAAAATTAAAAAATTGAACATTTTTTAAATTCAAAAGTCAAAAGGTTCTTCACCTCCACGTGCTGGAGAAACGTGACGTGAACTTTATATTAATATTATTATTGCATATTATTGGACCAATATTTGAAAGTTTATTTTTGTATGAAGTAAATGGAATGTATGTTGTTTTGTTATAATTTATAGTTAATAAGTTTTTATTAAACCAGTTGCTTATTTTTACAAAATCTTTTTCAATATAGTATTTTTTTAAATATTCCGATTTAGACCTTCATAAAAAAATTACCGTATCATCAAAAATCAAAAAAATCAGCAAAACTATGTAACGTTTTATATTAATATTATTGGACCAATATTTGGACGTTTATTTTTAAATGAAGTAAATGGAATGTATGTTATTTTGTTATAATTTATAGTTAATAAGTTTTTATTAAACTTTTTATTAAAATATAACTTTTGTAATTTTGCAAATGTGCTTTTAGATTTAAATATGAACGGCACGAGAGGTGTACATAGATCCACTAGCGAACTAGACATGAATAGATACTATGATACCGCCCCTCAAAATACAGAAAAGGGCGAAGATAAGAAAAAGCGGGGCAGGTCACCATTTAGGTAAGTTTTTATAAAGTGTGTGTTATAAACTAATATGTTTGTGTCTGATTTAATACACAACTCATTGGCATTTTTTACTTACATTAAGCACTGACAGCTTTGTAAGGTAATATATCTCAACCAGTAGTAGTCTGAATATTAAAGGTAGTAGTTAATCGTATATAGATCGTTGTTCGGTAGATTTATGTAATTTTAGTGCCAGATCGATAGTTATAGCCGTAAATATTGTTTGTTTTAAAAAGTGTATAATTATGTCTTTTTCTCATAGGTTTTTCTCGAAGAAACGTGGAGATACGTCGTCAAGCGCCGAGCGAACTAAAATGAAAAAATCCAGAACTCCTGAGCCTCACTCGGTCAGGATACGTGGTGATTCTGGTATGAGCCCTACAGCTCGTTCTGTAGGGCTATCCAATACAATGCTGACTAGAAATCCGACACTAAAGCAACAACCACAGGTAATTTACCAATTAACATTCAAAAATGTTTAGTGTTTTATGACAATAATGTTTAAATGTTTTAATTTAAATTAGTCTTATACAGGGTGAGTCGGGAGGAACGGGCCAAACTCTAAGGGTGTAATCTATGCATCAAAATAATAAGAAAAAACTCAAATGTTGTTATCCAATATTCATTTGTTTTCAAATTACAGCTTGAAATAAAATAAAATAAAATATTGTTAAATCAAAATATGCAACATTAACATTGTTTTAAATAAATCATTGGTTTAGTAAATTTTTAAAAATACCGCCGCCATTGACTTCCAAACATTTCCTGCTTTGTTTACAAAGGGCACGCGTGGCTCTTCTAATTGATTCGTGCCTTTCTTTAATATTGAGTGCAGCATTTCTAATGCGTCTAATTAATGCATCCCTAGTATCTACTTTACTTTGTATACCTCATTTTTTAACCCACCCCATAAATTATAGTCCAACTGTGTGAGGTCTGGCGATCTAGGAGGCCTCCAAACCTCTGGAAACTTTTGGGTCCAAATATTGCTTGACCCTACGATCGAAATGGGCACGAGCTCAATAAATGCATGCAATGTAATGTAAACGAAGCAGGAAATGTTTGGAAGTCAATGGCGGTATTTTTGAAAATTTACTAAACCAATGATTTATTTAAAACAATGTTAATGTTGCATATTTTGGTTTAACAATATTATTATTTTATTTAACGCTGTAATTTAAAAACAAATGAATATTGGATAACAACATTTAAGTTTTTTCTTTTATTTTGATGCATAGATTACACCCTTAGAGTTTGGCCCATTCCTCCCGACTCACCCTGTATTGTGCTATTTTCCAATGCCCTTAGGTTAGGGTAGAGTGGCGGACTTATGATACTGTCCAAACAGTCTCACGTAGTTCTATGAGGACCATTGTGATATCACACGTGTTGATGGTTAGCGCGACGTACAATGCAGAGGGATCTTGGCAGCGCATTTAAACCAGCTACCACTGTTAATAAACTTATCGACCTAGTTGTAGGTTGCTTACTTCCCCCAGATTAGTAAATGGTCTGTCCAAGGCATTAAACCGTCTTCTTGGGCATTCACACAAGAAATGTTGAATATTTTCTTCCCTTTCTTTATATCTGCAACTTCTGCAGTCATTAGCACATGCGATCTATCTCCTCTTTGATCGTTGAGTGGTCTGTCTAGCCACAGTATTCTCTGCTAGATTGACAGACATGCGTGCGCCTTCTTTGCCGAGCGCATAAGCAGTCTCGGTGCCATCTATATTGTAATGACCAGGAACTCAACACAGAGTGGCTCGATGCTAAGTACCAAGTATGCAGAGATTGTTGCGACAGCGTATTACTAATTTTCATTTAAAGTTGCTGGAACAAATTGCTCTTATTTCTGCTTAACTGTCTATACTGATAGCTATTGCCGCAGCTCCTCTTAGACCAGGATGTTCTTGCAGGATATTAACTTCATTACAGTAGCGGCTCGTACTCTATTTATGTGGGTAAGCGACAGGTATGATAGATTCGTAAATCCCGCCGAACAATTTTTGGGTACACGCCCAAATTTGGTCAATAATTTAATGTTAATAAATTATTACTTTATCACTTATAAACAAAAAAAAAAGACCACAATAATAAATAATATAGTTTTTTGAACCTTTAATTATTATTATTAAAACAATGAATAATTTTAAAAAACCCAAAACCCACCTTAAAACATTAGTTCTCCCCTTTGGAAGCAACAAACATGGCCAACAAAATAACCCTTGTTTAAAATAACTCCCACATAGCCACTTGTGACTATCGTACCATTGAGTATTAAATGATCGCGAAAAATGATGTCCTTGTTTATCACGTTTTAAAACATTAAGCGGTGGCGTAGGACGACCTTATTTATTACATCTCTCCTGTCGTCATCTCTAAATCTATAAAATGGCGTTTCGTGTAAAGAACAAATTATATCATGAACAGGATTATCCATGTTACAAGAATATATATGATTTAAAGAAACAATAGAAATGTACTTTGTAATTAGCTGTGTTTATCGAAAAATCCTAAACTTTCTTCAAATTATTCACAAATATCGAATTTCACTGGCTACACAATACACAATAATCACTGGATTTCCCCGTTCCTTCTCCACTCGAGTAGTTTACTTACGTAGGTCACTATTGTAAGAAAAAAATAAATGTACACATTATTTCTATTAAATTGTAATATATGTACTACTATTGTACTTAATTACTTAATAATATGACCTTTATCTACGTAAAATCCACAAAATTCACCTTTTAATCCCTTATTGGTACCTAATAAAATATTAAATATTTTATAAGAAGAAGTCGTTCTGCATAAAATCATAAATCTATTTTGTGTACAATTATGGGGCTTAAAACAAACTCGTTAATGCGCCAGCCAGTTTGACGAGGCCGGCCTGGCCGCCTTTCTGCTGGAATCGATTTCTATTGATCAACCGAGTCACGTGCTCCGATGGGTCACGGAAGGTGCCGAATCGTTTGCCTTGCCGGGAAGGTAGCTCGCGCTCGCGTCTCGTTTAATTGGTTTCGGGACGTCAACCAGCGGTAGCGTGATGCGTATCGTGCCGTATACAACATAAAAGGCGTTAAATTTATCGCCTGCCTTAGTGGACTTCTCATTGCAACCGAGCTTAGTAGCCAATCCCTGGCGGTGCAGTAAAAATTATGGAATATATACTAGCTTTAAGGACTAGTACATTGATGAAATCAAACTATAAGAAGCACATATTGACATATTTTAAAAAGTATTACTTAAATATGTTATGAACAGGAAGGTAGCATAAGATTGGAGTGCTTGGGGATGAATTTTAGGGGGTAGGCAGCGCCTACCTTGCCTACCCCGACGGGCCGCCACTGCTTGATTCAAATCTATACGACCTCTGTATTTGCATGCTCTCAGAGAAAATACCAGCCCCCACTCCGTACAATGGCCTTAGAAACCATTGTGGTTTATTTTTGACATTTTAAAAACTTAACTTGTTGATATTGCATGTTTTAGGGTGATACTCTTCAAGTACCATCCGTCCCGGACCGTCAACAAAAACAACTCTCCGTACCCCAAACGTCGGACGTAGAGGCAGTGGGAAATGAACTTTATGACGCAGAATGTTTGAAACTAATCAACGAGTACTTCTATGGTGTCAGAATATTTCCTGGCCAAGATCCTGTTCACACTTACGTTGGATGGGTAACCACTCAGTACCACTGTTTCAGTAAAGAATTTAACCAGGATTATGTCATGAAGTCTTCTGTCGTTATTGCTGATGAGTATGGTAGGATTATGGAGAGGTAATGTTATTTATAAATTCAGCCTTATTTTTAAAAACTATTACATTAACAATACTTGCATACGACGGAAAGTAAGAAAATATGTGGACTTATTATTTGTGACCAAAAAAGTATTAATTGTTCCAGTTGTATTATGCATAGCATAATGCTCTTACTATCACAAGTATTATAAATTTTACAAGCTTTACCTTTTTAACGCACACACAAAACAGGGGTTCTTTGTGTTATCAAGCTAACAGAAAATCAATTTGTTTTCATTTTTAGTTTATTATTAAAAAAGGTTATAGATACTAACTAACAGAAACGTTACAATTAGTGACAAATGATGACAATGTAACTTCAATAAAAAATGTTCAGTTATACAGGGTATTTGGGGAGGAAAGGGCAATATTTTGGGAATGTGTTCAGAGGGTGAAAATAAGATAAATATGTTTTAGTTCGATTCTCAACCATTTTTGAAATAATCGGTTCTGAATTTTTTTTATATTGAAATAATGAAGGAGGCTTTAGTTTTAAACGTCCGATACATTTCGATTGATAGTTTTGACATGCATAGTAGTTGTCAGTTAGCTTCATATTGAGCGTATCGACTTAAACCAAGATTTTCATACTTACAATGCCCCACACATTCAGTCATAGGGACATGATATTCGTGTATATATATATCGAAATAGGTTATTGGTTACTGTAACGGTAGTGCGATGCGCTCAGAATATCGACCGTTTTCCAAATCGAAGAGTTCCTAATAGAAGAGTTTTTCAAAAACTATTTGCAAGTGCTCAGGAAACTGGAATGTTTCCAAGCGTAAGAATTGTATCTGAAAGAGTGCAGTGTCTAGATGTGGAAAATGAAGAAACTGGTCTGGATATTGTTGCAGAGAATTCAGGTATAAGTACGAGACGGGTTGCAAATGAACTTCATATACCGACACATCTAGCCGTATGGGAGTCACTTAGAAAAAACGGTTTAAAACCTTTTCACGTTCAACCCGTTCAACATCTTCTGGATGGTGATCCTGCTTCAAGGGTACAATTTTATGAATAGATCCTTCAAAATCGAAGTCTGCACAAATACATTTTATTTAGCGATGAAGCTCAGTTCACTCGTGACAGAATTAATAGTTGCCACAATGAACATCGGTGGTCAGATGAAAACCCTCATGCTACATTTGAACGAAACTTTCAACATCGATTCAGTATTAATATCTGGTGTGGAATGCTCAACGACCAGTTGTTTGGTCCCTTTGAAATGGATGGGCGTCTTACTGGAGAAGGATATTTACGGTTTTTGAAAGACCATTTGATACACATTTTGGATGATGTTCCGTTAAATGTTCGACAACGAATGTGCTTCCAACATGATGGAGCCTCACCTCATTTTAGTCTCCGCGTGTGAAATTTCTTGAATTATGGTTTTCCTAATCGCTGGATTTTCAGAGGTGGTCCGCAAGTTTGGCCACCAAGGTCACCAGACTTAAACCCGCTTGATTATTTTCTTTGGGGATGGATGAAATCGCTAGTATATGAATCACGAGTGGAAACGAGAGTAGCCCTCCGCGATCGAATTTTCAATGCTGCAGCTTTTATAAAAAACAATCCCCACTCAATCCAATGTGCTACCCGAGCGATTAACAAACGTGCCGAAAAATGTATTGAAGTTGGTGGAGGGGTTTTTAAAAATATTCTTTAAGTTAGTTTGTACTGCAGTACCTGCAATTATTCGCTTTTAAAATAAAAATTATTTTACAAAAACTTAGAACCTATTATTTCAGAAATGGTTGAGAATCGAACTAAAACATATGGGTTTATTTCTCTTATTTTCACCCCTGAACACATTCCCAAAAGATTGCCCTTTCCTCCCCAAACACCCTGTATATACCGGGTGTCAACCAGATTATTGTACATAGCACCACAGTGTTATGTTAAGAGATATTTTAATCAAATTTGGGTTACTGTAATCTTTGAAAGGGATCTTTATTTTTACCTAGAAACCAACTGAATTTCACTTCCGGTTTAACCGGAACTACGCCATTTATGTTTTTTTTTAAATGACAACCTGTATATTATATTGCACATTCAAATTCTCCTCAAAATTTTCTTTTCAAGGACATACAACAAGTTGACATTTACTTTCAAAATGGCGGCGTAGGACTCATTTTACCAAAAACGAAATGGTGTCTATATATATATATGCAATTGATACGGGAAAAATAGTGATAAAATCTTTTAAATTGGTCCCTTTTGTGATTCTTTAAGCACTGACATTTACATTTATATAATAAATAAATAAATAAATAAATAAGTTATTCAGTTTTTATTGAAAAATGCACGGTTTTTTTTTTCTTGTTTAAAACTGAAGCAAAACGCATTCTGATTTTGAAAATATTCCTAGGTGCTTAAGGATACTTTAGACTTTCATACTAAATAATAAAAAGTATATGATAACATTTAAAAAAACTCTGTAAAATGGGGTTAAAGTTAAGATTTTTTTAAACAATAAAAAAATTCCTTCCTTTAAAAACAAAAGAAGAAAATGTAAATGTCAGTGCTTAAAGAATTACAAAAGGGACCAATTTAAAAGATTTTATCACTATTTTTCCCGTATCAATTGCATACGTTGTTTTATAGACACCATTTTGTTTTTGGTAAAATGAGTCCTACGCCGCCATTTTGAAAGTAAATGTCAACTTGTTGTATGTCGTTGAAAAGAGAATTTTGAGGAGAATTTGACTGTGCAATATAATATACAGGTTGTCATTTAAAAAAAACATAAAGGGCGTAGTTCCGGTTAAACCGGAAGTGAAATTCAGTTGGTTTCTAGGTAAAAATAAAGATCCCTTTCAAACATTACAGTAACCCAAATTTGATTAAAATATCTCTTAACATAACACTGTGGTGCTATGTACAATAATCTCGTTGACACCCGGTATACAAACACTGAAAAACTTTTTTACATTTTTAAAAATACAATAAATTTTAATATCCACTTTCTGTATTTTTTTAGCACTGACAGACAATCATGTTACATGGTAAGGGCAGACGAGTTATACAATCAAGTAACGCAAGATGCTTCTGGTAAGGGCGCTTCCCAAGGAATGTTTATAGGATGTTTCCTCGATGCCGCTACGGGTATTATTACTTTTACTTGCGATGGAAAACCGACTTCGCATAGATTTAAGGTAAACAAGATGTTTAATTGTAATGCCTCCCACAGCCAAATCTTTATAATAAAAGCACAACAGGCATAATTTTGATACACGGTTTTCCTGGATTTGCTTAATCGAATATAAAATAATTAGAACCATAATATGAAATAATGGAGTTTTTTTCCATATTTTAGATGGAACCAGAAACAAAACTCTTTCCTGCCATATTCGTGGAAGCCACAAGTAAAGAAGTATTGCAGATCGAGTTGGGCAGAACGTCCACCAGTCTGCCTTTATCGGCAGCGGTCTTACAGAACAGTGCTAAACATGTCATACCTCAGTTTCCACCAAGACTTAAGGTTCAATGCTTGAAACCATACCAGTGGGCAAGGGTACGTTTGTAACAAAGCAATGGATAACTTAAAAATCACTTAACCGATTTAACATAACATTTTTATACGTGTATGTGCAGTGGCGCAGCCAGAAATTTTGTTCGGGGGGGGGGGGGGGGGGCTTTAATTAATAATAATAATAATAATAATAATAATAAGTTTATTTAAAATTTAATAATATAATAAATATGTTTATGTTGTCTTCGATAAACTTATTCTTCAATCCCCTGAAGCTGAGCTTGTTTAGGGGCAAATCTTATTTTTTGTTTTAGTATGTAAAATCATAAATCATAAATATGCATTAAAAATCAAGTTTTTTAAAGTAAAAATGTTAATTTATAGTATAAACGCAGCTTTTTTGAAGAAATATATTACCTATAATAAAATTATTAATTTATAATTTTTAAGTAAAAAATATTACTTATATAAATTATTCAGAACAATATTAATTAATTAAAGCATTTCTAAAAATATTTTCAAATTGTCTGTTTTTAATATCCATGTTTTTATTTCGACTTAAAATTTTTTTAATGAAATCAATTTTTAAATTTTTGTGGGTAAATAATCGTTTAAATAAAAACATAAATATTTGAAATTTTTTTGTCCTATGGACTTATTTATTTTAGGTTTTATGGTTATTTCATTTTTATGACGTGTATTATGATTATGGTTTTTAAATTGTATAAGGTTTTTATTTTTAAATCACGGTGACCGTCCATTAGAATATTTTGGGAAGTAATGCGATTTGAATCCGGCAAATTTGGATATTGGGGTTTAAAGAGATGCTCTTTTCAGAGGAAATAACGGCGACCTTGTGCGACTTCCGAAGATGCCGGAAGATGTCTCAAACTTGCTTATTTTAAATGAAACACCCTATATAATATACTTTTTTTGTATTCCTTTCTTCATTTCCAATAACTTTTATTAAAAATATTTTTGCCCTACTCAATCCGTTTTTGAGATAAAAATTATTTTCCTCAAATTTTGACCTTTCACAGGGTGTCACCTAAATTTGAATATCTTTTAAAAGATCAAAGAGAGAAACTCGAAATTTAGGTTGTGTTGTTAGATAGTATGGTGCCTGATAATGTATTGTCGGAAAATAAAATTTTATATACAGGGAAGTGGAAAAGTAAGAATTTTTGATCTTTATCAAAAAATTAACAAAACTTAATTTTTTTAAATACGATGCTGTGTTGTTAGTTTATTGAATGGATAGGCGATAACATTTCCTATCTATCCACATATGATATACCTATACCTAACTAGTATAGTTTTGAACTTATTTACTACTTTTCGCAGAACCCTCCAAATATCAAGCAGTTTTATTGATTTTTGGCAAGAAGGCCATGATAAATAAAAAATAATACGTATCTATACAGACGCGTGTCATTGTCAGTTGCAATTATTTATTTATCGACGTTTTGATACCGAGTTTATTCCAGAGAAATATTGCTGAAAAATGGAAAATAATACGTATACAAATGCTGACATATTAAATTTATTTTTTATTCATGGCGAGTGCAACAGAATCATAAGCCGAACATGCAGAGTTTTCAACGAAAGGTATCCGGATTTAACACCAATGACCAGAACAAAATTTAGAAACATTATGAAAAACCATCTTAATTATGCATTAATGCAGAAAGAATTTTACCCAGGCATTCTTTTTTATTTATCATGGCCTTCTTGCCAAAAATCAATAAAACTGCTTGATATTTGGAGGATTCTGCGAAAAATCGTAAATAAGTTTAAAACTATACTAGTTAGGTATAGGGATATCATATGTGGATAGATAGGAAATGTTATCACCTATCCATTCAATGAACTAACAACATAGCATCGTATTTAAAAAAATTAAGTTTTGTTAATTTTTTGATAAAGATCAAAAATTGTTACTTTTCCACTTCCCTGTATATAAAATTTTATTTTCCGACAATACATTATCAAGCACCATACTATCTAATGACACAACCTAAATTTCGAGTTTCTCTCTTTGATCTTTGAAAAGATATTCGAATTTAGGTGACACCCTGTGAAAGGTCAAAATTTGAGGAAAATAATTTTTATCTCAGAAACGGATTGAGTAGGGCAAAAATATTTTTAATAAAAGTTATTGGAAATGAAGAAAGGAATACAAAAAAAGTATATTATATAGGGTGTTTCATTTAAAATAAGCAAGTTTGAGACATCTTCTGGCATCACCGGAAGTCGCACAAGGTCGCCGTTATTTCCTCTGAAAAGAGCATCTCTTTAAACCCCAATATCCAAATTTGCCGGATTCAAATCGCATTAGTTCCCAAAATATTCTAATGGACGGTCACCGTGAGACACCCTGTATATATTAAGATGTTATAAACGTAAAGTTGTCTTATGTTCAACTTTTTTGTTTCTGAATATAATTCTTTGGAAGGATAAAGATAATCTTTATTGTATATAATTTTTAGAAACCTTTTTTGTAATATTTCTAATTTTTTAACTAAAGTTCTATTTATTCCTCCCCAACCTAAAATTCCGTAATTTAAATGAGTTTTAACTAACGCGTAATATAATATTTCCATATGTCTTACATTTAAAAATTTTTTAATGTTTTTAAAAATCGGTAGTAAACTTCTTAATAAAGAACTGCCAAACCATTTAATCTGTCCTCTCCCCTGGTGCTACGCAGATATGTGTTTAAATATTTTAAATTTGAAAAGGACCTTTCAGATGTGGCGGTTGTAAACTACTTAACAACCAACGTATCAATGATAATTAGGTAAATACAAAAGCACCAAACCTCACAAACCTCAATAAATAAAATTCACAATAATTCGGTGCACAAAAGGGTAGCGGGTAGAAACATCGCTTTCAAATTAACGGACAGCTCGAGCTTAGTCGTGAGTGTCACGTGCCAATATGACGTTCGGAATACATTGTTGTCAGACGTAGTATAATTTCACTAGGTATTGATAACATGATTGATGTAAATTATGTGACTAAATATAAAATATTAGTAAAAGGCATGACATAAAAAATTGGTTTGCAATTAAACGAATAGCCTAAGTTTCTAAGCTCGGTTGCGCCACTGTGTATGTGTCTCACTAGTTTCACCGGGAGTAACCGATCTTGTTTTTACCAACTAATAATAATTATTTAATACCCTGTTTTTATTTCAAAAATGGTATGTAAATGTCTGCTTTTTTTACATTATTTCCATATCTAGGTACCAAACCAAAACCTCCAAGTCCACGCCCTTAAACTATCCGACATCAGAGGCTGGTCAATGCTTTGCGAAGACCCCATTTCCATGCTGGCTCTTCATATACCAGAAGAAGACCGTTGTATAGATATATTGGAACTAATTGAAATGGACAAGTTACTCAGCTTCCATGCGCATACGTTAACGTTGTATTCCGCTTTATGTTACCAGAGCAATTACAAGGCTGCCCATGTGCTTTGTAAGCATGTCGACCAGAAGCAGTTACTCTATGCTATTAAGTCGGAGTATATGAGTGGTCCTTTAAGACAAGGTTTCTATGATTTGTTGATTTCGCTTCATTTGGAAGCCACGGCAACCACTATGTACGTATATTTTAATAGATATAATAATATTTAAAAAAAAATGCTGTCCATATTGTCTGGCAGACACAAATATAATTTATCAGGGCATAGGAAATCCGTTTTTTGGAACATTTCCATTATAAAATAAAAAGTTAGCTCCCATCAACCTCTGATCTGCATTTACGAAAAATATATTAAAATATGTATAGGAACATTTTTTTAAGTGTCTTAGGCCTCTTTCACACTATTAGGTTCGCGGGTCAGGTTTTAAACCGGAATATCCTGAAGTAAAAATAAAAATATCCGGACCCGATCAGGTTTTCATCAGGTCCGGTATTGTCCTTATTAATAAACTTTAGTCCACCTTTCGATAATAGATCGTAATGCTGTTATAGCTTTGTGGTATTTGTATAGAAAGCGTAAAAAGCAAAGAAATGAAAAAATGGGACTTTGGGTACACCCTCTACTTCAAACACGTGACGAGATTGGTGCTTTTCAAATTTTGTAGAGGAATTAAGAAGTGACGAAAAAATTTTTTTTAATTACTTAAGAATGTCTGTTTCGTCTTTTGAAGAAGTACATACTAAATTACAGCCAGTTTTACAGAGCCAAAATACAAAAATGAGGAATTGCATCAGTCCAAAAGAAAGCTTACAGTGGCGTAACTAACGCCCCCGCAGACCCCGCATTGCGGGGGGGCGCAGCAAAGCCAGGGGCGCCCTCAAGTTCCTTGATGAAAAAATAAAACAAATGAAAAGCGACGTTATATAGAAAAAAAAATCAAGAAATAATAAAATAATTGTTTTATTATCACAATATTAAAGTTAAAAATTAACAATAATGAATGAGAAACAATGAAATATGACTAACATGAGTCCCCTATATAAAATAGGGGTAACGTAAATCATAATTAACAATTTTACCCCAATAACAGTATCAAGGTTCGTACAAATATCCGCGCCGGAAACCCCGCGTAGGCGCCGCTACAATCACACACAACATTTGTTGAAAACCCGCCAGGAGACTGATCGGGCCACCTTAAGCACCTTACTAATCTAATCTAGAGAATTAGAGCACCTTACTAATTTAGAGAACTCGCTGCGCACCAAAATTCATATTTTGGCGCGCAGCAATAAGCTGAAATTCGTAGTAGTACATTATTTTTACAACAAAAATTGTTCTCTACAATGTTCTATATCTTTCTCGAGATCTTTCTACAGTGACCGGCAGAAAGTGCGCAGCATATGGGAAAGTTTTTTACCTTTAAGTTTAGAAAATTAATTTTATTTTAGATAGGTTCTGCATGTTCTCAAACCAAAATAACACCCATTAAATCCCGTAAAAGTCTTATGGTATACGAGGTAGGATCAAAAATTTGAAATTCCACTAAGAGTAAAGTACCACCATCTTTCATTTTAGAATATTTTTTTACTAAGAATTATTGTTTTAATTTCAAAGTTATACCCAAATTCCAAATTTCGCTTATTTTAGACAAAAAAATTGATTTAATCGTGTTTTCTCAATAACCCTGTATAAAAAATAAATGGCAACCGAACAGTACGAAAATAAGATTTTTTGCAGACTTTGTTAGAGATTACCGTTGATCATAAGTCCGATTAGTTTGTTTTCATATTATTATGGCTTTTTAAAATAAAAACAAAAAAATATTAAATATTTTTGTTGCACACCGTATTTTATTTTCTGAGGGAACAAGTTAATTTCATCAAACTGATATTTTTTGATTTACATTGACTTAAAGCATCTCCTAAATAGTTTTTTATACATTGAAGTATGCATAGAAAGTTTCCTTATTTTGCGTGACGAATAAAATCCGTTCAAAATATATTTTTAATTTAAATTTTTTTCTTTATAAATCAAAAGAAAACTTTCTATGCATACTTCAATGTATAAAAAGCTATTTAGGAGATGCTTTAAGTCAATGTAAATTAAAAAATATCAGTTGTATGAAAAATAAAATACGGTGTGCAGCAAAAATATTTAATATTTTTATGTTTTTATTTTAAAAAGGCATAATATTATGAAAACAAACTACTCGGACTTATGATTGACGGTAATCTCTAACAAAGTCTGCAGAAAATCTTATTTTCGTACTGTTCGGTTGCCATTTATTTTTTATACTGAGTTATTGAGAAAACACGATTAAATCCATTTTTATTGTTCAAAATAAGTCAAATTTGAAATTTGGGTATAACTTTGAAATTAAAACAATACGTCTTTGTAAAAAAATATTCTAAAATGAAAGATGGTGGTACTTTACTCTTAGCGGAATTTCAAATTTTTGATCCTACCTCGTAGGTATACCATAAGACTTTTACCGGATTTATTATTTTGGTTTGAGAACATGCAGAACCTATCTATAATAAAATTAATTTTCTAAACTTAAAGGTAAAAAACTTTCCCATATGCTGCGCACTTTCTGCCGGTCACTGTATATTAAACAACGCTTACAAATGACAATATTTTTTACTATGGTATGACAGGTGCAAAATAGCAGGGCGCTTTCAAAAGTTTGCGGGGGGGCGCACATGTCCTTAGTTACGCCACTGAAAGCTTAACTATCAGGTAAGCGTTCACACCTTCATCGCCAGAGTTAAAACAAATAATAAACTACCACAGACTAAACCTGAAGACCATAACCGGACAAGTATGAACGCGCACATAAGCTGCAATACCCCACCAACACTTCGTCCGGCGTCAGGGAACCGGATGCTCCAGTCGACCCTTCCGGCTGCAATTTGCTTTAGGTTTAAAGTCAAACCGGCTAAACCTGATAGTGTAATAGAGGCCTTACCCTGTTAACGATTTTCGTACTGACTACAATAGAAAAACAATTTTGACAAGATTTCCAGTAATATTTTTTAGTTATACCTAAATTCGGAGTTGTTTAAAACTCGAGGGTTAAAAATCTCGAAACGAAAGCCATTAATTTTATGTGTTATTTCTTGATTCACCGTTTTTTATATAAATTCTTATTGATATAGGGAAGTATGTAAAAATGAGTACGTTATTCCCATTGGTCAAGAACTAAAAGACATGTACGAGGATCCTGAAATGGGACATAGTTTAAGAAAATTAGGAACGGAATCTGTTAGACCACAAATGAAGACTTCCGATATCAGGTACATTTAATAATCGATAGTTTTTAAATGGATCTTCAACAAATATCGTCAATCGAACATCTGGTTTTAAAGCATATTTATTTTATTAACAATTTAATTTTTTTAGTGATAATATTGATAGCATCAAGAATTTATATTCACCATACTTTCCACTAGATATAGTTAGAGACTATGTGATGACAGCACTGGCAGAGTCTGTCGAAACCAATCAAGTTCACAACCGCGATCCTATCGGAGGGTCCAATGAAAACCTATTCTTGTAAGTATAAATTTTAGTTCCTAAATAAACTGTTTTTTGTTGCGATAAAAATGTCTATTTTATATATATTTATTTTGTCAATGTTTGCAATACTTTTGCCAGTAGGAATTACGTTTATTAATATCGCTTTAGCAATACATGGACCATTGACTCATACCGTGCGAGCAAAAATTATTTGCATCAAAGACGGCTTGGATTAAAAACGTAGGGCTTGGTTTAGATCACAATGATATGGGGGCGATATATCTAACCAAATCCAGGTTAAAATTTTGTCAAATTCATATTATGACATGATATGCCAAACTAATGAGTAATAAAATAAGTAGACAAATACAAATTTATTTTTGCAACTGGTGTTTTAAAAATAGTGTTTTTTAAATGAGGAAAAACGAAGTAATCCATAACCTTTAAACAAGGTGATCTAGGTGGGAATTCAATGTCTGATCGAAAACTGATTAATCTGTCGTCGAAAAAATTGCGTAAGTAGTTAATAGTTTCGGCGGCTGTATGGGCGGTTGCACCGTCCTGTTGAAAATATCCAAAACGTAGTTCGTCGTCAAGTAATTGCTCCACAAATCGATTCAAAATATTGTCTCTATACCGCTGTGCTGTAACTGTGTCATGGAAAAAAATAGGAACAATTCTTCTTCGGCTAACCAGACACCAATTTTTTGAGGGTGCAATGTGGACAATGTGGGAAAATAGGGATTTTCACTACTACACATGCGTGTATTCTGAGAATTCACATAACCGGAGAGGTGGAACCAGGCTTCATCCGAAAAAAATGACAGGTCTAATAAATCATTTCTTTCCAATAAATTTTGGGTAAAGTGTAATTCCTGCGTCTTTCAAAATCTGCGGCTTGTATTTCTTGGAATACTTGCACTTTATACGGAAATAAATTTAGCTGCTTCCTAAGAATAGTCCTGCATGTTCCATAAGATCTTTCCACTTCTTGGGACAGGCGTGTTATACAATTTGTTGGCTTATTTTACATTATTTCACGAACGTTTGCAACAAGTTCTTACAGATGGTCTTGCTGCTCCTTTTTTGTATTGTATAGAACCTGTTTCCCTAAACACAGCCATGGTTCTTTTCAGGCAATGATAAAAATCCCCAGCAATAAAAGCAACGTTAGGAAAATGTTCGTGAAAATCGTCCATGCACAAACCCGGAATCTATTGCCACTCACCGTTTACTCTAACCCCTTTCGAAAATACGCTTCAATTATGAATGTTTTGTGCTGTTCCGTAAAGCCCATTGTGTGAATTGTTCAAGAAATTGGAAAAATTAGCGATGAATTAAATTACTTGTAACGACTGTCAAAGATGACGCAATAACTAATTGATTGTTAACACATTCGCTGCCATGGCGGACACCGGTGTCTGATCAGCTATGATTTTACCACGCCACGTCAGACACCCGTGTCCGCTACAGTTATTCAACGACACTGCCCAGCGGACACACTTTTCTATAAAAGTTTTCATATGAGGTGTCTGCGTTGGCGCTGCGGCACAGTCCATTTATCTTGGTTTTTTGATTGGACAATGTAAATAGATTTTATTACACGTGTCTGCTATTGTGTCCGCTATGGCGAGCAGACTTAATTTTTTTAATTAATTTCCATACACGCCAGGGCAGACACCCAATATTTCAATAAAAATTTAATGCGCGTTTTGTATTTATTTATTTTCTTTTAAGAAATGTAATCAAAATGTTAACACATATTATATCAGGTGTTGTATTATAAAAACAGATATAAAGAAATCACTCCCTGGTTCTTCATTGGTCACAAAATACATAATTCTTCCGGTTCTGTTATTCATTTTTGCACAAAAATAGAATGTAATAAAATAAATCACGTAAATCGGCCTAAATTTGCAACGGAGAACTAACAATAGACACAACGTTATCTTACTTCCAACTGAAGTCTCCTTACACTCCTTACAGTAGGGCTATATAGCTCTATACGATGGGCGGATTTGATGGGTCCGCTATCTACGTCGTGTCCGCTAAGGTGTCCGCTGTGGCGTAACCATATAAGAAAAATGTCTTCTCGGAGTGTCTTCTGTGGCGCGTTATGGGAAAATGGTTTCACCACGCCATGTCAGACACCGGTGTCTGTTTAGGTTTTATTTAAAAAAAACAGGCAAACAATATATTTAAAAAAAAAACTGCTATACCCAATAGTCTTAGAATTGCCGTATCTTATAGGATTCAACCTTGGCCTGGTAGACCATTTTTACAAATTTGGCTTGGCAGCGAATGTGTTAATTCAGGTAGTTACTGACACCCAACAGATATTAAGCTCTACGGCTAAGCATTATACGTCCTTAGATGCAAGGCCCTCTTTGATGCAAATAATTTTTGCTCGCACGGTATATACTAACAAAGGAATTAATTTAATTAATTCTCTTCAGGCCTTTACTCAAACTAGTGGACCGTCTCCTGTTAGTTGGAATGTTATTCGATGAACACGTCGAGAAACTACTTATAATGATCTGTCCCGAGACTTGGGATCCGACTTTCCACAAAGTCGGAAAGGACGAACATCGTAAGGGTTTGCTTCAGATGAAAATGGCAGAGGGCGCCAAGCTCCAGATGTGCTACTTACTACATCATCTTTGCGACATACAGTTACGTCATAGAGTCGAGTCTATTATAGCTTTCAGTCATGATTTTGTCGGCGAACTTCAAACCGATCAACTTAGACGATATATCGAAATCAAACAATCGGACTTACCTTCGGCGGTCGCGGCTAAGAAAACAAAAGAATTTAGGTGTCCGCCGAGAGAGCAAATGAACGCCATTTTGTGTAAGTTCCAGGAAGAAGGTATGTATAAATTGGCCAACCACAAAAGAGAACGTAAGACTAAATGTAACGTTGCTTGCAGATCGGTGTCACTGAACTTTTCGGTGTACTTAACAGGAAATATGCTTGACGAATAACATTGATGTTATAAGCCAGTAACCTTTGGGGAGGAATAAATAGAACTTTAGTTAAAAAATTAGAAATATTACAAAAAAGGTTTCTAAAAATTATATTCAATAAAGATTATCTTTATCCTTCAAAAGAATTATATTCAGTAACAAAAAAGTTGAACATAAGACAATTTTACATTTATAACATCTTAATATATATATTTAAAAATATAAACATTATACAATTTAAAAACCATAATCATAATACACGTCATAAAAATGAAATAACCATAAAACCTAAAATAAATAATTCCATAGGACCAAAAAATTTCAAATATTTATGTTTTTATTTAAACGATTATTACACTCATGGACAAAATTATCGAATATTTTTAATTTTTCATAATTTCTTATTGAAAAAATAAATTCTGATGAATCAAGTCATTTAAATACTATCATTTACGAGAAACTGTTTACTTTAAAATATTTTAGTGAACAATCTTAAGTTTTTATTAGAAGGAAATCGTGAAAAAAAAATTAATGCTAAATGTTATGAAAATTAAGGATATTTACATCATATTTAAATACTAATTGGAGGACAATTACAAGTCTTTTGATTAAAATTAGAGCACAGTTAGTAACGAGTATTTCCCCCTCGAGCTCTAATTACTGCTTCCATTCTTCTCGGCATGCTGCTAAGAAGGTTCTGGATATATTCTTGAGGAATTGCATTCCACTCTTCTTGTGCAGCAATCCGAAGCTGGTCTATTGTACTTGGAACGGGATTTATTCGTCGTATGCTGCGTTTAAGATAGTCCCATGTATGTTCTATTGGATTTAAGTCGGGGCTATATGGTGGCCAATCTAATCTTTGAATTTGGACCGCATCAAGGTAATTAGTCACTATGTTAGCTGCATGCGGTCGAGCATTATCGTGCATTAATATGAATCCTTCATATCCAATATGGCCGACATAAGTCAAGACATGATCTTGCAGGATGTTTTCAATATACAAGTCACTTGTCATTCGTCCAATCACTTCCACGAGTTCAGTGCGTCCCTCCCAAGAAATACCGCCCCAGATCATACCGCTACCGCCAAAACTAACGGTCTCTATGAGATTGCAGGCAGCATACCGTTCTCCAACTCTTCTGTAGACGTGGTTTCGTCCATCTGGCTTCCATAACTGAATTCTAGTCTCATCCGTAAAGAGAACATTTTTCCAATTCTCGATATCCCACTGAGTATGTCTTCTAGCAAATTCTAATCGTCGGGCTTTGTGATTTTGGAGAAGACGTGGAACTTTGGCGGGCCGTCTTGGCTTTAAACCTGCTTCTTTTAATCTTCGCCTAACTGTTTTTGAACTTACATTAACTTGTCTTACATTTAGTAAGTCATTTTTGAGATGCGTCGATGTCAATGTGCGATTTCGTGTAGAATTAAGTCTCAAAAATCGATCATCAATTGCTGTTGTACACCTCTTGCGCCCTTGACCAGGTTTACGTACGAAAGTTCCAGTCTCTTCATACCTTTTTAAAATATTCGATACTGTAAATTGACCTCTCCTGAGACGTTGTGCGATATCCTTTTTTTTATATCCTTCGTTATATAGAGTTACAATTTGCACCGCTTCAACTTCATTGCAGTGTGTAACTGGTGGCATACTGATGTTTTTAATAGCAACAAACACAAACACTATTTGCTATTACTTAGTTAATTACACTACAGTAACATAATTCCAAGCTTAATTCACTATAATTCATAAAATATGTAATTAATTGTTTTTGATAAAATGCACAAGAGACAGTAATATGCGCCATTAATGTTAATTAAACGTCAAAATATGTTAAAACAAGCGAGTAATCAGCCTACTAGATAACTAATATCAGCACATGTAAGTTTACGGCGATTATTTAAATTTATTTTGAAATAATAATGATTACAAAAAATATTCGATAATTTTGTCCATGAGTGTATTTACCAACAAAAATTGATTTCATTAAAAAAAAAATTAAGTCGAAATAAAAACATGAATATTAAAAACAGACAATTTGAAAATATTTTTAGAAATGCGCTAATTAATTATTATTGTCCTGAATAATTTACATAAGTAATATTTTTTACTTAAAAATTATAAATTAATAATTTTATTATAGGTCATATATTTCTTTAAAAAAAATGCGTTTATACTATAAATTAACATTTTTACTTTAAAACTTGATTCTTGATGCATATTTATGATTTATTATTTTACATACTAAAACAAAATATAAGATTTGCCCTAACAAGCTCAGCTTCAAGGGATTAAAGAATAAGTTTATAGAAGACAACATAAACATATTTATTATATTATTAAATTTTAAATAAACTTATTATTATTATTATTATTATTATTATTATTATTATTATTATTATTATTATTTTAAAGGCGCGATGTTTTGTACCGCATTAATTATAAGAAAGTCTCCGAAAAAAATTAATTACTATCTTACTATATTTACCAAATAAAAATACAAAATCGATCAACTAATTTGATTACCAAATTTTACATCGTGGCAATATACTAAATAATTTTTCATTTCAAAATTCATTGTAAACGAATAGTTATTAAAATATCTAGAATTTAGGTAATTTTAAGGTTACTGGCATCATTAATTTACTAGCACCTAAATACCATTTGCAAGAGCTCGGAGTTTCTAACTAATGCTTGTCGCCTAGTAGTACTTTTTTGCACTTTAATCAATTTTTTTTTTAAGTTGTTCAAGAGAGACTCCTGAGTATTTCCGACACCAATTTTTTGGAATATACAATGCTAAATATCTCACAATTTGATGATAGATTAGGTTAGAGTGGCAGACCTGTGGCATTGTCCAAACAGCCACACGTAGTCTTGTAAGGACCGTTGTAGTACTACACATGTACCGCGGGATCTATCCGCATCAGCTTCCTGATGGTTAACACGACGTAGAAGAATCTTGACAGCTCATTCAAACCAACCACTGCTGTTGCAGTTGCAGGCTGCTCACTTCCTCCATATCATTAAAGAATGGTTCGCCCAGGGCATTGAAACTTCTTCTCGCGAGGCCAGGGCATTCACACCAGAAATGCTGAATACTTTCCTCCTCTTCTTCATCTCTGCAAATTCTACAGAAGTCGTTAGTTGGTATTTGCATACGTTCAGCGTGTCTACCGAACAGGCAATGTCTGGTGACTTCGGCACTGATATTTCTTAGGTCCTACGCACTATGCTGTAATAACGCTGCGGTTAAGTAGGGGCCACAATTGCCGGGAGATGCTACAGGTTGTCGGCCCTGTCCATCTGCTTTGCGCAAGTTGTTTAGCTATCCGATTTATCTCCTCTATGACTGATCCCAGTGGTCTAGCCACAGTAATATCTGCTAGTTCGACATCCATGCTTGCGCCTTCCCTGGCGAGCGCATCAGCAGTCTCGTTGCCATGTACAGGTTGGGCAAATGTTCCGGAACGGCTTAATTACAGGCGAACGAAAAGTGATATCGGATCCGGGTTTTGGGCAATCTATAGGACTAAAATTTTACTATTTGACTAGTATACCATATGTCAGTAATGTCACCAACTGTCAAGTGTTGACGTTATTTATTTTATTTTTAAATGGAACACCCAGTATATTTTTACATTTTTAAATTCCACATAAAATTATAATTATTTTTTATTAAATGCACTATTAGTCTATACTTCATAGTTTCCGAAATATTGACTCTCGAAAAGTGACATTTTTGACCTTTGACAGGTTATAACTTTCTAACAGTACGTCTTAGAGCAAAACGGCTTACATGTTCCTATCTTCAATTTTTATTATCTTCCCAAAAAAATGAACTTCCAGTTAAACCGGAACAACTATATTTCCTACTTTCGAGTTACATCCGGTTTAACCGGAAGTTGATTTTTTGGGAAGATAATAAAAATTGAAGATAGGGACATGTAAGCCGTTTTGCTCTAAGACGTACTGGTAGAAAGTTATAAGCTGTCAAAGTCCAAAAATGTCACTTTTTGAGAGTCAATATCTCGGAAAATATGAAGTATAGACTAATAGTGCATTTAATAAAAAATAATTATAATTTTATGTGGAATTTAAAAATGTAAAAATATACAGGGTGTTCCATTTAAAAAAAAAAATAACGTCAACATTTGACAGTTGGTGATATTACTGACATATGGTATAATAGTCAAATAGTAAAATTTTAGTCCTATAGATTGCCCAAAACCCGGATCCGATATCACTTTTCGTTCGCCTGTAATTAAGCCGTTCCGCAACATTTGCCCAACCCTGTATATTGCTGTGGCCAGGAACCCAACACAATTCGATATTGGCAACAAAAATGATTCTGAAGTTTTTTAGAGTATTGCACATCTATATTTTTGTTCGGATAATATTGTGAGTAATTTTCGTCAAACACATTTTGTTCGAGGACTAATTTTCGTAAAACAAACTGTTTAGGACTTACAACAATTCACTTTTATTAAAAAATTGCCGACGTTTCGCCCTTTATTAGGTCTCCTTCAATTAGTGTTGTAGCCACAAACATCTACCTGTTTCAATTGAATTTGGACACTAATCTTATAATAAAAATAAATTTTGCAAATAAATTAAAATGGTAGATGCTTGCCAGATAATTTGATAGATTTTTTGAAAAAAATAACGAGAAAATGCTCAGGAAATCGCTTGAAACAAAAAATTAACTTATGTGAACAATGCATGACTTTTGAACAATTTTGTAAGAGCATTGGTGTCGATTTCTTTGTCAATTTCATTGTTTAAATATAATATCGTTTGTCTTGCCCCATGATGTTTTTCATTATTACGAAGAGAAGTACGAAACCCAATTTAAGAAACAAATAAATTAAATATTCGTCAAAACAATGAATTTTTGAAAGACTCTGCACCCGAAAATTATTAAATTTGTTTTGAGATTTAATACCGCTTATTATTTTTCCTGTTAACAATTTCTTATTTAGAAAAAAGAAAAGCACAAAGTCTTTCTCCCCAAGTTTATTAGAATAACTAGGCGAACCTAGAATAATTCATAGTAATTCAACATGTTTCGAGTGTCATCATGAGAAAAACAAAGTAAATAGTACAATGCTGATGTTGTTAGCAATAGAGAAAATAATAAGTGAGATTGAGCCGTAATGGAGCTTTCAGTGGTGTACACGAGGTGTAAAAAATGAATAGTCAGAAGACCGACAAGACTTCAGCATACTGGAAAGTCAAGGGCTAGTGTAAAGGCCCTGTCTTGGGCAGAAAAATGAAGAGAGCAAAAGAAAAATTAGATAGTTTTAACAGACTTTGTGAAAAATCATTTAGGTATAAGTAGTGAAAAATCTTAAGTTTTATTAAACTTTGTCGGAGACATGTAAAAGTAGTGAAATGAGCGGGAAAGAAAAAAGAAAAAAATTGGTTTTCGTAAAAGTCAAAGCATCTTTTAGCTTAAAGTAAAACGCTGTTGGGGTACCAGGCTTGTTACGGCCCAGTTACCCCGGCAGGAATCAAAACATACACATTGTGTGCAAAATTAATAGATTTAAAAGATTTTTTAAAATATATACCTAAATGATTTTCACAAGGTCTGTTGAAACTCTCTAATTTTTCTTTTGTTCTCTTCATTTTTCTACCCAAGACAGGGCCTTTGCACTAGCCCTTGACTTTCCAGCATGCTGAAGTCTTGTCGGTCTTCTGACTATTAATTTTTTTACACCTCGTGTACACCATTGAATGCTCCATTACGGCTCAATCCCACTTATTATTTTCTTTATTGCTAACACCATCAGCATTGTACTATTTACTTTGTTTTCCTGATGATGAGTGTTTATACACTCGAAACATGTTGAATTATTATGAATTATTCTAGGTTCGCCTAATTATTCTAATAAACTTGTGGAGAAAGACTTTGTGAATTTCTTATTTATTTTGTTACTTTTTAATATTTTTAGCAGCGTGTTTAAAATTAAATACTAATATTCTGTTAAGGACATAGGATACGTTTCTTTAGATTAGTGCATGTTATAATTATTTTCAAAAATTGAATATAGGATCGTTATTTGTACATAATATATGTTTTATATCACGCTAGGGATAATTCATTCAAAATGTAAGGCACACGTTAAAAAAACTTATTGTTAAAATTGCTTTATTCTTAATGTAAAATTGAATCCAAAAATTACCTATTTGAATGTTTTTTAAACATTGGAATAACTGTTTAAACTTAAATGTATTCTTTTAGATTTTTATTAAAATTTTCGAATTATCTCTAGTGTGTTATGAAAGATATCTTGTGTATCAGTTAACCAGTTTTCGAAAATATTCAGAAGAACACCAACAGGCATACGTTTGATACAAAAAAAAATGGCACCAATCCCCTTAATAAAAATACTGTAATACTTTTACTAATACGTTTTGTAACTGATAAATTAATAATGATTGCACTTTTATTTTGGAACTAGACATCCAAACGTATTTGTTACTTTTCCTCAATTGCACCAGTATTTATTTGATTTTTGCACTATACCATGTAATGCGACACACCGATTTCAAATCCCATCCTCGCAAGTTTTTTTATAAGCATTGTAGTATAAGTAAATTAGTGTATGATAAAATATAGTTGTCCCTGTAGTAAGCTATTTGCAAAACTCGTTTTTGTAAATGGTATAAAGATGCATCTAATATAGATGTTTCTTTATGCTCTACAAAGAATATATGTTTCATGTTGTATTCCCACTCATCAATATGTAGTGAAGTAAGTACGTATATTAAATATGTGGTTTGCTAATTTAATTTTGTAGATGTAGAAACTTTTTTTGTAGTACTTTATTTATTTAGCTTCAATTATTCCAGTATTGATTTTTACTATTCCCTGTTCCGTGACTTTTTAGTACTTTAAATAAATTACAGTAAATCTAGTACAGTTTTTTTTTTGTAAAAATGCTTGGATACGAGTATTAACACTTGTAGTCTTTTTATAATCAAAAATATTCACACAGTGTGTCCCAAATTAGAGATATGAAGATATCGTTTTTTTTTAAATGGCAACCCTAGATTTTTATTGACTATTTTTAGAGTGCATATATACAGGGTGGCGCACCGAAAACTTTCCACTCAGGTTTATTTTCTTGTTAATAAATAAATCAAAATTCGCTCGAACACGGGAACCTTAGTTCTCAGGGGACATATTTTTTTTGCTATTTTCACCCCCGGGGGCTGGAATCCCTACGACGGGGTGGCTTCCACCCTTAAAATCTTAAATGGAAGGGGGTCGAGTGATAAGTTATTTTAAAGGGAATTAAATTGCCTTCCAAACGCGACCTTGCTTGTTTAAACCGAGTAAATAGTTCCTGAGAAATAAGGCTAAAAAAAAAAGAAAACTTAAAAGTAATAAAATTTATTACCGCTTGTATCAATCAAGTAAATGTTGAAAATGTCCACCTCCAACCTCCATGCAATTGTAAAGGCGCTGTTCAAAATGTTCGCGAACATTGTGGAGCATTGCGGGAGTTATTTGTCGGCATTCGTACACTATTCGTTGTCGCAAGTCTACCAAAGAATTGGGTTGGGTTGCATAAATGTTAGACTTTAAATGTCCCCACAAAAAAAAGTCCAGTGGCGTGAAATCAGGAGATCTTGCAGGCCATTCAATAGAACCTCTTCTTCCAATCCATTTTCCTGGAAAACTTTAATCCAGAAACTGTCTAACAGGGAACGCATATTGCGGGGGTGCTCCGTCTTTCTGAAAGTAAATATTTTCTGGCCGATAACGGTCATTTTCTTCTATGGCATTCGTTAAAGCAGGGTTAATAGTGGTTTCCAACAGGTTCAGGTAAATTTCACCTGTTAAATTTCCAGGTATAAATTACGGCCCAATAATACGGTCCCCAAAAATTCCAACCCACACTTTTAATTTTTCGGGATGTTGAGTATGCACTCCTCTAAAAATTCTAGAGTTGGAATCCGACCAATACCTTAATTAAGCGAGCAAGTAGTAAATTATTATGCTGATTTTGAGACAATTTAATTCCTTTTAAAATAAGCTATCGCTCGACCTTCCTTTTCATTTAAGATTATAAGGGTGAAGCCACCCCATATGCTCCATAACGTTCGCTTGGCTGTCCGATAGGATATGTATCTGGTTGGTCGTGATAGCCCTCTTCAAGATTCATTTTTTCACAGGCTTGAATTGCATGAACTTCTCCTTGGTATACTGTGGCGTATTTTCTCAAGGGGATGCTGATAATGTCCGTTCTGGCTCTGGTACACCCTTAAGATTTACACTCTTCCCTTTCCCTTCATATGATTTTAATAGTTTTGACCATTAAAACCACAACCCTAGTTTAATCAAAATTTTCAGAGTTTCAATTATTAGGCTTGTGATAAGGCTAGAATAATGTAGAATGTATTTTTAAATTGAAATATCTCAAGTCGTATTTTGGACTCCTTGGCTTCTGACCCTTGATTTTCACTTTAATTTTAAAACGCCTTGTGACCCAACATGCTTACCGACTGAATGCTAAAGTTGTCCCATATAATTTAATTTTTTATTATGTAACTGGCTTTTGCATAATATTTCTATTTTTTTATGCTTGTAGGTTTTAAAAACTTAGAAGAAGAGGACAAAGATAACTGCCCTCTAGGAGATGACTTGTGCGAAAGAATGAACACCTTTCACCATCAACTTATGGGTCACGTGTCCTTGCAAGCATTGCAAGCGCCTCAGGATGATGAAAGTCTAGCCGATAAACTCAAGAGTGGGCCCTTAAATAAATTTTATAACATTATTAACGCTGTCAAGGAGCTGGAAGAGGAACAAAAGGCAGAACCAGGTAAATAAAAAAACACAGCAGTGTGTACTTTTACGATCCTTATAATAATAACGGCATTATTATTATTATTATTGTTTATTCCAAAAAAAAACTCCTGTTTTAAGTACTTTTTCGTTTTATCCAAAAAGTGTCCAAATACTGACCTGCAGGGCCCCATTATTTACAGTTCCAAATTAAAAATGCAAAGAAAAGGGAAAGTTTATTTACAAACTCTGATTTTTATAGGAGATTATTGTTAGGTTAAATTATTGTTATTAAATGAATCAAGAACAATGGAAAAGAAAAACCACAAAAATGACAATATTAGCTAGACAACCTACATAAACCGGCTGGCCTGTTGGACGTTTTCCAGTGCCATTGAAAATTACTTACACACAAGCACACAAATTAGAAAAATGTAAATTCAAAAATTAATAAACCCAAAAAATGAAATTTTGTCAAATGTGCACATATTACATTCTGCTTTTATTAATATACCGTTTTGTTAAGCTTGAACTTACAGGTCATAATAGCCGTACCATATTGAAATAACGCAAACGCCGCAAAATGAGTTTAATGTCAAGTGGGCTTTTAAAATTAATAAAAAGTTATTTTGACAATTGCACATTTTTTTAATTTTTTAAATATTCCTGATAATTATCACACTACAGAACTGTAAATGTTCATCAAATAATGTTTTATGACAAAAATCTGTTTTGTAATGCATTTTTAGTTTTAAAAAAATGTAAAATTAAAATATTTAATTAAATAAAAATAAATTAAATTTTAATAAATCATCTTTTATGTTTATAAGTAAATCAAATTTAAAAAATTATAATATTTCTTTACTATCTTTCAATAATCATATAACTAAATATACTAATACAATTAAATTCTTAGATTTATATATTGATGAAAATTTAAGTTGGAAAAAACATATTGAATATTTAAGAAGTTACATCTTACCAATAATTGGCATTTTGTTTAAAGCTAAAAATTAGATATCGTTAAAATATTTAAAAAATATACATTATTCTTTGGTTTATTCAAAATTACAGTATATGATTTCAATTTGGGGATCAGCGAATTTAACTACAATTCAGCCATTAAAAAAACTACAAAACAAGATAATTAAATGCATACATAAACTTCCTTTTTTAGAACCATCTATAAATTTGTATGAACCAAACGGATATTTAAATTTAGAAAAGCTTTATAAATTAAAACTATGCATTCTAATACACTCTATTATTATTAAAGAAAAACAATCGAGTATAATATTTCCTTCGACCAACATTATTCACATCACGAGACCAAATCATCATATGCAAACACCTATGGTGAAGAGCACTTTTGGCCAAAGATCAATAGTACTTATATAAAGGAATAAAAAATTACAACAGTTTGCCGAAAAAAATTAAAGAAATATCAGATTATAGACTTTAAATATTTTTTAAAACTAAACTAACTTTAACATAATATTATTATTTTTTTTGTAAATGGTTAATATGTATTTTTTTTTATAATTTCGATGGAGTTATTATTAATAATAATAATAAGTTTATTTAAAATTTAATAATATAATAAATATGTTTATGTTGTCTTCTATAAACTTATTCTTTAATCCCCTGAAGTTGAGCTTGTTAGGGGCAAATCTTATTTTTTTGTTTTAGTATGTAAAATCATAAATCATAAATATGCATTAAAAATCAAGTTTTAAAATAAAAATGTTATATTTATAGAAACCCAGTTTTTTTTTTGAAGAAATATATTGAAATTAATAGTTACTAAACATGATTTTATATATTGTATATTTGGTGTTATATTCTCTGTAACGAACTTTTTTAAGTTGGTTGACAATAAATATATTATTATTATTAAAATAAGGCAACGTTACAACATTTTCACATTTAACAAAAAAAATCTATCCATAAACTCTCATTTAATTGATCCGCCAACCCTTATTGTTTTGAATATACCAATAGTGAAAAGGTTGTAATTAACAGTATGTAAATAAAATTACCTATTTTAGAACCCGAAAAAAAGACCCCAGAAGAAGTATTCAGGAAGGTTTTAATAAGCACTATTGTGAGATGGGCTGAGGAGGCTCAAATCGAAATGCCGAATCTTGTGAAAGAAATGTTTAGGTAATCACCAAACCTTCCTACTAACTTTATTAAATTAATAACCAGTGGTTTTTCGTCACTAGTTTATAAAAAAATTACTATTTCTGTTATAGAAAACCAAATATTCTTAAAGTATTATGGGATACAGTAAAACAAAGTTGAACTTGTAAATTTCCACTATATTAACAGAAAATTACATGTTTCGCTAACACTGTAGCTTCGTCAGATGACAATGATTTAATAAAAGTTGAAAATAAAAAATAAAAAGGTGTGGAATAAAATTAAATTATTGAAGATGTAAAGAAAAAGAAGAAAGGGTCACAATAGCGGGAAAATCCAACAGAGGGTAAAAAAAAAATTAAATTACATACAATATGGGTAATTTACAAAATCTTAAGTAGGGGAGACCGGGGTTGGTTGTCTCACGGGTTGGTTGTCACAGCGGCCATAACAGAAAACTGCTTAAACGAATAAGTTCGTTGACCGGCATCGAAGACTCGTGGTAGCGATACCTCTCTTTGAACTTCACTTCAGTTCGTTCTGAAATGTCGTGACGGAGACACGTGTGTTTGTTTTTTTCGCGTATTAAAAGTAATTTTTTGTGCATCTGTATTGAGTATCATAAGTATACCTAAATATTGGATATTAATATAATTTTTTGTGTATCTTTGATGTTTAATGTGTACTTTATATGTGGTTATATGATTTTTTAAATAAATATTGATTTGAACTTATTTCGGGAGGATATTTTGAAAAACGTGGCTTGGGGCCGGTTGTCTCACGTTGCCTGGGGCCGGTAGTCACTGTTCTTTATTATGACTATATTTTTTTATTTATAGACGTTATTAGAGTTAAGCATATTTTGTTTTTTATTATGAATAAAACATTTTTCGTTATTTTTTTTGGGTACACTAGGTAATTAAGTACCTACAACCATATTTCTTCAATAAAAATTAGTTCGATTCGAATAAACGTATTTATTTCCCCTTTAATTTACCAAGTGACTACCTTCCCCGCACAATGTGACAACCATCCCTGACACGGGGTTACAAGTCTCACTTTTTCTTTTTCGTAAAAATTGTAATGTTTCCTTAATTGGTAGTGTTAGACATAAAGTATTGATGTATTTCAAAACTAGAATGAATGCACTATCTATTGATATACAAATGCTATTGCTAAACTAGGAAAATGGAGACAAAAAATACAAAAGGAAAAAAATGTGACTTCCAACCCCGGTCTCCCCTATATGGCCAACAGAATAAATTTAACAAAGGTGCATTATTTAAATTTAATTGATCATGTTTGTTAAAATGTCTACCCGTTTGGCCAATCTATGTTTTAGGACAATCTGTGCATTTTATTTTATAGAGGCCTGATTTTTTTGTTTATGTCGCTGTTAGTTTTATTGTTTTTGATAAATTTACCTAAAGGGTTACTTATTAGTTTTGTAAGACAAAGAAAATGAACAATATAACAGTTTTCTAAGAAACAAAACCGACTAAAACTATCCTAACCATTTACTTGATAATCCACATAATTTCGATCCTTCCTTTAAAATCTTACATACAGAAAACAAAGGCTTAAAACTAAATTTGTTAGAATCTATGGAAATAAATAAACTGAAAAATACAGACCTGTTAATTAATGATCAATTAGATTTAAATAATGCACCTTTGTTAAATTTATTCTGTTGACCATATACTTAATTTTTTGTAAATTACCCATATTGTACCTAATTAAAAAAAATTTTAAACCCTCTGTTGGATCTTCCCGCTATTGTAACCCTTCCACTGTTTTAATTACATCTTTAATAACTTAATTGTATTGCACCCCCTTTTATATTTTTATTTTCAACTTTTATTAAATCATTGTCATCTGACGAAGTTGCAGTGTTAATTTACATGTACTTTTTGTAATTTTATAGTGAAATAATACGTACAATTCCGTGGATAATATATGAAAATTGGGTGATAATTTAAATTTATTTTTATTTTAGCCTTCTCGTTAGACAATACGATTCGGTAGGAGAACTAATCCGAGCGTTAGAAAAAACCTACATTATCAATTCAAAAACTAAAAGCGACGTTGCCGAAATGTGGGTAGGTCTTAGTCAAATCCGTGCTTTGTTGCCGGTCCAAATGTCTCAAGAAGAGGAGGAACTTATGAGGGAACGTTTGTGGAAGCTTGTAAATAATCATACGTTCTTCCAACACCCTGATTTGATCAGAGTATTAAGGATTCACGAGAATGTAATGGCCGTTATGATTAATACACTCGGTAGAAGATCTCAGGCTCAGTCTGATGCTAGCGCACAGACTCAGAATACTGAAGGAGAAACTGGAGCTAAGGAGAAAGTAAGTTTTAAATGTAAATATACAGTTACAGTTGTATTCATAAAAAAAGCGTACAAGAATTAGAATAAGAGGTTTGTCATATTTGCGTAAAACCGGCTTGTCTAAATGATTGTTTATTGAAGGTTATCACACGTCATAGATTATCAAAAATGCAAAGCATTGGCGTCTATGTAATTAATTTTGAAACTGCATGGTGGTGACGTTTGATAAACTTCGACAGAGGAATATAAAAATGCCTCGTCAGTTGTCTGAAGTTGAAAAGGCTCAAATTGTATCAAGAATCGAAGAAGAATGGTCAATCCGTGCTGTAGCGCAGTTGTATAATAGAAATAATAAAACTATATTGAAAATTAAGCAACGCTGAGAAGAATCCCTTAAGAGGAAAATTGGTTTAGGTCGTCCCAAACGTTCCAACGCTGAACAGGATGCTGCTTTTTTGGGATATTTAAGATATAATCCGTTTGCAACTGCAAGGGATGCTGTTATTAATACAGCATTTCCTGCATCCCAACCTACCGCCAGCAGGAGTGTCAAGGAATCTGAACTAAAATATCGCCAGCTGCAAAAAAAAATTTTCTTATCGAAGAACAGCGACAATCAAGGATTATTTTTGCTTTAAATAATATATACCACAATCCTCAATTTTGTGGTCATTTTTACTGATGAAAAGACGTTCCAGTCGACTTATAACGTACAAATTCATGTGTACCGTCCACCAGGGTTGAAGAGCGATATACTAACCCCCTCACTTTTAGACATGGGCGTTTCTCTGTAAATGTATAAGGCTGGATAAGTGTTCATGGACCTGGTATTTGCTGGTTAATTGAGGGAAAATTTAATGCCGGAAATTACATTAACATTTTAGAAAACATAATGTTACCATCTGCTGAGCAAATATATCCCAATAATACTTTCATATTTCGACAAGATAATAATTGTCCAGTCCACACTGCCAATGCTGTAACCCACTGGTTTCAAACCCATAATGTGGACGTACTGCCTTGGGTCGCTTATAGTCTCGATATCAATCCAATTGAAAATATTTGGGGTATAATCGTAAAAAAAATATATAATCAAAATTTTAGGCCACAAAATTCAGAAGATTTATGGGAGATAATACATGCGTGTTGGGAAGAGCATGACCAAATATTAGATTTTATTTATTCTTGTTAAAAGTTTTTTGTTTCTATTGTAATTTTTATAAAACTGCTAAGATATATTATCAAATAAAAAAATCAATTTTTCTTATTCTATTGAACTAACGCCCAACGCCAATGCTTTGCATTTTTAATAACCTTTAACATGCGATAAGCCGGTTTTACGCAAATATGGTTAAGGTTTCCTCTCATTCTAATTCGTGTATGCTTTTTTTATGAATACAACTGTAGGTTTAGTATTTTATTACTGTTTCAAAATTCCACTATAACCACTTAATTTTTGCTTAGGATACTTCGCACGAAATGGTGGTGGCCTGTTGCCGATTTTTATGTTACTTTTGCAGAACAGGCCGGCAAAATCAAAAGGCAATGTTTGAGCACTTCGACTTTCTTCTAGACAACAGTAACATTTTACTTTCCAGACCAAGTTTAAGAGGTTCGACTCCTCTTGACGTAAGTTATTCATCTCTAATGGAAAATACTGAACTGGCCTTGGCGCTAAGAGAACATTATTTGGAAAAAATAGCAGTGTATTTGTCACGTTGTGGGCTACAGTCCAATACGGAACTCGTGGAGAAGGTATGTTTCGCTTTTAATTTTGAAAGGTTTTATAATTATTTGTATGTGTTGTTAAGTACAGGGTGTTAATGAGTGTCACGTAGATATTTAAAGGAGTGATAGTACTCCTCAAGATGTATGTGTATGTAAATACAATATATTGTAAATTTAAGGCCCTGGTAAAAGTAAACACATTACTGTTTAGGGGTCAGTTATAAATAAAATAAAAAAAATACTAATATAAAAATTTGACTTCCTGTTCTTTTTAATTTTGTTGGTTCCCTGCGTTTTTGTCGGGTCATCGTTTTTTAGTTATTTGCGAAAATAGCCGTCGATGCAAACCAAAAAAATTTGAAAATATTTTTAGAAATGCTTTAATTAATTAATATTGTTCTGAATAATTTATATAAGTAATATTTTTTACTTAAAAATTATAAATTAAAATTTTATTATAGGTAATATATTTCTTTAAAAAAAACTGCGTTTATACTATAAATTAACATTTTTACTTTAAAACTTGATTTTTAATGCATATTTATGATTTTACATACTAAAAGAAAAATAAGATTTGCCCCTAACAAGCTCAACTTCAGGGGATTGAAGAATAAGTTTATAGAAGACAACATAAACATATTTATTATATTATTAAATTTTAAAAAACTTATTATTATTATATATGTTGTATATATACACTGCGTTTTTTTTAACGCGGGCCATAGGGATTTACATGATAAATCTTTAAGCCTATTGAATGCTTGAAGGTCGTAGACAATGATGTTTCTTGAATGATGAAAGAGTTTTGGACTTCCATTGTCTTTATTTGTGTTAAATCACAACGTTTCAACTGGTAAGTATCTCCAGTCGTCTTCAGGTGAATACTAAATAAGTAAAGTAACTACAAGACTATTTATACTAGCTAGGTGCACCGAAGCACAACTGAGGTGGGTGCAGTCATGCGTTCAGTTAGCACGCGATCTTATCCTAAGCTTACATCTATCTAACAAAGGTTTCCAGATATTTCTTAAGTCTAACGATGGTTTACTAAAACAGCCTGGATTCTGGTGAATAGTAGCAGCTTCCTTAAACTTTCTTTTCCTCCAGTGTGGCTCCTTATGTAGGATTTCAGCTTCTGACCACATGATATGGTGGCCATGTTTCCAGGCATGGTCAGCTGCACCTGACTTTTCGGTCTCTCCTTTTAACGTATTGTTTTTGTGTTCTTTAATCCTTGTCTCGAGTGGTCTTAATGTCTCACCTATATACGATTGGCCGCACTCGCAGGGGATCTGGTAGACGCAGTTTTTTCTATCTTTTTGACTTATAGGCTTTGTCTTCGTCAGGTGGCTTCTTAGGGTGTCTCTCGAGTTGAATACGGTGCTGATGTTATATCGTTGTCCTAGTCTTCTTATTTTCCCAGATACTCCCTTGACATACGGAATATTGAGTGTTGGTTGTGCCTCTCTGTCTGCTTCTTACGATTTTCCAATATTGTGTCAACTAATTTTGTGGGGTAGCCATTTTTGTTGAGGTCGGTCTTGATGTGGTGAGCTTCCTTTTTAAGTGCTTCTTCCGAGTTACAGATTGTAATTGCTCTATCCACGAGGGTTTTAACTATGCCATGTTTCGTGTTGTTTGAGTGATTTAAAGTAAAATTGAGATACTGACCTGTATGCGTTGGTTTTCTGTATACTGAAGTTTGGATGCTATTACCATTTTTCTTCACGTTGACATCTAGAAACGGTAATTGGTTGTTTTCCTCTTTCTCCATGGTGAATTTGATTGTTGGTGTTAAGCTATTGAGGTGATCTAGAAAATGTCTTAGTTCGTCATCGGTTCCATTCCAAATAATAAAGGTGTCATCCACATATCTCAGCCACATTTTTTAGGCCTATGTTAGGCACATTTATATGAAACAAATAATATTAAAACTTGAGAATAGATAAAATATGAGCTGGGAGAAAGAAGTTAACATATAATCTGTGCAAAAAATCTCCAAGAGACACCCAAAAAAACTTTTTATTTTTTTTAAATTACACTTTTTTACCCCCTTGTAATTTATGTAATTAACTACCTTAGATAAAGAAAAATATTGACACGGCTGTCAGTATTTACTTGACTTTCATGAAATTAGTTTTGTAATTTATCATGTCTTGCTACACCGTAAAAGAACGTATTGAAATGGTTTCAAACTGCATAAGAGGAATGTCATATGTTTGCTTTAGAATTAAGAAAATTAATACATTTTAAACCACTTAAAATAAAACATATTTAATACAAACTAAATAATCATCAACATTGTATAATTTCGGTACAACTCGCCAAATATTATAAAAATGTCACATACCAGTTTATGTCAAATATACCTGGGTAAACTTAATATACAGGGCTGGGCAAAACAGCGTGATATTATAAATTAAAATGGTATTTTTCAATATTTCGGGTTAGTAGAGTAATACAAACATGGTACTAAATTGGATATGAGACCACAAGAAATATTTGTGTAAAATTTCAACTCGTAGTTCTCAATAGAAATGTGCCTAACATAGACTTAAAGACTTACGATGTAAATCCCTATGGCCCGCGTTAAGAGAAACGCACTGAATATACCTACTGTCCCTAGATTTATGTAAAGCATTTGACACAGTCAATCACAACATTTTGCTTAAATGCCTATACAATATTGGAATTCGGGGAAATATTTATTTATTGTTAAAAAACATAACTTGTGGTGTTCCGCAAGGATCAACCTTAGAACCTACTTTTTTTTTAATCTACATAAATTCTATAGCAAAATTAAATTTAAAAGGTAAAATAAAATTGTTTGCCGATGATACTACTACTACTATTGTATATTTTCATGAAGACTGCTCAAATTCATAATAACATTAACCACGACCTAAATATAATATGTAAATGGCTTGAAACTAATAAATTATCATTAAATTTTAATAAATCATCTTTTATGTTTATAAGTAAATCAAAATTAAAAAATTATAATATTTCTTCACTGTCTTTCAATAATCATTTAATTAAGTATACTAATACAATTAAATTTTTAGGTTTATATATTGATGAAAATTTAAGTTGGAAAAAACATATTGAATATTTAAGAAGTTACATCTGACCAATAATTGGCATTTTGTTTAAAGCTAAAAATTATATATCGTTAAAATATTTAAAAAATATATATTATTCAAAATTACAGTATATGATTTCAATCTGGGGATCAGCGAATTTAACTAAAATTCAGCCATTAAAAAAACTACAAAACAAAATAATTAAATGCATACATAAATTGCCTTTTTTAGAACCAACTATAAATTTATATGAACCAAACTGATATTTAAATTTAGAAAAGCTTTATAAATTAAAACTATGCATTCTAATACACTCTATTATTATTAAAGAAAAACAATCGAATATAATATTTCCTTCGAGCAACATTATTTACATCACGAGACAAAATCATCATATTCAAACACCAATGGTAAAGAGTACTTTTGGCCAAAAATCAATAATATATAACGGAATAACAATTTATAACAGTTTGCCAAAAAAATTCAATATTCAAATATCAAAATTATGGACTTTTAAAAAAACACTAAAAAAATGTTTTTAAAACTGACCTAACTTTAACGTATTATATATTAATATTTTTTTTTATAAATTGTTATTATACATATATATTTTTTTTTGAATAATTTTGATGGAGTTATTAATAGGTACAGATATAATAAAGATATATCTTATTATTATTATTTTTATGATCTAAATTATTATTGAAATTTGTTTGTGGCTTCAGATATCCCCATAAATGAAAGTTGGTAATTTTGAGATCGGCACCTACATGCCAACTGATTTAGACCATAAGTACCTTCCAATTCATTTGTTCCCAAAGTGATGATTTAGCCAATCATCAAAAGGAATTGAAGAAAAATTCAACAAAAAAAAAAACTATTGTTTTTGACAAACCCTGTATATTAAACGCAAATCTGATATTTAAAATTGTAGGTTCAGCACAAGCAGACGTTTTTATAAAGAATTATTTTTTTTTTATACCTACTAATAAAAAAGTTGGTCTTCTTTCAAACTCTATGCGTGGACACACTATATATTTACAAATATTATTATCTTTCGACTCATAAATATCACACAAATGTTTTCAAAAACAACAGTTTTATAATATATTCATTAAATCGTCCATCGCACTATCCAATTTCAATTTTTAATGATAAGTTTTTCAGAAATTACAAAGTTCCCAAGACTAATGTATGCACAAATATTTTGAACAATAATTAACTAACCAGCAACTTTAACTGTGAATTAAATGAATTTAGCAAATATTATTTACTCACAATCAGACTTGTCTGATTAGTAAATTAAGACTGGAGGTAATCGGACTACCCTAATTGTAAGAAAATCATTTCTGCCGATGTCATTCATATCGCAGTCAAAGTTGCCTTGTTAATTATTGTTTAAAATGTTTATACAACTTGACATAAAATATAACTTTGTTTTTTCTACTCAAATGAGTTAATTTTCTTTTCGTTTTATACCATTTTTGAAATATTTTATTTTAATATTTCAGGGTTATCCCGATTTAGGTTGGGATCCAGTAGAAGGTGAACGATACCTAGACTTCTTACGGTTTTGCGTTTGGGTAAACGGTGAAAGTGTTGAGGAAAATGCAAACTTGGTAATCAGGCTGTTGATTCGAAGACCTGAATGTCTTGGTCCCGCTCTTAGAGGTGAAGGAGAGGGTCTGTTAAAGGCCATAGTGGATGCAAACAAGGTAAATGAAATTTAGGAGTAAGTTATTATTCATTGGCAAAAGGGCAAATTGTTTTGAAAGTTATATTAAAAATAGAAAACAATAAATTCGTCTATAAGACTTAAATGTCATCTAAATAAAAAATTTCCGGTTATTGTAGATGTCAGAACGACTTTCTGATAGACGAAAAATGATGGAAGATGCTGCTGAGGGAACAGTTAATTTGGCTAACTTTACTCATCCCCTGCCTGAAAGCGAGGAAGATGAAGATTATATTGACACTGGCGCTGCCATTTTGAATTTTTATTGTACTTTAGTGGACCTTCTTGGTAGATGTGCTCCGGACGCCGCTGTTATGGCACTGGTAAGGTCACTGTTGCCATTATCTAATTATGCCTTAATTGCATAGATTGATGTGAAAAGATTCAATTAATAATGGTTTATAAATTAAAATACTTCTTAGTACACAATATTAATTGTAGGCTCATGATATGATGATGTGTATGATTTCTCATAGCTGGAAACTAGAAGAAAAATTATGCAAGAGTAAACCATCACCGAAATGTTGTGTCTACTATATTTCTACATTTTTGACCCCTCACTTTAAACGTTTCTTAAGCAAAAAATATAATAAAGAAAGCAATATTCTTACGTATATCCTAGTTCCTTGATATAAAGCGACTCCCCCTATTACCCCTGTCAAATTTAATAACCCTCAGAGCTGCCTATATATGCCTTTCTTTCCAGGGTAAAAACGAATCTTTGAGAGCTAGAGCCATTCTAAGATCCCTAGTTCCTTTGGACGACCTACAAGGGGTCCTTAGTTTGAAATTTACCTTACATAATCCAGCACAAGGCGAAGAAAGACCCAAGTCTGATATGCCTTCCGGGTTGACACCACCACATAAGCAATCTATTGTTCTCTTTTTGGAAAGAGTTTATGGCATAGAAACGCAGGAGTTATTCTTTAGATTGCTTGAAGAAGCTTTCTTACCAGATTTAAGATGCGCTACTATGCTTGATAGGGTAAGCATTTTTATTTTATTTTTAATTTTGCCCTTATGTAAATAATTAAATGTCTGATATTGATCTCAACATTAAACCATTTAAATTGTATTATTTATTATATTTATTCCAGAATGACGGCAGTGAATCGGACATGGCGCTCAGCATGAACCGCTACATAGGAAACTCAATCCTTCCTTTATTGATTCAGCACAGCAAATTTTACGGTGAAGCCGAGAACTATGCCTCTCTCCTTGACGCAACCCTCCATACAGTCTACAGATTATCCAAAAACCGAATGCTGACTAAAGGGCAAAGAGAGGCAGTTTCAGACTTTTTAGTTGCTTTAACTAGTCAGCTACAACCTTCGATGTTGCTGAAACTGTTAAGAAAGCTAACAGTTGACGTTTCGAATTTGTCAGAATATACAACTGTAGCTTTAAGATTATTGACATTACATTATGACCGTTGCGCTAAATACTATGGTTCAAATACAGGACAAGGTATTTACGGGGCCTCGAGCGACGAAGAAAAGAAACTGACCATGATGTTGTTCTCCAATATCTTCGATTCTCTTAGTAAAATGGAATATGATCCTGAACTGTTTGGAAAAGCTTTACCATGCCTGACGGCCATTGGCTGCGCTTTGCCACCCGATTACTCGTTGTCTAAGAATTATGACGACGAGTGGTACTCGAATAAGGCTGCTAAGACAGGACCGGACGGTCCATACGATCCTCAGCCTATTAATACGTCATCGGTGCAGTTAAATAACGACCTTAATAATATAGTTCAACAGTTTTCTGAACACTATCATGATGCTTGGGCGTCCAGAAAGTTAGAAAACGGGTGGAGGTACGGTGAACAGTACTCTGGTTGGGAAGGAAATAAACTACATCCTAGACTTAAACCTTATTCAATGCTTAACGAATACGAAAAGGAGAGGTATAAAGAACCAGTAAGAGAGTCTCTTAAAGCATTGTTAGCATTAGGGTGGTCCGTGGAACATACAGAGGTTGACTTGCCTTCTAATAATAGAAGCTCTCAATTCAGAGGTGAAAATTCCAGTGCATTTGACTATAATCCTCATCCGGTTGATATGACTAATTTGACACTTTCCAGAGAGATGCAAAATATGGCGGAGAGGATTGCTGAAAATGCGCATGATATTTGGGCGAGGAAGAAGAAGGAGGAACTTAATACTTGTGGAGGTAACAACTATTTTCAAAGTAAATGTATAGTCAACATTCAGATATTTTTTATTAGGAATTTAAAAGACTTTTCCTTATTATAAAAGGCCCTATGTAAAGTCGCCACAGTGGATCTTTTCCCGTGCGTCATCACTTTCACGTCATCAAAATCGTATGAATCAAATCAAAATTACGAGACGAAAAAAGTCAAAACTAAGTCTAAGTTCATAAAATGGACGTGCCTGCCTACCGTTTGACGTACCTACATAATATCCCGAAAAATGATTTATAATTCCGAGTTTCTCTCGGGGTTTATTCATACTCTAACGCAGTCTAACCCATTAATTCCCAGCTAAAAATGAATTTCAATACATTTATTTAAATCTTTAACTAACATTCTATTTTAAAGAGGAATTATATTTAACAGCTATATCTCGGAAACGAATCGTTTGTGGATCCATGTTTATACACATTTTTTTCACTATTTTTTTGGATATACCTATAGAGAATCCTTCTCTTATTATAATTTAATATATTTAAATATGTTTCTGTAACAACCTGTACTTTTAAATATAGTTTTGAAAAATAACCTAATACACAAAAAATGCACAAAATAATTTATAAAAATGTTTTATTAATATGTATTTTGGATAAACATTCTGTAGGTTGGTGAGATGTGCTGGTTGCAGATTTGGATAAGTATAGTAGGAGGATGGAATGTAACATTTGTTTTTAAATCCAAATTGGTATTTTTTGCTGCACGTGTTCTTTCATGTATTTTTTAAGGATTTAAGGTCCCCCATTTGCTTTCTCAAATTCAAAGTACTCACAGAGATTGAGCATAAATTGTCGGGCTTGTATCTTGAGAGTTTTGCCCGGCATTCTCTATTATCTAAAAGAAATTGACAAACAAATGTTAATACATTTAATACTATTTTTAAAGCTTAAAATCTAGAAAAGTTTGGTGTTTTATTGACTATTAAAATCGCAAAAGTCAAATTTTTTACATCCTTTCATTTAAGGGAATTTAGCCACTGCCGTAAACTTTTCAAAGAACTTTCACGGTTAGAATATTTAAAATAAATAAATTATTATAAAAATCCATAAATACTTACCTCCAAAACAGATGGTGGGTATACTTAGCTCTAAAAAGAACTATTTTTAGAAAAATGAACAGTTTTAAGGCACACAAATTTACAACATCCGAATTAGATTGGCAGATCAAAACAAGGTTGACAATGACGTTCTAAAATACAACGGCAGTCAACTAAACAAATAAAAAAAGTAATTAATTGACGTTTATAGTTTTATTCTTGTCTAGCACGTTATATTATTGCGGAATCTTGGAGACGTTCTTTTATGCTTTTATTCAAACTTGTTACTGTAATAAATAAGGATGCAGAGTTATTAACCACGTTGAGTCCTGATCGTTGATTGATGACACACGGGAAAAGATCCACTGTGGCGACTGTAAGAAAAGAGACAATGTTTGGTAAATCAAATAAAAAACTACAAGAGTTCAATTTTCAAATGTCATTATTTTCAAAATCATGGATTTAGCGTATGGTGTATATTTTCTCCACGACCATTACTGAATGCAATAATTCCAAAATCATTTTTGATAATAGAATGTAAAAATTCTCGCTCTTGAGTTGAAATATTTATTTTGAAACACTTGCTTCTTATGCGTTTTGCGTGTATTTTCATTCCATAACAAGATACGGAATGAATATTCTGTAATTGATATAAACGACATAGGTTGCCATGAATTTCGAAACTGTCAGTGTCAGATAAAAATGGCCGCGTTGTAATAATTATTTTCAGACCAATTTTAGTGCAAGACAAAAAATGAGTGAAAAATCGGATGAATCAGATATGGAACTGGATGGTCGTGGAGAAAATATAGTCTGCTACTCGGTTAGAATGAAAATTCGATACTCGTGGTTCCTCACGCTCGCTACGCTCGCGTTCGGAATCTTCCACTCGGTTCGGATTTTCATTCCAACCTCGTTACAGAATCTACTATTATGTAACTACAGTGTGACCAGTAAAATCCGCATCATATGGGATTTTTTTTATTACTAACTATTCGAAATTTGACTTTGACATCAAGTTCTGCTTCGATTGAGAAGAAAATTAAGCAAAAAAATAGTAGCCACGTGATTCGCATCATCTGTCAATTTTCAATTATTTCCAAAAAATAATTCAAAAGTGGGGTTATTTCTGAAAGTATCGAAAGAAGTTATTAAAAAAAGTTTTTTAATGCAGTTTCTAGCCCACATGCTAAATTTTAGCTGCATAAGACAATTTAGACTTTTTACCCATATTTTGTAAATTGCACCACTTTTGCAAAATAAAACTCTACGCAACCTACATAAAACTTCTTAGTTTTGACAATGCTTTATTTCAGATACATTTTCTTTAAAGTAGCGCCATATTAAATGTGTGTTTTTCTACAAAATCAAAATTGGGCTATTAAAATTTGGTCGCATGTGATGCAAAGTTTATTTGTTTTTGACCCTGTATAAGGTAACTTCATAAAATAAGTATTCTTGAAAACGTAGTTTGTGTCTGAAAGTAATACACCTTAATATTAAGACAAAAAAGAACACAGTGTCATCAGTAAAGTGTTCATTAAGTGGAAAATAAATTTTAGTGGTGGGTAAAAAATCAAAATTATCTTATGCAGCTAAAATTTTGCATCTAGGCTAGAAAGTGCATTTAAAAAAACTTTTTTTAATAACTTTTTTCGATACTTTTAGAAATAACCCCACTTTTGAATTATTTTGTGGAAATAATTGAAAATTGACAGATAATGCGAATCACGTGACTACCATTTTTTTGCTTAATTTTCATCTCGATCGAAAAGTAATTTTGAATAATAATAATTTTTATATTGGTATAGTTATATTTTTTTATTATTTAAGTAACATTAATTAATCCCAAAAAACTTGCACAAGATTCTGAAGGGATAAACTCTTCAAAACACTAATTTTGGAGCTGGAAAGATACACCGCAATAAATTTATAGCGGTGGACGAATGCAACGTTTACATTCATTTAAGAACCCCTGGAAGTTTACAAAGCTGTATAGTGTATAGTAAGCACAGAGTTCCACAATTAGCGAGTATTTTGCATAGCTTTTGAATAAAAACAGCTTACATAGATAACTTAAATGAAATATTAAATTATAATTAAATTTTCAGGTGGTATTCATTCACAACTTGTACCATACGACTTACTGACCGACAAAGAAAAGAAAAAAGATAGAGAACGATCACAAGAATTCTTAAAGTACCTTCAATACCAGGGCTACAAGTTGCATAGACCCAATCGAGGCGGCCCACAAGAAACCGAGCAGTCCACAGCTGGTCCATCGATTGAGCTCAGGTTCGCGTATAGTCTGTTAGAAAAGCTGATACAATATCTTGACAAAGCTACAATTAACATGAAGCTGTTAAAACCCTCTCAGACGTTCAGCCGAAGAAACTCCTACATTAAATCTTCACGCGACATCAAATTCTTCTGCAAAGTGGTTTTGCCGATCATGGAAAAGTATTTTTCTACGCATAGAAACTATTTTATAGCAGTGGCTACCGCCACAAACAATACAGGTGCGGCTAGCCTCAAGGAAAAAGAAATGGTCGCAGCTCTCTTCTGCAAATTAGCTAGTCTCTTAAGGTCTAAGTTGGCGGCGTTTGGTGCTGACGTCAGGATAACTGTCAGATGTCTGCAAGTTTTGGTAAAGGGTATTGATGCGAAATCTTTGGTTAAGAATTGCCCAGAGTTTATAAGAACTTCAATGTTGACGTTTTTTAACAACACCGCTGACGATTTGGGACATACAATTATAAATTTGCAGGAAGTAAGTACTTAACAATGAATTTTTATAAGCCAAATGCATACTTTCATATATTAATAATAAATAAAACAAGGTACAGGGTGTCCCATTTTCGATACTTTTAGTGGATATTGGAGTTATTATCAAAGATAGAGATTTGCGGTTTTCGCGTCACTGTGCTACTTTTTAACGAAACGAATTATTCCGGTGTCAAATATGTCATGGCATTCTTAGATTTTAATCTACAAGGCGATTTTGAAAATCTTTCCTTTTTAGGCACCCCTCGTATTTCCGTTATGCGTTAACGTATTAAAAAAGTAAAAACTGATATTCGTAGAACTTTTTACGTAGAGCTCAGTGGCGTAATCAGTTTTTTTCTAAAAATGTTAGTTTTCCAGATATTAACCCAACCTATGTTTTTTTTTAAATAGGACACCCTGTATATTATTTTTTATATTGATTAAGTATCATTTGGGCTTTTAAAAAATGTATAGTTGTTTATATATATTTTAAAAATCAAGCTCAAAATTTGATGTTTTTAATTATTTACTTTATTTGTAACAGTAGGCCATGGCCAAACGCAACAATAATTAACATAATATAATAATTAACACATAATAACATTTATTAAACATATAAAACTCAGATGGAAACTGTATTACAAAGAAACAAACACAACATTAATAGATACATAAAAGTGCCAATAATAGAAAATAAAATAAAATTAAAAATAACGACCCAGGGTTTTTAAAGAAGATTTTCAAAATGCCCGCCCGTTTTCTTGAATGCAATATTGGCACAATTTTGGTATTCTTCCAATTGCATTAAAAAGAATAATAGATCTATTCTGAAGAGTTTGAAAGGCCAACTCAATTGCCCCACGAAGTTCCGCTAGAGATTCATGTCGTGTCTTATATACTTGATTTTTCATAAAACCCCACAAAAAAAAATCCAAAATGGAAAGATCGGGAGATCGTGCGGGCCCACCTCACAGGCCCATTTGTACCTATCCATCTTTGAGGAAAGTTATTGTCCAGAAATGGCCTTATTAGCAGAGAGTTGTGACCCGGAGCACCGTCTTGTTGGAGATAGACGGAATTGAAATGGGCCAATGGAATATTTTCCAGCACTTCGGGAATAACTTCCTCCAGGATTTCTAGGTATTTACGAGCTGTGAGACCCCCATTATACATCCGGTAGACTATGTGGCGGCCCAAAATGAATCATGATACACCAATCCCGAAGCGCCCTTGTTGTGCCCTTTCGAAAATTAAATGGTGATTTTCTGCAGACCAACGCCTCGTGTTATGACGATTAAAAATTCCTGCACTTGAAAAATAACATTCGTCAGACCAGATGACAAGTCTGCCAAAAGATGCGTTAGTGCGGATTTGTTCTAAATACCATTGGCAAAAAGTTATTTGACGCTCGGCATCTCCGGGGTGTAAATGTTGCACTATCTTAAATTTATATGGATAGTAATTATATTTTTTCAATATTCTGTGAGCGTCAGAACTTGTTACACCAATTTCTTCCTCTATTTTTCTACAGGAAGATGAAGTCGTTGCTTCTGCGTAAGATAAAACATTTATTTCTTTTCTCTCCCTGTCTTCTTTGAAGTATGTTTTGGGACGTGGCTGAATAAACGACCCGTGCTCAACTAGATTGGTTTTCAAACGAGCAAATATTTCTGAAAATGGTTGCCTTCTTTCTGGATGCCTAATATGAATGAAAACAATCGTCAGATAAGAGAAATTATCATAATGAAAGCACTTTTAAATGCATTACCTACCTATTGAAATATAATTCAGAAGCTTCTTGGGCATTTTCATTGCATTGTATAAAACATACCAACATGTCATACTTTTCATAATTCTCATAAACAGTTATTGATAAAAATAAGTAAAATAAAATGACCTACGTATAAAAGTATTTCATTAAATGACAATAGTCTGACAAATCTTTCAATTTTTGGTCATTTCAATTTGTTTCTAATAAATTGGCCATAGCCTACTGTTACAAATAAAGTAAATAATTAAAAACATCAAATTTACTTGTTTTTCAAAATAAATATAAACATCTATACATTTTTGAAAAGCCCAATTGATACTTAATCAATATAAAAAAATAATATACAGGGTGTCCTATTTAAAAAAAACATAGGTTGGGTTAATATCTGGAAAACTAACATTTTTAGAAAAAAAAACTGATTACGCCAGAGCTCTACGTAAAAAGTTCTACGAATATCAGTGTTTACTTTTTTAATACGTTGACGCCTAACGGAATTACGAGGGGTGCCTAAAAAGGAAAGACTTTCAAAATCGCCTTGTAGATTAAAATCTAAGAATGCCATGACATATTTGACACCGGAATAATACGTTTCGTTAAAAAGTAGCACGGTGACGCGAAAACCGCAAATCTCTATCTTTGATAATAACTCCAATATTCACTAAAAGTATCGAAAATGGGACACCCTGTACATTATTTTTTAAAGTACCTCCGGTGCTTTATATGACTATATTATCTTCGTGTTCGTGTTGAATGTAGTTGACGATTTGAAAGTCATCTTAAAGGATTCGTATATATGGCAGAATACAGACGGACAAAGGAACAATTACAGCAAAATTAGCCTATAAAATAAAAGTAAATTCAAAGGATTTTGAAAACTGTAAACTCTTACATTAAGAACTCGTTCAGAAACGTAATCTACTCACCAATACATATAGTTCCTTGAATATTAAATAACCCTGGCCATTGAATATCAAACTATAAGAATAGCGGATCTTCGAGAAAACTTGACAACCCTGTTTTAGACTGTATTGGAGACGGTTCGGCCGCCATTGTGGAGTTGATCGTAAATCTATAGTTATAAATGCAGCGCCTCGGCAGCAGATGTCTCAAATTCACTCATGTGATGTCGTGGTGTTGCCGCATATCGTATTTTATTGGAATTTTTAATTATTTAAGCATTTTTAACAGACAATAAAATAGGAGGTTCTCAATTCCAGCCGAATGTATGTTTTTGATAATAATATGTACGCTGATTACTCCGGGGTAACTGGACCGATTTTCACAATGATTTTACCGTTGCATTAGGGGTTAAATGTTAAACAAATAAAAGTAGAAAAAAAGCGACAGCAAGTATAACTAAAATAGGTTTTATTTCGTCGAAAAATAGCAAAATACGTAATATACTAATACAAACAAACTGGATGTTTCTTAAGTAAGAAAGTAAAACCTACTTATTTTAACCATTTTGAAAAGTAGTAATAATTGCAAATAAAAACCAAGTTATACAAACCGCACATCATTCATATCTTATGCCAGTGCAAAGCAATCCAGGCACCGCGATGCGCGTGACGGCATGGTATGGTAGTGGGAAGAGGATCATGCAGCAAGTCACACACAGACAGGCGGCAACAATGTTTTAATTTAGCAGTGAAAAGGCTTGTCGTTAGTTGCTGCATCAACACGCTTTATTGTTGGTGACTCATTGTGCCATCTATGAATTTAACATAGCAGATTTAGAAAATCTGCTTATATGGCCTTCTTATAGTTTGATATTCAATGCTTAGGCTAATGTTTGTGTAATATATAATTGCTATAAAAAAATGTTTACTTTTCAAGAAAAATAAACACTTTACAAAGTCCAACAATATACTACCACAATATCTCATAGATACAAAATAATTCCCAAAGATTAATGTACTAATATTCTACGTTTGATATTCTTTGATTGTAGGGGAAATACAGTCATTTAAGAGGAACACATCTGAAAACTTCCACCTCGCTTTTCTATGTCAACTCAGTCATCCTTCCAGTTTTGACAGCTATGTTTGATCATCTTGCCAACTGCGAGTATGGAAGTGATTTGTTATGTAAGTTTGATATCCCCAATTGATTGGATGCAATTAGTAATGCAAAAATTATATCAAACAAAAGTACTGTTCAAAGGAACAAACTCAAAACAAAATATATTCAATATTTTCGTTTCCTATAATAATATTTGTACGATAGTGATAGCCATCTTGGTCGTATATTCGGTGATATTTGAAATAAAATCGTTTTAAAGAATCCATTTATTTGTTGATTGTCCCATTGGGTTAACTAGACCACACTGGGTGTCTCTTAGGTTAGGGACAGTTTTGTAACGGACATTAATTTACTTTTCTTTTTAGTGGATGAAATTCAAGTAGCCTCTTATAAAATCCTTCAAGGCCTCTACCACCTAGGCACGGACGCCACCCTCCACCACGATAGGAAATATCTGAAAACCGAAATGGAAAAATACAAACCCGCTCTTGGTTCCTGTTTAGGGGCATTCAGCTCTTGTTTCCCAGTCGCGTTTTTGGAACCGCATTTGAACAAAAACAACCAATTCTCTTTGCTGAATCGTATAGCCGACCATTCCCTGGAAGCTCAGGATATAATGGCCAAAATGGAAGCGTTTATGCCAACGTTGGAATCTATTTTATCGGAGGTTGATCATGTTGTGGAAAGCGATAAAACTTATGCAGACGCGCCCCATATTATTGACGTTATAATGCCGATGTTGTGTTCGTATTTGCCGTTTTGGTGGGCGCAAGGCCCTGATAACGTTAGTCCAACTGGAGGGTAAGTAAAAGGTTTCTAGATTGAGCGATGTTAGCAAAATCTCTTGACAAAATACCATAGTCAGAATACACAGTGACTGGCAAAAAGTTATATGGGAAACAATTTATTAGCTCAGTACCAATAAACCTCACCTTTTCGGGAGGATCGGTTCTGCATGTCCGATAACCTATTCCGTTCCCCCGGAAAAGATTTTTTGGCACAGTATTAGGTATGTAGGGAATAAACTACAGATATTTTTGATATCTCTTAATTTGTCACGAAGAAAATCCTAATTTTAACCTTGGTCATGACGGTTACGCATCCTTATACCGTGCGAGCAAAAATTATTTGCATCAAAGAGTGCTTGGATTAAAAAACGTAGGGTCACAATAATATGGGGACGATATATCTAACCAAATCTAGATTAAAATTTTGTTAAATTCATATTATGACATGATATGCCAAACTAATGAGTAATAAAATAAGTAGACAAATATAAATTTATTTTTGTTGTTTACAAAATTAACAAAGTAAGAATATACAGAAAGAAAAAGAAAAATAATTACATAAATTGCTGAAATTGGCCACCGCCATGCTCCAAGCATAAATTCACACGTCTCTTCATATTTTCGAAAGTGTTGACCAACATCTCTGGAGAAATGTTACCACATTCTTGGATAATCCTTTCTTGTAATTGTTCTAAATTTGCAACTGGTGTTTTAAAAATAGTGTTCTTTAAATGAGGAAAAACGAAGTAATCCATAACCGTTAAACAAGGTGATCTAGGTGGAAATTCAATGTCTGATCGAAAACTGATCAATCTGTCGTCGAAAAAATTGCGTAAGTCAATAGTTTCGGCGGATGTATGGGCGGTTGTACCGTCCTGTTGAAAATATCCAAAACGTAGTTCGTCGTCAAGTAATTGCTCCACAAATGGATTCAAAATATTCTCTCTATACCGCTGTGCTGTAACTGTGTCATGGAAAAAAATAGGACCAACAATTCTTCTTCGGGAAACAGCTAACCAGACACCAATTTTTTGAGGGTGCAATGTGGACTCTACAAAAAAAATGGGGATTTTCACTACGCCACATGCGTGTATTCTGAGAATTTATATAACCAGAGAGGTGGAACCCGGTTTCATCCGAAAAAAAGTCAGGTCTAAGAAATCATTTCTCTCCAATAAATTTTGGGACCACCATTGAGAGTAATTCCTGCGTCTTTCAAAATCTGCGGCTTGTATTTCTTGGAATACTTGCACTTTATAAGGAAATAAATTTAGCTGCTTCTTAAGAATAGTCCTGCATGTTCCATAAGATCTTCTCACTTCTTGGGACAGGCGTCTTATACAATTTGTTGGCGTATTTTGCATTATTTCACGAACGTTTGCAACAAGTTCTTCTGTTCTTGCAAATGGTCTTCCTGCTCCTTTTTTGTGTTGTATAGAACCTGTTTCCATAAACACAGCCACGGCTCTTTTCAGGCAATGATAAAAATCCCCAGCAATAAAAGCAACGTTAGGAAAATGTTCGTGAAAATCGTCCATGCACAAACCCGGATTGTATTGCCACTCACCATTTACTCTAACTTCGTTTCGAAAATACGCTTCAACCATGAATGTTTTGTGTTGTTCCATAAAGCCCATTGTGTGAATTGTTCAAGAAATTGGAAAAATTAGCGATGAATCAAAATGCATAGTTTTGACTGTCAAAGATGACGGAATAACTGATTGATTGTTAATTCAGGTAGTTACTGACATAAGCATTACGTCCTTAGATGCAAGGCCCTCTTTGATGCAAATCATTTTTGCTCCCACGGTGATCCATGTTAATAGTAATTCATGGCCCCCTAACGATATTATTTTTCTAAAGAAAGTTGAAGTTATTTGTTTCTATCTAGGTCTTACGTCTCCATGGTCACAGCAGAGCATATGAACCAATTGCTGAAGAACGTTTTAAAACTTATCAAGAAGAACATCGGCAATGAGAATGCGCCCTGGATGACGAGGATAGCAGCGTATACACAACAGATTATCATAAATAGCAGTGAAGAATTGTTGAAAGATCCATTCTTGCCACTAGCTGAGAGAGTGAGAAGGAGAACCGAAAGTATGTTCCATAAGGAGGAAAGCTTAAGAGGATTTATTAAAAGTAGTACAGACGACACTTCACAGGTAAGACTTTAAACATAAACAACCAAATAAAATGAAGCGTTTAACGTGGAAGTTAGGCAGTAATTTTAAACAAATATCTTCTGGTCAATTTATTCAAGTCAGAAAATATAACATTTGAAATTAACTTATTTTCAGCCCAAACTTGATTATTTACAGGCAAAGGTACTCTTGCCGCTTATGGGACGTCCTAAGTAAAACTGCCCATGGTCTCAATCCAATTCTATGACTAGTTTTTGAGTTATGACCTTTTAAAGTTGGTAATTTTTACTTTGAAATTTTCTGCGTTGCCTGGCACTTGTTCCTTAAAAACTATTAACTTTTTTTCTTCTTTATTGATGGAAAATTAGCCCTTATTTTTTTTCACCTTCACCCCAAAATATGGACAGGATGTTGAGTAATTTATAGGCGGATCAAATAATCAATAATGTGAAAAAAAAATTACCATTTTTTTTTTAAACAAATCGGGGAACATAAAATCACGGCTTGGATATACCGGATGTCCACGGAAGGTGGTTCGCCCCTCTAACTTTTTTGGTTTTCAAGATAATGGAAAAACATTTGGGGGATTTGTATACGACATAAAACTGCATTTTTTGACAGGTGACTTAAGATTATGAAACTTCCGGTTTAACCGGAAGTGACAAACTTTCGATTTTTAAATGAGACACCTGATATATTTTTCCTTTTTTTGACTTCATATGACATTCTATATACAACGATGTGTCACTTGTCACTTTTTGTCACCAAGAAAAAAAATTTTTTTTCCAAATTTATTGTTTTATCTAGAGGGCTATGAATACCTTAAAATCACTTATTTCAGTTCTTTTATCTTGGAAAAAATACAATTTTACTATTTTTGGTCCAATGCTATGTGCTATGTAAAATTTAATCTTTAAAGTTGTATAACTCATTTTTTTTAAATGGCAACATGGTGGCTCGTCGGGTTAAGAAAAAAGAGGATTTCATTAGGATTATTCTGATACCATACACTATTAGGTTTTAGAAAAGCTGCCATTAAAAAATTTTAAAAAGTTAACTTGGAACTTTCCTAAAATAAAGCATCCTTTGAAAATAAATTTAGATTTAAATGTATAAACTAGCCTGTGACCAGCAAAACTGATAAAACAAAATCACGCCTTGAAGAAAATTTACATGCCAACAGCTTCTGCCAAAGTAAATTAGTTTGTTGTTTAAAAAACATGGAAAATACTAGTTTTACAAGGAGTGAAAAAGTTGATAGCATTGGACCAAAAATAGTAAAATTGTATTTTTCCCAAGATTAAAGAACTGAAATAAGTGATTTTAAGGTATTCATAGCCCTCTTGATAAAACAATAAATTTGGAAAAAAAATATTTTCTTGGTGACAAAAAGTGACACGTGACACACCGTTGTATTTAGAATGTCATATGGAGTCAAAAAAAGGAAAAATATGTCAGGTGTCCCATTTAAAAATAGAAAGTTTTTGTCACTTCCGGTTAAACCGGACGTTCCATAATGTTGTCACCTGTCAGAAAATGCAGTTTTATGTCGTATACAAATCCTCCAAATGTTATTCGATTATCTTGAAAATCAAAAAAGTTAGAGGGGCGGACCACCTTCCGTGGACACCTGGTATGTATTTACCCCCTAGTTCATTTATCTCTCCGAGTGAAAATGTAATCGTAAAATCATTGATGGGTTTAAGAGACTATTACTAAATGGTTTTTGTAGATTGAAGCCCAAATTCAAGAGGACTGGCACCTGTTAGTAAGAGATATCTACTCATTCTATCCTCTTCTAATAAAGTACGTCGATCTTCAAAGGAATCACTGGATGAGACACAACATTGAAGAAGCAGAACATTTGTATAATCACGTGGCCGAAATTTTCAACATTTGGTCCAACTCGCAATACTTTTTGCGCGAAGAGCAGAACTTTATTTCGGCGAATGAGATCGACAATATGGTTCTGATTATGCCAACTGCGACTAGACGTAGCGTTGTGCCGGACGGAAGTCAGCCAGTAGGAAAGGTAAAGGTTTTTATTACAAACAAGTTTTTTTAGCAATAAAGATGATTAGTTGGAGCCTTATAACCTAATTTTTAATGAAATTATTTCTCTTCACACTGAATGTACATCTATGCAGGCGCGGCTCATCTATATATTTTTTTAAATTTATATATATCTTTATTTTCAACCAACTTAAAAAAGCTTATTACAGAGAATATAACACCAAATATATAATATATAAATTCACAAATAATAAGAACCATGTTTAGTAATTGTTAATAACTCCATCGAAATTATTCAAAAAAAAATATATAATAACCACTTACAAAAAAAAAATTAATATATAATACCTACGTTAAAGTTAGTTCAGTTTTAAAAAATATTTTTTTAGTGTTTTTTTAAAAGTCCATAATTTTGATATTTCTTTAATTTTTTTCGGCAAACTGTTGTAAATTGACAGCCCACTACAACTGTTTGGTGCGCAGTATTATGAAATATTGCTCTGTAATTTGGAGTCCACATTATCAATGTCATATTAACAGACTGGAAAGGGTACAGAATAAATTTGCGAAATATCTGCGTTTTAAATCACATTTTCCATATCAAGGCGTTCCTTATGAAACTAGGCTCCTTCTGTGTGGTCTACAAACGCTTGAATATCGCAGAAGGAAGGCTCTGTTAATTTTTTTATACAAGGTGATCAATGGTCATGTGAACTGCGAGTGGTTACTGCATATGGTCTCATTGCGCGTCCCAGTAAGGAGAACCAGACAACTCCAATTGTTCCTGGAACGGACACATCGGACAAATTACGGTAGAAGTGCTTTTGTTGAAAGGATGTTAAGTAATTACAACAGACATTTTGCAGATTGTGATATTTTTGGGATGAGTCTCGGGGCGCTAAAGAGACATTGAATTTATACAATGTAACTATGTGTCTTAATATATGTACCATTTAGAACTTAGGATTCTGTAGAGTACATTGTAAATAAATAAATAAATAAATAAATTGTTATTCCTTTATATAATATTGATTTTTGGCCAAAAGTACTCTTTACCATAGGTGTTTGAGAATATATGATGATTTTGTCTCGTGATGTGAATAATGTTGGTCGAAGGAAATATATTCGATTGTTTTTCTTTAATAATAATAGAGTGTATTAGAATGCATAGTTTTAATTTATAAAGCTTTTCTACATTTTAAATATCCATTTGGTTCATACAAATTTATAGTTGGTTCTAAAAAAGGAAGTTTATGTATGCATTTAATTATTTTGTTTTGTAGTTTTTTTAATGGCTGAATTGTAGTTAAATTCGCTGATCCCCAAATTGAAATTATATATTGTAATTTTGAATAAACCAAAGAATAATATATATTTTTTAAACATTTTAACGATATATAATTTTTAGCTTTAAACAAAATGCCAATTATTGGTGAGGTGTAACTTCTTAAATATTCAATATGTTTTTTCAACTTAAATTTTCATCACTATATAAACCTAATAATTTAATTGTATTAGTATATTTAATTAAATGATTATTGAAAGACAGTGAAGAAATATTATTATTTTTTAATTTTGATTTACTTATAAACATAAAATATGATTTATTAAAACTAAATGATAATTTATTAATTTCAAGCCATTTACATATTATATTTAGGTCGTGGTTGATGTTATTATGAATTTGAGCATAGTCTTCATGAAAATATACAATATTAGTATCATCGGCAAACAATTTTATTTTACCTTTTAAATTTAATTTTGCTATAGAATTAATGTAGATTAAAAAAATATAGGTTCTAAGGTTGATCCTTGCGGAACACCACAAGTTATGTTTTTTTGTGAACTTTTAACATTTTCAATTTGAACAAACTGCTTTCTATTACTTAAGTAATTTTTTAACAATAAATAAATATTTCCCCGAATTCCAATATTGTATAGGCATTTAAGTAAAATGTTGTGATTGACTGTATCAAATGCTTTACATAAATCTAGGGACAGTAGGCATATATATAAAGGGTTTTCCAATAAGAAGGAAATGATTTCAAAATGAAATAAAATTAAAATAATTACAGATACAACAAAACGTTTTATATTATCTTAAAGTATAGTCGATAACATTTATGTTTTGAATAACCCATCGTTTAAATGTCCTCCGCGACTTCGTGTAAACGGGCGAATTCGGCGAACCCAATTTTCGATGACTTTATGCAATAAATCGGGCGTGATCTGACGAATGCAGGGTTCCATGTTCAACCTTAATGCATCAAGTGTTTGTGGTCTGTTTTCATAAACCTTAGATTTCAAATAGCCCCACAAGAAGTAATCTAAAGGAGTTAAATCACAGCTTCTTGGAGGCCACTGAACAGTACCATTCCTTGAAATTATCCTTTTGTCAAACTTTTCTTGCAGTATATCGATAGTTTCATGAGCATGTGACATTTGGCACCGTCTTGCTGGAACCACATATCCTCCAAATCAAGTGCATCTAAATTTGGCCACAAAAAATTTCTTAACATCTGTCGATATCGTTCACCATTCACTGTAACTGCATCTCCTGCCTCATTTTGGAAAAAAAATGGTCCGATGATGCCACCATACCATAAATCACACCATACAGTTACCTTTAGCGGATACAAAGGCTTCTCATGAATCTGTTGTGGATTGTTTTCACACCAAAAACGGCAATTTTGCTTGTTAACGTATCCACTTAACCAAAAATTAGCTTCATCTGAAACGATAATTTTTTTGGCAAAATTAGGATCCCTTTAAAGTTGTTCTAAACTCCAAGCAGAAAATTCTCTGCGCCGACGATGGTCCAGTGGCTTAAGTTCTTGGGTCAAAACAATCTTATACGGGTGTAAATTCAAGTCTTCTTTCAAAATACGCCAAGTTGTCGTTTTTTTAATCCTTAACTCTTGAGCACCACGAGAAATTGATAAATTTGGATCCACTGCAACAATAGCTCTTACAGCAGCAATATTCTCAACAGTTCTTGCGTTTCGATGTCTTCTTGGTGTTTTTACATCGTGAAGAGTAAAATTATTTTCAAATTTCTCAACGATGCGACGAATGGCAAGCAATTTATGATTATTTACACCAAAGTTTTCGCGAAGTGCGCGATAAGTGTTCACAAAAGATCGTCTATTTTCGTAAAATTTTTGGATAATAACCAAACGTTCTTGAAGCGCGTATTTAGCCATAATAAATTGTTATAGTTTACTGACAATAACTGACAACTGGTGACAGGTATAACTTTATTACCATGGTTACCAAATCGTTTCAAAATCATATCGTTCTTATTGGAAAACCCTTTACATATGGTCATTTAATAACTTTAATTAACTTTTAAGGTTGAATTCTCAACGTCATTCAATCTATTGCCAACCTATAACCTATTTCGCGTTGATTTTTTGACTTTATTATTTTTATAACTAACATTTAAAGAAAATCAATATCGTCGATACATTATTTAGGTAGTGTTTGATATATTACAAAAATATCAATTTATTTCGTTGCTAATTTTGGGAGAATTGTATAGTGAAAGAACAATGAGTGACAATGACATAATAATGTTAAAAAAAATCTTACCCGATATTTTTCGCAATACAATTCTCCTAAAATAAGTTATGAAATTTCTTGATAATTATTAAATATGTCAATTATTACCTATAGAATATCAAGTCGATACTGATTTCCTTTACATTTTGTATAAAAGCTAGAAAACATAAATAAATCTACGCGAAATAGGTTATAGGTTGGCAAGCATGTTGATACTCCTACCTTAAGGTCCCAAGCGAATACTACTAAATAAAGAATTGTGCGAAGCGAACCATAAAATATCTTTGCTTGCTCCGGGCTCGATCAAATAATAAAGTTACAGGCATGAAAATAGAAAACTACATAAGTGCACTGAAACAAACATACGAAAGTATGTTATATTATATACAGTAATTCTATAGCAAAATTAAATTTAAAAGGTAAAATAAAATTGTTTGCCGATGATACTACTATTGTATATTTTCAAAAAGACTATGCTCAAATTCATAACAACATTAACTACCACCTAAATATAATATTATGTAAATGGCTTGAAATTAATAAATTATTTTTTATGTTTATAAGTAAATCAAAATTAAAAAATAATAATATTTCTTCACTCTCTTTCAATAATCATATAATTAAATATACTATTACAATTACATTTTTAGTTTTATCTATTGATGAAAATTTAAGTTGGAAAAAACATATTGAAAATTTAAGAAGTTACATCTCACCAATAATTGACATTTTGTTTAAGGTTGAATTCTCAACGTCATTCAATCTATTGCCAACCTATAACCTATTTTGCGTTGATTTTTTGAGTTTACTATTTTAATAACTAATATTTAAAGAAAATCAATATCGTCGGTACATTATTTAGGTAGTATCTGATATATTACAAAAATATCAATTTATTTCATTGCTAATTTTGGGAGAATTGTATAGTGAAAGAACAATGAGTGACAATGACATAATAATGTTAAAAAAAATCTTACCCGATATTTTTCGCTATACAATTCTCCTAAAATAAGTTATGAAATTCCTTGATATTTATTAAATATGTCAATTATTACCTATAGAATATCAAGTCGATACTGATTTTCTTTAAATTTTGTATAAAAGCTAGAAAACATAAATAAATCTACGCGAAATAGGTTATAGGTTGGCAAGCATGTTGATACTCCTACCTTAAAGCTAAAAATTATATACCATTAAAAAAATATTTGAAAATTATATATTCTTTGGTTTATTCAAAATTACAGTATATGATTTCAATTTGGGGATCAGCGAATTTAACTACAATTCGGCCATTAAAAAAAACTACAAAACAAAATAATTAAATGCATACATAAACTTCCTTTTTTAGAACCAACTATAAATTTTTATGAACCAAACGGATATTTAAATTTAGAAAAGCTTTATAAATTAAAACTATGCATTCTAATACACTCTATTATTATTAAACAAAAACAATCGAATATAATATTTCCTTCGACCAATATTATTCACATCACGTGACAAAATCGTCATATTCAAACACCTATGGTAAAGAGTACTTTTGGCCAAAGATCAATATTATATAAAGGAATAACAATTTACAACAGTTTGCCGAAAAAAAGTAAAGAAATATCAAAATTATGGACTTAAAAAAAATATTTTTTTTAAAACTAAACTAATTTTAACGTATTATATATTATTATTTTTTTTACATAGTTTAACCACATCAAAATTACAAAGTTTTAAATTTATTACTTGATAAAATACCCCAAAATGTGTATTCTAAAGTACAGAACTTATTATAAATACGAATCGGTACATTAAGGGTGGTCTATTACCTACAAACCGGAGCATACAAATGAAGTATGTTGATGACACTTCTGTTCTAAAATATTAATTACAATCTACAATATAAGGACAACTATTATCCTCTATGGTTAAACATAGTCCTTACTGATATTGTTGTTTTAAAATGATAGTTACTTCAATGTTTATTAGGAATCACTGGAAGCTATACTAAAGGTAATTAAAACGATGTAAAAATCTTATGCAATCAGTGGGCCTACCATTGCTTCTTACAGATACTATTTATTATCTAGAGTTGTAGATAGAAACATCGTTCTGCCAATTTGGGAATCTGTTTAACTCAGTTGCAAGTTCTCAAGTAGCAAACACTTGTGTCAGTTAAAAAGTTTCTCATCTGTTAATAATACAATCATCCGTTTTTGCGACTTGCTGTAGACAGAAATTGTAGAATGGTAGCAGGCTATATGGCTTTTTATGTTTCATTATCATATTGCAAAATAAATTTCTGTAGGTTATTTAACAAGGAGCTTATTATGAAATAGGGGAGAAAGCCCAAAAAGAACGCTGCCGCCTTTCCTTTGATCTTGACATTCCTTTTTTTATACGTATTTCGTATAGATTGAATGAATAAATTGATGAAAATTAATTATAAAATAGAAATTGAAACACACACTGTATTTATGCTGATATGCTGTGGAAAACTACCGCCCTTTGCCCCAATAATGAAACAATTAAACATTATAGTAGGGGAGCCCAATAGGGGATTTTGGGATTTACTCAAGCGCGGCAGATTAACATATGGGGGATACCTTGCACCCTGTTGAGTACCTCTGCCATGTCTAAGCCCTCTATATGGTGCCGCGCGTGTACGGCAGCTGATCAGAATAGTAAAAAAAAATCGATAGCTGGATTTACTCGAGCTCGTCAGATTAAGGTGTGGTGGGTTAATTACATGCTAAAGAGTCTGCATTTCAATAATCTGACGATTTGAGCGTGACGTAAGGGAGTGGGAGGGTCACAAACTTGCAAAAAAAAACGTCACATGGACATTCTCGAGCGCGGTCAATTTTATTTTTATTTTGAAGGAAATAATTCAAGGATAACGGGAAAAATATAATCTGCCGATTACCACAAGCCGAAGTAACAAAAATCGTCAATAAAGTTTATTAGCGCGTGCAGCTGCAGTGAAGCACTCCGCGCCTCAATGTCTCTTTCTTTATCACTCACTCTCTCGCACCGTCCCCACACTACTTTCCGTCAGCCATCACAGGCTGATCACAGCATTCGTGGGATTATGTACAGGGTTATTATTTTACATTTTAGTTTGTCCCACTTTTAAAAGCCTGTAACTTTTTTTGTTTTTTGAGTTAGCGCGTTCACTAAAAAAGTAGGATGTATAACTTTTGGCCAAGTATTTATGGGGTTTGTCAAAAATGGCAGTAGGTGTCACATGTCACATTTAAAACCAAACATTTAATTTTTTTAAATGAGACACTCTGTATATTAGAAGCGCATTAGATGGTTCCTTTTCTTCCGATTTCAAAAATATAACACACTTATGCATTATTCTCTTAATTCCATCAAAAATATGTATAAATAATATTATTAAAAAGCATCAAGATAGTTATGAAACCGTTTTGTTGCTATGGATTTTGTCTTTATTTATATCGCAGTCTGTCACTCTTATTACATATCGCCCCTTTCGAGCGATATGTATATCTCCTCCTACATTTGAAAATGTTCGAGGGTTGTCGTCGTCGTACCCGATTTTTGAAATCACGATTTTTGACATTTTCGATTTTTTTTCTCTAAAGTGGTACATTTCGCACTGATTTTGATTATTTGGTTTTATAGAGGAATAACGGGGGCACATTTTGTGAAAAATTTTAAATATACAGGGTGTACCGAAAAAAAGTTATTAAACGTCAAAGTCGGGAAATATGCGAAATCCGCTGTAACGCATTTCAGGTCGCAAAAATTATTTTTTTCGATTTTCATTTCTGGAGGTTGGAGAGATCCGTCAAATAAAGAGCAAGTTCGTAGATGAAGGATATCGGAAATTGAGAAGTAATTTTTTTGATTTTTTTAAAGTCAAAATTTGGTCGAAAATGGTACCTCTTGGATCGCTAATAAGTCGAATTGGGTGCATCCAATCGACATTCGGTTTGGATAATCGGTTAGGCCATCTCAAAATCTACCTTTTTCCAATATATCGTTCTATACCTAACTGGAATGGAAATTGCCGAAAATGGTAAGAAACTGGAAACCACAGTGTAAGGCGTGATTTTTTTCTCCGTTTTTATTCCGTTTATTTTTTTTCGTACGGAAAACGACTTTTGATTGAAACGTTGTATACTTTAGCGGATAGAGCCGTCAAATTGTATTTAAGAGATATTTTTTCGTTTTTTTATCTTTAATACGGAAAAAACGGCAGCTTATGAACTTTTTCCCGTAATTTCTGTTGGCGTTGCACTGGTTTGCGTAAATAATTCTGCAAGTGTCTATAATATATAACATTTTGAATTTTTTCTTGGTACACTATATCAACGGATAAAGAAGCTTTAATTTGTATTATAAGCGATCTTTGGGAAAACATATTTTGTGGCTCAAAAAAATTAATTTATGATTTTTTTATAGGTTCCTTCACCAGAGGTTTTACTATATCGACTGTAGCTTATTCAATTTTTAACAGAACCGTTTTATTTTTTTCTCAAAATATGCGCTGATTACTTCTCAATATTCCTGCATGTCCAAACTTATCAAAATATATTCGCAAATTTGAGCAAAGTTGCTTTTTTGGGTGCGGAAACAGGCACAATTTTCAAATTCTAACACCATTCGATTTAGAAAAAGTTGGCCATGGTTTTACCACGTGCGTTTTCCTGAACTTTAACTTTTATACCATCTGTCAAAAATAGGTGAAAAATGCGATTTCCAAATTGATTTTTTAGAGGAATAAGACCATTTAGACTACGTCTTTTGTGGGAAATACCTACCTTGAACCTTTATCTTTTTCGTTTGACCAAAAATAAGGGGGAAAATATCGCATTTATCCCGTACTTGTAATAATAAAAATGGCTTGCAGGAGGCATATTAACTTCAGTTCTTATAGTTTTTATAATATTTGGAGAGTATTTAATGTATGAAACACCTGTCTTGGACCTTTTTCTTTGCGGTTGACCAAAAATAATTGAAAAAAGTGTATTATTTGTGTGTATCTTCAATACTCAACGTTCTATGTAATATCGAATACGTCATTAATATCCTATTTACCACAAATCAATCTGTGAGCTTCAGTGGCGTAGTACTAAAGACTGTTGATTTTGGAGACGAAGGTCGAGGGTTCAAACCCCAGTGTTTTTTTTTCTTTTTTTTTAAATTTTTTATTTGTAAATATTTCTTGACAGGTGTTATATTGACAAATTAGGCGATATGTTTTCACATCACAGTCCGAAGGAGTGTGATACAAAAGTAAATAATATAGTAAAACAGAATATTTAAAAAAAAAATTATAAAAAATGAAAAAAAAATTTAAAAAATTAAAAATTCAAATTTTTTTAAATTCTTTTATGTAATGACTTTTACCTTTAGAGTCACGACAGTGACGATCAGGCGATATGCAGCTTTTACATATCGCGCGAACACGCGATATGTTATTCGTCGCCTTCACGCGGAAACACGACAACCCCGACTGCTTCCCGAAAATTTTGCTCTATATAGGCTGCTACATTTGAAATATGTGCGTATGTTGTCGGCGTGGTCGGCGTCGGCGGCGGCGGCGGCGGCGACGGCGGCTGCGTCGTCAGTTTCGACATTTTCACATTTGCGATTTTTTTTCTCGGAAACGGTTAATGTGGGACGATTGAAACTTTTTGGGTTTACAGAGGAATAGTGGGGGTACGTTGTGTAAAAATTTCGAATATACAGGGTGTGCCGGAAAAAAGTTATTAATTTTTAAAGTCGAGAAATATCGGGATCTCGTTGGCATTCGATACAGGCCACAAAAATTAGTTTTTTCGATTTAAACTTTTTCGACGCGTAGACGACCGTGGGCTACAGAACCCTATTGTTTGTGAGCGCGATCGAAAGTTTGGAAGTAATTTTTTTTATTTTTTCAAAGTCAAAATTTGGTCGAAAATGGTACCTCTTGGATCGCTAATAAGTCGAATTGGGTGCATCCAATCGACATGCGGTTTGGATAATCGGTTAGGCCATCTCAAAATCTACCTTTTTCCAATATATCGTTCTATACCTAACTGGAATGGAAATTGCCGAAAATTGTAAGAAAGTGGAAATCATAAAGTTAAGCCTGATTTTTTCACGGTTTTTATTTTTTTTCGTACTGAAAACGACTTTTGATCGAAACGTTGTAAACTTTAGCGGATAGAGCTCGTCAAATTGTATTTAAGAGATATTTTTTCGTTTCTTTATCTTTAATACGGAAAAAACGGCAGCTTTTTTTTTACTATATCGACTGTAGCTTATTCAATTTTTAACAAAACCATTTTATTTTTTTCTCAAAAAATGCGCTGATTACTTCGCAACACCTCTACATATTGAAAATCATTAAAATATATTCGCAAAATTGAGAAAAGTCGATTTTTTGGGTGCGGAAACAGGCAATCTTTACAAATTCTAACACCATTCACTTTTGACTAAGAGTGCCTTGATATTGATGTATCTAAATTAATTATTAATTCTAAAAATCCGGCTGTCAAAAATGGCGAAAAATGGGTGTTTTCAGCGTGACTTGCTAGAATAATAAGAACATTTCCAGATTTTAAATCGGGTGGAATATCTACCTTGAACCTTCTTCTAATTGTATTCACCAAAATATTTGCCCAAAATGTTTCAGAAATAGTTGTAATTTCGATTTAAAAGATGGCGTTCCGACATTGATAATCCGTCGCCACGTGATAGAAGGTTATTCGACATTTCGATATTCGCGAATTTTTTTTTCGGAAACGGTTAGAGCAAAACGATTCAAACTTTCTGAACGTAGAGAGGAATAGTCGGGGCACGTTCTGGGAACAATTTCAAATATACAGGGTGTACTGGAAAAAAGTTATTAAAGTCAAAGTTAAAAAATATATTTTTTTTCGTTGTAGGGCGATACAGGTGGCAAAAATCATTTTAATCGATTTAAACTTTTTCGACGTGTAGACGACGTTGGGCTATAAAACACTGTTGTTTGCGAACGCGATCGAAAGTTGGGACGTAATTTTTTTGATTTTTTTAAAATCAATGTAGGGTCATATTGGATCGTTAATAAATCGAATTGGGTGCGTCCGATATACTTTTGGTTTGGATATTCGTTTAGGTCATCTCAAATACTACTTTTTTCAAATATATTGTTCTATACCTAAACAGCATAGAAATGGTAGCAAATTATAAAAAATAAGAATTACTATTTAAGTATATATAATTTGACAGCTGTCGTATAGAACTTTGTTATTTTGGTACTGAAAATTTTTTTAATTTAGTTTTATTACAGCTTTAACCCTCGCTACAAAAAAAGTTAAAATAAATTGACACTTACCTGTCAAAATCTGACAGGTATCGTATAAAACTTTGTTATCTAGGTACTGAATTTTTTTTAAATTTGAGATTTTTACAGCTATAACCGTCGCTACGAAAAAGCTAAAAAAAAATTGACACTTACCTGTCAAAATCTGACAGCTGTCGTATAGAACTTTGTTATTTAGGTACTGAATTTTTTTAAAATTTCGAATTCTTACAGCTATAATCCTAGATACAAGAAAAGCTTAAAAAAAACTTGCAATTTACCTGTCAAAATGACAGCTGTCGTATATAACTTTGTTATTTAGGAACTGAAAAATTTTTCATTTAGGATTCTTACAGCTATAAATCTCGCTACGAAAAATCTAAAAAAAAAATTTAAACTTACCTGTCAAAATTTGACAGCTGTCGTATAGAACTTTGTTATTTAACTACTGAATTTTTTTTAAATTTTGGATTCTTACAGCTTTAATCCTAGATACAAGAAAAGCTTAAAAAAAAATGACATTTACCTGTCAAAATGACAGCTGTATCGTATAGAACTTTGTTATTTAAAAACTGAAATATTTTTAAATTTAGGATTCTTATAGCTGTAACTCTCGCTACGAAAAAACAAAAAAAAATTGAAACTTACCTGTCAAAGTCTGACAGCTGTCGTATAGAACTTTGTTATTTAGGATCTGAAAAATTTTTCACTTTAGGATTTTTACAGCGATAACCCTCGCTACGAAAAGGATAAAAAAAAAACTGACTCCTACCTGTCAAAATTTGACAGCTATCGTATAAAACATTCTTATTTAGGTACCTGAAATTTTTTTAATTTAGAATTCTTACAGCCATAACCCTCGCTACGAAAAAGCTAAAAAAAATTACACTTACCTGTCAAAGTGACAGCTCTCGTATAATTAAACGAACGAACTAGAACAGTGCCGTACCCGAAGGGCTCGGCACAATATTAGCTGATAATTGATAGCTTCCATGTAAGAATAATTTTTTGCTTATGTTTTAATCGATTGAATACTTACATATTTTTATAGAGCAAATATGGAAAGTATATCCCACATTGCACAAAGGTGTGCGAGTTTAAAGAGCACCTATACGGCGCCGTCTCAGAAAACTACCTATCTATACGAGAAAACGGAAATTTTGCACCATTGTGTAGTTTTGGTCAGTTGTTATAATGACAATTTGGCGATATGTCTTCCCTTCACGTTCCGCAGGAAGGTGAGGCAAAAAAAGCAATAGAAAACATAGAAAAAAGAAACTAAGAAAAATACTTTTTAAATACAAATTTTTAGTAGGTACTAATAATAGATGCACTCTCGGCTGACGATTAGCGATATGTACCCAGTCTAGTTGTTATTACTCGTTCCGAATTTTGTACCGAACAATCATGAATGTTTTTTTTTTAAACGGTCAGATTAACAAAATCCCTCAAAATAATCGTCAGATTATAAATCAGCACGACCAGGTCGCCAAGCTGAACCGTCTGTATGAAAATCTGACGCGCTCGAGTATGTCAAAATAGCGTTTTTTTTTTGCATTTTCAAAAAGTCGCTACGAGCTTGCGTCACATTCGAATCGTCAGTCTATTGAATGGGAGCTTCCTTAGGGATCCCTTAACATCCCCTCTGAATATCTGACACGCTCGAGTAAATTATTTTTTTCCCCATTTTTAACCCTTCCGTACCGCCGCCCCCACCATTAAAACCGGCAGGTTAATGTACCTCCGTCGTGAGAGTCACGTGGGGCATATACACTATTAATATCTGACGCGCTCGAGTATATCCATGTGACTGTTTTTTTGATGTGACATTTTTTCCTTTCTACCATCCAATCTTCAAGATCCAATAGGTCCCCACGACGCTCGAGTAAATCCCCATTTAGCATCGTGGGCTCCCCTACTATTATATGAAGATCATTTTTTGGTTTTCTATATCATGGACCTTTTCACTATACCCAAAGTAATCATATTCAGCAAACTTTTTCTAAATTGAAATCTATTGAAAATATAGTCCAATTATAAAAAACTTTTTGAAATGTCACAAAAGTGTTCTAGAAATAATAAAAAAGACGCCTTAAAATCATAAAGTTTAAACACAAACAGACCTATGTAATCCCTTAAACCATCCTTCTTTTATTGAAAACACTCAAAATATACGGCAAACCTATAGTTTTGATTAGGTAAGAAGTAATGGGGAACTTGCACACATTTTTTTATTGCATAAATATATTCAGCCACAACAAAAAACCATTTGGTTTCAATAACATATACAAAATATTACGTCTTAAATATCCCTCCTTAATTTTTTATGAATAATTAAAGTTCGCCGTGTGACGTCATGTAGTATGAATAGCCCGCTCTCGCGCTGTGTATTGTAGTGCGCGTTGACGTCACAAGCAAATTTTAATCGCTTCTATTTAATCCAGAGAAATAAAAAAAAAACATTTATTTATGAACTGTGGCTTTTTTGATGATATTAGCTTCCGCTTAAGAGCATTATTTTTCAAATTTAATTTTTATGCAAGTTCCCTATTCAAAAAGAATCAAGGATAAACTTTTGTCAACACCTATCAAAATTAAATCTGCCGATTTTGTTTCACGGCTATCTACTAGATTTATTTTTTAAAACATCATAATATTATGCCTAAATTAGAAGTTTTCCATGATTATGTCAATAATTCTAAAGTAGTTTTTGATCCATTGGGATAGTGAGTAACAACCTACACATAAACGAATCATAAAGTTAAAAAATATTTTTTTGTGGTGGGACGAAGCTATAAAAACAATAATTTCTTCGATAAAAGTGTTAAAAATTATTGTTTTGGCAAGGACTCTGAAACCAACAAGGATATCGAACTGCAGTCTTCACATTTTTTCTTGTAAATTTAATCTACTTTCCGATTATGATGTCATAGTTATACCGTATGATTTGAATTTTCGGGATAAAATCGAAGTAACTGTTACTATTACAAATTGCGCCCTCTAGCAATTATATTAGAAACTATCGTGTATCGTTGGATACGGCCATTCATTTTTTCCCCAAGTTTCAATGCTTAGTAGTTTCCGAGATGTGGCCGGTGGCAACCCTTAATAAAACACCCTGTATATTAAATTAATTAATAATATTAATAATAAGTTTATTTAAAATTTAATAATATAATAAATATGTTTATGTTGTCTTCGATAAACTTATTCTTCAATCCCCTCCCCTGAAACTGAGCTTATTTTTGGTTTTAGTATGTAAAATCATAAATCATAAATATGCATTAAAAATCAAGTTTTAAAGTAAAAATGTTAATTTATAGTATAAACGCAGCTTTTTTGAAGAAATATATTACCTATAATAAAATTATTAATTTTTATTTTTTTAAGTAAAAAATATTACTGGAATAATAATATATGTAAAATTTCTTTAGAAAAAGAAAAAACATCGTGATAAGAAACGAGACAAGGACAAGGAAATACAGGCATCCCTTATGGTTGCCTGCTTGAAGCGTCTTCTGCCAGTAGGGCTTAACTTATTTGCCGGCCGAGAACAAGAATTGGTACAACATTGCAAAGATAGATTTTTGAAGAAAATGCCCGAGTATGATATTATAGGTAAGGTCAAGGCTGGTAGATGAAATAGTAAAAAGGGATTTGTATATTCGTTCGTTAATAAATTAATGTTGCTTTAGCTAAATTTAACCCCAGTTATACCGGGTGTTTCTCAAAAGACGTTCACCCCTATAACTTTTCTGTATTTATAGATAATAAAAATGAAAATTTGCGATTATGCATAAGAGATGAGTCTGCATTTATCGGCAATTTTCAATTTGTTAGCACTTCCGGTTTGACCGAAAGTGACCTTGACTTTGGTATTTTAAATGGGACATCTTGTATATTTTTACTTATTGGGATTCAGCATTAACATTCTGAGTAAAATGACACCTCACTTGTAATTTTTTGACGTGTGACGTGACTTTTTATGTTTATTTTTTATTTTCAATCTAGAGTGCTACAAATTAATTAAATCTGTTAATTTATAGTCAAGTAGTATATGAAAATTAAAATTATGTCATAATAATTGACTTTCTAAATAAATTTAAAAAAAAATTGTTTTCTTGACGTTTACTCCATTTTTCCAAATGGAACGATGGTAGTTCACTAGGATATTTAAAACGAGCATTTTTTTTCAACAATTTGATACCATACACTCCTATGCTATTTTAAAATTGACACGAAAAAATTTGCCTTAATCGCAAATTTAAAAGCGTTATGCATTATTGCCCCTGCCCCTGTCTTTTCTAAAGAAATATAAAGGCCAATATGGTTCTAACTCTAGATTGAAAATAAAAAATTAACATAAAAATGTTATAACACGTCAAAAAATTACAAGTGAGGTGTCATTTCACTCATAATGTTATGCTGAACCCAAATAAGTAAAAATATATAAGATTTCCCATTTAAAATATCAAAGTCAAGGTCACTTCCGGTCAAACCGGAAGTGCTAACAAATTGAAAATTATGCCAATAAATGCAGACTAATTTCTTATGCATAATGTCAAAATTTCATTTTATTATCAATAAATATAAAAAAGTTATAGGGGTGAACGTCTTTTGAGAAACACCCGGTATTTTGATATACACCTTTGCTAAAAGTTTGACTTATGTTATTGACATTGCCCAAAGAAGCGTAGCCCAATTAAAAAAATTACCATTTATATTTGTCAATCATCAAATCGACAACATTTGTTATCCATTTAAACTGTGAATTTTTTAGACTTTGCTAAAAATCAACTGACTCTACCAGATAAAATCGATCCAGCCGACGAAATGTCATGGCAGCACTATCTTTATAGTAAGCTAGGGAAAAAAAGTGTTACAGTTAATACATTGGACAGTAACGGTAAAAATCAGCTGGAAGAGACTGTGGAAAGAATAGTAGCAATGAGCAAGGTGTTGTACGGATTACACATGGTAAGTTTGATAAATATTTTTATTTTATTTTTAAACTAGAAATTTTTAAAGTTATAAAAGCGAAGGCGCTAATTAACGTAGGATGTTTGGCAGAAAGTATTTTTGAAAAATGGCTTATTTGAGATAGAATATTTTGCATTTTAGTCGTTTTTAGTCAATTTTGGACCTGTACACTGTACACCCCTATTCACTGAAGAGTTTTAAATTTAGTCCATAAAAATAGTTAGATCTTTTCGTTTTCTTGCTAAGGGCAATATGGCGCAACTTTAATGACATGAGATAGTCCGGGAGTCTGCGATTGATTTTGGTCAGATATTTCGCGGTAACTTAATTTTATTTACAATGAGATTAATTTTATGTTACAATAAAGCTAGAATAGCAGTTGTAGTTTGAAGAACGGCTGTCTGATATAACTTCATATTAATTATACAGGGTGTCCCAGATAAGAATGCACTTTACAGGGATCTCGTAAACCATAAGAGATACAGAGATGGTTAAATTCGAGAAAAGTTGCGCATAACGGAATCCTGTAACGTCATGTTTTCAAATTTAAAAAATTCCGAATGCTTCCGAAGATATTTGGATAAAACCGAATTTTCGCGATTTCGTTTTAATTGATTTATGATTCTATTTGAAAAGACATGTCAAAATAAATTTAACATTCTCATTGCCACTTTTTCTCCCCTACAAGATGGTTCAATTACATTTTTGATCCGACGTTTCGTTTAGTCACAGCCATCATCAACTTTGTTATTTTAAATGGTCGAAAATTTTTATTTTATGCTTAATAAATTCTACGTTTTATTCTAAATCTAACGGTGTATCACACTTATTATTTATTAAACGTTTCGATATAGAAAAACACATCATTGATGAAAATAGGCACATTATCGAAAATATTTTTGTTTTTATTGTTGTATTTAAACACTTGTTGGATTTTAAAACATTTTTTTTTAAATAAACTTATAACAAAACCTAATATCTAATAAAACTTATCTGAAAAATGCAACAAGGAAAAATTAATTTTAATTATTAAATACAATTATTTTTTATTTTTAAAAAATGCATGATAATATTCAAACCACCGTACCATTTAAATTCGGCATCATATTATGGGTGGCTATGAAATTGATTGACGTTCGCAATTGTTTAAATGTTTAATGTGCCTATTTTCATTGATGATGTGTTTTTCTATATCGAAACGTCTAATAAATAATAAGTTACCGTTAGATTTAGAATAAAACGTAGAATTTGTTAAGCATAAAATAAAATTTTCCGACTATTTAAAATAACAAAGTTGATGATGGTTGTGACTAAACGAAACGTCGGATCAAAAATGTAATTACACCATCTTGTAGGGGAGAAAAAGTGGCTATGAAAATGTTAAATTTATTTTGACATGCATCTTCAAATAGAATCATAAATCAATTAAAACGAAATCGCGAAAATTCGGTTTTATCCAAATATCTTCGGAAGCATTCGGAATACTTTAAATTTGAAAACATGACGTTACAGGATTCAGTTATGCGCAACTTTTCTCTAATTTAACCATCTCTGTATCTCCTATGGTTTACGAGATCCCTGTAGAGTGCATTCTTATCTGGGACACCCTGTATAAATTACATTCTACTATGGTGATTTTGGTTATTAAAAAATGTTTGTGGCTCTTGGATTATTAGGAATTCATAATAGTCCTTGGTGTTTTATGACAAGTTATAATTGTCCTATGATCTTACTATCACAAGTATTATACGCCCATTATTAACTGGTTGTAGATAAAAGGCTGTAATAGTACATAGTGTAATATTTAAAAATATTTTTTTTTTATTACCTAACTTATCGATTTTAATAATTTAAATATATTGATACATTAAACTTTTACTATTTAGTACCATTTAGTACCATTTAGTTAATATTATGAATATTGTTATATTTCGCTTTATGTACTAAAAAATTCGTTGGAAATTATTTGATAAAAAAATAAAAAATATTTACAAAGCTTGGTTGACTTATTCTGGAAGCTTGTCATTTAAAGTCTAGAACTGTCAATTTAGTATAGTTTTAAATTTAGACCCCTTTAGTGAATACGGCTTTTTAGTAATATTTATTAGATACATTCGGCTTTAAAAGTGCTAATTTTTAATAACTATTGCTTGGAATTGTTGTTTTATTTGACATTATTGGGTTTTGTCTAGTTTTTAATTTTTTTTTTAAGTTTCAGTAATATCCTATAAATTTACTGAAACCATAGAACGCACTGCTAGTAAACACCCAAAAAATAAACAAAAACATAAATGGAGGGGGGAAGTATATTATATTCACAAAAGTACTGTTATGCCTGTTACCAAATTTTTAAAATAAAGTTTATTTGATTCCAAGATCTTCAATTTCACTTTGCGATTCACCATATACAGGGTGTTTGGGGAAGAAAGGGCAATATTTTGGGAATGTGTTCAGAGAGTGAAAATAATAGAAATAAACACATATGTTTTAGTTCGATTCTCAACCATTTCTGAAATAATCGATTCTGAATTTTTTTTCATATTGAGCTTATCGACTTGAACCAAGATTTTCATACTTACAATGCCCCACACATTCAGTCGCAGGGAGTATGCCGACATGATATTCGTGTATGGTTACTGTTACGGTAGTGCGATGCGCGCAGCTAATGAATATCGACGTCGTTTTCCAAATCGAAGAGTTCCTAATAGAACAGTTTTTCAAAAAGTATTTACAAGTGCTTAGGAAACTGGAATGTTTCCAAGCGTGAAAATTGTTTCTGAAAGAGTGCAGGGTTTAGATGTGGAAAATGAAGAAAATGTTCTGGATATTGTCGCAGATAACTCAGATATAAGTAAATGAACTTCATATACCATCACATCTAGCCGTATGGGAGTCACTTAGAAAAAAACTGTTTAAAACCTTTTCACGTTCAGTCCGTTCAACATCTTCTAGATGGTGATCCTGCTTTAAGGGTATAATTTTGTGAGTGAATCCATCAAAATTGAAGTCTGCACAAATACATTTTATTTAGCGATGAAGCTTAGTTCACTCGTGATGGAATTAATAATTGCCACAATAAACATCGGTGTTCAGATGAAAACCATCATGCTACATTGGAACGAAACTTTCAACATCGATTCAGTATTAATGTCTGGTGTGGAATGCTCAACGACCAGTGGTTTGGTCCATTTGAAATGGATGGGCTTCTTATTGGAGAAGGATATTTACGGTTTTTGAAAGACCATTTGATACACATTTTGGATGATGTACCCTTAAATGTTCGACAACGAATGTACTTCCAACATGATGGAGCCCCACCTCATTTTAGTCTCCGCGTGTGAAGTTTCTTGAAGGCATGGTTTTCCTAATCGCTGGATTGGCAGAGGTGGTCCGCAAGGTTGGCCACCGAGGTCACCAGACTTAAACTCGCTTGATTATTGCCTTGGGGGATGGATGAAATCGCTAGTATATGAAACACGAGTGGAAACGAGAGAAGCAATTTTGAATGCTGCAGCTTTTATAAAAAACAATCCCCACTTAATCCAACGTGCTACCCGAGCGATCAACAAACGTGCCGAAAAATGTATTGAAGTTGATGGAGGGGTTTTTGAAAATACTCTTTAAGTTAGTTTGTACTGCAGTACCTGCAATTTTTCGCTTTTAAAATAAAAATTAACTTACAAAAACTTTAGAACCTATTATTTCAGAAATGGTTGAGAATCGAACTGAAACATATGGGTTTATTTCTCTTATTTTCACCCTCTGAACATATTCCCAAAACATTGCACTTTCCTACCCAAACACCCTGTATTTATCAGTTTTATTTCGGTTGTGCTGTTATTATGAATATTTTTGAAAAATGCTTTGTAGAATTATTATTTTTCACAAAAAAACATTTTTTTATGACTATAGTTTGTTAATTCGTTGACTAATCATTATATTCGTCCATTTTATTTTTGGTATTTACTAATTAGGTTATTACTTTTAATTTATTTTTTACGTTGCTTTCTGCTAGATCGATCACCCTCAGCAACAGCAGAAAGGTGTTTATAGATCTATCGTCTCCACCCAACGAAAGAGGGCGGTACTTTCTTGCTTCCGTCAAGCTTCTTTGCACAGTTTGCCAAGGTTGGTTATTTTTGCCTTTTTTTTTGGTGATTTTACCGGCTTTTTTTATTGTGTTGTTTGTTACTGTTTGTTAGATTGATCATTTTTTAATAGATTACTACCAACCACTGACAGCATTACTAAACCTTAACAGTAAATTTTAGGTTTTAGGTACATACGTATGTGTGCGGTTATTCTATTTCTTTTCTATATATGATTCTTTTTATTACCGTTTTTATTATTTTTATATATTTAAATAAAATTAATTAGTTGCTAAGTTATCGTCCAACTTTAAAAAATATCTACAATGGGTCCTGCTAAAGAAATGTGGCTTTCTGTAAAATCTTTTTATACGGGTAGTTAAGATCAGCTGTGATTTTTATAACAGTAAAATATACCATTATTTATAACATAATTAGATTGGGCTTAGGATTTTGAAAATATTTCATTGATATTTATGCCGAAAACATAATAATAATAATAATAATAATTTTTTTCATTTGAAAAATGATATCTATTAGCTTATGTACCTAGTATTCGGTTAAAAAAACTTTAAAAACTGATTTTTTAATAGAAATATATTTCAGAAAATATAGTTTATTTGAAAAATCAAAGTTGTTAGCTACTTCTAGTAAAACCGGAACTAATGGATTAATTGGAATATTCTTTAAAATTCGTCATTGTATATCTTTAAATTATTTAAAAAATATTTATCATGCATCAAGTTATAATAGAATACCAGGTAAAAATCTTTGATTGTTCAGCTTTTTTGTAAACAAAATATAACATTTTATTTGTTTAATTTTGTGTGTTACTAACCAAAGGCTTCAAAACCGAAAACCGGACGAGACGGATGGAAAAAAGTTTTGAACGCAGCCAGGAAAAGGGCAGCACTGGCTTGTCTTAGATGTACGCCTTTGTATAAGCTTAGCAGGTGTGTTTCCTTGTATTGACTTATAATATAATTTTTATAATAGGGAACTTGCACATATTTTTTTATTTTATAAATATGTTCAGCAACATCAAAACATGACATTTGCAAAATATTACGACTTAAATATCACTCCTTAATTTTTAATAAATAATTAAAGTTCGCGCGTCCATCTTTATATTTAAAACGAGCTCCTTATGGTTTGTCTGTCAGGGAACGTTAAACTGCAGCGCCTTGACATCTAGTTAAAAAATTTCCTAATAACTAAATACGTTCCTCCGTATCCGTAGTTCTGATATGTGGTATTGTTTTTTTTTAATGAATATATTATTTTTCCAATTTAATTTTCATGCAAGTTCCCTATTTTAGCGTAATCCTTTATTTACCCTTTTTATTAACTAATAAATATAATTTACAAAAACTAAAAAACACGCTTTAATAATTAATCAGACTAAAAAGCTGAAAAATAAATATAGTTTCAAATAATTCTTGAAATTCTTAATATATAGACAGAAAATTATAATTAACGATAAACATTATAGACCAGGGTGGATAATTTTTGAAACCAAAAAAAAGAATAGTAGGATGAAACCTATTGGAAAAGGAAGAGAATAGAATAAAAATGAAAGGAAAAATAAATTACGGGCGATCCGATGTCGGGAAGAGGGGGGGGGGGGGGGGGGGGGGGTTTGAAGGGTAAAAAATGATTTATACAAGTCCTATGGAAAAACGTTAAATCGCAAAATTGTAGGTAATAAAAAGATCTACAACTTTTGTATTTACACTTTTTTTATATAACCTCAAAATGTATGTGAAAAATTCAAATAACCAAGTTTTTAGTTTTTTATTTTTATCTTTTACAAAAACCTTTTTTTATCCACGAAATTTGGTGAAAACTTACCTTTTTATGTCCTAAACACACTGTCATTTTTTTGATTTAAAATATTTATTTTTTAACCTTATTTTGACTTAATATCGAAAAAACACCCTAATTTTCAATCGAAAATTCTCACGTCAAAATATTTGCTTTTTTAAAAAAGTCGGTGGGCTTTTTATTCGTTGAAATCTCTACTTTATGATGGTGTTAAAAAAATATACATTACTATGGTAAATGTTCTCAAAAAAATGCAAAGAAACGAAAAAAACTCGAATCCGATTTTTTTTTATTAATATGTACAATTTTGAGCTATTTATTAAAATTTATACTTTAATTACTCGAAAAACGTAAGATTCCATGTTACATTGATAAAAAAAAGTATAAATTTTAATAAATAGCTCAAAATTGTACATATTGATCTAAAAAAAAAAATTTCGGATTCGAGTTTTTTTCGTTTTTTTGCATTTTTTTTGAGAACATTTACCATAGTAATGTATATATTTTTTAACACCATCAGAAAGTAGAGATTTCAACGAACAAAAAGCCCACCGACTTTTTTAAAAAAGCAGATATTTTGACGTGAGAATTTTCGATTGAAAATTAGGGTGTTTTTTCGATATTAAGTCAAAATAAGGTTAAAAAATAAATATTTTAAATCAAAAAAATTACGGTATGTTTCGGACATAAAGAGTTAAGTTTTCACCAAATTTAGTGGATAAAAAATTTTTTTGTAAAAGATAAAAATAAAAACCAAAAACTTGGTTATTTGAATTTTTGACATACATTTTGAGGTTATATGAAAAAAGTGTAAATACAAAAGTTGTAGATCTTTTTATTACCTACAATTTTGCGATTTAACGTTTTTCCATAGGACTTGTAGTTTTACCGGAAATCGAGATAAATCGTTTTCTACCCTTAAAACCCCCCCTCCCCCCCTTCCCGACCTCGGATCGCCCGTAATTTATTTTTCCTTTCATTTTTGTTCTATTATCTTCCTTTTCCATTGGGTTTCATCCTACTATTATTTTTTTTTCACTTTTTACCATTTTCAAAGGCTTCAGCACTGGTCTATTAGTAGCTATTATTGTGAAAAAAGCATGGGGCGCTTTGATATTTTTCGTATATCGAGCACCCCTCGCTTTTTTCACAATAATACTAATGTTTATCGTTCATTATTATTTTCTGCCTATATTCAGAATTTCAAGAATTATTTTAAACTATATTTATTTTCCGCTTTTTAGTCTGATTTTTAAAGCTGGTTTTTTAGTTTTTTTATTTTCAGTTTTTAGTTTGAGTTATTGTTAAGAAAAACATTTTTTTGAGTAGATTGAGCTAGATTAGTAGGTTATTGTATTGTCAGCGGTTCTTGATAAGTCTACAAAATTTAAATTAAATCTGACCGTTTAAAGTAGGTCAAAATCGGGTTCAAAGAAGTCGGTTACAAACAAACATACATACAAACCCGATCGTTTATGCCGAATTATAAGAAAAGAACAATATTTGCAAATTTTTGAAAATTCTGACATATTGACAGGTGTCAAACTTTGACAAGAGAATTTTTTGCGTATTTTTTTCAACTTTTCACCGTCAATATACATAGGACCTTATAGTTTTTTCATTAATATCATTTTTTTAAAATGATTTGACATATTGACAGCTGTCAAATTTTGACAACAGAATTTTTTGGGTTTTTTTTCAACTTTCCGCCGTTAATATACATACGACCTTATAGTTTTTTCATTAATATAATTTTTTTTTTAACTTTTTGACATATTGACAGCTGTCAAATTTTGACAGGAGAATTTTTTGCTTATTTTCTCGAAGTCTCCGCATCGAATACTATACGACCCCATAATTTGTTTCGTCAAAATCGCATCTTCGTTTTATACTTGACAGCTGTCAAAATTTGACAGGAGAATTTTTTGCTTATTTTTTCCGAAGTCTCCGCATCGAATACTATACGACCCCAGAATTTGTTTCGTCAAAATCGCATCTTCGTTTTATACCTGACAGCTGTCAAAATTTGACAGGAGAATTTTTGCGTATTAGATTATTGTATTGTCAGCGGTTCTTGATAAGTCTACAAAATTTAAATTAAATATGACCGTTTAAAGTGGGTCAAAATCGGGTTCAAAGAAGTCGGTTACAAACAAACAAACATACATACTTACAGGTGAAGCTAATAAAAGCTTGTTAAAAAGAGCCGTATGTTGTAAGTTGCGCTTAATTTTAACTTTCTGGTTTTTCAAACTTTCGGTTGTACCTTATTTTTAATTGATATATTCACAGTTACGTAGGTTCCTTATTATACGTTGTTACACATAAAGTTCGCTCAAAGGGGAACTTTTTTTCTAAGTTACTGGTTTCCATAAATTTTGATTATGCCTTCATGCGACTTCCTGTAACTGTTAAATTGAAAAAAAATCCAAAAATTGCATTTAATTTTAAAATGGTATTGGAAAAAACGCTTGATTTTAATTTTTATGTACCTAATAAATGGTTGTATAAGTAAAGAAAAATAAAAAACAAGAAAACTTTTTTCCGCATTTTTCGAAATTTTATAAATTAAGCCCATATTTCGTAATTTCTTGATAAAAGTCTCAAATTTAGCAGTTACAGTCAAGTCACGTTATTGCTTATGTTTGGTTTTGTTCGGAGTTGCTCATTTGGCATAATTTTTTAAACAAGAAGTAATGGTAAAATCAAAATTTATTTTAACAAATTATTAGTTTAAAAAAAATCCCATTTGATGTGGATTTTATGTAACACTGCATAAGATGTATGTTGATACAAAAACAAACTGTCATTGAAAAACTACAATTGCCGAAAAAAATTGGAAACATAATTTTTAATAACAAATTTGACGGCTTAGTTACATAAATGAATTGGGTCTTTTAAATATTAAAATACAACCAAAAGATTTCAATAAACCCCGCGGTAAAGCTTTAGACTGCTCCTAATATTTTTGTTATTTTTCTGTTATGACAATATAATACTGACTTAGTTATTTATACTAGATATGAGTAATTAAAGACAACTTCTGCGTGCGCATGTTATTATACAGTACAGGGCCGTAACTAGGATTTTATTTCGGGGAGGGGTTAAGTTTCTTGGCGATCCATGGAAAAGGAATAAAGACAGGCGGTGTGGGACGCAAAAAATCTTTCTCATCTTCACTCAAGTTCACGTCTTTATTTTAAAATGAAATAACAGAACCTGGGGGGGGGGGGGGGATTAAACCCCCCAATCCCCCCCCTTCTCCTTGGGTAAGGCCCTGATACAGTATAAGTTTGTAACTTCGAATAAAACGGAAAGATTTTAAGTTGTGGGCTTTTTTTATAAAAAAAATATTAATACCGCCTGTCCCAAATTAGAGATATGACGATTGCGATAATTTTTTTAAACCCTAGTTTTTTTTATTTTTATATTAAGTTAATTTTTGTCATCTTATAAAAAATGACAAACAAAAATATTTGAAATTTGGTACTTATCTATAACTTATTAAAATTAAATTTTTGGGGTTGATAATAGATGAAGCTATTAATTGAAGTGAACATATTGAATATATTAAACAGAAAATAGTTGCACCAGTGGGGATTTAAAAAAAACTCAGTTTTTTACTCCAACTTATATGTTGCGTCCTATTTATTTGGCTATTATTCACTCTCATTTACAATATTTAACTTTAATATGGGATCAACTTTTCAAAATTTGCGTAAAAACCCTTTACAAGTTTTACAAAATAAAGCAATTAAAAATATATATTGCTTGGATAGACAATATTCAACTAAACTTTTATATAATATTTTTATTATTATGTCAATTAAGGATATTCAACTAATGCAAAATATTGTTTTTGTTTACCAAATTATATCAAAAAATAAACATTCAAATATAAAGTTCAATTACAGACGTGACGTACATGATCATTTAACTGTTTTCAATATTGATTTACCGTTTATACACACTAGGGCAAGTCAGAACTCCATTTATTATCAAGGTATGAAATTTTACAACGAAATACCCCAAGAATTAAAATTTTTAAATATAAAACGTTTTAAAATGATAACTAAGAAAATACTTAAAAAAGGGGAAGCTAAATTTTAAACTAAAAAATATTTAAACGTGCACTTATTTTATGATTAATTATTCTTTTTAAAATTATTTATCAATGATATCAAAACGATATTATTAGTTATATTATTTTATTAAAAGAAATAATAATTGAATAATTTTATACATATTTAAATATTTTTATTTTTTTTTTATTGAATATTAACATTTTAAGTATTATTTTGACTTACCTTGTATTTTAATTAGTTATTACATTTTTTGATATTGTTATTAGTAGAGAATCCCTCTTGAACAGATGTTTTTGGAATTTTATTTGGAATAAATAAATAAATAATTTAGGACACACTGTACTTAAAGTGTTAATACCTATGCCCAAACATTTTTCCAAAAAAACTGTACTTAATTTACTGAATTTGTTCCTAACTTACAAACCCATACTGTATTTAATTCGACCTGCAGAAAAAATTGATTTATAAAACTAATCTATATGCACTCAAGAATTTGAATAAAATTAAATCAAAAATATGTAGAAGTTAAAGTATTAATCATTTATTGTCACCTATGACTAATCGTGCAGATGCTTTATAGTTAAATAAACTTAAGTCAAACTAAAATTTCGAGTAAATTTTTAAAAATATACAAAAAATTTAAAACTTTAAATAAATCCATATTGTTTAGGCACCGGGCAATCAACATATTCATTCGTACCTATCGAGATTTTTGGCTTCAAGATGAAAACATCGGCCAGGAAGTTATGATCGAAGATCTCACTCAAAGCTTCGAGGATTCGGAACTCAAAAAAGTTGAGGGGGAAAATGAGGCCGATAAACCAGATCCACTGACTCAATTGGTTACTACCTTCTGTAGAGGAGCCATGACTGAAAGGTAAGTTTTCTATTAATCTAAGTAAAAAGGTGGAAGAAAAACACTAACAGGATAAAAAAAATTCTCGCAGCATTAAGCTTTTTCCACCCCGGAACTACAGACGGCAAGTAATGTACCATCACCATACATAAAAAAGCATAAAGCTAGCAAAACACTTGCCATGCCATAAAACACTACTAATATCATATTAGTTTTAATGCACCCTTATCTACACTACTTACAATAATACAAACATACCAGTGGCGTGTCGTGGGGTTTGTGTTTGGAGGGGCGCTATAGAAATCCAATACCAAATGACATATAAGCAAATTGCTCGAAAAAGTATCTATTTATAAAAAAAAATTTAGGTAAATTAATACATACATTTATAAATGTCTTTTGAAACCCGACGCGTAAAAGATCGGTTTTCGGCCAGTCGTTTACAAGTTTGTGATAACTTTATATCTGGCAACGGCCTCCCCAGTTCTTTAGTTTTAAGTTTATCTGCTAATGGCAGCCTACAAAAATTTATTTGAATTATATTATTGACGAAATTCATTTTTATTAGTTCGAACTTGACGCGCGCTTACGCCACAACAAAGTCCGAAATGTATAACTAAAGCAATGCAGGCGCTAAAATACCGCGGCGGTAGAGTCCCTAAATAAATCGGATATAACCGGGTGACGTTCGGGTTCGGGTTTGTTCGCGAAATTTATATACGCCAGGCGAGATTCACCGTCCGTCGCAGCGTTTAACGACGGAATGCAATTATCTAAAATTCACATGAGGAGGCTTCCTTATCGTTGGTCAACGAAAACGGACAATTAGAGATGAGTTCAGAATTGGTGAGTTGCTATGGTTTTTTAAAATTTAGAAATTTTAACTACCTATATGAATAATAATAATAATAATATTAGTATTAAAATGAATAGTAATAATAAATATTTAAATAAACATTTAATTTGTGTGTTATCTTAAAATTTCTAGGAGGGGCGCGCGGCTACGCGGCCTTATAGAGCAACCGCCACTGAAACATACTGTATGTCACAATGTAAAGTAATTGCGTTGTGGTTCAAGAAAAAAAAATAAGTGTTTCATTATTTGTATTTAGAGGTTTTATGTATGCTGTGTTTCAGGAAATTCGGACCAAAAATAGTATTTTCAATATAAATTTGACTTTTTATATATTATTTGTGGAGATGACTGTGAGCTTTTTTCCCCATATCTTCACAGCTCCACTCTGAGATAATGGACTACTTCCGTAAAATAGAATAAAATGTTCTTCACCAGAACCTAAATTATTTTAGTTTTCTTAACAGTTAAGCATAATAAATGTAATGTGAGTTATCTTGTAGCATTCTCTGTCAAATTAAAGGTTATATTAATATAATATTCCAGTTATTTATGGAAGAAACCCTTTAATGCACTTCGAATGACATTACATCTCATTTACTCCCGTTTACTATAAAATTACTTTCATAAAACTTGCGCTACAAATTCTATGTTCCATTGACAATAATAAATTATCGCCTATTGTATTCCATTGACAAGTTTTCGAGTTCTGTCTTATTGCCCTTAGTTCATTGGTGCCAGTCAAATGTCGGCCCAATAAGTAGGGGACATAAAATAACAGTGTTCTTCAAAAAATAACCACTGAAAATTATTTTGGGATTTTAGAGCTTTTTATCCTTATGAATGCAATAAAATATTTGAGCCGTTTTATATCATTCTAAGAGGGCTCCAAAGAACATAAATATTATGTATATTCTCATAATAGAAAATTTAAAAAGTAAATGGAATGCTATAAATTAAATGTTAAACCATAAAGAGCTCATAAGTAGTGTAAAATCAATATTTTTTAAATAAACGCATATCTAATACAACTTTTTAAGTATCTATTCATAGTGAAGGTTTAATATTATACTATTGGATCACCTGGTATGTAGAATACCTTTAGAAGCCAAGGGTCACCACAGCGTTTATTAATGTTTTTAATGATATTTCTTTGCCAATTCAAAAATTTTACAATAAATGCAGGCGATTTCTCTTCATAAGCACCTGTGTTTACTGAAATTTTTTTTTTCTCTAATGTGTATTTTGACAATCCTCTTAAAATGTAACGTGTTCTTTAGGTCGGGTGCTCTGCAAGAAGATCCTTTATATATGAGCTACGCAGAAATTATTGCTAAGTCGTGCGGCGAAGAAGAAGAAGAAGGTGATGATGGGGGTGAAGAAGGTGGGGAAGGAGAAGAAGGAGGTTCCTCTATTCATGTAAGTGTAATGTATAAATTTAATTGTATATTTGAAATGATCACAATTTTGTGAAAATGCTTTCACAACTACCGAAAAACGGCGCGCGCGCGCACACACACGCGTTGGTTTTGATAAAAGTTAAACCATATGTGTGTGAAAAAGTTATTAAAGGGGGTCTAAACCAACCAAATAAATTGGGAAAGAAGAAAAAACCTTTCTAAAGAAAAGGTGTCAAAGATTATTTAAAAATTTTTATAAAACTTTTCAATCTGTAAGACATTATAAGGATAAAATTAGTCATAATTATAAAGATGTCGCAATCTGTAAAAAATAGAAATTGAAATTAAAATCAAAGAGTGTAGCAGTAAAAAATTTTTGAAATATTTTTTTGAATAAAAAGTAAGTACTTACAAAATTACATTCCAAAAAGTGTTTTGTGGGGTACTGAGGATTAAAGCTCAGTAACAGCAAGAGGTTAATTAAAAACCAATAAAATTAATTAATAAGTCGCACATTTAAAAAAAATCTTAAAATTTACAACCTTTTGACCTTTAAAGTACCCCACAAAACACTTTTTGGAATGTTATTTTGTAAGTAAGTACTATGGAGGACTTGAGGTAGGAGGCCGATCGCAATGCATTGGATTCGATCCCAAATTAGCATCGGTAATTCAGCTTTACGAGTTGCCATAAGATGGCGCTCGTGTTCGAAGTGGGCTATCAAATAAATGGTTTCTTATGGACGCAATAACTATTTTTATTTAAATTAGTTCTTTAAGGAACAAATAAGGACTTTCATATGAATTTACACTTACTTTGTTATACTTATTAGTAAACTCGGCCTGTATAAAGTTCCAACGATGCTTCGTTTTTAAAATACAGGAACATTCTAGCTAGAGGGTTTTACCTTTGGAGCTAGAAAGAGACTTATTTGGCTGCGTTTCATCTTTGAAGAAGATCCTGTCTTACACCCCGACACAAAGCAAACTCTACTTTTAAAAATTGTACCATTATTCATTATAAATATGGAAATTAATTACAATACAACCTTATTTGTCTTGTCTTGCCTTCAAACGTTATTTGTTATTTCGAAAAATAAAACGTCAATTGTCAAAAGTAAAAGCACAGAAAAATAAATGGTTTAAGAAAAAGTTAACAACTATGGAGGATCTAGTTTTCCATATTAAAAACGAAGAAGAAGAAGACAACATCAGCCCACTTCGGACGCGAGAGCCATCTATCAGCCAATAGCGAACTAACCAAAAAACCGGGACAGAAATTGAAAATGCTGCCATTATCGATCGGCCTCCTACCCTCTAGTTCTCCATAGTAATTACTTACTCTTTATTCAAAAAAATATTTCAAAAAATTTTTAATCCTTCACTCTTTGATTTTAATTTCAATTTCTATTTTTGACAGATTGTGACATCTTCATAATTATGACTAATTTTATCCTTATAATGTCTTACAGACATATACTTGAAAAGTTTTATAAAAATTTTCAAATAATCTTCGACACCTTCTCTTTAGAAAGGTTATTTCTTCTTCCCCAGTTTATTTGGTTGGTTTAGAACCCTTTAATAACTTTTTTACATACTCAGTATGGTTTAACTTTTATCAATTTTTTTAATATTATGTCTCTTTTACACATAATTTTTTTAATTCCATAAAAGCTCCATTAAGGTTCTACACCATTTTCTCTTCTGCTAAAACCATCAGCACTAAATAAATTTTCTGTCTCCTGATGATGAGAGTTTCTACGTTCAAAACATGTAGAGACCTCTAGAGAATTTTTATTCTGTTAAATTTTGTGGAGGAAGACTTTTAGTTTTTTCTTTCTTTCCCATAATAATTGTATGTTAGTTTGTTAATTTTTTTATGCTTTTATGGGGTTGGATGTACTTTTTGACTAATAACATCCGACGAACCTTTATAAATCTTTGATGTAGCGTATTGGGGGCCAGGGGAATTAAATAATTTTATAATATTTGATACTCGTATGTGGTTTGTAAAAAATGAATGCAGATACTGGTACTGGTCCTATGGTTAGTTTTTATGGTGCGGTTGTGCCCATGGAAAAAATCATCCTACTGACCTGTATTACAAATCATAAAATTATGCAAAAAAAAACAGGGACCCTTATATTGTTTTGTCCAATTTTAGCTGCGAAATTGAAAAGTCTTATCATACAGGCGTGTCTTCGGAAGTTCTTACCAAATGGGAAACTTTTTTATTATTAATTTTACGAAAAAAAATTATTCTTTATAAATAGCTCTGCATGGTCTAAAACCTAAAATGCAACCATCAAATATCGAAATTTTCCAGTCATATACGAGGTTTGTCAAAAAATGTGAATTTTTCCCAAGAATGTGAGTTTTTCCCAAGAGTAAAGTACCTTTATTTTTGACATTATCAAAAATTTTTATTAAAAAAAGTTGATCAGAACTAAAAACTGCGGCTAAATGTGCAATTATACGCATTTATGTTGAAAAATTATTTTATTGATTTATTATTAATTATTTAATTTTTTAATTATTTAATTAATTTAATGCGTGTTATTGCATATTTTGACGTGGTTTTTAGTTCTGATCAACTTTTTTTAATAACAATTTTTGATAATGTCAAAAATAAAGGTACTTTACTCTTGGGAAAAATTCACATTTTTTGACAAACCTCGTATATGACTGGAAAATTATGATATTTGATGGTTGCATTTTAGGTTTTAGACCATGCAGAGCTTTTTATAAAGAATTATTTTTTTTCGTAAAATTAATAATAAAAAAGTTTCCCATTTGGTAAGAACTTCCGAATACACGCTGTATATTTGCAGAGTAATATACCCTTATAATATATATTTTCTAATATTCTATGTCTGCCTGGTAGAGGGCAATTCGTAAACTTAAGGTAAGATAATTATAATAAGCAATATGGTATAGCTACCATCCCTCAGCAGAATTCCAACCTCATTTTTAATATTTTAAAAAATGTTCACAATTTATATAGGAACAAGAAATGGAAAAACAAAAACTACTATTTAACCAAGCCAGATTAGCTAATCGTGGCGTAGCCGAAATGGTTCTCCTCCACATCTCCGCCTGCAAAGGTGTACCATCAGAAATGGTAATGAAAACACTCGAGTTGGGCATATCTGTTTTACGAGGTGGCAATAATGACATACAGATGGGCATGCTCAACCATCTTAAGGACAAGAAAGACGTCGGGTTCTTTACGAGTATCGCTGGTTTGATGAACAGTTGTGGTGTATTGGACCTGGACGCTTTTGAAAGAAATACTAAAGCTGAAGGTTTAGGAGTTGGATCGGAAGGTATGAAAAACATTATTTTCAATATTTTCTATCATTTCTTGTTGGTAGATTCGATTGAATAATTGAAATAAAAGATAATATAGAAAAGAGAAAAGCACAAAGTCTTTCTACACAAAATTGTGGAGAAAGACTTTTCTTGCATTACTATCGGTTATTGTAATAATTCTGACATTTTGACAGGTGTAAAATTCTGACAACAGAATTTTTTGCGTATTTTTTCAACTTTCCACCGTCAATATACATACGCGACCTTATAGTTTTTTCATTAATATCATTTTTTTAACGATTTGACATATTGACAGTTGTCAAATCTCCGCATCGAATACTATACGACCCCATAATTTGTTTCGTCAAAATCGCATCTTCGTTTTATACCTAACAGCTGTCAAAATTTCACAGGAGAATTTTTTGCGTATTTTTTCCGAAGTCTCCGTGTGGAATACTATACGACTCCATATTTTGTTTTGTAAATATCGCACTTTTTTTATACCCGAGAGCTGTCAAAATTTGACAGGAGAATTTTTTGCGTGTAGATTATTGTATTGTCAGCGGTTCTTGATGAGTCTACAAAATTTAAATTAAATCTGACCGTTTAAAGTGGGTCAAAATCGGGTTGAAAGAAGTCGGTTACAAACAAACAAACATACATACAAACATACAGGTGAAGCTAATAAAAGCGTGTTAAAAATGTTAATCGGCGTGCAGACAAAGTTTTTAAAATTGAAAAAAGTTTTACGCCGGGATTCGAACCCAGAACCTCTCGATTACCAATCGAACGCTCTAACCAATTGCGCTACGGAGACACTGAGATTCTCTCACCAACTTCGGCAATATAACTTAATTTAATTTTAATGTTAGTATATACAGTTTGAAATGCCCTGTGATTTCAAACCGGGGAGGGGTTATTAAGGGAAAGGAACTCACTCATGACCACTGATCATTTCTAAAAATTATTGCGGCTATTTGGATATCACTGTTCAGGGGTCTAATATCGAATTCCTGCAGAAGTCGCGAATGTCGACGACACGGGATGAACGATAAAACAGATCTTAATGATCAGTGGTCCTGGAGTGAGTTCCTTTCCCTATATTACCCCCTCCCCGGTTTGAAATCATAGGGCATTTCAAACTGTATATACTAACATTAAAATTGAATTAAGTTATATTGCCGAAGTTGGTTAGAGAATCTCAGTGTCTCCGTAGCGCAGTTGGCTAGAGCGTTCGACTGGTAATCGAGAGGTTCTGGGTTCGAATCTCGGCGTAGGTGTAAAACTTTTTTCAATTTTAAAAACTTTGTCTGCACGCCGATTAGCATTTTTCAGTTATATTTATGCCAATGTCATTTATGTCACAGAAAAAGGTGCCTGGTTAGTTAATTATTGTTAGAATTATTGTGCAACCCAGCAATTACTTTACTAAATTATTAATTAAGAAAGCATACATAATCTTAGTTAAAAATCACTTGTCGTTTAAATTATCTAACCGAGATTCATACTAGATCAGTCTCAGAGAGTCGATTATTAGAAGCCTCGGAAACTATAACATCTTGCTAAATTTTTGACATTGGACAAAATGTGTTTCAAATCCAAAAACGTTATAAAAACTGACATATTCTATTTTAAATTTTAAATCAAAGTTGACTCTAACTTCCGATTTAATTGTTAATAACAGGGATGTATAAATATGTTTAAAGTTCAGAGTAAATATGCCCATACTAAAATGTCAATAAGATAGATCTAATAATGTCAAAAATTTTCTGATAGGCTACTCAGTTAATCAGGATTACCTTGTATAACCTAAGAAAATCACTACTGAGATTACTACTATATTAATTACGAGTTAGTAATTAATGCTCGATTTGCATTACATTTTAAAACGTCTTTATTTTTCAGGTGCGGCTGGCGAAAAAAATATGCATGACGCAGAATTCACTTGTGCTCTGTTTAGATTCATTCAACTGACTTGTGAAGGCCATAATTTAGGTGAGCTAAATTTTAATGACGATTTCTTTATTACCTATCTCAATTGTGATTACGGATTAGATTTTGCTTGCTTAGTGGTTACATAATTCTTTGCTGTATTCAAGTGATTTTATTATACTTGTATTATGCATAGCATATAGCTTTTACTATCAGAAGTATTATGAGTTTATTATACAATGGTTGTAGATATTATTAGTCTCTGTTGTATGTCTTATGCAATAGGTAACTAGAAATGTGTTTTAATGTGAAGACAAGCTTTTTTAAAGGTTAAAAAAGCTTAATGTCAACGCTGAGAATCAAAATTAGACTTTCTTTCCTGTTTGCCCGAAACACATTTTCAAGTCCCAAATATATTATTTTCAGAGTGGCAAAATTACCTCCGTACTCAAGCCGGTAACACGACAACGGTAAACGTCGTAATCTGCACTGTCGATTATCTTCTGCGGCTTCAGGAATCCATTATGGATTTCTACTGGCACTATTCTAGCAAAGAACTGATAGATCCGGCCGGTAAAGCCAATTTCTTCAAGGCCATCGGGGTCGCCAGTCAGGTATTCAACACCCTCACTGAGGTCATTCAGGGCCCTTGTCCGTTGAATCAACAGGCTTTGGCACATTCCAGGTTAGTATGTTTTTTTTTTATTTGAAAGGAAATGAATGAGACTTTTTAAGTTGTCCTTCCCTGGTATATTTAAGTTAAGAAATCTAAAGGAAATTTTTTTGATTTAAAATATTTATTTTTTCACCTTATTTTGACTTAATATCGAAAAAGCACCCTAATTTTCAAGCAAAAATTCTCACGTTAAAATATCGGCTTTTTTAAAAAAGTCGGTGGGCTTTTTGTTCGTTGAAATCTCTACTTTCTGATGGTGTAAAAAAAAATATACATTACTATGGTAAATGTTCTCAAAAAATGCAAAGAAACAAAAAAACTCGAATCCGAAAAAAAAATTTTTAATCATTATGTACAATTTTGAGCTATATATTAAAATTTATACTTTAATTACTCGAAAAACGTAAGATTCCATGTTACTTTGATAAACAAAAAAAAATACAAATCCATAAAACATAAAGATCACAAAAAACATGCGAAAATAGTTGTTCTAAATATAATTAAAGGTAGGATTTAAAGGGGATTTCATCACATTTACCATAGTAATGTATTTTTTTTACACCATTAGAAAGTAGAGATTTCAACGAACAAAAAGCCCACCGACTTTTTTAAAAGAGCAGATATTTTGACGTGAGAATTTTCGATTGAAAATTAAGGTGCTTTTTCGATATTAAGTCAAAATAAGGTGAAAAAATAAATTTTTTAAATTAAAAAAATTACAGTATGTTTGGGACATAAAAAGGTAAGTTTTTACCAAATTTCGTAAAAAAAAAATTTTTTGTAAAGGATAAAAATAAAAAACCAAAAACTTGGTTATTTGAATTTTTCACATAAATTTTGAGGTTATGTCAAAAAAGTGTAATTACAAAAGTTGTAGATCTTTTTATTAACTACAACTTTGCCATTTAACGTTTTTCCATAGAACTTGTAGTTTTGCCGGAAATCGAGATAAATCGTTTTCTACCCTTAAAAACTCACCCCTTTCCACTTCTTAACCTCGGATCGCCCGTAAATTATTTTTCCTTTCATTTTTCTTATATTCTCTTCCTTTTCCAATGGGTTTCATCCTACTATTATTTTTTTTTCACTTTTTACTATTTTCAAAGGCTTCATTCAGCCCTGGTCTATATTGACTTTCTTATGTTTCTTAATTCTCCTGTTTATAAATGTTTATGCATTCGGGTTTGTTCGCAATGTAGAGAATTTACCATTACTTCTTAACTTAAATATACCAGTGAAGGAAGACTTAAAATATCTCATTTATTTCCTTTCAAATTTGCACTTCACTTAAACTATGGTCTAGTTCTTTAAATTTTTTGACTTGATAATAATGGTGCATTTTGGTCCTTAAAAGAAAAACCTTTTTTTAGATGATTTTTTTGTTAATTTTCTTTTCTACATAAGTAATCATTCCTTAACTTCAATTCATTTGCACCGCCGGTATTGAAATTACTGTATTTTATTAAATATGGTTTCTGTTGTCCTTTAAAATATTTTTTTTAACTAGTTATAATAATTATTCGTCTCCTGGTATTCTTTTTCAAACTTCTGAATGAACAGAAATAATACTAATTTCCTGATTTAAGATTTTGTAATATCAAAAACGTATAGTCAAGTTAATGACATTTTCAACATCAAATTTTGTACTAAAAAGAATAGTTACAGTGTGATTTTAAAACGAAAGGTATTTTATAATTGTTTTATTTTCCTTTTAGGTTATGGGACGCAGTAGGAGGTTTCCTGTTCCTCTTCTCCCATATGCAAGACAAGTTGTCAAAACATTCTAGTCAAGTTGACTTGCTGAAAGAACTGCTTAACCTTCAAAAAGATATGATTACTATGATGTTGTCAATGCTTGAAGGTAGGAATAATAATATGATGCTTATTTACCAGTTGTTTACTGTCATATGAAATGTTTTGAGTGACACCATACTATTAAATTCCAGGTAACGTTGTCAATGGCACAATTGGCAAACAGATGGTGGATACGTTGGTTGAAAGTGCTTCCAATGTAGAACTGATTTTGAAGTATTTTGACATGTTTTTGAAGTTAAAGGATCTGACATCATCGGCCAGTTTTCAGGAAATTGATATTAATAATGACGGATGGGTTTATCCGAAAGATTTTAAGGAAAAAATGGAACAACAGAAGAGTTACACACCGTAAGTACCAATTTGTTTAGAATTGCAAAAGTGGATTTAAGAGCAAACACATTTTTTAAATTAATATTTCGTTTATTTCCGTTTTTTCCAAAAAGCGGTCAAATATCGGTCTTTGGATAGCAGTTACCTACAGTTTTAAGTTAAAAAAACTTAATTGATGTATGAATAAAAACATAAAACGAAATTTTCTTTTATTCATTTAAAATTCCAACTCTTTTTAACGTGAAATTGTACTCCAAAAATTGGGCTGATTTTTGCATAGAAGAATAAAGCTAAGAAATATTAATTAAAAAACAAAAATACATAACGCTTAATTAAAACCATGTAAACTTATAATAATAATAATAATAATAATAATAATAATAATAATGTATATCTTTATTCTCAACTAACTTAAAAAGTTCATTACAGAGAATATAACACCAAATATACCTACAATATTATATAAAATCACAAATAATGAAAATTATGTTTAGTAACTATTAATAACTCCATCGAAATTATTTAAAAAAAAAAATTATACAGTGTGACCAGTAAAGTCCGCATCATATGGGATTTTTTTTAATTAATAGCTTTATTCGAAGTTTGTCTTTGGCATCAAGTTCTGCTTCGATCGAGATAAAAATTAAACAAAAAAAAATAGTAGTCACGTGATTCGCATTATCTGTCAAATTTTAATTTTTTCCAAAAAATAATTCAAAAGTGGGGTTATTTCTGACAATATCGAAAAAGTTATTAGAAAAAGTTTTTTAAATGCAGTTTCTAGCCCACATGCAAACTTTCAGCTGCATAAGATAATTTTGATTTTTTACCCACCACTAAAATTTATTTTCCACTTAATGAACACTTTACTGATGACAGTGTGTTCTTTTTGTCTTAATATTAAGGTGTATTAGGTACAAACTACGTTTTCAAAAATACTTATTTTATGAAGTTACGTTATATAGGATCAAAAACAAATAAACTTTGCATCACATGCGACCAAATTTTAATAGTCCAATTTTAATTTTGTAGAAATACACACGTTTAATATGGCGCTACTTTAAAGTAAGTGGCCGGTCGGTTTGGTTAATACAAATTTATAGTTGGTTCTAAAAAAGGAAGTTTATGTAAGCATTTAATTATTTTGTTTTGTAGTTTTTTTAATGGCTGAATTGTAGTTAAATTCGCTGATCCTTAAAGTGAAATCATATACTGTAATTTTGAGTAAACCAAAGAATAATAAATATTTTATGATATATAATTTTTAGCTTTAAATAAAATGCCAATTATTGGTGTGATGTAACTTTTTAAATATTCAATACTATGTTTTTCCAACTTAAATTTTCATCAATATATAAATTATATGATTATTGAAAGATAGTGAAGAAATATTATCATTTTTTAATTTTTATTTACTTATAAACATAAAAGATGATTTAAAAAAAAATGATAATTTATTAATTTCAAGCCATTTACATATTATATTCAGGTCGTGGTTAATGTTATTATGAATGTGAGCATAGTATTCATGAAAATATAGAATAGTAGCATTACCAGCAAACAATTTTATTTTACCTTTTAAATTTAATTTTGCTATAGAATTAATGTAGATTTGCGGAACACCACAAGTTATGTTTTTTGTGAACGTTCAATATTTTCCATTTGAACAAACTGTTTTCTATTACTTAAGTAATTTTTAACAATACCTAAATAAATCTTTTCCCGAATTCCAATATTATATAGGCATTTAAGTAAAATGTTGTGACTGTATCAAATGCTTTACATAAATCTAGGGACAGTAGGCAGCATTTTTGGTTGCTATCAACGTTTTGTTGAATATCTTTGATAATATCTGCAGCTGCAACCTCTTGAACTTGAACTTTCCAACATACCCAAAAATACTAACAGCCAGCCACATAACTTCCATAACCACAATTGTTCCAATGATACATACTTAGAAGTTATCTACAGTTAGTATTCACAGGATATTATTTGTTTTTCCTAATTACATTAGGAATGTTGTCATTAATAATGAACATATAGGGTTCGATTTGAAGAAAGCACGACTGATGCGACGAAGGATTGATATCATTCAGGAATGTCATTCTGAATGATTGTGTAGGGTCTCCATTACAGCTTTAATTTTTTTAGTGAGGAAATTGAATTCCTCCTAGCTTGTTGTGAAGCTAACCATGATGGCAAACTTGACTATGTAGGATTCATAGACCGTTTCCACGAACCGGCTAAAGAAATCGGGTTCAACTTGGCTGTGCTATTAACCAACTTATCGGAACACATGCCGAATGAACCCAGGCTGGCGCGATTCTTAGAGACCGCTGGATCTGTTTTGAACTATTTTGAACCATTCCTTGGACGTATTGAAATTTTAGGTAAGATAAAATTTGAATCTGTATAGTATATACAGGGTGTTAAAAATTCAATGTTCATCATTGGGATCTCATAAACGGTAAGAGATACAGCAAAGGTTAAATTGGGGCAAAGTCGCGCAATTCATAGCCGACCAATATGCCAAGAAGAAATTAGGAAAATTCCGAGTACTTCCGAAGATATACGTAAAAAACCGAAAATCGCCGTTTTGGTTTTTAATGTTTCCTGGCTTTATTTAAAGAGATAATGGAAAATAAATTTCACACTTTCATTGCCACTTTTCATCTTCTATAAAGCAGTGTTCTTAGATTTCATGTCCGACGTTTTGTCTTTTGGATGCTATCGTCAGGTTTGTTTTTTTAAATACGGACCTATATTTTTTATTGCATTTATCTAAACTTTATATGCGATGTAATCTTAATACAAAATTACTTTGATTGAATATCAACGTTTCTATCCTATAAAAACATTTTCAGGAATATTTTATTTAAAAAACTTGATGATTAGGTATTGAAGATAATTTTTTTTAACAGTATTTTCGGAAACACAAGAAAATCTATAACTAAAACAATAACAAATATCACAAAACGATAATTACAGTACATTTAGGTACTAAAATATTCAAAATGATCTATTATTTACATTTTTTATAAATTAAAATTATTTAAACCCAGAAGAGGTAGAAACTAATGACATATGCTCAAAAAGATTTCCATTTTAATTTATACATTTTTCAATTTTGACGCGAACTTTTTGAGCAGCGCCTTCTTCGAATTGATACAAACGCATTTATGCAACGAACTCTAAGCTCTTCTATTACGATAATGGGCTGCTTATACACTTTGTTTTTTATGGCTCCCCAAAAAAAGAAATCTAGTGGTGTAAGGTCTGGGGACCTTGCCGGCCACTCAATAAAACCACGATTTCCAATCCATCTGCCTGGAAATTAAGCATGTAAGAAGGATGTAACATCTCTCGTGCCATGAGCGGGTGCTCGATCTTGCTGAAACCAAATTTGTTGCAGCCGTGCAAGCGGGATTTCAGATAAAAAATCTTGGAATGTATTATTTAAAAATACTAGATAATTCTCCCCTGTTAGCCGTTGTGGTAAAAAATCAGGACCAAAAATTCTATCTCCTAATATCCCTGCCCAAACATTCAGAGAAAAGCGTACTTGCTTGCGTACTTCTCTATTATCTCTGGGATTTTCTCTTGCCCAAATATGTTTATTGTTTCTATTAAAAACACCACAATTTGTAAATGTAGCCTCATCACTTCAAAGAATATTGCTTAAAAAATTGCGATTTTGGTTATCTTGATCTAGTAGCCAATTACAAAAAGTCAGCCTTCTCTCAGCGTCTCCTTCTCGCAATGCATGTGATAAATGAATTTTGTAGGGTCTCAAACCGGCATTTTTTAGAACTTTCCATGCCTTAACATGGTTTAAGAATGGCAAATTGGATTCCGCTTCAATTTGCCTACTGGATATAGTTGCATCATTGTCCACCTACAATAACGTGAAACATCATAAGATTTCAGGATATTGTAGGTATACAATGTTAACTTATTTTGTAAAAAAAACAATTTTTGTGAAGTTTCATGTTACATACCTGGCCTAAAACGTTCTGAATTTCGTCTTCTGTAATACGGTTACCATATTTTTGTCGAGGCTTTCCAAGCTGGCCATAATCGCTTAAATTTCAAGTCTTTAAAAAATGTTTTGTGCTGGCTGCTCCCTTTCCGGATACTCCTCAAAATATCTTTGTAAAGCTGTCATAGAATTTCTATTGCTACTGTAATAAATTCTTAACATATCCCTTTTTTCTTCAGAAGAAAATTTCATTTTAGATAAGACCGAATTTATCACCGCGTAATTGAAATTTAGATTACTTTTGTCAAACTTTTTATTGTTTCTACATTCCATGGCAAACTATGATACTTTAAACAATGAATCCTCTAATTGTAACAATCTCGAAAGCTTTTTCAAAATTATCTGCAATAGCCTTCTCGATCAGGGTTTTTAGAAAGAGAAAAATCGTTCTGTCTCTGTTATACATTATCAGATACGGCTTTGATCTTCAATACCTAATCAACAAGTTTTTTAAATAAAATATTCCTGAAAATGTTTTTATAGGGTAGAAACGTTGATATTCAATCAAAGTAATTTTGTATTAAGATTACATCGCATATAAAGTTTAGATAAATGCAATAAAAAATATAGGTCCGTATTTAAAAAAAAAAAAACCTGACGATGGCATCCGAAAGACAAAACGTCGGACATGAAATCTAAGAACACTGCTTTATTGAAGATGAAAAGTGGCAATAAAAGTGTGAAATTTATTTTCCATTATCTCTTTAAATAAAGCCAGGAAAAATTAAAAACCAAAACGGCGATTTTCGGTTTTTTACGTATATCTTCGGAAGTACTCGGAATTTTCCTAATTTCTTCTTGGCATATTGGTCGGCTATGAATTGCGCGACTTTGCCCCAATTTAACCTTTGCTGTATCTCTTACCGTTTATGAGATCCCAATGGTGAACATCGAATTTTTAACACCCTGTATAGTATACTTTAAAACTTTTTAATTTTTATAGCTATAAATTAAGGTTATGTGTACTTTTTCATCCCTACACCCATTTAATTTTTGATATTCCCTTTGATGACGATCGAAAAATTAACCCATAAAATTGCTTTTGTAGGTGGCAGCAAACGCATCGAACGAGTTTACTTTGAAATTAAGCAATCGAATATTGAACAGTGGGAGAAACCGCAAATCAAGGAATCCAAAAGGGCCTTTTTCTATTCCATTGTAACTGAAGGCGGGGGCAAGGAAAAATTGGAGGCCTTTATTAATTTTTGCGAGGACGCCATATTTGAAATGCAGCACGCGAGTGGTCTGATGGCAGCAGAGGATAGTGGTGGCGGCGGACCGACCAGAGCAACTACGTATAGTTATATGACTGATGAAGACGAGCAAAGGTAGGTTCGGTTGTATAACTATCTAGGTTTATAGCCTCGGAAAAAAAAAGAGGTCAAAATATCCATTGTTATAATTTATCCGAACTCAGTTTAATGACATAAAAAAGCGACTAACGGGCTTCAAAGAGACCGACCTCACAACCAGGGTTGTCAGATCTTTCTTCTTCAATTCTTTAAGTTTTTTTTATTAAAAATGTTCCTTTTATAGCAGTATTCAATTGTTAGTCAGTAACTCTCTTTGAAAGCTAGTTTGCAAATATACTTTAAACCGAGGAGTTTTGAGTGTGACAGAAAAAAATAACAAGCCATTCATTGTTATAATAATACATTCTTTAGTCCTTAAGAAACATTATAACTGACATCAAAATGAAAAGTGTTTTCAGTGTTAAAAACAACTAATTAACAAACCCTTTTTTCACCTATACTTATATATTGTATTTACAAACCCGAAAATTTGGAAGAACTGGCAAGCGCACATAATTTATCCACGTTGCCATGGAGACCTGTCTCGGACAGTCTGAATAATACTAAGACAAACGTAATTGCAAATTTATATGTCCTAGACAAGAAAGGCGGAATATTTTTAACGAATGAAGATATTTCTATGTATTGCTTATGGAGAACTATAGGGTAGGAGGCCGATCGACAATGGCAGCATTTTCAATTTCTGTCCCGGTTTTTTGGTTAGTTCGCTATTGGCCGATAGATGGCTCTCGCGTCCGAAGTGGGCTGATGTTGTCTTCTTCTTCTTCGTTTTTAATATGGAAAACTAGATCCTCCATAGTTTTTAACTTTTACTTAAACCCTTTATTTTTCTGTGCTTTTACTTTTGACAATTGACATTTTATTTTTCGAAATAACAAATAACGTTTGAAGGCAAGACAAGACAAATAACGTTGTATTGTAATTAATTTCCATATTTATAATAAATAATGGTACAATTTATAAAAGTAGAGTTTGCTTTGTGTCGGGGTGTAAGACAGGATCTTTTTCAGAGAGAAAACGCAGCCAAATAAGTCTCTTTCTAGCTCCAAAGGTATAGCTAGAATGTTTAATACCCTGTATTTTAAAAACCAAGCATCGTTGGAACTTTATACAGGCCGAGTTTACTAATAAGTATAACAAAGTAAGTGTAAATTCATATAAAAGTCCCTATTTGTTCCTTAAAGAACTAATTTAAATTAAAATAGTTATTGCGTCCATAAGAAACCATTAAGTATTTGATAGCCCACTTCGAACACGCGCGCCATCTTACAGCGACTCGTAAAGCTGAATTACCGATGCTAATTTGGGACCGAATCCAATGCATTGCGATCGGCCTCCTACCTCAAGTCCTCCATAGTATTGCTAAAAGATATTTGAAGAGTGGTCAAGCGAAGTGATCTAAGTGCCATAATCGAAAACTACCAGAAAATGTAAAAACTGTTTTAACGCTAAGAATAATACAATAGTATATGTTTTTATTGATATTGTGGTAATAAACATACACAAAAACATTCGTAGGAGAAAATTTTAATATCAGTTAATCGAAAAAACGTTTGTACCGTGCGTTCAATTTATCTTGATAACATTTTGATTCACTGTAACTTTCTTGTTTTTAAAGATATGAAAGTAAACAAAAAAATAAAATGTAGGGTTGGTTGCCAAGTTTTTTCTAAATTCCACTTAAAATTATAATTATTTTTTATTAAATGCATTATTAGTCTATACTTCATAGTTTCCGAGATATTGACTCTCGAAAAGTGACATTTTTAAACTTTGACAGCTTCTAACTTTCTAACAGTACGTCTTAGAGCAAAACGGCTTACATGTCCCTATCTTCAATTTTTATTATCTTCCCAAAAAAATCAACTTCCAGTTAAACCGGAACAACTATATTTCCTGCTTTCGAGTTACATACGGTTTAACCGGAAGTTGATTTTTTTGGGAAGATAATAAAAATTGAATATAGGGATATGTAAGCCGTTTTGTTTTAAGACGTACTGTTAGAAAGTGAGAAGCTATCAAAGTTCAAAAATGTCACTTTTCGAGAGTCAATATCTCGGACACTATGAAGTATAGACTAATAATGCATTTAATAAAAAATAATTATAATTTTATGTGGAATTTAAAAATGTTAATATATACAGGGTGTTCCATTTAAAAAAAACATAAGGTAGACCCTTATGTCAGAAAATTGATAGTGTTTTGTTTTATATGTAACTTAGGAAAAAACTTGGCAACCAACCCTACATTTTGTTTTTTTGTTTACCTTCATATCTTTAAAAACAAAAAAGTTATAGTGAATCAAAATGTTATCAAGATAAATTGAACGCACGGTACATAAATTGAACAAAAAAATATAGAAAAGGTCTAAGGCTCCTTTTATACTGGGATTCTGTATGCGAGATACAGTATCTGGGATTCAGATTCTCGCCATCTATGAATGCTTTTTATAACGAATAGGATGAAATTGGCACTTAGATCTTCTAGTAGGACATTGGCATAGGTACATAGATCATATAAATAGAAAAAAAAATGTTTTTGAATTTTGGCACATAGATCACTTAGCTTGACCACTCTTGATTTAATAGTTTAGGACAGTGGAGTAGGTGATTTAACATATTTGCTGTAATTTACGTATTTAATTTTGGTTTATAACTGTATACTGTGCGTAACGTTTTTTTTTTACTTAATATGTTTTATTGAGTTGTGTCTTTAAACATAAAAAATTAGACAATCAAATGGTTATAATGGAATCTCGGCGTATTGTGGAACTACGACAGGAGTATTTGCGCTAAATAAAAGAGTACTGGAAATCAGATAAAAATATAATTTATTTAGTCGAAACATGGTTCGATAAGCATGATGTTGTGAAGTATGGTTGGGTAGACAGTTCAAAAAATTGTACTTTAAATACACCGAGTTCGAGGGGAAAACGTGTTATTATTCTTCATGCCGGAGGTAAAGATGGCTTTGTGTCTAATGCGTTGCTCTTGTCGGCAAAAAATATCACTCAATCTTCCGTCGTGAAGATATGAAGATATGACCGTGGATTTGTTTGAAAAATGGTTTGCTGAACAGCGTTTACCTAACATTCCTCCGAATTCGGTAATTGTTATGGACAATGCGTCATATCATTCGAGAATATTAAATAAAATACCTAACATCAGCACTAAGAAAGAAGATTATTTTTAAAGTTTATGAGAAATAAAAATATGGATATTTCTGAAAGGATTCCAATCAAAAAGGAATTAATTAAAATCATTAAAAGGAGGAACTTTAAAAATGAATACGTAATTGATACTCTTTGCACTAGGCGCGGCCATACTCTTTTACGATTAACCCCATATTATTGTATCTTTAACCCTATTGAAATGGTTTGGGGTACCATTAAAAAAAGTTTACGAAAAAATAATGTCACCAACATTCAGCGCAGCTGTCCTTGATACTATTCGGCAGGTAATTAGCGACATGAGTAGCGATCTATGGAAAACTGCGAAGCTCATGTTATAAAAGTAGAAAAGGAATATCCTGTTTTATCGCCTATAGCGATAATAGTGATCCAACCGGGAAACGATTTTACTTCTGAATATTCTGATGATTCCAGCAATTAAATTGTTACTGCATTTTAAATCAATAATGTTTGTTTAAAACGTGTTACTTATTAAAGTTGCTTTATTTATAATATTATTATCATATTAAAAAATTAAAGCAATACCCTACGCATTTTAATTATTTGGTTGGCGACACCTATGGTTAGGAGTTTAATACTTTTTTATGTCATTAAATTAACCTGAGAAACACTATTACGCATTAAGTGCATTGCATATGAGGGGAGACGAAATCGATTACGCAGAGGCAATGCGGAAGGTATACAGTAATATTACCAAATGTTACATTAGTTTATAAGAAGGTCGAAAAGAATTCCAACATTGTACCCTATCATTAAACCTTAATATAAAAACATACTAAAACATGTAGGAGTTTACTGCGAATTTCTCAAAATAGTCTAAAAAACTTAGGTAGATTAAATTTGAAGAAATTGCCAAGATTCGATTCGCATCAAAGTTTTGGATGTATGTTTTGTGTTTAAAGTGTCAACAAATATGTATGATTGTGGTAGTTTGTTATCAACAATTGGCTTGAACGTTCCTAATCGTAATTTAAAAAATTATAACATTTTTCATCTAAAAGTTCATAAAACTAACTAACTAAGTAACACTTCATGCCATACATGAACACATCTTTGGATGTGACTCTTTATATCTTAACGAAATGAGCAGTCTCAATATGGATAGTTTGCAGACAACAAAATTATTTCTGCTAATGTATTTACATGAAAGTTGCCGGGTCCTTCAATGTTTAGTTTATTCTCGATTAAAATATTTCTCTACTCTTAATCGATATAAATCCCTTTTTATGTTTTCAAGAAATTAACAGAAAAGTTGTATTAATCTTCAATATTTAGTGCGATTTTTTTGTGTTGCAAATTGTTAATTTATTTGCAGGGGTGCTAAGGATCCGTTTAGGCGCACCTACCAGGCAGTTAAGGATGGAATATATTACGGATTATCAGCTTTAAGTCCCAGTAATATTAAGCATAAGATTAATGAAATGCAACAAATGACCATTCCTGAACTTTTTATTGGTAAGGTTTTTATTTTGCAGTTAGTATAGGCCGGTGCTAAACGAATTCTATTTAAAACATTAATGTTTTTTTACTTTTTCGTGGTACAAACCACGTCAATTTTAATGTTGGGTCATTTTTGCTCAATTTCAATACAATATTACAAGTTTTTTTTGTTTAGTCTTGCTAAGGCCGAAATTATGAATGTCCTGTTAGTACTAAAAGTCACATAGCTTCCACGACAACAATTGTTTCAATAATGGTATCCTTAGAAGTTATCTTATATTTATTGTTAACAAAATATTAATAATTTGGGCCGTAGGGCACCAATCCCATGTAAATAAACTATGCTAATGTTCCCTGTAACGAATCGAGTTTTTAGCTCTCTGATTTTAATAGGAAGTACTGTGTCTTAGTAAAGACTGTTGCCTAAAGGTCGAGACACAATTAAAACATAAGCAATATGCAATAAGAAGTAGGTAATAAGAAATAAAAAATACATATACAGTGTCACCAGTGAAGTCCGCATCATATGAGATTTTTTTTTATTAATAACTTTATTTGAAATTTGACTTTGGCCTCAAGTTCTGTTTCGATCGAGATGAAAATTAAGCAAAAAAATAGTAGTCACCTGATTCGCATTATAAGTCAAATTTTATTTTTTTCCAAAAAATAATTCAAAAGTAGGGTTATTTCTGAAAGTATCGAAAAAAGTTATTATAATAAGTTTTTTTAAATGCAGTTTCTAGCCTACATGCAAAATTTTAGTTGCATAAGATAATTTTGATTTTTTACCCATATTTTGTAAATTGCACCACTTTTGCAAAATAAGACTCAACGCAACCTACATAAAACTTCTTAGTTTAGGTACATTTTTTTTAAAGTAAAGCCATATTAAATGTGTGTTTTTCTACAAAATCAAAATTGGGCTATTCAAATTTGGTCGCATGTGATGCAAAGTTTATTTGTTTTTGACCTTGTATAAGGTAACTTCATAAAATAAGTATTTTTGAAAACGTAGTTTGTGTCTGAAAGTTATACACCTTAATATTAAGACAAAAAAGAACACAGTGTCATCAGTAAAGTGTTCATTAAGTGGAAAATAAATTTTAGTGATGGGTAAAAAATCAAAATTATCTTATGCAGCTTAAATTTTGCATGTGGGCTAGAAACTAGAAACTGCATTTAAAAAAAAACTTTTTCTAATAACTTTTTTCGGTATTTTCAGAAATAACCACACTTAAATTATTTTTTGGAAAAAATTAAAATTTGACAGATAATGCGAATCACGTGACAACTATTTTTTTGCTTAATTTTCATCTCGATCGAAGCAAAACTTGATGCCAAAGTCAAATTTCGAATAAAGCTATTAATAAAAAAAATCCCATATGATGCGGACTTTACTGGTCACACTGTATATGATACGTTAAAGTTTTAAAAAATATTTTTTTAGTGTTTTTTTAAAAGTCCATAATTTTGATATATCTTTAATTTTTTTCGGTAAACTGCTGTAAATTAATATTCCTTTATATAATTTTGTTTCTACGTACCAAATCTTATTTCTCTTGCTTATCGCTTTATGCTTATTTTTTTAATTGTGTCCTGGCTTTAATACGGTATAAAACTTCACAAATTCGAATTATTTTTTAGGCTTCTTTCGACTCTTGTTTTACACGTTCTACTATTCTGGCTTTGGTGTTGCTGTAGTAATTAAGTATTTCTTTGGCATTTTAATGTCCCTCATGAGAGGGCCAGTGGTAGAAGAACCTATAGTGGAAATAAAGGAAGAAGAAAAGGTCAGTTATCTGAGAATGCTGCCGCCACTACCTCCTGCGGAGGACCCGAATACGCAGATACAGGCGTTCGGAATCGATGTTACGAAAGAGGATAGCGGACAGTAAGTTTTAAATTTGTCATTGCTATAAAAATAAATACAACTTTAAGCCTAATGATGCTCAAAGTTTATTAATGTAGTTTTATAATTTTTTAAATAATTGTTAGGTTGATTATTTAACCTAATATACGGCAAATTTGAGTTTTGAATGAGTATCTTGACCAACGTTTTTTATATCAAAAATCTGTGAAATATGTGTACCTTCTTATGCTTTAATTGCAATGAAAAACAATTGATTTCAATTTCTATACTCGGCGGTGCGCCGCTGGTCATGGGGAATCTCATGTAAATTTTGCTACCATAAAAAATTTAATTTATAATAGTATTTAGTATCATATTACAGGAAAATTTCGATAAATAAAAAATCCAATATAGCAGTCATAAGAGAAAATAAAAATTGAAGATGGTTCCAGGAAACCAAAACGTTGTAACTAAAATATTACCAAGTAGGCATGCTATATTGTCACGATACGAAATTTGGTCATTTATTTATTTGATAAATTTTGTGTTTTATTTAGTTTATTGTAAAATCATATTTCTTTAAACCGGAAAACTCGCCTTAAAACAAAAGCGATGAATATACACTTTGTTGTTCAGTGAACTTGCATTATAATTAGCAGTCAACATAATTTGTTTAACTTACTGTGTGAGCAAAATTGTGCTGACCTAAGAAGTAGCATTGACCATTGAATAACAAAAGGCAGTCGTTCTTGAAATCCCGTCATGAGTAAATGACGTATGACGTAAAAAGTTGTCATGAAAATGTGTTTACAGATTTAAAAAATATTGGGAAATAACATCGTTACAACCGATCTAAGAAAATGCAACATTTTAGTTTATTCAAAATATCTCAAACCCAAAAGAACCAGAATCGACTCGCAAGCACCAATAAACTGATAATTGCCTAAAACTTTTCCCATTTAACCTTCTTTCTATCTCTGTCGGGCACCCTTTATGTGGAAATTTGACCCACTCCACCACTTTTTTTTGGAATTATTTGTAATGAATTTCTATTAAGTAGAAGCCAGCACCATTTGTAATTCTTATTTTTAAAAAGTCATGAACTTTTCTTGTACTAATTGACGTAACTTTTTATTTTATTGTTACATAAAAAATTGCTATTTTAGATACAAAATGGCCCCTCATGAATCCCCGACAGGAAGTCAGCCGTCTTCTGGAGAAGGAGAAGAAACAACACCGGAAGAGGGAGCGGAACAAACAGAAGTTGAAACTCCCGAACAGCCATTATCACTCTCTGATCTTTTAGGGTAAGTTGTATATTTTATCCGTATACGAAAAGTTGAAACAGTTTTTTTTTTGGACATGTAGCCTTTCTATCTTTTATGAGCCAAGGTTAATGAAACTAGTGCCCGATTTTTTTGCATGCACGGGATTTTTTATGCTACACGTAAAGTTGTTTTTGCCTAGAGCTCCCTCATCTCAAATTTATAAAATATGTTTTATGATGCGAACTATTATTATGAATACGTATTGCAGAAAATAAGTTTTTATTAGAAGCATTACTTTAGATGCCTTAAGATGGCTTTCCATTTGTCTATCAAAGGAATACTATAACTTCCACTTAACTATTTGCCCTAATGGTCTGCGAATCAAGCATTGGAAGCAGAGGTCCCAAAACATTTCTAAAATTAAAAAACAATTTGTAACACATGTATCAAAATGTACAGTATTGCATACCGGCCCAAATAACCCTTGTGAAACATATTTGCTAAATAATCTTAACTTATTAGTGTTACAGAACAAACAGATCTGGGGTTACTAATTTCTTCTAATTTAAAATGGGAAGCACATATTATTAAAATGGTAAAGAAAGCCAATAGTTTTATTTTCATGGTGCAAAAGACTTTCAAAGATCACTCTCTACAGATTGTAAAGAAATTGTACACTTCCTTTATTAGACCAAAAATTGAATACGAATACAATATTTGGAACCCCTACTACATCAAAGATATTGAAATTTTGGAAAGTGTCCAAAGGCGGGTTACCAGATTTCCATTTGAATTAAGAGGACTACCTTATCCCGAAAGACTTAAAATATTTGAAGCAAAGAAGAACTAGGGGTGATATAATAGAAACTTTTAAAATACTAACGGACTACTATTTTTGTAACTTGAGAAATTTGTTTCTTTTAAATCAGAATCAACAGCTTCGGGTACACTCAAAAAAATTAAGCAAAGAAAAATCCGCGACATTTCCAAGAAATAACTTCCTCGTCAATCGGGTAGTGTACAGTTGTATTCATTGAAAATGGGTACAAGTCTTACGACCGTTATTTGCCATATTTGCGTAATTTCGGCTTTTATGCTCGATTTATTGTTTTTGAGGTTATAGTAGTGACATGGCAAGCAAAGCATTGGCGTAGATAATAAAACGTCTAATAAAATGTAAAAAATATTTCTGTACTATCGCAAATTTTTATATTCAACGCAAACATATATACGCACTATATAACAACAGCAACAATAACAACAATATAAACATCGATTGTAAAAACAATATCAACAATTATTAAAATTTAATATTTTGTCATATGACCTTCTTTTTCGACTACTTGAGCTAATCTGTTTGGAATTGAGTTAATACAATTTACAATAATATTTTGATCAAGGCCTTCCCAGCACTCATGAATTACTTCGTATAATTCATTAGCATTGTGAGGTCTAAAATTTCTGTATATTTCTTTTGCAATTAAACCCCAGACGTTTTCTATTGGATTAATATCGGGACTATAAGCAGGCCATGGCAGAACTTCTACATTATTATGTTGAAGCCATTCCCTCACAGCATTTGCGGTATGAACCGGGCAATTATCGTGCTGAAAGACGAATGAGGTATGTGGCTATAGTTGTCCAACAGATGGTAGCATTAATATGTTCCAGAACACGCATATAATGTTCGGCGTTGAATCTGCCCTCCAATCGCCATAAGACACCAGGCCCATGAACACAAATCCAACCCCAGACATTCACAGAAAATCGTCTAGGTTGAAAAGCAAGATCGCTAATATACCGCTTGACGGTATACACGAATTTGTCCATTATATGTAGACTGAAAAACCTTTTCGTCAGTGAATACTACAGTGTTCCAAAAATGATGGTCGCGGTATATATGATTTAGGGTGAAAAGCACCCGAGATTGCCTATGTTGATCTGTGAGCATCATTTTTTTCGCAGCTACGCGGTTTTTTAACTCTGATTCTTTTACTCTTCTGCTGGCTGTAGGTTGAGATCCAGGAAATCCGACATTAATGACAGCGTCTCTTGCAGTTCCGAAAGGATTTGCCCTTAGATATTCCAGAAATGCGTCATCTTGTTCAGGATTGGGAATGCGAACCGGACCTGTACCAACCTTTCTTTTTAAAGACGCCTCTTGCTCCCAACGTTGCTTAACTCTTAAAATTGTGTTCTTGCCTTTTCCGTAAAAATTTGCTAGTGCCCGTATTGACCACCCATCTTCAATTCGGGCTATTATTTGAGCTTTTTCAAGTTCTGTCAAATGACGAGGCATTTTTAAAATTTTGGCATTGATGCCTGTATGCTCCGTTTTAACGTTAAGTTCAGCTTTATAAAGTCATACTTAAAGTTAAGATAATCTTTTTTATGCATCGCAACTAGATTAAGTTGTCTTTGTAAAGGAAACAATACATTTGTCAACGTTGAGAAATTTAGTGATTTTCTTTATTTTACTGTTTTCTGCACTGATTTGTCACGAAGCTTTTCTGTGCTTATACCCTTTATTTTTCTGTGTCTTATCCTATTCCCAACAACCTAACCTCACATTAACCGCGCCCTTGCGATTTGAACCGGCGAATTGATTAAAATCAAAAGGTTATTGTTGTTATTCCTTTTTATTTTAACAAAATGGGTGAAAATGACGAAAAAAACGCAAACGGAAATTAGCTATTTAAGATTTTGTAAAAGTATGCCTAAAGAATTATCGCTGTACTTACAAATCATTATTAAATTCTTATAAATGTTCAATTTCTTGTAACATTGCACTTGTAAAACCGTGTTCTTTAGTAAGCGAAATCGAGGGAAAACGATAAATTGTCCAGAGTATCAAAATACTCTTCTCTATCGTATTGTCTGCGTGGGAAGCCCATTTCAATTATATCGATAACATCAAAATCGTCTTCCAAGAAGATAGCGTCTACCACTTCCATATTTTTTTTAAAAGTTGAAGCAAAACAGTTTAGTATTTTTATTCAAGCACAATCTTTTGCAGAAATACAAAAATTCTTAAATGTTAATGTTATTTCTTGTCAGATAATGACAGTAATAACATAAGTCATACAATAAGAACAACTTAAGTTCAGGATTTTAATAACTTAAAATTAAGAACGACTTTTGCTTGTTTTGTTGTTCGTGCATAAGAATTTTGTGACTTAAGTCGAAAAGTTCCACTAAGTAAGAAATTATGCTAACGGTGCATATGGCCATGACAGTCTTTCACTTTTTAAAAAGTCAAAATTAATCAAGTCCGATTTACAATATATAACAAATTTAGTGTACCCAATTTTCATGAATAAAACTGTACATATGGAACTCGCTTGAAGAAAGTACAGTCTGCGCAAATGGTGTAAACTCCTTTAAAACCAAAGTTGTCAAGTTGATCGTAATTTTGAGCAGTTAACTCAAACCTTTGTGCGTTATGGTGCTTGATTTTCGTTATCTAATGATAATTTAAACTAGCCAACGGACTATTAGACATTTTAAATCACGATGAGGAATTAAAGAAAAAACAAATCGAAGAGACTAAAACAATAGCTTCATCGGAATTTCCGCTTGCTATTAATAAAATAATAATATTAATAATAATTTGGCGGTGTATGATCAGCTGATATTCCATAAATTTCAATGTTCATACTGTTCATAGGTTAACAATTTATTTGACACTGGAAAGCAAAATGAAAACGACGGGCTCGTTCCGAAATGAAAGCCATAAAGGTGCATTCGTATTGTTGTATGAGGTTACAATAGAATTTTGAAAATTTTTGTTATTAATTAATAAATAATTAAAGAAACAATAAAAATAAATATAGAAAATTGTATATAAACAAATTTTATTTTGCTTTACATATTATGATAACTTGCATATAATATAACAATACTTCTAAATCGTTAATATCAAAAAATCAGATATTTTTATTTATTATTTACATGTGATTACTTACGTATAATATAACAATACTTTTAAATTGTTAATATCAAAAAATCAGATATTTTCAAATTAAATTACATAATAATAATAACAATATACGATTTACTTAAGTGAAACAAATCCAGATGAAGTAAAAAAAAACCATAATGTCACTAAAATGTGGAACTGCACCTGGGCCCGATGGGATAACGTCAGATGTTTTAAAAGAAGTAGCACCTTACATTATAGAGCCACTAACTTTTTTAATAAATAAATCCTTTCAATCCGGAACTTTCCCAGAAGAATTTAAGATGGCCATAACAAAACCATTATTTAAATCGGGTGATAAGACCAAACCTGTTAATTACCGACCAATATCCCTAATAAGCAACCTCTCCAAAATTTTTGAAAAAATATTGAAAGTGAGAATAGAATCATATTTGGATAAATATAGAATAATTTCAAAAAATCAGTTTGGCTTTAAAAAGGCCGTGTCAACCGAGGACGCAATGGCGGCTTTGATTGAAAAAATTTACAATAGTCTTGATAAAAGTAAACCGTCTATTTGCGTTTTTGTTGACTTAGCCAAAGCCTTTGATACAGTCAGTCATTCAAAGTTGCTACTTATTTTGGAAAATATTGGATTCCGCGGTATGCCGTTACGACTTCTACAAAGCTATCTAGATAATAGGAGACAATGCGTGAAGGTAAATAGTGAGGTAAGTGGGAGTAAATCCGTTGAATATGGAGTGCCACAAGGTACCGTCTTGGGTCCAGTGTTATTTACAATTTATATTAATGACCTTTTTAATATTAATTCACAATCAAATATAATAAGTTTTGCTGATGATACTGCAGTTTATTATCAGGGTGATAGCTGGGAATAATTAAGAACTGTGATTGAACGGGATTTCCCTAATATAGTAAAGTGGTTTAATTGTCGTTTATTAAGTATAAATTAAAAAAAAACTTTATTTGTACCATTTACTTCATATAGCGATTCATTACCTACTTTTAATAGTATATCTTTTAATCTCAATAACCAGGTAGTAGAAATAAAATCATGTAATAAAATAAAATATTTAGGGGTTATTATTGACTGCCACTTAAGATAGAATTTTCATATAGATTATGTAGGTAACTCAAAAGATTAGATGTTTATTGTCAAAGTTTAGGTTATATAGAGATATTTTTAATGAACAACACCTTAAAATATTATACTTTGCACTTGTTCAATCTCACCTAACTTACGGTATAATTGCATGGGGTGGAGTCGTGAATAAATACTTATCAAAGTTAAATGTTATTCAAAAATGGATTCTGAAAATTATGCTTTAGAAAAGCGTGCTCTATCCAACGGCTAGTCTCTTTAAGGAAGCTAGAGTTTTGGATATAAGACAGCTGTTTTTTGAAAAAATGGCGTTAAGATTATTTCATAAAAAAGATTGTTTACCGTCTACAGAACATGATTACTATACAAGACACAGGGAGTGCTTCGTAAGAAAGCCTAAGATTTTCAGAACTGTGGGACAAAGATGTTTCAATTACTTATTATCCACTGTTTATAATGAAATTTCTGGAATCGTCAGGACAGTGCATTCAAGGGGACTTTTTAAGAAGTTGATAAAAAATCACTTATTAAATGTAATATCCTCACACTCTATACATCAACTATTAGATGAAAAAAATTCTTACAACATTACACTTGTATAATGCAATTTTATAATGATGATTAGGTAATTAGGTATTGTTGTTGTCCTGATTAAGTACTTTTGCGTTGATACCTTTGCGTTTACTAATTACAAATAAAAATTGCAACCTTTGTTTTGGTTTTTTTTCCAACAGTAAAATACAGTTTCTTTAAGTTATTCATTAATCTAGGGAAGACATTATCATTTAGTTATTAATAATATTATGAATGTATTTCGCTTTTATTTTTTCTCTGTATAGGTATCAAGTATAATAAATACTTATACCGACATTAGGGCTTATGCTGTTCATATACTATGTTGAACTTAGATATAATATTTCTTTTTTTTTTTCTTTTTATATAATATTTCAACCCACGCACGAGTTATCTCCTGTGGGAATTGTGTTTATTGTTAAATTCTTTATTTCTTTTCTTAATGTATTTTCTTGCGATCAATAAATGCTTTTATTATTATTATTATTTATTTATTATATCTTTATTCTCAACCAACTTAAAAAGTTCATTACAGAGAATATACAATATATAAAATCACAAATAATAAAAAGTAATTATTAATAACTTTATCGAAATTATTAAAAATATATATATATACAGGGTGTCCGATAACTTATGGGCCATAGAGCAACTGGAGATAGTAGATATAAAAATATGTCTTTTGAGCCAAATTTGCCCAAGTAAAATGTTAGAGGTTAAAGAGATACAGGGTGTTGAAAGTGAAAATTAATTTTCGAAAAATGATGATAATTTTGAAACGGTTTAAGATATTGAATTCGAAATCGGTATAACTAGGTTTTCGAGAGTGAGAAATTCGAATTTGGTGTTAATTTTAAGATACTCCCTAGAGGGCGCTTGCTACGTGCTTCATGTTGAACTAATTCATCCATATTTTTTTTAACCGTGCAGTTACTAGTATTTATACTTTAAACTATAAAAGAACCTACCTTTTTACGTAAAAAAGGTACTCTTGGTCGATCTCGATATCTCAAGCCGTTACCCAGATTTTAGCGTCTGAATGTTCCATTGCACATTCTGTTGATTGCTGAGAAATATTTAATTCACAAAGTGTGCCTTGCATTTTAACAAAATTTGTTGCGGTGAAAACTGTCATTATTTTCTACTTTTTCCCGTCAAAGTTACGTAAATAAAAAGTTTTTGCAATATCCAAGTACTGTAATCTTTTTAAATTAAAAAGCCCAGGCTTAATAAGTTTTCTAACCGTGATTTACGTGATATGGTCTGCGTTTATGCACAAGAGAATTATAATAGTCGTGCTGCACTTAGAAGGTATGAAGAGAACTCTACCCAACCAGATTCCAGACCGAAAAATATTTCAAAGAATATTCAATCAGTTAGGTGAAACAGGTTCGTTTTATGTCAAAAATCCTGGTGGACGACCGAAAACTATAACGGTCGAACAAGAAGAAGAGATCTTGGTTCGTATCGCGGAAAATCCTGAATTAAGCACTAGGCGTTTGGAAGCTTCTACAGGAATAGGTAAATCGACCGTCTCAGAAGTCATCAATGCAGAAAAGTTATTTCCTTACCATTTCACGCCCGTTCAAAATTTACTGCCAGGAGATTTGCCAGTCAGATCAGAATTCTGTCAAAATCTACTAAATAAGAATAACGAAGATCCCATGTTCCTGAGAAAAATATTATTTACTGACGAGGCAACTTTTACAAGACGCGGAATTTTTAACTGGAAAAATAATCATCACTATGCTTTGGAAAATCCACGACTACCCAAAGAAAGACATTTTTAGCACGAGTTTTCGATAAATATTTGGTGCGGCATTATCGACAATTTCTTGATCGGCCCATATCAGCTTCCGCAGAGGCTTAATGGAGAACAATATTTGCAGTTTTTAGAAAACGATTTACTTTACCTTCTGGATGATATACCTCTGAACGTTAGACACAATATGTGGTACATGCAAGATGGTGCCCCAGCACACTTTGCAGTTCCTGTTCGAAATCATTTAAATCAGCGTTTTCCACATCGGTGGATTGGTCGCGGTAGCGAATTTCCTTGGCCACCGCGTAGCCCAGATATTAACCCGTTAGATTTTTATCTGTGGGGTCACATGAAGGATTTGGTATATGGTGATAAATCCAATACACGGGAAGAACTTGAACAAAAAATTCAAGAAGCCGCCATTGTTATAGGAGATAATCAAAATATCTTCCCGAATGTGAGACGTCATTTGTTAAAAAGCTTAAGAAAATGTATTGAAGTAAACGGTGGACACTTTCAACATTTACTAAAGTGAATTAAAACAAATTTTTAATAGTTTCCAATATTTTCATTTTGTTTTTTTTTCTGCCTTTTTATCATCAAGTCCTAGAATCTGGGTAACGGCTTGAGATATCGAGATCGACCAAGAGTGCCTTTTTTACGTAAAAAGGTAGGTTCTTTTATAATTTAAAGTATAAATACTAGTAACTGCACGCTTAAAAAAAATATGGATGAATTAGTTCAACATGAAGCACGTAGCAAGCGCCCTCTAGGGAGTATCTTGAAATTAACACCAAATTCGAATTTCTCACTCTCGAAAACCTAGTTATACCGATTTTGAATTCGATATCTTAAACCGTTTCAAAATTATCATCATTTTTCGAAAATTAATTTTCACTTTCAACACCCTGTATCTCTTTAACCTCACATTTTACTTGGGCAAATTTGGCTCAAAAGACATATTTTTATATCTACTATCTCCAGTTGCTCTATGGCCCATAAGTTACCGGACAACCCTGTATAATAACCATTTACAAAAAAAAAAAATAATATTAATAATAATAATATACATTATTATATACCTAATACGTTAAAGTTAGTTTAGTTTTAAAAAATATTTATTTAGTTTTTTTTAAAAGTCCATAATTTTGATATCTATTTGATTTTTTCGGCAAACTGTTTATGTATGCATTTAATTATTTTGTTTTGTAGTTTTTTTAATGACTGAATTGTAGTTACATTCGCTGATCCCCAAATTGAAATCATATACGGTAATTTTGAATAAACCAAATAATAATATATATTTTTTAAATATTTTAATGATATATAATTTTTAGCTTTAAATAAAATGCCAATTATTGGTGTGATGAAACTTCTTAAATATTCAATATATTTTTTCCAACTTAAATTTTCATCAATATATAAAACTAAAAATTTAATTGTATTAGTATTTAATTATATGATTATTGAAAGCTAGTGAAGAGATATTATTATTTTTTAATTTTGATTTACTTATTAACATAAAAGATAATTTATTAAAATTTAATGATAATTTATTAATTTGAAGCCATTAACATATTATATTTAGGTCGTGGTTTGAATTTGAATATAGTCTTCATGAAAATATATAATAGTAGTATCATCAGCAAAAAAATTTAATTTACCTTTTAAATTTAATTTTGCTATAGAATTAATGTAGATTAAAAAAAAAGTAGGTCCTAAGGTTGATCCTTGCGGAACACCACAAGTTATGTTTTTTTGTGAACTTTTAACATTTTCCATTTGAACAAACATATTGTTCAAGTTGTGTTTATACGACACACAACTTAGTTTATAATGTATAGGTACAACCGCCCTGAAGGCCTTCGGTTGTTCATAAGAGTAGTAGAAATATATCCATGATAAAAATGCAACGATGATCAAGGAAAAGGAAGACTAAGGCTTTATTCTAGTAAAGAAAAAATATAATAATTACTTAAACTTATGTAATATTCACTTATAATCTCCCTAGCAGCAGAATTATTACCGATTATTTTTTTTAAGGTCACGAATGGTCTGTTGATAGAAAATTATCCCGAGTCGAAGACGAGGGAAATTTTCTATCAACAAAAACATTAATGAAACCGAGAAAAAAAATATCGGGAATTAATTCTGCTGCGTGGGAGATTCGGTAAGAAAATTTCATAAATTGGAGTTTCTTTTAAGTAATGTTCCTGAAATTTTAGTAATAAACCATAGTTACTAACAAGTAAAATCAACTTCTATTGTAAAAATACAGTGCGTCATATTAAACTAAACTCATCGGAAATATGTTTTTTAAAGTTATATTTGAATTTAAAACTATAAAGACATTGGATTTCAGATAACAAATTTGTTATTTAATGTTTCTCACATTTTAGTAATAAAAATGAGTTACTAACTGCTCAATTTCTTTAGCAATCGAATTTGCTTATTCATTACCAAAACGAATAATTTTTTACACGATATTATTGTAACAATAAATATCACGGGTACGACTAAAAAACTGATTGTTACTTGCTGGTTTGTCTCACCTGTCACTTCGAAATGACTTGACATTTGAATTAAAATTAAGTCGTAGTAGTATACCTAAGAAAAAGTATCACCTATTAATTTCATTAGGTTAATAGGCTATAGACTATCGCGATAGTCTCCCGTTGCTATAACGTAAACAAAAAGGAGCCTTCTAATTGTTTGAAAATAAATTTATGAAATTTTCATGAAAATTTGTATAAGGTATTTATCAAGTGAAATTATTTTTATAAAATTTAACAAATAAGAACACTAAATAAATAAGTATTCCAAAATAGCTACAAAACTGTTTAAATTCCGATTCATTAAAGTCTTCTGCAGTTAAAATAACGAGTAGTTCTACTTAAACATCCAGTATTTTTCTCTGTTCCACCAGTCCACAATTTTTTTTTCATCACGTTCATTTTTATAGTTTCCTGTAAAATTTTAGTCTTCTCTTTCCTTGATTGTTGTTGCGTTTGCTTCATTTGTATACTTCTATTACTTTTATGAACAGTTACTTAGTTTGAGTGGGGTCTGTAAAACCCTGCAAACCGATTTTTATTCAGCATGTCGCAATATTTATACTTAACTGACACATTTGTCAAAAATGTGTTAACCTCCAATAAAATGTCACGGTAGTGTTGATATAAGCAGCGTTCGGCAATTACCTCAGACCGCTTGGATTGATCTAAATCGTTCGTTTATGACATCTAAATGGAGGGGAAATAAATCTCAACAGTTCGGCAATTAAAATCGGAGCGCTCCGAGGATAATCTTTTTGCTCGGAGTATTTTGACCGAGGAAAGCGATTAATCTCAGCTGAATTTGTGAGGTTAAGTTTGATGTTTATATTTAGGGTTAAAATTTTGGTAGTTTGATTGAACAAAGCCTTTATTTTTCTGTGATTTGACTGAAAATAATAAGCAGGAAGTGGAACTATATGATGTGGAAGAACAAAAACGCTATACCATGTTTATTTGACCATAAATACACAGAAATATTCTACATGTTCTATAAGACGTCCCAGCAGGTTGACTTGGTTATTCCAAATCGTTCAGCGAATGATCTAAATTGAAAATACGCATTAGGCAAGGCTAAGGAAGGCATAAACTCTGGTGGGTTTTACGTAAAACTTTCCATATTTGATAAACACCAGATTGCTATCATGGTCTGTTTATCCAATAACATTTCCGGATGGCCAGCACCTACAGCTATCAATCTTCCCTCTGAAACTGCATTAAAATTTATTAAACAAGTCTTCAAAGGTAGTTGCGGACAATCTAAAGTGCTGTCTGAACTGGTGATGTGCAAATCGGGGTACCGTTTCTTCGGCAAAACCGTCTAATACCTTTTCCAAAATCTTGACGTATTCCTCATTATCGTCTTCAAACATTAGTTGATATAGCCTCCTTTAATTAAGGCCAATACAACGCTAGGAATACTCATTTTTAGTAACTTTACAAAAAGGAAAAAAAGGTTAGGTTTCTTAGATCAAAACAAAAATATTACATTTTTGACTTTGACAGAGGTCAGCTGTTAGGCACCGTTCGTTTATGACAAAATTCTCCGACCGATCCGAGGTCACGTGACAAAATATCCATCGCATCGCAGATGTAATTGCCGAACGCGGCTACTGTTAACTCAAAAGAATTTCCGTCGCACGTCATACCTTCGAGTATCAGCAGTGTTGCCAGTTTGTTATCAAAATACCCCTGTAGACCTTAACATTTAACTTTAAACTTACTTCTCTAACTGCTGTCAAGGGTAATAATGAACCATTGTTTTTACGTTCTTCATCAAAATAGCTTATTAGAGAAGCTATTAGCTCTTTGCACCAGCTATTTAAAAGCTTCGGCATTTTTCAATAAAGGTAAACAACGTAATCAACAGAAATGTGTATGTATCCATTTGTTGTTCTTAAAAGAACAGTTTTTAATCCTATTTATAAAAGGATTTGCAGTTTTAGTTAAAAACGACTTAAATAAACTCACGAAAACACGAAATGGAAACAATAAACATCAATCAAAATTCGCCAAGAAATAAACTGGCATCACCGATGCGTTGACACTTCTGTTGCCAACTGTTAGCCCAAAAAATGCAAATGATATTAATTTTTAAAAGGTTAAATTTAAAAAACATTTCCTTTAAGCGGCTTAGTATCAAAGAAGAATACATTAAGTTTCTTTTACATTCAATATCGCATGAAATTTATATATTTTTTGCCCCAATTTAATTTCCTTATGTTTCCTGACCGATTTTCAATTATCAGCTGATTGATGACGTGCAACGGAAATTCTTTTGATTTTACTTTATACACTTTTTCATAATCATAATTGCGTTTATATTACGGATATTTTTATAATGCCTTTTTAACCATTAAGCCGGGTTTATAACTATTCATAACTTTAATGCATAGTTAATAAACGTAAACTTAATACGTAACATAATACGTAAGACACGCAACGAAGAGTGAGAAGATTTGGTGTGAGACCCATGAACAGAAACCGTAACAAAGAAGGTACTTTTGTTACATTATTTTGTAATGTGTGCTTTTTGATTTTAAAGTAAACCTATCTATATAAAATGTCGGTTTGGACGGATGGAAAGTGATTTTCCAACGGTATCTCGGGCGCCACCCCTTGGATTATTGTGGTAAGGGGCCCACGATGCACCAGGTAGCTTGTTACAGTGGAGAAAGTTAAACCAGGCGTTCAACTACGCATTTAGCGACTATTTTTAAGCGTCCTGAAAGAATTAAAATTTGGAAGGAAAATGAAACAAGCGGTTTCAAAACGTAATTTATTTTCGTAAAATAACAATTAATCAGAAATGCAGTTTGATACTCGGGCAGTGTGTCAGAGTGGGTCAGCAATAGACTGACAGCGGTACAGAATGAGAAAGAAAGTATGCGTGTATGCTCGCGGTTTACTGAGCTGTTAACGTTATCGGGATTCTTGAAGAGGCGCGTGCGAGGAAATGAAAATCGCAGTAGCGGTCGCGGTTGTCTTGACGGTAGCGGTAAACGGTCGCGATGTCAGCGGGCGGCAAGAAAGGCTGGCGGTTAACTTTATTAGTGCGGTCATCAAAAGGAAAAAGGAAAGGTAACGCGGTCCGTGGACTTGCGGCAGCGCTGTTTTGATCGCGATCCATTTAAGCTATCTGCGGACAATTGGGCGGTAAACTACTTGCGATTACGGACGCGGCTAATGTAACGTTAACGCGGCGGTAGAAAGAACAGTTAAAGCGAGCGCGAGCACGACCAGCCGTCCGTAGCGGTTCAATAGGACGTCGGTTCCCCTACGCATGCGCGGGTTTCGACTACATTCGCGGACGTACCCGTTCTGGCATTAAAACAGTGTGTAAGACAGAGCACGTAAATATATGACGAAATAAATTAAACAATGCAATTCCAGATTAAGGCGTCGAGGGGAAACGGCGGGCTGGTAGTCTATGTATGGGCCCTCATGGTGGGTTGGCCTCGGAGGTGGTCGCTCGGCTTCGGGGCTGGTCGGCTGGCTGCGGGGTCCTGGCTGGAGAGTCGACCTGTAACAAAGATGAGAACCGGAGTTCTGCCTAAAAATGTGTGGCTCCCGCGTATAAATTGGCTCCGCGAGACTACGTCACGGTCTTAGAAGTGGTGGTACTGTACGCGCTTCGGTTTCGCGCGGAGGCATCTGGGGCTATTGTTCGCGCTTCGACTTGACGGCGCGCTCAGCAGCACTAACGGACGTGGCCGGGAAATGATGAAAAGCATTTTCCCGGTGTTTCGCGACGGAAAACTTAATATATTTAAACAGTATAAATTAAATTAATTACTTGCGTACAAGAATGAACGTTGTAGCACGAAAAATAAGAAAGTAAACTTTGTACACGCATACTAACCTTTAAAACTATATAAATAATGCTGTAAAAATATTAAAAACCCCGGAAAATATAGTAACTTCGTTACAATTTCATGCAATGAAAGAACTTAAGTGGGATGAAGAACAACGAAACCTCCTCACCAATTGAACTTGAATTCATTTTCTCTCTGAATAATTTTAATGAAAATGAACTTTTATTGACATTTAAATGAAAATTTGGGGTTATGTTATTTCATCTGTCGGAGGATTTTGCGCATGCGTATATTGATGAACTTTCATAATTTTTAGCCTCTAACGTTAAAAGTTGAAAGCATCTTTCAAGGTCGCATGTTAGCCAATAAAGTTATGTTTTATGCATTGCAAATCCTTATAAACTGGTTCATATGATCCTGTGATTTAAATCCTAAGCTTATGCACTAAAGTTATCACTATCAACTAAAGTTATGTTTCTGAATGATTATAAACCCGGCTTTTTTACTTGAACAAAATAACACTATATTAGTTTTTCTTTGAATAACTCATAACCTGCTTTGTTAAATGGAATTCGACATATCAGCCTATTGGAGAGCTTACTATCAGATAATTCTCTCGTGTGTCTCGTCCACTATGTGGAATTTTATTCCCACTTTTGCCAGTTCGTTTAAAATCTTGTAAATATTGTTAAAAAAAAATTGCGACTACAATCATTACTTATAAAAAGAATAAATAGCAATAAGTATCGAAAATTAGAGCAGATGCTGGATGAAACCGTAGATTCAACGTATACTGAAACTAGGCGCATGTTTTATGCTGACAAAAGAACTCGAACTGGGCGGCTCTCGACAAATGGACGCACACCTGTACCAATACGAAATTTTAGTTGCTTATTTTCGAAATTAATTGTCTTGCCACTATCATAGACATCAATGACATTAATATAAATGATTTGCTCACAATTAGTTGTGATATTAGGTATTGGATAATAAACAAATAACTTCTTTACTGTAAAAATACGCAACTACAATTAATGCAAAAAACATGTGAATTAGAATACCTATACTCGTTTTGTTTTCGACCAAAAGACTTTTTTATATTAGATTTTATTTTCATAGTTTCAATTTCTCAATTAATAGTCTAATATAATTTTCTAATACAGTCACTTTCTTCCATACTTAATTATGCTTCCTCCTCTGGTGCTTCTTCTGGTGCTTCTTCTTCTGGTGCTTCTTCTGCTCCTTCTTCTGCTCCTTCTTCCATTTCTCCGCCATCTTCGCCTTCCTCTGCTCCTTCGCCTTCGCCTTCTTCAGCTGGTGCTCCTTCAGCTGGAGCTTCATTTTTCGCGCCTTCATCACCTCCATCACCTCCATCTTCTGAATCCCCTTTTTCCATTAGATCCTTGATCGCATCGTAAGCCGCCTTTGCAGCTATGCCTAACCACCACAAGACCCACATAAACGGAGGGTGTTTGTAATTGTCGAGGTCACATATATCCAAATTGCCCAAGAATGAAACAGGGCACATGGCTTCTGGCGGTTCCTCCATTTTTTACTGCCTATCTTAGATGAAACGAAAATGAAAAAAGCAGGCTTTTTAAAATGAAAAAAAGGGGATTTTAACTGGAAATTTACACTGGAATTTTGAATTTGTTTTTGACGGAATGTTAATTACTTGAAAACAAATTAAATGTCATCATGATAGATGTTGCGATACCTTGCTGGTGGGCTTGATTATTGTTCTTACCTCTAGCTTTCTTGGATCAAACATTTGAACATACAGTATTATAAAAACTATGAGTGATTTTAAGAGTATTTTCTACCCGGTTTACTGAAATTTGTATAAATAAGTAAATTGAAATTAAATTAAAAAATTTTCTCAGTATGATACGTTTATATGAACTATCCACGAATTCTTGGACGGTTTTTTGTAGTACGTAGTGCGTCGATCTATACCGATTAATGTGTATTTTAATATCAAGCCGTTATCTCTTTTGCGCCATCAGTACGCGATTATTCCACGGGGTCGATACTTGAAAGATCCTTATTCAAAAAGTGCCCTTTGGTAAAAGTTGGGGAGCCAGGGGCAAGGCGGGGACGCTAAGTATTTATATTCATACTAACAAAACCTTTGTTTTTGGTTATTTATAGTTTATTCTCAAAATTGTTTGGACATCATCCACAATAAGTCTTTAGGCATAAAAAATGTTGGGTTTAACCCTTACTAAATACTAGAAAAATATAATTATTTAAAAGAAACAAATACGGTACGAGGGACACATCATGTGTGCTGTTCGTTTTCTTTTAAGACTATTTTCTTCTCAATCACTTTTTACAACGGAAATGTTTTTGTCAGCTTCCAGTTAGAACATTGGTTGGGACAAGATGAGGTGTTTTCTAAGATTCTACAGTGGATTTTAGCAAATAAATGATTTTTTAAAAGAGGCCTATAAACTGAAACACTGCAGAAAACGTTTAACTTGATGTGCACTTTTTAACACACGATGTTTTAAGCCACAGAATAAGATCACTCGCATGTAAAACCTTCCGAACGGTGTGCTTTAAATGGATTTTCTGCAGAAACTAAGCGAAGTTGTCAAGCGGGTCCAAGATTAGCAATAAAGTTAGCCACACACGTTAATTTTTGTAGTAACCGGGTACCCCATCTTACCTCATAACCCCATATTACCCTTGAAACAATATTCGCTAACTTTATAAACGTTGGATTTTCATTCGTGCAACGTGTTTTAGTTGACATATATCGCTTTAAAAATGCTATACAGGGTGTTAATGTGATCATGTTAGAAACTGCTAGGGTAGATAGAACACATAGTTCCCCAGTTCATATAATAATAATACACTGCCGAGCATTAAATTAGGGTCACCCCGTAATTTGAAATTATTTCAGACATTTTTAGTTTTTTCGAATTTTTTTCGGTAGTAACATAGTCTACTAACGTTATGCGATGATTTTGTCATGATTGCTTGAATAAAAAAAAGTGTTTGTTGTTTTGTTCAAAGTTTATTGAAAGTAATGAAAATGCAAATTTTAATTTGATATGCTTTTAGTTGAAACAAAAGAAATTTTAAGGACTTTAGTAGCGAGTATTCCTTCCTCTGGCAGTGATAACAGCTTGCAAACGACGAGGCATGCTTTGGATAAGATTTTGGATCACATCCTGCGGAAGATTGTCCCATTCCTGCGTCAGTATGTCGCGAAGCTCTCTAGAATTGCTGGGGGCCGGCAGATGTATCCGTAAACGTCTCCCCATCTCATCCCAAACATGTTCGATGGGATTTAAGTCTGGACTGCGAGCAGGCCAAACAAATCGCGTGATTTGAACCTCGTCAAGATAAGCAGAAACAAACCGAGCAGTGTGGGGCCGTGCATTATCATGCATAAAGGTTGCGTCTTCTCCAAGAATAAACATGAACGGTACAACATGGTCTTCTAGAACCTCTGTCAGGTACCTATGCGCAGTCAACGTCCCATTCTGGATAAAGACTAACTCCGTGCGAGCTTCAAAAGATATGCCTCCCCATACCATAACTGATCCTCCACGAAACGGAAGTCGCTCGGCAATACACGCTTGAGCATATCTCTCGCCTTGTAGTCGCCACACTCTTACACGTCTATCTGAGCCCGTAAGACAGAATCGCGATTCATCGGAAAACAAAACGCGACTCCAATCCTCTATTATCCAAGCCAAGTATTCTCGTGCTAAATTCAACCTTGCAATCCGGTGGTCACGGGAAAGCGGCGGTTCAGTAGCTCTAGTTCGGGAAGATAATCCAACAGCATAAAGTCGCCTCCTAACTGTCCACTCACTTATGTTTACAGTTCTCACTTCTTGCAGATGATTTCGAAGGGAAACTGCCGTGACCGTCCGGTTTCTCAAAGCACTAAAAACGAGAAAGCGGTCATCACTATCTGTTGTAGTCCTTCCTCGTCCTGAACCAGGTCTTCGAGTGAGCAGACCAGACTCTTCGTACCGGTAAAATACTCGTTGCACACTGGAGAGGCTTACACCAACGTTTCTCGCAGTTTCGCGCTGACCGCGGCCATCTTCTATAGCCGCCACAATTCGTGCCGCAACAACAGGATTTATGGCCATTTCAATACACTCACAATACCAACACTACACAAACAATTTGCAATAGACAGATAAAAGTACAGAAACCAAAAAAAAATATGCTGATAATGGTTTTTAGGAATTTGGGTAAGGGGCACTCTTTGTCAAATGCTTATCGAAACAACAACAACAACTTTGTTTTACACAAGCAATCACGAACAAATAATCGTATAAAGTTAGTAAACTTTGTTACAACCGAAAAAAATTCGAAAAAACTAAAAATGTCTGAAATAATTTCAAATTACGGGGTGACCCTAATTTAATGCTCGGCAGTGTATATAATAATAAGTTTTTATTTAGCACTTGGCTAGTGATACTTTTAACAATTTAACAAAATAAACAATAATTGTTAAAATTTTACAAATAACCCCATAGTCAACTAGTCAACTCATAAAATGCACAGAAAGTCTTTTATTAAAAGTTCTCAAATCCGGCGCATTTTTAAGATGATCGGGCAGATCATTAAAATAGCGAATGCCGTCATAAAGCAAAGTTTTTTGTAAAAAAGTTGTTTTTACCCTAGATACGTTATAATGTTGATTTGACCTAACATTGTAATTATGAAAATTTGATCTTTTTACTAAATAGGACTTTAAATAGTCGGGTTGCAGATTATGCTCAATTTTATAGATTAACACCAGATTCGCCCTTTCAATGAACTGCCTTATATTTAACCATCTTAAAGATCTCAACATACTGACAATTGGTGTATAGCGATCGCAGTTTAACAAGATGCGCATAACTTTATTTTGTTGTACTTGCAATCTTTGTATCTCCTCTTTAGTACAAGAAATCAACAGAGAACAGGCGTATGAAAAATGAGGTAGTATTATTGTATTATACACTAACATTTTTGTCCACTGAGATAAACACTTTGATACACGACTAAAGAAGCCTATCTTTTTACCGATTTTTTTACACATATGGTCAACATGATTACTAAAACTTAATTCTGGATCCAAGATCACCCCCAGATATTTTGTCTCAGAAACATAATCCACGATATCACCATTAATGTTTAAAAAGAGCCATGAACTATTAAATTTATGACACATTACCTTAGAACCAATACTCATGCATTTGGTTTTTGTATTATTTAACTTTAATTTATTTTTACATAACCATTCGTATAGTATCTTTAAATCATCATTTAGCGCTTTAACAATTTGCTTAAAATTTTGACCCGAGACAGAAATTAGGGTGTCATCTGCAAACGAATTTTTAACCCCCTATATGCAGATCATTTACATAAATTATAAACAAAAGCGGTCCCAACACGCTTCCCTGTGGAACACCCCAAGTACTGTCCCTTTTATTAGAAAGTCTATTGTTAATTCTAGTTTGGTGGTACCTATCCGTTAAAAAGTCTTTAATCCATTGTAAAGCACTATCTTTCAAACCATATAACATTAGCTTTTTTATCAGAATATTCCTATCTATAGTTTCAAAAGCGCGTTTTAGATCGACAAAAACACTTAAAGTTACTTTTGACTTACTCATATTTTTTCTCCAGACAGCACATACATATTGCAGAGCAGACTCGCACGAGTGTTTGTTCCTAAATCCAGATTGTCCCTTGTATAACAGTCCATTGTTTTCAAAGTAAGCCCGCAACTGGTTACACACAAGCATTTCCAGAATTATGTCTATCACTGGCAATAAGTTGACAGGACGAAAATCACTCGTGCCACTTGGTTTTGACATTTTTGATATTGGTACTATCACACTTGTTTTTAAATTGTTTGGAATTTTTCCAGTACTTAGTGACATATTAACCAAGTAAAGCAGAGGATAACCCACAACACAAAACAGATCCTTAATAAGCTTAACATTTAACAAGACATCACTAGTACTCTTATTCTTTAGGCTGTAGATAATTTTTTTAAGCTCTGACAAACTCAACTTTTTAAACTGTGTCAAACTATAATCTGCTTGCGCTATGTCAGTATGCCACTGTTTTTTTTCAATACTTTCTGATATCTCAGTCAAGCTGTCAGAATAAAAATTGTTCATGTTCTCCTCTACACTTTGGTTGTCATGGGTCCGGAACGCTTCCTCTGAGCTGGAGCCCTTTGAAGATGGCCTTCATAAACTAGTTTTCGTTTCGTAGTTCCAGAACTACTTTAGCTACCGCAACCAATTTTGAGACATTAATTACTGTTAGTCAATTCATCTACTTGAGCCTATTGGACAATGTTAACTTTAACCAGGGGCATGCGAACCAGGGGGTATTCGGGTATTTGACCCCATTTGACATCAGGTTATAAATTTCCTATGCCTTTTACATAAAAACGGTACTCTCTTGATCTCTAAAATCTGTACTGAACCTCATTGTTCTTTTGATCTTAATTTCGTTAAGACTTTAATAATGGATTTCTGTACCTTAACTTGTTTCTAGCCAATTTCCGAAGAAACGGTGAGATTTAGCGACTTTTACAGAGAGTACCCTTTTATGTAAAAGGCATAGGAAAATTATAATCTGATGTCAAAATGGCAAGAAGGTCAAATCTTAGAGGAATGGGGTATTTTTTTTTGGTTGCGCTAGCTGAAGTAGTTCCGGAACTCCAAAAGAAAACTAGTTTATGAAGGCAATCTTCAAAGGGCTCTAGCTCCCTGAGGAAGCGTTTCCAGACTTATGTTCATATGAACTTATTTTTTCATATGTTCTATCTAACCTACAACTTTGTAACATGATCACATTAATACCCTGTATAAGTGGTATAATCGTATGGATTCTGAATATATATCTTTCAAAAAATGATTCTATTTTTTGGACTCATACTTTTTAAGTTATGTACTGGTTGTTGTCACTGTCATCCAAAAAGGCTTTATTCTTACCAACGTCAGCGCCGGCGTCAACGAGAGTTTATAATTCCAGCTTTAGCCATGGCCTAGCGAGTTAGTGAAAAGTATGCAAATGTGAGGTCGAAACGTGCACTTTTTTAATTAGGAGGTTTCAAGTATTGACCTCCAGAGGTGTGAAACTTGAAGCAATGACAAGTGGTCGAATCCTGTACAATTTTAAATGTAAATATCTCGGAAGTTGTTTTTCTTTTATTTGTTGTTTATGTCTTCCAAAAACCAATTAATTTTTTAATACTTTCAGTGGAGAACAAGCCAAACTAGCAGCCCAAGAAAAAGCAGAAGCTCAAGCTGCTCAGCAAGCGGTCATGCAGGCTATTGAATCAGAAAGTAAGGTGAAAACAACCCCAGAACCATCCGCCATGCAACAAATAAACTTCAGTGACTACGCACATAGAGCCGTATCATTCTTGGCAAGGAACTTCTACAATCTTAAATATGTTGCGTTGGTTTTAGCTTTCTGTATCAACTTTATGTTATTGTTCTATAAGGTGGGTATATTAGATATATTTTTTTTTTTAATATTTTCATTGTCACATATATAGTGACCGGCATAACGCTGGCCACATATGAGAAAACTTTTCATTCATGTTTGTTTAAAGGTTAGAGATAATGATATTTCTTGGATTATACCCGGGACATGCCATAAAGTGGTTTTTATTTTTTTTCTCGAAAACAAAGCAAGATATGAAAAAAACTCAGGAGATAAAATAGTTGTATTTGTAGTTGCTTAATTCGAAAAAAATACATCATTTTAAAAAAGTCAGTGACGCGCAATTTTTTTGTCAAAAATATTAGTTGGACTGTCTTCCGGGACGCCACTGGACTTAATAATTTTAATCTAATAGAGGCTAAATTATCCTCTTGTTATTACAAACAGAATTGCCAAATTTCAACAAAATCGAATAAAAGAGTAATGAGATATTTACGAACATCCGATTTTTTTTTAAAGTTTGACACCCTGTATCGTAAATACTATGCATTTTCTGACCCATGTTAAAATGAACTTTTCTTCTTAAAATTACTTAAAGAAGCACCTCTTGGAGTTTGGCCACATACTTAAATAACACCCTGTATAGAACTTGTTTTGTCCCAAATAACCGGCCTTGCTTCCACCAAAGATATAAGCATATCCATATCTATATCTACTGCCATTACGAAAAATATGATTATGATTAAATATACTAAATAAAACAATGTTTCCGCCAATGAACCAAGAAAATATCGTAAGCGCGGTACATGTGCAAGCACCAATTAAATCTTAAAGTCTACTGGGCATGTCTCTCCGTCAACACGGTAACGGTCGCCGTGAATTGTAGTGGGGGCTCACGGTGACATCGCGGTGGAACGGAACCGTGTACACGGTGCCGGCAGTGTTGCCAGGTCTACTGATTTATCAGTAGATCTACTGATTTGCCTTCCCATCTACTGATCTGCTGATATCATTAGCAAATCTACTGATTATTCTGTATACTATCGTCGCGACCGAAACCGACAGAGCGCAACCAGCAGCACACTTTTTGAACGATGGGAACGATCACAGATTTCGAGAATGCAGTAAATTTGAAAGTTCGGAGAACCCCGCCCGCCTACTTTTCCTACGCCGGCAACCATTCCGAGTTCAGCCGCTCTGCAACCCAGTTTCAGTCGACGCACGCAAGCAAACGTCGCATCGATGATAGGTTGGGTGGTTGGGCTTCCCCGAATTTATGCAAATTTTTAGATCTGCACAATAATATGTACAAAAAAAATAATAAGGATTTGACAGATTCTAATTAATTTATTTTAATATTTTTGGTTACCTACTTTATGACTGAGTTATACCTTTATTTTTATCCTAAAAATTTGTTGCATTTTGTTTTGTGTCGAATAAATATTTATGTTTTTTGAATAATTTTTTATTATTTTCTCATATTCTGAGCATCTACTGATTTTCTTCACAACAAGCTACTGATAAAAATATTTGTGACCTGGCAACACTGGGTGCCGGTGCGTGTGAAAGGTAACATCATAATATGCTGCCTAATCCTTTAACCGTATAAACGGTGCCGTTAGGACGGTCGCCGTGAGTGTGTGCAAGAGGCCTTACTCTAGGAATACTGCGGAACACATTTCTAATTCAAGGCACTCTATGAGAAAATAAGCATTGAGTTTATGTGGTAAAGAGAGAGAGTCTTTCGATTAGGCATAAAAAATAATAGGGTATGTATTTAAAATAACATACTTTTAAGAATTTTACGTTTTGAAAATTGTTACATTTAGAAAGGCATTTTAAAAGACTTCGGTAAATATTTTTGTTTTTTAAAATATGCCATTTATTTCTGTCAGTCTGTACTACCGACAGGTGCATATTCTTTACGTGCTACAAACACAAAATTTTTGAAAAATCGTTAATAACTCAGGAACTGTTAAATTTAAACATATTATATTATGTTATACAGAATATTCTTAGAATTGATCATCCAATCCAAAAATATCATAATATATAGAGTGTTCCATTTTAAAAAAAGTATGTTGACTATTTGTGATACTCTGTATAATGTAGACTCATATAGGGAGCTATAACTCTGTTTTTAAAAAATATTAAAAAGTTAAATAGTTTAGATGCTATGGAATCCTGCGTTGAGAGTGGGCCACCCGGTAGATTTCTAACCTTTGAGGATTTTTTTGCAGGTTGGTTTATACGTTCGGAGGCAGCAATAATCCAATAAAGGTGAATTTGGCACTTGGTCGAGGAATGCATAAGGCGGTCCAATTATTTAAAAAATGTAACAAAAACGACATTATAAACTTTAAAAGATAATAATAACATTCGGTATAACGGGAGATGACAAATGTGAAAGTATACCGGGTGTCTACGGAAGGTGGCTCGCGCCTCTAACTTTTTTGTTTTTCAAGATAATGAAATAAAATTCGGGGGATTTGTATACGACATAAAACTGCATTTTTTTACAGGTGACTCAACATTATGGAACTTCCGGTTTAACCGGACATAAACTTTCGATTTTTAAATTTGACACCTGGTATATTTTAACTTTTTTTGATTCCATATGACATTCTAAATACAACGATGTGTCACTTGTCAGTTTTTGTCACCAAGAAAATATTTTTTTCCCAAATTTATTGTTTTATCTAGAGGGCTGTGAATACCTTAAAATCACTTATTTCAGTTCTTTAATTTTGGGAAAAATATAATTTTACTATTTTTGGTCCAATGTTATGTGCTGTATAAAATTTAATTTTTAAAGTTGTATAACTCATTTATTTTAAATGGCAACATACATTATTAGGTTGTAGAAAAGCTTTCATTAAAAAGTTAACTTAAAACTTTCTTAAAATAAAGCATCTTTTGAAAATAAGATTACATTTAAATGCATCAAGTAGCCTGTGACCAGCAAAACTGATCAAACAAAATCATGCCTTGAAGAAAATTGAAATACCAACAGCTTCTGCCAAAGTAAATTAGTTTGTTGTTTAAAAAACATGGAAAATAATAGTTTTACAAGGAGTAAAAAAGTTGATATGTTATTATTGTCAGGCTCATTTCGCATTTTCGGAACCAGTTTTGGGTACCTAATAGTGACCGGTTGGATAACGCCGATTAAAATATATTTGTGCGTAAAGTCGTGCAGCATTGGTTGAATTATTTCTACATTCTCCAAACACTAATAACATATCAACTTTTTCACTCATTGTAAAACTATTATTTTCCATGCTTTTTAAACAACAAACTAATTTACTTTGACAGAAGCTGTTGGCATTTAAATTTTCTTCAAGGCATGATTTTGTTTGATCAGTATTGCTGGTCACAGGCTACTTGATGCATTTAAATCTAATATCTATTATTCTCAAAAGGTGCTTCATTTTAGGAAAGTTCCAACTTAAATTTTTAAAGTTTTTTAATGGCAGCTTTTCTAAAACCTAATAGTGTATGGTATCAAAATAATCGTAATAAAATCCTCTTTTTTCTTAACCCGACGAGCCACCATGTTGCCGTTTAAAAAAAATGAGTTATACAACTTTAAAAATTGAATCTTACATGGCACATAGCATTGGACCAAAAATAGTAAAATTATATTTTTCCCAAGATTAAAGAACTGAAATAAGTGATTTTAAGGTATTCATAGTCCTCTAGATAAAAAAATAAATTTGGAAAAAAATATTTTCTTGGTGACAAAAAGTGACAAGTGACACATCGTTGTATTTAGAATGTCATATGGAGTCAAATAAAGTAAAAATATACCAGGTGCCCCATTTAAAAATCGAAAGTTTTTGTCACTTCCGGTTAAACCGGAAGTTCCATAATGTTAAGTCAGCTAAAAATGCAGTTTTATGTCGTATACAAATCTCCCTAATTTTATTCCATTATCTTGAAAAACAAAAAGTTAGAGGGGCGAAGCACCTTCCGTGAACACCCGGTATAGTATTTAAATAATCAGAAGTACGCTAATTAAATATACCAAATGATAAAGGCATCACTCGTCGTGACGGTTTTAAATATTTATTTTTTCTTAGGTTTCAATTTTGAATGATGACTCAGGCGGCAGTGGCAGCGGCAGCGGCAAGGGATCAGATATAATCGAGGGCTCAGCGGAAGGTAGCGGATCGGGAGGATCGGAAGAGGAAGACGATCCGCTGGAATTGGTTATGGTGGACGAAGATTTCTACTACATGGCTCACGTGATGAGACTAGCTGCCATTCTACATTCGCTTTGTTCGTTGGCCATGTTGATCGCATACTATCACTTAAAGGTAGGTAGTTTATTAGACTTTACCCAAGTATCATTTTGGTATATGTACCGAAACCTATGTTTCTGTTTCGGGCACAAAAAGGAAACTGTTGACTACAAATTTGGAAACAATTTTCGAAACGTTCACATTTTAAATGGCGCTATTGCATGTGTTTCCAAGTGGTTGGTACTAGCTGTACCTACGTGACTTTCGCTGTTTCGACGCATAATCGATACTTTTATGGAAACTGTGTCGAAACTGTAGAGGGCGCTGTTTGAAGACGTCAAAATGGGCACAATTAATAATAATAATAAGTTTATTTCAAATTTAATAATATAATAAATATGTTTATGTTGTATTCGATAAACTTATTCTTCAATCCCCTGAAGCTGAGCTTGTTAGGGGCAAATCTTATTTTTTGTTTTAGTATGTAAGATCATAAATCATAAATATGCATTAAAAATCAAGTTTTAAAGTAAAAATGTTAATTTATAGTATAAACGCAGCTTTTTTGAAGAAATATATTACCTATAATAAAATTATTAATTTATAATTTTTAAGTAAAAAATATTACTTAGGTATGTAAATTATTCAGAACAATATTAATTAATTAAAGCATTTCTAAAAATATTTTCAAAGTGTCTGTTTTTAATATCCATGTTCTTATTTCGACTTTAAATTTTTTAATGAAATCAATTTTTTAATTTTTGTTGGTAAATAATCGTTTAAATAAAAACATAAATATTTGAAATTTTTTTTGTCCTTTGGACTTATTTATTTTAGGTTTTATGGTTATTTCATTTCTATGACGTGTATTATGATTAAGGTTTTTAAATTGTATAAGGTTTTTATTTTTAAATATATATATTAAGATGTTATAAATGTAAAGTTGTCTTATGTTCAACTTTTTTGTTTCTGAATATAATTATTTTGAAGGATAAAGATACTCTTTATTGAATATAATTTTTAGAAACCTTTTTTGTAATATTTCTAATTTTTTAACTAAAGTTCTATTTATTCCTCCCCAACCTAAAATTCCGTAATTTAAATGAGTTTTAACTAACGCGTAATATAATATTTCCATATGTCTTACATTTAAAAATTTTTAATGTTTTTAAAAATCGGTAGTAAACTTCTTAATTTTTTAATTAATTAGGAAACAGATAACTAGAATTACCTGCAGGTTGTGAAATAGAAGAAAAATAATATAAGGACGAAATAATTTCGCCATGATGCATTTTGTCACAAGTTTTTTTTTTCATTTTCATGACGTATTTCACTTTTCAGATTTTGCAAAAGAGAAACAAAATGCGTTGACGAAATAAATTGTAGCATGTAATTTAGCTTTATATTTTTAACGCGCTCTCAATTTATTTGCATTTACAAAAAAGAATATATTTTGCGAAAAAGTAAAATTGAAAATATTTTCAAAATTTTTGTTATTTTTTTTTTAAATTGAATTGGCTAGTAAAATGAAAATAATGTGACAACTTTATGGCTTTTCAAAACATGCAGGAATTTAACTAAAATCAATTTTCAGAAGAGAAAAGTTCATTTGTCAAAATGACCTCCAAAACGCGAGATATTATTCTGGTTCAAAATGGAGTCGAGACAGAATTTCTAGTGTTGGGTTTTTATAATATTTCGTATATTACGTAGCTATAATTAATAGATCAGAAACAGAAACACTGTCTCGATTATGTATCGAATATAATGCGAAACAAATGTAGCTAAAGTAAAAACAACTTACATAACCTAAAACAAGAAGAACCCATAGAAATATTTCATATAAGTTACAACAAATAATGTAAAATGGTTGATAAGGTGATTCAAAACAAATTAAATTAAAACCAAACCGAAAATAATTTCAAAATTATAATTATTGAGGGTAGATATTAAAGTCCTCCCTTCCTTCTTAAAAATTATAGGTTATTGTAATTATAATTTGTTTTAATCGACGAGCAGGTAGTGAATGTGAAGTGTATGTTGCTAAAAGTTGTAAAAATTATTTTCTTCACAAGTTTCGTAAATTAATGGATACCATTCACCATACCATATTAATGAGAAGTTGCGAAACTTATGAAAAAAAAATTATAAATTTTTTGTTTGTGTACGTTCATTCGTTTGGGTTTTATAAATGACGGGGTTGACATAAGGTGCAATATCTATATAATCTTACGAATCTTAAAGTCAACAAGAAAATGTATAAAAAATAAGTTTTCGATTTTATATTAAAACAATAATATTATGAATAATAGAATTAAAAATATCGAAAGTAATTTACAAAAAGAAACTTTTTCAAGAAAACATTTTCAACTAAACTATAGATATACCTAAATGCCTAAATAAATATAAACGTGTTTCATATACGTCGATAAATGCTATATTTTCTCTTGTTCTTTAACGTATATCACGACGTCTTTTTAACGTCAAAATTATTATAAATATAAACGTATTTCGTGTATACTTTTTAAAGCTCTTTTATAAACGTTAAATTTTGGTATTATGTATACTATATTTTTACCTTTATCAGAAACATACCTTTTACTGCTAAATTTATCATATAATAAACGTATATTTTAAACCTTAATAACACGTATACAACTAAAATATACATCAACTTATATTAGGCGGCCATTTTAACCTATATTAAAGGTCGACTATAAACCAGAAATATACTAGTGGTATATACCAAAATTAAACGTTTAATAGACGATTTTGTGTTGCTTGGGTGGTAAACATTTCGAAGCAGAAAAATACCGCTTCACTTAAATCCAAAATGTGTCGCTTCAAATTGGGAACGCATGTGTCATACATAACTTTACAATTTTATATAAATGTATCGATACTGTGGTTTGTAAATTTTTTCAAAACAAAGTTCAATTAAAATATGTTTCAAGTAACAGAATTCGAAAATGTGTCGAAAAAGTTTCGGAACAAATTGGTCGCGACACAATTTTGATATTTGAATCGAAAATGTATCGAAACGTTTCTCAGCAAAGAATTTGTGTCTAAATACGCTACTTGGGTAGAACCCGTCTATATTCAACTTAATAAGGGTGATGTGGCTGCGGAAGTTTTCTGAGATTTGAAAAACCATTTGACTGTGTTGATCACAGAATACTGCTGCAAAAACTTCAAATCTACGACTTTCGAGGGGCATCCTTTGACTGGCTCAGGTCATATCTCTAGGATCGAATGCAAGTAGTCTCAATTGCAGAAGTATTGTCTGACGTGGGCGTGGTTGACTGGTGTTCCTCAGGGATCTGTTCTTTGGCCTATTTTATTCTTTCTTTATGTAAATGATTTGCCAAATCTTAATATTCGGGGACAGTAATGAAGCTTCCATGTTTGTTTATTTTGGAAAGTGTGTGTTTAATTAAATTTATTCCAAGTTACAAACCCACACTTTGCAATCAGTTAGGTGCTTACTGTTTTATTATAAATTTCTGTTTTTAGGTACCCTTGGCTATATTTAAAAGAGAAAAAGAAATTGCTAGAAGGTTGGAATTTGAGGGACTTTATATTGCAGAACAGCCGGAAGATGATGATCTTAAATCGCATTGGGATAAACTTGTGATATCAGCAAAGTTAGTTGTTATTGTTGTGAAAATGGGCATTTTCACTAAATTTTGATTTTTACACTATCCCACAGAGGAGGAAAAGATAATTAAACAAAGGACGCTTACTAAAAAGTTGCGAAACCAGCCATCTACGTTATAACAAATTCTAATGAGGATTCGATTATAGTGAAAAGGCTCATTTCGACATTATTTTAAATGGATAATACAATAAGCTGTATGGTTTAGTGGTAGAAGCCAATCAGCAATCGTAAAGATTTTGGTTTTGGTTTTACTGTTTAACCTTTTTTAGATCATTTCCGGTAAACTACTGGGATAAGTTTGTCAAAAAGAAGGTACGGCAAAAATATAGCGAAGCATATGATTTTGACTCGATAAGTAATCTTTTGGGCATGGAAAAGACTTCGTTCCAACAGCAAGAATCTGATGATGGGCATAAGAGTATTTTTTGGTAGTAAGTAGATTTTACACTAAGCTCCGAAACCTGGACGGAATTCCCATCTTCACAAAACGTCTCTCAATGTCATACTTGATTTTTAGTTTAAACGAGTTAAATAGTAACTGATAAATTAATAAAGCAATAAACCAAATTTGGTCAGGTTTGCCCGTTTCTTTTTCTGCTTTTAGTAATTTATAAATCCAACCTTATTTCCGTGAAAATTTCATAAATTTATTTTCAACCAATTAGAAGGCTCCTTTTTGTTTACGTTGCTTATAGCTATCGCGATAGTCTATAGCCTATTAACCCAATAAAATGAATAAGTGATAATTTTTCTTAGGTATACTACTACTACTTAATTTTAATTCAAATGTCAAGTCATTTCGAAGTGACAGGTGAGATAAACCAGCGAAATCCAATGTCTTTAAGGTCGATTTATAAACTTGACGTTCCGTTTGCGTTCGCTGTTTGCGCTCGCCGTTTCAACTTAAAAGCACGGAGTTCCATAAGATCATTTATATTTGACGTTGACGTTGCCGGTTGCTTCGGTCTTGCTGTTCCCTTCCGTTCAACATAAACCAATTTTATCTTTTTCCGTTCGTGCCGTTCGTAGAAACGTCGTAGCAGATTTAAAGAGCCAATCAAAATCGTATTTGTCTAACATGTGATGTTTACCATATGATTTGAAGCCATTTTAAAGTTTGTTTATGTTCTGTGTCTGTCGTTTTAAGACCACATAGGTACAAAGGATAATTCCCACTCCGGCAATTAATCTTCAAAATATTCCTTGTTCATTTTGAGAATAACAAAAACAGTAAAAACGCAATATTAATCACACGAAAAGTCAAAAGAAAAGCAGGTTATGTCATTCTTTGAACGTCGCCAACGTCAAGTTTATAAACAGTCGAATTTCGTCTCTACGGACGTCGACGCAAACGGTGAACGCAAACGGTGAACGCAAACGGCGAACGCAAACGGAACGTCAAGTTTATAAATCGACATTAAAGACATTGGATTTCGCTGGTTTATCTCACCTGTCACTTCGAAATGACTTGACATTTGAATTAAAATTAAGTAGTAGTAGTATACCTAAGAAAAATTAGTTTTAAATTCAAATATAACTTTAAAAAACATATTTCCGATGAGTTTAGTTTAATATGACGCACTGTATTTTTACAATAGAAGTTGATTTTACTTGTTAGTATTTTAGTAACTAAGGTTTATTACTAAAATTTCAGGAACATTAAAAGAAACTCCAATTTATGAAATTTTCTTACCGAATCTCCCACGCAGTAGAATTAATTCCCGATAATTCTGCTGCTAGGGAGATTATAAGTGATAATTTTACTGCAAATATGGGTATTTGGCCGATTTTTGGATAAAACGAAAAAATATTTCTAATATTGATGAAGCACAAGAAAGAAAAGCTGCTAAATCAAATATCTTTATTTAATTATTTGGAAAACTGATATTAGGACAATGCCTAAAGCAAATATTGCTCAAAATATTAAAGATTTTCGGGCAATAGCTTTACTATCTTTAATATCTAAAGATTTTTTTAATGAAGTTATATCTTTATATATATCTTCATATTTATATAAATATAATATTTTACCTAGCAATCAATCTGCTATCAGAGCTAATTTTAGCACAGTATTATTACGTAAACTTAAACATGGTATTTTAGATAGTTGGGATTCAAATCTAAATCATTAATTTCTACTTCCAAAATTTAAATATATAGGATTTAATAAACAAACTTGTGAATGATTGGCAAATTATTTATCAAATTCATCAAAATATTAAAAGCATTTTCTCAAGGATGTGCACTGGGTCCTTTATTATTTATAATTTATACATATGATTTTTATTTATCGATTAAATATGATAATCTATTAGCTTTTGATGATAAACAAATATATCACAAAATAAAAAACGATAATCTACATTGGATTTCATTGATAATAAGGGTCTGTCTAATGTGTCCAAAGCAATAAAGGATCACGGCTTGAAACTTAATGAAAACGAAACATGTTTAATTTTAAGCGGTCCAAACTCTAGCCATTCAAACATAATAATCAACACTGATTTCAAAATTATTATTAATAATTATGCGATTCCGTTAGTAGCATCCGCTAGGAATCTACCATTTTTGAAAATAAAATATTTCTACTAAAAACCAGATTATTTATATGAAAAAATTCAATTTAGAATTAACCACAAATGCATAGTAGAAATGAAAATAAATTGGAAACACCAATACATCATAAAGAAAAATATAAAACTTCTTTTAAATATAATAGTTCAATAACATATAAAAATATATACAATCTGATATAGAAAAACTGTTCGGCTTTTTATATTAAGACAAAAAAGAATACAGTGTCTTCAGTAAAGTGTTTTTTAAGTGGAAAATAAATTTTAGTTTAACAACGTAACTCTATATTATAATTTATTATTAAGCTTTGCCATAATATCGTTAACATGTATTACTTTCAGACACAAACTACGTTTTCAAAAATACTTATTTTATGAAGTTACCTTATACACAGGGTCAAAAACAAATAAACTTTGCATCACATGCGACCAAATTTTAACAGCCCAATTTTGATTTTGTAAAAAAACACACATTTAATATGGCGCTACTTTAAAGAAAATGTATTTAAAATAAAGCATTGTCAAAACTAAGAAGTTTTATGTAGGTTGCGTTAAGTCTTATTTTGCAAAAGTGGTGCCATTTACAAAATATAGGTATAAATCAAGTTTATCTTATGCAGCTGAAATTTTGCATGTGGGCTAGAAACTGCATTAAAAAAAACCTTTTCTAATTACTTTTTTCGATATTTTCAGAAATAACCCCACTTTTGAATTATTTTTTGGAAAAAATTAAAGTTTGACAGATAATGCAAACCACGTGACTACTATTTTTTTGCTTAATTTTCATCTCGATCGAAGCAGAACTTGATGCCAAAGTCAAATTTTGAATAAAGCTATTAATAAAAAAGATCCCATATGATGCGGACTTTACTGGTGACGCACTGACGCTTTATATATACCACTAAAAATCAATACTGTATTTCTGAAAAACTTAAATAGCTTCTGGTCTGATATTGTTCTTTGAATTATCGAATGTAATACCACAAGATGTTTCGGGATTACCGAAGAATACTTTTACCTGACACGAAACGTGTTACCCAGCAACACCACGACTCCGAAGGAGTGCCAGGTAAAATTATTGGGTAATCCCAAAACATCGAGTGGTATTCAAAAGATTATATAACGAACCATAATTTGAATAATTATTCATTTTTATTATTATTATTGATAACAAAGTTACAATTATTATAATAAATATTATTTACTCCAGTGCCATTTTTCTGTATTTTTTGGCTTCAAAGTTTTTATATTTTCATCCACTTCGGACACCGTTCCACCAAAAGCGATAATCCCAAAGGCTTATCACTTATTAAGCCTCTCGAGCTATATGGGAATTATGTACATTGAGTTGTATAATCAATTATATTTTTTGTTATGAATGTAATTTATTTTAATTTTTTTTTTGTAGCATTATAAACATCGACTGGCGGTACCAAGTCTGGAAATCTGGAGTCACCTTCACCGACAATTCCTTCCTTTACTCTCTCTGGTACTTTGTTTTTTCTATTCTTGGAAACTTCAACAATTTCTTCTTCGCAGCCCACTTGCTGGATGTAGCCGTCGGTTTTAAAACCCTTCGAACTATCTTGCAGTCCGTAACGCACAACGGAAAACAGTTGGTTTTGACAGTATTGTTGCTGACGATCATCGTGTATATATATACCGTCATTGCCTTTAACTTCTTTAGAAAGTTTTACGTACAGGAAGAGGATGAATCGGATAAGAAATGTCACGATATGTTGTCTGTAAGTTGATAGTGGATCAATGAATATAAAACCCGTCGTGCATTAAATGTTTTCACATAATTCTTAATTTGTTTTAACCAACCAACCAATGGTTTATTGTACCGGGTGAGTCAACGATTGCGCGGAATAAATTTATGCCTTGAAGATAAGATTTGTCGATAATGAGCTTTTGTATGAAGGTATGGTTGGATATCTGGCACATTTTAAAAATATTTTGAATTATACAGGGTGCGCCCAAAAAGTAGGGTGTCATAAAGTTAAATTTTTTTAAATGGGACACCCTATATTTGAATACATTTATTAATTCCACGTGTTATTTCATACATTTTTATTAATGGTTTAACATACGATAAAGTTATAGTTTGAGGATAATTCGACTTATAATGAAAATTTTGCATTTGCAAGCATCTCTTTGTTGTGAAAATGCTACTTAAATTTTGGCACTAAGCGATTCATAATTTTTATACTTACTAAATTAAGTCAAAAATACATATTTACTATGAAATATTTGACGTCTCATTTACAGGGTGTTTACTTTCTAGGACCAAAGTCAGAAAACTTCTAATTGAAAAATATCACGTTTTTTAAATGGAACACCCTATATATTTTTCTGTCATCTTATAGCTCGTCATATACTCTTCAAATTTCGTGAAGAACGTCCTATCCCTATCTCTAATAGTTTTTGAAATATTTTGTTTGATGTTTCGAGATTTAATGTCCGCGTTATAGCATTTTTTGTCGATGGATCACAATAGCCATGGAAAATAAATGAAAATAATGGCAGTTCATGACACATTAAGAATCAGATTAATGTAAAAAGTATGCCTTTTTACTGCAAAGTTTATTGTCCAGTCATTTTATAAGTTGGTACTCAAAATGAATTTTTCAAAAAATGAATTAATCGATATGATTTATGTTTTGGACGAGGCGCATAAAAAGTGTGTTTTTGCTGAATAACTATACAGGATGAAATATCCCGAGCGGCGAACACCCAGTCCTCGAGGTTTTCAAAATTTAATGGAAATGTTTGATTCAACAGGCGTGATCCATTGACAAAAAAGGCTATAACGAGGACATTAAATCTCGAAATAACAAATTATTTCAAAAACTATTAGAGATAGGGATAGGACGTTCTTCACGAAAGTTACAGAGTTTATGACGAGGTATAAGATGACAGAAAAATATATAGGGTGTTCCATTTTAAAAAAGTGATATTTTTCAATTAGAAGTTTTCTGACTTTGGTCCTTGAAAGTAAACACCCTGTAAATAAGACCTCAAATATTTCATAGTAAATATGTATTTTTGACTTTATTTAGTAGGTAAGTATAAAAATTATGAATCGCTTAGTGTCAAAATTAAAGTAGCATTTTCCCAACAACGAGATGCTTGCAAATGCAAAATTTTCATTATAAGTCGAATTATCTTAAAAAAAACTATAACTTTTTCGTATATTAAACCATTAATAAAAATGTATGAAATAACACGTAGAATTAATAAATGTATTCAAATACCTATAGGGTGTTCCATTTTAAAAAATGTAACTTTATGACACCCTACTTTTTGGGCGCACCCTGTACTATAATTCAAAATATTTTTAAAATGTGCCCGATATCCAACCATACCTTCATACAAAAGCTCATTATCGACAAATCTTATCTTCAAGGCCTAAAATTACTCTGCGCAATCGTTGACTCAACCGGTACAATTCGGAAATTATCTCCACTGTATTTTTTAGTGCTTCGTCTTCCATCTTTATAAAGGTGTCAGAGCTGGTGGTGGTATTGGAGACGAAATTGGGCCTCCCGATGGTGACGACTACGAAGTGTATCGTATCATGTTTGATATAACATTTTTCTTCTTCGTCATTATTATCCTATTGGCTATTATTCAAGGTAAGTGTTACTAATCACGAAAATACCGGGTTCATCAGTCTACAGGAAAAATGTTTATTGCAAGCATGGCCAAGAGAAGTGGCTGGAAATTGTTTTAAAGTTTCTAGATTAACCGCTAGGGGGCCTAACTACAATGACCAGCCAAAAAACTTGTAGTAAAGTGTAACCACGTCGGTATTTCGATGCAGTACAAAGGAAATAAATCAAAATTTAACCAAACTTTGACACCTGGTACCGTGCGAGCAAAAATTATTTGCATCAAAGAGGGCTTGGATTAAAAAACGTAGGGCTTGGTTTAGATCACAATGATATGGGGACGATATATCTAACCAAATCTAGGTTAAAATTTTGTCAAATTCATATTATGACATGATATGCCAAACTAATAAGTAATAAAATAAGTAGACAAATGCAAATGTATTTTTGTTGTTTACAAAATTAATAAAGTAAGAATATACAGAAAGAAAAAGAAAAATAATTACCTACATAAATTGCTAAAATTGGCCACCGCCATGCTCCAAGCATAAATTTACACGTCTCTTCATATTTTCGAAAGTGTTGACCAGCATATCTGGAGAAATGTTGCCACATTTCTTGGAATACTTGCACTTTATAAGGAAATAAATTTAGCTGCTTCTTAAGAATAGTCCTGCATGTTCCATAAGATCTTCCTACTTCTTGGGACAGGCGTCTTATACAATTTGTTGGCGTATTTTGCATTATTTCACGAACGTTTGCAACAAGTTCTTCTGTTGTTACAGATGGTCTTCCTGCTCCTTTTTTGTGTTGTATATGACCTGTTTCCCTAAAGGCAATGATAAAAATCCTCAGCAATAAAAGCAACGTTAGGAAAATGTTCGTGAAAATCGTCCATGCACAAACCCGGACTGTATTGCCACTCACAATTTACTCTAACCCCGTTTCGAAAATACGCTTTAACCATGAATGTTTTGTGCTGTTCCGTAAAGCCCATTGTGTGAATTATTCAAGAAATTGGAAAATTTAGCGATGAATCAAAAAACTTACAAACGACTGTCAAAGATGACGGAATAACTGATTGATTGTTAATTCAGGTAGTTACTGACACCCAAGATTGTTAATGCAGGTAGTTACTGACACCAAACAGGTATTAAGCTCCACGGCTAAGCATTACGTCCTTAGATGCAAGGCCCTTTTTGATGCAAATAATTTTTGCTCGCACCGTTTTTCATATTTTAAATCAATGCATCCTTGCACTTTTTTGTTTCAAAGATCACCTAAAATTTTACTATAATTTGTTCCATTAATGCAACCTTATCTTCTATTGTAAATAAAGTCAACTTACAAAACATTAATTTGACGAACTATTGTTATGATTATGTAGAAGACACAATGCTAGGATATTTGTAATTTTTTACCTACAAATAGGTACTGTATTCTTTATTTATTTTTTTACTTAAGTTAAAAATATATATCGTTGGATTTAAAATTTTTGAGAAAAAAGAAGGAATTCAGAACAACTTAGTTTTTTAATGACTTGATAAAACAAAACAAACCCTATTAAGCTAGCTCAATTTTGTCAAATTTTGTTAAGCCAAACCAACGTTGTGAATATTTTTTTATATCAATATTATTTACTTTCCGCTTACTTCCTTTTCTATTTGCCATGTTTGTAATAAATATTATTTATTAGAATTGCCGTGTCATCGTAGATAATTTGAAATATGCATTTAATTCAGTATGATAATTTCAGGTTTGATCATCGACGCCTTTGGTGAACTTCGTGACCAGCTGGAAAAGGTCATCGAAGACATGGACTCTCATTGCTTTATTTGCGGTATAGAAATAGGTTATCTAGATAAAGTACCGCACGGGTTCGATACCCACGTACAGCAGGAGCATAATTTAGCCAATTACATGTAAGTTTTTATATTATTTAATCTCATTAGATGAAAAATTTTACAGCCGGATTTACTGATAAAAAAAAATACGGGTTTAACTTGATGTCCAGAATTGATCGCAAATCGCAAAATTTCAAAATGTAAGAGTATACGTGTTCCATTAAAAAAAAACGACGTTGGCGCACTTTTCTGTTTTACTCTGTATAAATTTTTTGTTCTAAAAAAAGTGCATTAAGGTGGAAATATCAACATGCTTGCCAACCTATTTCGCGTAGATTTATTTGTTTTTTCTTGTTTCTAGACAAAATGTAATTAATACCAATATCGACTGCATATTTTATAGGTAATTATTGACATATTAAATAAATATCAAGGAATTTTATAAATTGTTAATTGCATAGCCAAAAATATCTGTTATGATTTTTTTAAAAATTATAATGTCATCGTTCCTTCATTATACAATTCTTACAAAATTAGCAATGCAATAAATTATTATATTTGTAATAAATTATGTGCCGACGATATTGATTTTATTAAAATGTTAATTAAAAAAATAATAAACCAAATAATTATAGTTTAAAAAAACTAAAAAACAGGCTTTGATAGTGAATCAAACTAAAAAGCGGAAAATAAATATAGTTTAAAATAATTCTTGAAATTCTTAATATAGGCAGAAAATAATAATGAACGATAAACATTAGTATTATTCTGAAAAAAGCGTGGGGTGTTCGATATACGAAAAATATAGCACAAAGCGAATCACGCTTTTTTCACAATAATACTAATGTTTATTGTTCATTATTATTTTCTGCCTATATTAAGAATTTCAAGAATTATTTTAAACTATATTTATTTTCCGCTTTTTAGTTTGATTAATTATTATCAAAGCGTGTATTTTAGTTTTATTAAACTATATTTATTTTTCATTTTTTAGTTTGAGTTATTGTTAAGAAAAATTTTTTTTTAAGTAGATTGATAGCCCAGTACGTGGGGGTTTTTTGAATGCACAAGGTGGTGTAGTAGCAATTTTTTAGTATGTTGTTAGGCTTGGGGCCCTAATGAAAAATCCAAGTTTTCGACCTCGAGGCGCATGCGCTCGAGCCGCCATCTTGGATTTTAGGTACAAAAATTTGATTTTTTGACAATAACTCAAAAACGGTGGCTTTTACGACAAAAGATATTCTATACAAAGTTAAAGAGGACAAAATTTAGTACATTTTTTGTTAAAAAAAATTTTTTGTAGCACACATATGTTAGGAGTTACAGCTCCGTGAAGTTACACTATTTGAAAAAAAAAAATAAAAAAAAAATGTGCTGTTAATAACTAAAATAAATAATTTGAAGAAGTAGTCCATGCTTAAAGTGGAGTTGAAAGTATAGAAAAGTAAGAAAAAACTCTCCACAAAACAACGTCACTTTCACTTAAAGTTTTCTCACAAATAAAGCACAAATCAACTTGGAAATTTTCCATTATAACAGCGTAACCTTCTGCAAGCTAGACATGACATATGACACACGGACGCATACAGACTCGATGCACGGAAGGTTATTTATGACCCTCTCTCAATAGAGTATCTTTAAAAATTATTTCAATATGATTTGTATTTGTTTAAATTGTTTATATTCTTTCACAAAATTTTGTGGAGGAAGACTTTTAGTTTTTTCTTACTTTTCTATACTTTCAACTCCACTTTAAGCATGGACTACTTCTTCAAATTATTTATTTTAGTTATTAACAGCCAATTTTTTTTTTTTTTTTCAAATAGTGTAACTTCACGGAGGTGTAACTCCTAACATATGTGTGCTACAAATTTTTTTTTAACAAAAAATGTACTAAATTTTGTCCTCTTTAACTTTGTATAGAATATCTTTTGTCGTAAAAACCACCGTTTTTGAGTTATTGTCAAAAAATCAAATTTTTGTACCTAAAATCCAAGATGGCGGCTCGAGCGCATGCGCCTCGAGATCGAAAACTTGGATTTTTCATTAGGGCTCCAAGCCTAGCAACATACTAAAAAATCCCTACTACACCACCTTTTGCATTCAGACACCCCTTTTTGATACCCACGTACTGGGCTATGAGCTAGATTAGTAGATTAGTAGATTATTGAGTCAGCGGTTCTTGATAAGTCTACAAAATTTAAATTAAATCTGACTGTTTAAAGTGGGTCAAAATCGGGTTTAAATAAGTCGGTTACAAACAAACATACATACAAACGACAAAAATTTTCAAAATTTCTAAAAAAAAATTGTCAAAAATTTTATTTTGACGGCTAGACCGTAGCTCAGTGGTAGAGATACCGCTTACGACCGTGGCGATCCGGGTTCGATTCCCGGAGTGGGCATACGCATAATAAAAAAAGTATGACCGAATTTTAGTTGGTTGGTGTAAGATCGTCTTTCGGAGGAGACGTAAAGCTGTCGGTCCCGGCCATCTCTGGTCGTTAAGTCACGCTAGAGGCGCTTGCGCGACTTGAAAACTCTAGCACCAGACTTGAGCACCACAAGTTACACGAACTTTACTTTACTTTTTTATTAAAAAATAAGCATTAGGCGATAAGCAACAGAAATAAGAGATGATACGTAGAAACAAATCAATCGCGACACAATTAAGTTTTATGTAATAAGCAACGTATATGTGTATTTTATTTCTTATTACCTACTTCTTATTGCATATCTTAACATAGTATAAAACAAAGTCGCTATCCTGTCATATGTGCTTAAATCTTTAAAACTACGCAACGGATTTTGAAGCGGTTTTTTTTAAATAGATAGAGTGATTCAAGAGGAAGGTTTTTATGTATAATACATGCATAATATTATAGAGAAACAGTGATAAACACTGATAAATTAGAGTAGGGAGAACGAACGACCCAACCTAACCGGTCCCCGGCCCGTTCAACGATCGATCCGAAGCCGGAATAGACGAAGACGGACTATGTTTTATGCATGGATGTGAATTGTGGACGGGCCGGCAAACGGTTGAGTTTGAGGTTTGTTTGGGTTTGTTCGCCTTATTATCTCACGTCGTATAATGCCGGGCTGCAACGCAGGCCGGGTACACGCTAGTTGCTTATTATTTTAACTGTGTCTCGGCCTTTACCGACCCCGAATACAAAAATAAAACAAAAAGAAAGAACTCTATAAAAAATAAAGGGAGAATTACTCAAATTGGAGTTTTGCAAGCAACAGTATAGTATTTGTAGAATTATACCGTTGATCTTTTGACTGCAATAAACCCTCATTATCCCTTTGACCATAAAATAAATAATGAAATCCCAAATTTTAAAACCTTTTCGAGCAGAACCGGCCCAGGTACAAATTCAATTTATACCTATGCCTGATTCATATATAAATACAAACTGATTTTTAATATTTTAGTCTTTAGTGGTTTTTCGGCGAGTAAATTATTTAGTTAGGTTTAGGTTAGGTAAAAGTGGTAGAATGTGGCGTCCTTGGAATTGTGCTGATAGGGGGGCATCTGCAAGTGTCATTTTTAAAATAAAGCATTTATCTACCGATGCCAAACTAATAATTAAAAATGTGTATCAATCTTTGTTGAGTAGAAATTTTAATTCGATGGATGCTTTAGCAGAGACGTCTACTTTGACAAAAACTCCTTTATCTTCGGTAAGAGACATATTACGTAAACCTGTTAATCCTAGAAAAAAATCGGAGTGATTCTGGCACATTTAGAAGCATTGACGAAAATGACATTGATTTATTAAGAAGAAAGATTTACCAAATGTATGAGGCACAAACTGTACCCACTTTGATTTCCCTCAAAGAGCGGCTGATTAAAGACGAAACAAATATCTCTTGTTGCCTTTCAAGCCTTAGGAAATGTAAAATGGGTTTTAAATACCGAAGCATTAATAAAAGGCAAACATTAATGGAATCTCAACGTTTACGGGAATGGAGACTTAAATATTTAACAGCTGTTAAACAATTTAGAGAAGAAAATCGTCCAATTATTTACCTTGAGGAAACATGGTTCGATACCCATGACACTCCAAGAAAAGGTTGGGATGATTCTTCCGAAAAATGTCAAACCAAGGCACCATCAATCAAATAAAGGCAAAAGAATCACAATATTACATGCTGGTTCAGAGAACGGGTTTGTTCCAAATTGTCTGTTGCTTTCAGCTAAAAACATAGCAGATTCTTCTTTAGATTACCATCAAGATACCGACGCATAACTTTTTGAAGATTGGTTTAAACATAAACTCCTTAAAAATATACCTGAAAATAGCGTCATTGTAATGAACAATGGTAGTTATCATAGTCGGCAAGCAAAAATCGTTCCCAATTCTAATAATACAAAAGCAGACATTCAAAATTTTATGATTGAAAATGATTTATATTTTGAAGAAACTTACAAAAAACGAGAACTGCTAGAAGTATTAAAAGCTTTTAAAATAAATAAGGAATACGAGTGTGACAAACTTGCAGCAGAAAATGGACATACAGTGTTGCGTCTTCCTCCATACTATTGTATATTCAATCCTATTGAGCTAATATGGCACCAATTAAAATCCAATATTAGGAGAAATAATATTTATCCTACATTAAATGCATCTGAAGTAAAATTAATTAAAAACGAAGTAAGAAAAATTTCTGCAGACAGCTGGAAAAACTGTGTACAGCATGTACTTAAGGTGGAAAATTCTTACAATTGTATGATTACAAATGTTTAACCCTTAATTATAAGTTTAGGCTTAGATGAAGATAGTGATAGTGATACAGAGTTAAATTTTGAATAAATTATCAAGAGTTTTTTAGAATTTAATTAATTTTTATTGTACTTGTTATCCTAATAGTTATACTTTTAAATTATATTATTTTCAATTATCATTATTTTACATTTATTATAGGTACCTACCTAAAACTAAAAATACCTATCTATTTATTTTAAATTATAAAAATAAATCATGTGGTGTAGGTACATTTTCAAGCCGACCCTGATCCCATTTAATCCCCTTTGAAGAGCTTGAGCCGTATACAATAGGGTTTAATCAGGTAGTTTATTTTTGGCAGTAAGAGTCAACGGTATAATTCTGCAAATACTATACCGGTAGCCCATGTCAAATTGTTATTGTGGATATTTGGTGCATATGCGTTAAAAAAATCATAAAATGAGCTGTTGCCACCATGATTCAAAATTGCAGGGTGAAAATGCTTAGGTGCCTTTTACAAAAAAATAGATTGTATATTAAGCAAGAAACAAAAATATACTAAAAATTTCTTGTAGGTCGTCTAAAACTTTAAACATACTCATAATAGGTGCCTTATACTCATTGTAATTTATTTTCAGGTTTTTCCTTATGCATTTGATTAACAAACCAGACACGGAATACACAGGTCAAGAAACATATGTCTGGAATATGTATCAACAAAGATGTTGGGACTTTTTCCCCATGGGTGACTGCTTCCGTAAACAGTATGAAGAAGAAATTGGCGGAAGCGGAAGCTAAATCATCCCTTAGAATATAAGAGTTTCCAAAATGATATTCGTTTTGCTCAAAAAGTATGATTAAGTCAATTTAAAAAACAAATCGTTCGAAATACAGTACACACAAGAATATAACAAGATTAAAGGATTCGTGGAACCAGCTTGCATGTTGGCAACCGTCTAACATAGACGTTTTAATGTATCGGAAAATTTAACAGCGAGAAAAATGGTTAGTATAACAGTTATTAAAGCCAAAATATCTGCAACAAATTTTGAAAACTATGCTGCGTTACAAATTTTTTGTTCAAAGAATTGAAATTTGCTAATGTTGACCAGAACTGTAAGCGACTTCTTATTATAAAAGTATAAGTTTTAACTAATTTTTTACTGTATATTTTTTGTCCCCTATAAACATCAGTGACAGACAGAAAGGTAAGGTAAAGGTAAGGTAACAAATGGTATTGGTAGAAGTTGTTGTAATTGATAAATTTTTCCACCTGCAAATTTTAAACGGGAAATTTATAAAAATATTTTTTTTTATAAAATAAGAAATTGTTTAATTTAAAAATAAAGACATTTCAATATGGTACATAGTTCTGCCTGTCCTGTATAATATGTTATATTCTACGAAGTCGAAATATCTATAGTGGGGCGTCTATGATAGATTGATTTTTCAATTCGTATCGTTCTTTGCTCTCTTATTTGTAAATATATGCTTGTAAGATTTTAAAAGGAATACCTACAATTATACGAAAAAAATGGAATGCCTTACTGTACTGCTATAGTTAGCATTTGTAGGAGCAGAGTTTTTCTCGTAATAAATCGATATTTTATTGTTAAACCCGTTTTTTTTAATAAAGTATTAATAAAAGTTTTAACTTTTTATACAATATAACCAGTGGCTTCAAGAACTAGTCGAAGATCCCGTCTAAAATTGCCCTTCATTCACCTATTTTCCCAATAAAACGTATTTTTTAATCAATTAAAAGGTATAAATACAAATCACGGATGGTAATTAAATTAGCTCAAGACTGCCCTTAATTAAAAATAATTTAACTTATTTTTTTTTATCGATATTCTCAAACCAGTCAGTATTAATTGAAATATAATTTTATTGCGAACACAGTGGTATTATATTGTCTAAGCCAAATCCAACTCACAGACTCACGGCTGTCGCGCTTTAAAGTCAGAAAATTTTCGCAACGGGAACAGCAAACTTTCCCAAATTTGAAATTTTTGCGATTTTTAATGCGTTAGCATAGGACATAAATAATTAGGATCCGAAAAAGTTTGAAATTTAGAGAAAAATTTGATTTTTCGTTTGATACTACTTATTTTAATAAACTATTATTATTAATAATTAAATATAAAAAAAGTTCATTACAGAGAATATAACACCAAATATACAATTAATAAAATCACAAATATTAAAAATCATGTTTAGTAACTATTAATAACTCCATCGAAATATATAAATAATATATAAAGTTCAGTTTTAAGTGCTTTTCATAATTTATTTTTTACCTGTTTCTCTTAAGCTACGATCGACCCTTTCAAAAGTTCTTCGGTGCGGTAAACGCCGATTTGGAAATGTATCAGAATAAATTCTTCTTGCCTCCACACAATTACCGAATGCTTGTCCATAAGTTAGATGCATGTGAGCATTAATGAGATATAATACTTTATTTAATTATTTTACTGCGTGGTATTAATCTTAAAAGTTATTTGATTAGTTATTGTGTTCAAATAGCTTATGTTAATAAACTTGATTATTTAATAAATTTCGAATCAATGCTTAAACGTGATATAAAAAAAACATTATTTTTCTCGAAAACCGCTAATTCCATCGAGACAAACGTAAAGTACCTTTTTTAAATAAAAATAACTAAAGTATTTAAAAAATCAGTTTTTAGTTCTGTAAAATGACACCTCTCCAAATTTTGGCCCAACGAGCGTGGTGGCAAGTCCGTTCCTGACGATGTAAATTATCTACTGTAATACGGTTTCATGAGTCTCTATGACCTACACGAAATACTAAAATTTCATTAAATTATACGTGTCGGTTCAAAAGTAAGAGCCGAAAAGGTAAGTCGCTGGGTACTTCTTTGGGGCTCTGTATCTCCGTTAAGGGGCACTTTAGGTTTTTCTTTATATTATTATGACAAAGTAGTAACTTTAGTGTAGTTTAGTAGTAATATAGTGTCCGCGTCATCCTCCGTCATCTTCTAAATATTTTTATGGCTCAAAACTTAAACGGATTGCGCGCATTCTAGTGGGTGCCGGCGTTGATCTGTTTTCTGATCTGCAAAATGGCAGATGTTTTCGGTGAAAACGCAAATAGCGTTCCCTATACTGGATTGTGATGCACTTCATGGTTTTGGTTGTCTACCTTTCGATTTTACCAGTGTGACTGTTTTTTATAATTGGAGTTAATTCCGCTGGGATGGCGCTACGGTGTATTGATGGCCGCGTTGATTTTGCAAAGAGGCTTTTAGTACATTTTTCCGTCGTTCTTGGCTTGGAATTGCTTTGGTTATAGCTGCCCGTAGAGTCCTAATAAGGACGAAACGGCCGTCGTGGTCTACCCGCCTTAGGGTATCCATTAAACTTGGATCCCTGTGTATTCCAATATAAAAAATAGTTACACTGTACACACTTCTCCGATATGCCACATATTCTTTTAATTATTTTCGCGGACACTATATCATCTTTTGAAAATCAATGTTTTGTGCCTTGTCTGTCTTTAATTCATTACTACGATCGCTTGACAAATTTCAGTGGTAAAGAGTTTATGAAAAAAGAAAGAAATGAAATAAAATATTTAAATAAAAGGCGAATTAGTTAGAACATTTATTAAATAATTTAAGAAGGGCTAACGCCCAGAACATACAACCTTTATTTTTAACAATTAAAAATCTGTCGTGTAGTAATACTGATGTAGGCCGATGTATTAAAATTTACAATATTTACAAATCTTATATCTTATTCAAAATTTTACTAGTTGATAAAGTTAATCCCTTGATTTGTGCGGAATTTGGAGATATATTAACACTCGTGTGGTTTGATTTTGTTTCTTATTTGGCAATGATGAAGTTTTTAAAAACTTACCAAATCAAATTTCTACTTCTGTAAGATAATTTTACTCAAAATTGATGTTTTCCGGTGTGTAGCACAAAACTGCAATTCTCTCTAATAGGCTTCTTGTTTTTCACGACATTACAGATTATTGTTTATTTTTTAGAATGCAATTGGGGGCTGTTAAATAATTTCTGTGGCCAGAATTAAATAATATATACAGGGTCATGCAATTGGGCGTCAGGCTTCCATAGCTCCTATACGAATTTAGTTAGGAATTTCATTCATACGCAAACTTATACTATATCATACAGGGTACTTTACGAAAATATTTTTTCATATATAGGGTGGCCCAAAAAAGTGTGGTCATAAAAAGTTGTGATTTTTTAAATGGGATACCCCATATTTTTTTGCATATTTAGATTGATGCTATTGTCCTTTATAAATGCCTAAAATTTTGTTTGATTTGCTTCGGTAGTTTAAGAGCAATCAATTAAAAACTAAAAAAAAAATTATTTTGAAGTCGGGGAAAAATATCAAAAAAACAATCTAAAATTAGTTTTTCAACCACGGTATTAAGTAAGTTTAATGACAAGAGGTTTAAAGATACTATGAATCGAATAGTATTTATCTATTTTATACAGGGTGTTCATAATAAGGTTTCAAAAAAGACACATTTAAAACCTATTTTTCTCAACTTTTTCAAATGAAACACCCTGTATATTATTTCGGAATTTTATATAAAATAAACAAGCAATTTTTTTTGTAGTTGAAGCATATAAGTTATTTCCAGCCGTTTTCGAAATAAATGCAAATTTCATAAATTATGTTGATTAAACAGAGTTTATTTTTTAAAATTAAACGTAGGCGACTAGATTAATAATTAAAAACTACAGTAATAATTGTTCAAAATGTCTTCCATTTTGTTGTGTGCACAAGCCAACATGTTTTTGAAAAGATCTGTTTACTTTCCTTTTAACATTTGAATTGCAATACCAGCAAAGAGGTTCATTAGTAAGGTTTATCCCTAAAACCCATAGTAGGATTTGAAATAAAACATAGATTCTTATACTTAGTTTGACAAGTTCTTTAATTCATTTTAAAAAGGTGTAGGTAATATTGGGCGAATAAATTATAAGATATTCATTTTAATTTCTTATAATTCATTCATTTTCATTTCTTATAATTTATTCGCCCGATATTACCTACACCTTTTTAAAATGAATTAAAGAACTTGTCAAACTAAGTATACGAATCCATGTTTTATTTCAAATCCTACTATGTGTTTTAGGGATAAACCTTACTAATGAACCCCCTTTGCTGGTATTGCAATTCAAATGTTAAAAGGAAAGTAAACAGATCTTTTCAAAAACATGTTGGCTTGTACACAGAACAAAATGGAAGACATTTTGAACAATTACTGTAGTTTTTAATTATTAGTCTAGTCGCCCCCGCTTAATTTTTAAAAATAAACTCTGTTTAATCAACATAATTTATGAAATTTGCATTTATTTCGAAAACGGCTGGAAATAACTTATAAGCTTCAACTACAAAAAAAAATTGGTTATTTATTTTATATAAAATACCGAAATAATATACAGAGTGTTGCATTTGAAAAAGTTGAGAAAAATAGGTTTGAAATGTGTCATTTTTGAAACCTTATTATGAACACCCTGTATCAAATAGATAAATACTATTCGATTCATAGTATCTTTAAACCTCTTGTCATTAAACTCACTTAATACCGTGGTTGAAAAGCTAATTTTAGATTGTTTTTTTGATATTTTTTTCACGACTTCAAAATATTTTTTTTTAGTTTTTAATTTATTGCTCCTAAGCTACCAAAGCAAATCAAACAAAATTTTAGGCATTTATAAAGGACAATAGCATAAATCTAAATATGCAAAAAAATATGGGGTGTCCCATTTAAAAAATCACAACTTTTTATGACCACACTTTTTTGGGCATATGGGGTATATGAAAAAATATTTTCCTGAAGTACCCCGTATGATACAGTATAAGTTAGCGTATGAATTAAATTCCTAACTAAATTCGTATAGGAGCTATGGAAGCCTGACGCACTATTGCAGGACCCTGTATATATATGACCTGTTTGTCGAGGAACGAACGTAATTAATTTTTTTAAAATAAGATCGGTCGTAGTAAATATTAAAAATTACTTGACTTAAAGTTATACAGTGACCGGCAAAGAGTTCGCAACATATGGGAAAAATTTGTATTAGCGGAATATTGAAAAATCTTTTTTGGGGGATTGGAGGTGCATGTCCCATAACCTTAAAATCGATTTTGACAAACGTCACGTGACCAATGGTATGGCGGGAAAGTTGAAAAAACCAATATGAAATCATCATAAATCAGATAAGTTGATGAGATATCGAAAAAATTCCAAGAATAAAAAGTGTTTAGAATTCCATTAGAACTTTAAATACAATATATCTACTTAAAAAAACATAAAATCGAATATTTTTGTAAATATTTTTTACCGAATTAAAAATTTTCATATTTTTCCTTTCTTAAAGCTTTATTAAAGTAAAACTGACATCTGGTGACCACAACTAGAAATATTCTTTTGTTTTTCTGACAATTTGGAGCAATAATTCAAAAAATTCGTTTACACTTGGATACCAGCTGTTGCAAAAGTAAATTTCTAATAACCTTACCGATATTTTTTATATCGAAATATTCTATTATGTTAAGGAATCCTTAAATTCATTAATCCAAAGAAAATTTTATTTTTAACCGTAAAAAATAATTTTGAATTTCGCAGAAATCTTTAAAAAAATCTAAAAATTAATAAAAATTTAAATTATTTTTTACGGTTATAAATAAAATTTGCTTTGGATGAATGAATTTAAGGATTTCTTAACATAATAGAATATTTCGATATAAAAAATATCGATAAGGTTATTAGAAATAGACTATTGCAACAGCTGGTATCCAAGTGTAAACGAATTTTTTGAATTATTGCTCCAAATTGTCAGAAAAACAAAAGAATATTTCTAGTTGTGGTCACCAGATGTCAGTTTTACTTTAATGAAGCTTTAAGAAAGGAAAAATATGGAAATTTTTAATTCGGTAAAAAAATATTCGATTTTATATTTTTTTAAGTAGATATCCCAAACATTGTATTTAAGGTTCTAATGGAATTCTAAACACGTTTTATTCTTGGAATTTTTTCGATATCTCATCAACTTATCTGATTTATGATGATTTCATATTGGTTTTTTCAACTTTCCCGCCATATATTGGTCACGTGACGTATGTCAAAATCGATTTTAAGGTTATGGGACATGCACATCCAATCCCCCAAAAAAGATTTTTCAATATTCCGCTAATAAAATTTTTTCCCATATGTTGCGAACTCTTTGCCGGTCACTGTATATCTTTACCTTTCCAACACAACATTCTTTAAGCAATATTAAGTCAATTTTAGGTATTTCTTAGCTTTAAAATTTCAAAAAATATTGTCCCAACCTCCAATCACACCGTGCATTATTCTGCTAAAAATATTCGAATAGTCGTTTAATATATAAAATTTAACTAGATAATTTAAATATTTGCGTAATTTTTTGCTATTATGAATTAATTTAGATTAATATTTCAAAGAATATAGGTAATTTTGTTATATTTATAGACATAAATAGATTTTTTTAAAAATATTCGATTAACACAGATCAGTTTTTATTGCATTTGTCGAGGTGTTTTAACTTAATACAGAGTTTTACGATACAGGGTGTCCGCAAAATACGTGTACAAAACGTTAGCACAAATTCCTAAGGCTAAAATATAAAGGATCTAGCTCAATTTATCTCAATACAATAGTTGACAGTTTCCAAAATACACGGTGCCAAAATTATAAATTTTTTAAACATTTTTGTAAATATTTCTAATAATTAAATGAATGGCACTTAGGGGTTTTTTAGGATGAAAAATCGATATCTGATCACGGTTTCGATGTAAATTAATTTGTTTATCGCGTACCAAAACTCAGTGTAGTCCCCCTTCAAACTTCGGCGATAGCGACAATTTTTAGAATTAAATGCTAAAACTTAAATTAAACGATAAAGATTTGTCGTTAATTGTGCCTTAAATGTCATTTAACCTAAATTTTTGCTATGGTTTAAGTATGAAGGGGGACTACGATGAGTTTCAGTATGCAATAAATAATTTTGCTCAAAACCACACCTACTAAATATACCTTTTTTGGACAGAAGATGCCAAGGAATAGGAATTTTTTACTAGAAATTTTATATACTGAGGCACGAGAAAGTTATGAAGCTTGAGATGTAAGCGAAGTGCTGCTGGTGGCGCCATCTGCAATTAAGGGCGGATCCAGGGGGGGGTCATGGGGGTCATGACCCCCTCCCCCCTGGGCGGTTTACATTTCAACATACGTAAAAACTATTGTGCGGAGTCAAAAAGAGTGAGTTCATAACCCAGTGCACATTTTTTCTATAAGTTGAAAACACTGTTATTTTACGGCGTCGTGCAAAAAGGAACTCGTTACCTACTCATTTTCATTGTAAAAGGAACTTCATTAATAAGATTATAATTTAGGATTATCTCTAAAAAAATGTACTAATAAAATCTCTAGTTTTGTATATTTCAGGAGTTGGTTCTCTAAACCTACGTTCTTTTTTCATTAAAAACTCGGCGACTGCCGGTCTTGGATCAAAATCATAGACAATTTACCTTTAGACCCAACAAACATGGATTGAGGGATTTTAAATGGGCCATTGATGGTATTGATGGTTTCTTGCTGTTGCAAATAAGCCAACTATGGTCCATTTATTTTTTTTAATTGGCTGACCGTTATATTTTTGCCATTTAAAGAACATTAACAATTGAACGTTGGCAAAATTGTGATTTATTGCCGGCAAAGGAACTTAAATGGTTTAACGTTGGTAAAAAGTGAAGCCAACATGTATGACGTGTATTGTCGTTTCCCGGCTCCCGCTTTGGTTGGTTCGGACGGTTTGGTAGTTTAAGGTTAGGTGTTTGCGACGGACAACGGCGACGAACATGTATGGTGACGATGTGCTGTTTATTTTAAATATATTTGTAATCGATCTAAACGGTAAGTTTTTATAGTGATAACAGTGATTGGGGAAGATATTAGTGAAAGCTTAGACAAAAAACAGCATGCTATATGTGTTTTTCTTTTAATTTACAGGTTTGGGTCGGTGAGATCATTCAGAGTTTTTAAAGCATGTCTCAACTCAAGAAACAAAAAAGTGAGTATTTCTATACTTTTTTCTTAATAATAGATATAATAATAATGCCATTACCAGAAACTAGAGGTATTTATAAAAAGTATGGTACTAGACATTCTACGAGATTTCTTAAACAAAATGTTAAGCGAATTGTTGACTCGGTTAAAACACAAGTTATCGCACCTCAATATTATATAAGTAATTTTATCTAAACCAAGCCCTACGAATTTCATTGCAGGCCTTCTTGGATGAAAATATTTTTTGCTCTCTCAGTATAAGTCTTTACTAGAACCTGTGTGTTCGGGTTTATTTATTTTTATCTATATTACACTACGTTTTACGTAAGTTTTTGGGGAGTAAATATTTCTTATAGATTTTAGAAAAGAGGTTCTGCGTCTTTAATTTTGTACAATGAATTGCAGATACACGGTAAGAAACAACCTTTTGGCCCACAATACTACGCAGCAAGAAATATATACTGTTATAAAGCAGTGGCTGAGGGGAGCTATAGACCGAGGAGGTGGTCGACAGCGAAGGCAGAAGGTAAAATTTCACTTTTTCTGTTACATATAAGAGGTGAGATTACAGAAGGCCCTGCAGGTCAACTTGCAGATGCAAGTTATTTAGAATATTGCCTATTCTTCTCTTTTTAAATTACTGTGGCAATAAATAGTCTAATTTGCATTTGCAAGTTGACCTGCTTGACTGTAGTCAGTAGGAAGTTCGCAAGCGTTTATATATTTTAAACCACTGAAGGTAATAATAATTAGAAACTAATAGCAAAACTTCTCTAAATACTTCTATGAACCCTTTATATTTTTACAGTTAACTGATTAAATTACCTACACTTTGGGTTTAATTTAGCACCAAAAGTTAACTTATATTTTTGAACGCGTTTTAAGAAATTTTAAATTTATTAAAAAGACAGATATTGCACAAAACGATTGACAAAAAAATTTGACCGCAACAAGCACCCCTTCAGGGGATATATTATGTACCTACATGTAAAGTTTATTATTATTTTTGTTAAGCTTATTAACCAAGGCATAGTAAAAATGACGTTGTACAATTTATCCCAATATTTATTAAAAGGGAAATATGAATTGCTATTCAACTCTTAAAAGAGGCTATGACCTATGAGGTCTGGCCAAGTAAACGCCACCTAACTCATAGTAGGTAGTCTAAACTCCTTTTGAGCGGCTGCATTATGGTAATTTTATTTAATTTAATATATTGTAGTCACATATCATGTGTTTTTAATTAATACAACTAAATAAACTTACCTAATCAACATTATATTTAATGCACCTAGGTGTTACCACTTAGACTGTGTGTTTTTCGAGCTATTTTGAGCAAGCCTTGTATATTGCTTTTTTTTGCAGGGAAATGAGTAATGAATCAGGCGACGATATTCACGATTATTACCTTATGTTAATGTATAAAACTGTTTTTATAAATATAGAGGCTTGCTAATGTATAATATTGTTATTTAATTTTTTTTGTTTAAAAGCCTCATCCTCTGGTTTACATTAAGAATTAAAACGTATTCGCCATTTCTTTTTTTGATCAATATTTCGTTACTTTTTCGTTTTATCCAAAAATTGGCTATATACATACCTATGTTCAGAGCATAATTACCTGCAGTTTAAAGTTAAGAGTTTAATTTATAAACAAATAAAAGCACAAAAAGAAATATCGATAAATTTCACGAAATTTCGTTTTTTACTTTAATTCATCTATAAAAATGGCTACATATTAAAACTGTAGGTAATTGCTACCCTACTTTTTGGATAAGGGAAAAAGGATACGAAATTTTGATCAAAAAATAAACTGGCGAATGCGCCACTAGCCTTAACTTTTAAAGGTTAAATACTGGAGCGCCATAATCAGATCTTAAGTGGCCTTACCAAGTAACTGTAACGTATCTTCATTGGTAAATGGACAACTAACCAGTGATGGCCCTACAGTATTAAGCCGCAAGTGTACCATTAATGGTTCTTTGGTGGACCACAAAAACACCTTAATCACGATCCTACTGATGGCCCATAAGGAAGCCAGCGGACATAATGTAGGTGGTCCATAAATGGTTGCTATTTAAATGCCCAACAGTTCAATTGTGGCAACTGTTTGCGTTTCCGTTAAGGGGCCATTTATTCATGTTTGTTGGGGATAAACAAACAATAATCACGAATGTGGCAGTTTTATGGCCTCGCGCATGTAAACAAAACTGGGAACTATTAGACATGCGCACTGCAACATTATCGTTTGACGAATGGGAAAATAGACAGGTCCGGGCTTTAAAATTTAAATTCTTGCTCATATGCCACCATAGAGGGTTTATTTTACCCCTATTTTTTGGGCATAATACAATTATACAACGGCTGCAACTAGTACTAGTCATTGTTTATATTACAATCCGAGTCACTAAAAGCACAAACACAATTCACTAACTAAACTACACAAAAACCAGAAATCCATAAATATTAAACACCAGTCCCACAATCCACCATAGCCGATCCGATAGCTGAAAACTTTAGAAAACTACAAGGAATCCGCAGAGAAGAGAAACCTTAAAACACAACAACAAAAATGGCGGCCGAGCCGGTTCTGGAGATTATTCTTGAGCGCGTCGATTATTGTCGATAAAGTAGGACGGCCGATAACACGAGGTTTGTGCGCATGCACGAAGGTTCCCCGAATGAAGACAGCTGACCGACGAGTCATGCGCTCGGACGTATTTTTTCACCCATAAAACGTAACTTTTGTTTGCGCAGGAGATAAGCTGTAGGTATCTAAAGGTAAATTGTCTATGATCAAAATGGGCTGTTCCAACTCCATTCAATGACACTAAGAGGCGATCATTCATTGTATCTTCATTTAATAAAATTCTTACTGGCGTTTTTAATTTGTTGTAATGGGAAATAATCCTCTCAGTAGTCATTGAATGAGGACTTATTAGCAATAACAAGACTAAAAGCTTTTGTAATATATCCTTAGTGCTTTAGTGCTTGGTCTGAGCTTAGGGCAAACTATAAGTTTTCTTAATTTATTAGCAAGTCTGGTGCCTTCATCGGAAGTATCAATGTCTGAAATTTCTTGAATTAAAGCCCAGCAATCACACACGGATGTCGCAAAATTGGACACTTTCTCTGAACCGAAGAGATTCTTAACTAATGGTCGGCCTGTGGATATCATTTCAGCTTCGGCACAAATAAGGTTTATCATATTTTTAATTGTTTCATCTTCTTCCTCTAAAAACCTCTAAAAATTTTCGTCTGCGGCGCTATTTTTGCGCCTTCGGCGCTGTTTGACCCCCCCAGGATTGATTTTTGGATCCGCCCTTGTCTGCAATGTACATTGAATCTACGATCAGGTCCCCTAAGTACCAAATTTCGTGTAGTTCATGGTATTATTAAAATAACTATTTACAAAAGAAGGTTTTAACTTTATTACCCTGTATTTTGGAAACTATCAACTTCTGGACTAAGGTAAATGGGGCTAGATCCTCATATTTTAGCCCCAGGAATTTGTGCTGGCATTTTGTACACCTATTTTCCGGACGCCCTGTATATAGGTAGACACACTTTAAAATTGTAATTACTTAAAACTCTACACTTTAAACAAAAATAAAACCTCATTGAAACTCCCTGGGGGTTATTACTTAAATCTCCTTATTCAAAAAGTGAATTTTTTTTGAAAGTACACTAATAATGTGTGTGTGTGTGTGTTTTATGGCGCTGGTTAAAACCAAATGGCCAGCTTCCTACACTAATAAATTAGTGACTTTTTCAACGTTCGATTTTTATTCATATGTTTTAGTTGGCATCTATTGCGTTAGAAGCGACTAGGTAGGTATGTCTTAGAGAGCTGTAACCAGTACACTAATAAAATTCAATTTTCATTGCTTCGTATTTTCCAAACATTAATTTTAAAATCGGCACATTTTACACGGCTTGGTATCTTAGCCATCATCGTGTATAAGAAAGACATAAAGTAAGGTCAAACACATTGTGCTAAGTAGTCCAAGGGACGGCCTACCTAATAAACCAAAAATTGAGCGGATTGATATAATTTTGATGGAGATAGGGATGTTTAAAATTTGAGTACTTTTTTACCTATTCCATAATTAATGGACGCAGTGTAGTTAGATAATTTTAAGTACCTGCTTTTTAAAGTTTGTCTACATACTGACGCATATACCCTGTATATAAAGTGTTATTTTAACAAGCAAAACGTTTAAAAATATACTATGTTTCTTTTTACAAAAAATTAGATTTTTTTTCTATCAAATCTCTAAACATCCATTACGTTTTTAACGGTGAATTTTTTAACATTCTTATAACATTTTACCTAGAAGTATATAATCGTACCGCTAACCTAACCAATTTAAAAGATATTGCCAAAAAGGAGACGAGCTTTATAAATAGTTATAGAAAAATCGTAGCAATACATACCTGATTAAATCATTTTTTCCAGTAATCTAAATTCTCAACTTACATACATCTATGCTTTGGTATAATATATTATTTAGAATATTTAGATAAAATTTAAACCACAGCAAATTTAAGAGGAAACACTAGTGATGCATTCGCCAATATCGTTGTTTGATCAATATTCCATGACATCTTGGTTTTATCCAAAAATTGGCCAAATATGCATCTTTGGAGTACAACTGCCTACAGTTTTACGTTAAAAAAATTATAAATTAAAAGCATATGGGATGACGTGATCAATTTTTGTTTAATGCTTTTATTAATTTATCAATTACATTTTTTTTTAACTTAAAGCTGTAGGTATTTGTACTTCAAAGGTGGGTATTTGGCGGCTTTTTGGAAAAAATGAAATATTGATAAGAAAATGAAACGGCGAAAGTGTCATTAGTGTTCTCTTAATATATTTAAAGTACAGACAGAAAAAAACTATTATTTTAGTATATTATTATGGTAATAAATTTTCTTTTAGCAACTTTGGATGAACAAGCCTTCTTGACATAAGTACCTAAATATCCAGCAATCTTCGTATAAATTACACTCCCGTAAAAAAAAAACGGGCATAATAAAATTTGCATTAAGTTTAGGGCTTTATAACTTTTAGTATTGAAAATACTACTGATGGGTGCGTATATACGGGTCTATTTCATGAAAAATGAACGCGACATGCGACATGCACATAAATAACACGGCGGTGGAAGTCTAAACAAACATCCGAGCAGCACAGGATCGATGACATCATCTGCTAAGTGTTAATATTGTTTTGTTTTGGGTTTCGGCATTTCTTATTATATTTGTTGATATGAAGATATGGTCGGGAGAGAGAACAGTTATAGTAGTTAGTATTGAATCGGCCAGTACCTACTTTCATGTTACGGGATCTCCAAAAAGCCACAGCTGCACACAAGCGGCGTCGGCTTTATCAGGATGTTTATTTAAACCAAATATTATTACTATTTAAATATTATACTGTGTGTTTGAATTTTGAGTATACCTTTATTTGGACATAATAAAAAGTAGATTATCTTTATTATTGTTCTATATTCTTACATTATAGTTATTAATGATACTAGTTCGATGAACACTATAATGAAACGTGTGCAACGTTAAACCACTCGGCTGACGCCTCGTGGTTTAATGCACAAGTTTCATTAACAAAGTTCATATCAAACGTGTATCATTCAAAATTTAATCTACGACAGTGCAAATACATTTTATTCGTCTAAATTTCATTGATATCAGATAACGTTTTCGTAATTTTTAAAATTTTCAGGTGTCCATATTAGTCGATATCATGGTAACAGCATTTTTGATTGTTTCAATTTCGATAAAATTGGAAAAAATAAACAGTGAATGTCGCTGAAACAAAGCGAAATAGCTCGGCGGTCTTAGCGTATTACACAGAAAGTCGGGGGAGAATGGATATACCAATCCAAAACATTTCATAGCCGACTTAAGATTTAGACATTTCATGAACAAAGAGTACAAGGACCAGCAGGTAAATGGCTGTGTATAGCTAAAGAAATAATTTTGTCGCTATTTTTGAAAAGGTGGTTTTGATCTCTCTTCAATATGTATTAATATACAGATTATCCTATATTTTTTATTTTAACAAAACAGTCAAATTTACACATTTCTAAGTATAATAATTTATTTATTATTTCAAACTAAATCGGAGCATCCATGCCGTCATAATAATATGCGTGATAGCGGCACGTTACATACTCACAGATAGGAGTAATTTGTGCTGTGACATAATGGTTTCCTTCTCGCCACTGTGTGGTAGGTATTTTCAATACGCCTATGATACTTGCGTAAGATGCAAGATATGTGAATTTTTTTATTTTTACTCCGATTTAAGTAATTTTTTAGAAAGCTATAGATACATTTATTAGTTTTAATATGCTTATATAAATTTTAAGAGAAATTGGTTTTTTGACATATTATATATTATACAAGGATAATAGAAAAGTTTGTTTTCTTTGCCTAGTGTCAAAACACCCTGTGAAATAATTAAGAAGCAAAAGTACTTCAAAATATCAGTTTTTATTAAGCGGCAAATATTCTTTGCATTTTGGTTTTTGGTTCATGTCAATAAGTGCATTTGTTCTCGCTCAAATGCAAAATGATCTTGCTGATGTCACTAATTTAAATTTTTCTCATTGCCATTGCGTTCAAAATAAAATTGACTATTAAAATGCAAGAAAACAAATGTTAATGTAATAATCAAGATTTAATAAACAAATAAATTTGCGGAAAAGGGTGCGTATACCTTACATTTAAAAAATAACATTTTCATTTAAACACATACCTATTATTTCTATTGCTTCTATAGCTTACTACTGCCTGTACAGTGTACATGTCGGTTCATGCCATGAATTAGCCCGCGAATAGCATCCTGGGTAATATTCCTCCATTCTTGACTCTTATGACGCGGTAGTAATTTTGGTCCAGTTGCTGATCTGCGCGAGTTTAAATTACTTTCGTGTAATCTTCAACAAACTGTGCAAGAACTGACATTTTTAATTCGACCCTCTCGAAGTTGGTTTTTCGCCTGTACTGACGTCGAACGACGATTCCGAAGAGTTTTAAGTATAAGAAATCGGTCATCATTAGCTTTAGTTTGGCGTTTTCTAAATTATTGACATCATCAAGAATATTTTGCATTTGGATGAGAACGAATGCACGTATTGACATGAACCAAAAACCAAAATGCAAAGAATATTTGCGGCTTAATGGAAACTGATATTTTGAAGTAATTTTGCTTCTTTATTATTCCACGGGGTGTTTTGACACTAGGCAAAAAAAACTTTTCTATTATCCTTGTATAATATGTCAAAAAACCAATTTCGCTTAAAATGTTTATAGGCATGTTAAAACTATTAAATGTATCCAGAGCTCTCTAAAAAATCACCTAAATCGGAGTTAAAATAAAAAAGTTATAAACCCCTAAACTTCATTCAAATTTTATGATTCCCGGTTTTTTTGCACGGGAGTGTAAATAGTGTAATAATAATCCTAATCGTTTGATTATTTGTAATTATAAAAAAATTAGTTACTTAATAAGCACTAATTCACCCACCAGTGCAGTGACAAGTTTATTACATTACTAGTTGGCAACGAATCTTATTATGAAGCTCAAAATTAATGACATATTAACACGCCCTTATTCTGTAGGTCATGGATAATTGGTTTAAACACGACTGTAATTGAAGACATAAGTGGATAAAGGTGTCATGTCATATTTTTAAACTTCGAAGTTATTCAATAAAACGCGTAATGACTTAGAACTTTTTTAATTATTATTTAATTTTATTTACTAACACCGCATAAATTAGCTAAAGTTAACTAATTTTATTTGGTGCACTTTAATAATAAAAGCAAATTCATAGTTTTTTTCATAGTGTCATGTAACAAAATTGTAACATGACACCTTTATTCACTATATTATACGACTGACTGTTAGATGTTTGAGTGACAACACATTTATCCTTAAAAAAAAATCTTTTATTATGACTATTTAACTAGAGTGTTTTACACTGGCAAAATGTCATAGCAACGGCCGGTCTTCTACTGGCAAAATTACTACCTGCACCTACCTGGACAAAATTCACATGTGATTTTTGCCGCGGCAAAATTTTGTCTTTTTTCTAGTTAAATAGTCATGTCGAATACCACTCGAGAAAAAATTGTGTAAGCAAAATTGTTCTCAAGGATTTATTTAAGTTTGTTGCTTTTAAGCAATTTCGCTCATGACATTTTCGACAAAATAACTCGCCTGACGGCTCGTGATTTTGTCAAAAATGTCATTCGCGAAATTGCCAAGCAACAAACTTTCATACCTTTCGAAAATTTTGCCGACAAAATTTTATCTCTTGTGATATTATATATGAAGAAAGTTGCATTTAAGGTTTACTAATAGTAAGATCTATACCAGGAATGCTCAAAAAGTAGAAAAAGTAGTTTAAAAAAAAATGCGACATAATACCTTTATCCACTTATGTCTTCAATTCAGAAAGTGTTTGATTGATTTGAAAGCGGTTTGCAGATTTTCAAACATTCTTCGTAGCATTTTAATGTCGTATCTTGAATCATACACGTAACAGTCTACTTTTATAATTTTTAGATTCCGAACTACAGTTTGTAGTTATACTATTTTAATGACATTCCTTCCAAACACAAACTGTCATAGAGGTAATAGACCTGGGCTGAAGCCTTTAAAAATGGTTAAAAGTGAAAAAAAATAATAGTAGGATGAAACTCATTGGAAAAGGAAGAAAATATAACAAAAATAAAAGGAAAAATAATTTACGGGCGATCCGAGGTCGGGAAGTGGAAAGGGGTGAGTTTTTAAGGGTAGAAAACGATTTATCTCGATTTCCGACAAAACTACAAGTCCTATGGAAAAACGTTAAATGGCAAAGTTGTAGGTAATAAAAAGATCTACAACTTTTGTATTTACACTTTTTTCACATAACCTCAAAATTTATGTGAAAAATTCAAATAACCAAGTTTTTTATTTTTATCTTTTACAAAAAAAAATTTTTTTCACGAAATTTGGTGAAAACTTACCTTTTTATGTCCCAAACACATTGTAATTTTTTTGATTTAAAATATTTATTTTTTCACCTTATTTTGACTTAATATTGAAAAAGCACCCTAATTTTCAATCGAAAATTCTCACGTCAAAATATCTGCTTTTTTAAAAAAGTCGGTGGGCTTTTTGTTCGTTGAAATCTCTACTTTCTGATGGTGTAAAAAAATATACATTACTATGGTAAATCTTCTCAAAAAATGCAAAGAAACGAAAAAAACTCGAATCCGAAATTATTTTTTTTTAATCATTATGTACAATTCTGAGCTATTTATTAAAATTTATACTTTAATTACTCGAGAAGCGTAAGATTCCATGTTACATTAATAAACAAAAAATTGCAAGTCGAAATATACTACTATAATTAACAACCAAATAAGTTAATATTTAATAAGACATCTACAATATTTTGCATTTTTTGAGAACATTTACGATAGTAATGTATATTTTTTTTACACCATCAGTAAGTAGAGATTTCAACGAACAAAAAGCCCACCGACTTTTTTAAAAAAGCAGATATTTTGACGTGAGAATTTTCGATTGAAAATTATGGTGCTTTTTCGATATTAAGTCAAAATAAGGTAAAAAAATAAATATTTTAAATCAAAAAAATTACAGTGTCTGGGACATAAAAATGTAAGTTTTCACGAAATTTCGTAAAAAAAAAAATTTTTTTACATAAAAGATAAAAATAAAAAACCAAAAACTTGGTTATTTGAATTTTTCACATACATTTTGAGGTTATGTGAAAAAAGTGAAAATACAAAAGTTGTAGATCTTTTTATTACCTACAACTTTGCCAGTTAACGTTTTTCTATAGGACTTGTAGTTTTGCCGGAAATCGAGATAAATCGTTTTCTACCCTTAAAAACTCACCCCCTTCCACTTCCCGACCTCGGACCGCCCGTAAATTATTTTTCCTTTCATTTTTGTTATATTCTCTTCCTTTTCCAATGGGTTTCGTCCTACTATTATTTTTTTTGGTTTCAAAAATTATTGACCCTGGTCACAGAATATATAGCTTGCGTAGCTATATATTCTGTGCCCTGGTCTATGATATTATTTTCATTAGGTCTATGATACTCTTTAGGTATTAAATTTACTGAAAGTTACTTTTAACTAAAGTTTTTCAGCTCCAATATTACAAACAATGCAAATTGTTTTATATTTGAATCGTTATATTTAGGTTTCTTTAAACACAATCGCGAAGATTAGGGCTATGTATCCAAAGTTGCTAACAAACTAAAAGGAACTTACGTACTAATAGTACATATATAGTCATTGGCACATTCTTTGGCCTCCGAAAGACTGCAGAACTCTTTGAGCTCTGTCGCGCTGTCAGATTTCAAAAGTGGTATATTGTCCGAGGATGCGATACTGATCACTTCAGTAGCCGAGGACGGGAGGTCGTCGTCGATTTTTTCCCTCTCTGATTCCTCTTCCATCGAGTAGTCTATTACTGGTAGAAGAGTTTTTCTTTTGTAGAACATAAACCAGTTCTAAAAATTAAGCCATGATATTTTATAATTAAGTATCGGGAATTAAAATTTTTTTTTTTAATTAGGCGCTTTATCGTAATTTTATCTACATCTATGTGCACGGCATAAATACTGTAATATACAGGGTGTTAAGGAATGTCGCGTAGATATTTAAGGGAGTGATAGTGCTTCTTAAGGTAGGAAAGAAAAATACTTATAAATATGCAGTCAAAAAGGCTTCCTTTTAATAAATTACTCTAAAATCCATATTCTCCCCACACAGTTGATGTATTTTCTGTTTGCAAGGTATGATGATGCTCGTATAGGGCGAAACATGTAATTTAAAAAAATGAACCAAAAAATTCTTGATTCCGAGACGTCGTCTTTTTTCTACTAACCTGTTTATCATACAAGCATTACGCGTCAAAAACGTCAAGAAAATTTCAGTCACATGTATCGTTATAAATATTTCGGTATTATAATAGACATCAACATGTCTTTATTGCTAAGATTTTTTTTTGAGTAGTTTCCTTAAAAATAACCTATTGTATACAGTCGCCACAGTGGATCTTTTCCCGTGCGTCATCAATCAACGATAAGGACTCAACGTGGTTAATAACTCTGCATCCTTATTTATTACAGTAACAAGTTTGAATAAAAGCATAAAAGAACGTCTCCAAGATTCCGCAATAATATTACGTGCTAGACAAGAATAAAACTATAAACGTCAATTAATTACTTTTTTTATTTGTTTAGTTGACTACCGTTGTATTTTAGAACGTCATTGTCAACCTTGTTTTGATCTGCCAATCTAATTCGTATTTTGTAAATTTGTGTGCCTTAAAACTGTTCCTTTTTCTAAAAATAGTTCTTTTTAGAGCTAATTATACCCACCATCTGTTTTGGCGGTAAGTATATTTATGGATTTTTATAATAATTTATTTATTTTAAATATTCTAACCGTGAAAGTTCTTTGAAAAGTTTACGGCAGTGGCTAAATTCCCTTAAATGAAAGGATGTCAAAAATTTGACTTTTGCGATTTTAATAGTCATTAAAACACCAAACTTTTCTAGATTTTAAGCTTTAAAAATAGTATTAAATGTATTAACATTTGTTTGTCAATTTCTTTTAGATAATAGATAATGCCGGGCAAAACTCGGAATTAAAAATAATTTTTCGGGATATTATGTAGGTACGTCAAACGGTAGGCAGGCACGTCCATTTTATGAACTTAGACTTAGTTTTGACTTTTTTCGTCTCGTAATTTTGATTTGATTCATACGATTTTGATGACGTGAAAGTGATGACGCACGGGAAAAGATCCACTGTGGCGACTTTAAGGAACTTATTACTTACCAATAACATCGACGTTGTGCTCTGCAAATAAGGCAACTCGGTACCTTCGTGACTGGCATCTAAAGCAACAGGAGTAATAAACCAATTTAAAACGAACATAAGCTGCATGACACACAGCGATTTAAGACAGTTTCTCGTCGCTTTTAAACTTGACAGTTCTTCATCTACATAACTAATACTTTCATCTTTTTTCTCTTTTAGACTTTCTAGTTCTTTGTTTAATGCTTGCAAAGATTCGCTTTGATAATGGTAATCCAGTTTTGCAACTTCCAAATTTTCAATTTTTATCATTGCACTAATTGCGTATATTGTCGTGAGAATCAGTAATATGCACATTGGTATCATAAAGTTTAGAATCATGCCTCTGTGCATCGATTTGAAGCAGAATTTTTTGGTTTCGAAGCTTTTCGGTATGGCATAGTAGGTTGTCTAAAATTTAAAGATTACATTTAAGAAAATCACTTTATAATAACTTAAAACAAACGTAGGTACGGCTATTAGAAGTTTACGAGATGACACCAGCGACATAGGGTTTCATAGTGGCAGATTGTAGAAACACACATGGCTGCCCGCGAAATTTTTATACTGTCTTAGTTTATTAAATCGGATCAATAGATATACCGGGTTTCCAGGGAAGGTGGTTCGCCCCTATAACTTTTTGTTTTTCAAGATAATGGAATAAAATTAGGGAGATTTGTATACGACATAAAACTGCATTTTTTGACAGCTGACTTAACATTATGGAACTTCCGGTTTAACCGGAAGTGACATAAACTTTCGATTTTTAAATGGGACACCTGGTATATGTTTACTTTATTTGACTCCATATGACATTCTAAATACAATGATCTGTCACTTGTCACTTTTTGTCACCAAGAAAATATTTTTTTTTCAAATTTATTGTTTTATCTAGAGGGCTTGTAAAACTATTATTTTTCATGTTTTTTAAACAACAAACTAATTTACTTGTCTGCATGTCAATTGTCTTCAAGGCATGATTTTGTTTTTTATAAGTTTTGCTGGTCACAGGCTACTTGATGCATTTAAATCTAAATTTATTCTCAAAAGACGCTTCATTTTATGAAAGTTTCAAGTTAACTTTTTAAAGTTTTTTAATGGCATCTTTTCTAAAACCTAATAGTGTATGGTATCAAAATAATCGTAATAAAATCTTCTTTTTTCTTAACCCGACGAGCCACCATGTTGCCGTTAAAAAAAAAAGGGTTATACAACTTTAAAGATTAAATTTTACATAGCACATAGCATTGGACCAAAAATAGTAAAATTGCATACGGTAATTCATCAATAATAGTTAATTTTGCTCTGCTGATATTACATCCAAAAGGAGCCTCGTTGAAGATGAATGCATAGAAATTTTGATTATGTAGGATTGTTGAGATAAAAGTAGAAGTCATAGGGAAGTCCGTAATATGTTCAATGAAAAATTCCCGAATCGGTAAGAACGCACGAATTGTCCAAATAATTTGTTTTTTAGATAATACGTTTTTTTTATGGTCAAATTAATAGGCAAAACTACAGGTACTGGTTCATAAAAAATCACACCCAGTATAATGAAAAGGTTAATGTCTGAGCGGGTATTGTTGAAAATAGGGTAATCGGACCATTTTTCGTTGATGATAGCCTCACTGGAGTAAGATATCTAAATTTCCTTCGATATGATCTGGTTCCAGCTCTTGCCACGCTATTTCTAGATAATAATGAACCCGATTTGCCAAGTTTAACCTTATGGTTTCAACAGGATTATGCTCCCTCGCATTTTTCTGCTCATGTAGGGGAGTACTTAAATACAATTTTCCCGGAGCGGTGGATAGGTACACGGGGGTCAATAGAGTGGCCACCCAGATTGGCCGATCTTAACCCATTAAACTTTTTTTGGTGGGGCTACGTTAAAGATTTAGTTTATAATCTAATCCCAACTCTATAGAAACGCTTGGGGAGTCCATTTTCGACAAATTTCTCCACAAGTAGTACAAAATGTACAGGAATTTTTGGATCTACTACAGAACAATTGGTAGCAACATCTTATCTGTCTATTTTGTTTTAATATTTCCTAAACGGTTGAAGATAGGTATAGGGCATAATATATGGAAAATGACTAGAATTAATTGTAATATGTTTCATTAAAAAAATTAAAATTGATAGGTACACCTTGTATAATATACTTTTAGTAAAAAAATGCATTTCAAAAAAATTAATTTGACGGGTCCTAGCGATTCTTGATTAAGGGGGCCGTGTTCTAGATAAAAGGCTGATTCGTTTCTTTATCATAAACCTGTATATTCTACAAGATGGTATTAGTTTCCAAATTCGACGTTTCGGTCTTTAGATGCCACCGTCAAATCATTTTTTTTTAAAATAAGGATCTGACGTAAAATAAATATTTTGTTATTAAATTAACTTACCATCGTTATTATTGGTGGCAATAGATGCGTAATCAATGTATACCAATTCATATTCTTAAAAATAAGGGCCACCCAAGTTCTACAAAATTTCTTGTAAATGTATAGACAGTATAAAAATATCCATATTGCTGTATGATGGTGGAATATGTTTATTAGAATAGCTATGAGCAAACAGTTTTCAACGTTTTTGGTAGACTAAAATATAAAAAAATTTGGTTAGGGATCCATAGTTAATATTGAATACTAAAGATAATTTAAGTATTTAAAATTGGCTAGACATATACCTATACAACTTGCTTTAAACAATATTATTAACATTTCTTGTTAATTTTGAAGAAGTAGTTCATACTCAAAGTGGAGTTAAATGATATAGAAAAAATAAAAGCACAAAGTCTTTCTCCACAATTTTTTATTCGAATAACTAGACGAACCTAGAATGATTCATAATAACAGAAATCATCTGCATGACTTTTACGAAAAACAATTTTTTCTTTTTTTCTTTCCCTCTTATTTAACCACTTTCACATGTCTCCGACATAGTTGAATTAAACTAAAGATTTTTCATCACTTACACTTAAAAATGATTTTTACAAAGTCTTTTTCAAACTCCCTAATTTTTCTTTTTTCTCTTCATTTCCCACCCAAGACAGTGGCTTTGCACTAGTCCTTGACTCATCTTCAGTATGCTGAAATATTTTCTGTCTTTTGACTATTCAAATTTTTTCACTCCTCGTATGTACCATTGAAAGCTCCATTACGGCTTAGTCTCACTTGTTATTTTCACCACTGCTAACAACATCAGCATTGCACCATTTACTTTGTTTTCCTGATGATGAGTGTTTCTACACTCGAAACATGTCGATTTAATTTATTATGAATCATTCTATATAGGTTCGCCTAGTTATTGGAATAAAAAATTGTGGAGAAAGACTTTGTGCTTTTCTTTTTTCTATTTCTTGTTAATTTATAGTGACCATCTTGCCATATTACAATTCCCATGAATGTAGCCAAAATTAAAATGTTGCACTGCACTACAAGAAGTGTAATAACCAATTTTTTAACACTTTTAAAAAAAAAAAAGTTAAAAAAATAAAACTAGAATAATTTTAATTTGAAGGAATAGTCCATGCTTGAAGTAGAGTTGAAAGTATGAATAGAAAAGAAAAAACTAAAAGTCTTCCTTCACAAAATGTAATAGAATAAAAATTCTTGTTCAAAGGTCTCTACATGTTTCGAACGTAGAAACGTTCATCATCAGGAGACAGAAAAATATATTGCTGATGATTTTAGCAGAAGAGAAAATTATAAGTGGTAAAAAACCTTAATGGAGCTTTTATGGGATCAAAAATAAAAGTGAAAAAAAGGTTAAAACATAGTGAGTATGTGAAAAAGTTAGTTTTAGGGTCTAGAACAACCAAAAAATACCGGGGAGGCAGAAAAAACACTTCCAAAAAGATGTAAAAAGTCAAAAAGGCTTTCTTAATAAAAAATGTCTGTAAGACATTGTAAAATAAAATTTGTATGTATAGAAATTAAGCATTGTTAAGCATCATGTATTTAAAATAGAACGATTTTTCGGGAAAAGCGGTTGAGGAAGACTTTTAGTTTTTTCTTACCTATTCATAGAATAATTTTGCCTATAGAATTTTTCCTCGAATTGTATTGATCAATGATATTTTCCACAGTCCTGAGGTATTTTCACAAGAAAGGATATTGAAATAAACAGAAAACAGATGTCCTTAAACTACTTTTGTAAAAACCTAGTATTGTATATACTTACATAAACCCCCAACATAAAAATGAGGTTCGACAAAAACATGGTAAGAAAAATGTGAACAACAATTAACATCATACTAATCTTCCTTCCTTTATAGTATTTTTTGAGCAAAACGCAGAACAGTGTTAGTAGTTGAGCAGCGCAACTCATCACAGATCCTATAATAATTATCCCCGTTCCATAACTTTTGGTATTTTTTCCATTCCCGCCATAATAAACGTACATTATATTATCTATGCAGTTATGATCTTTTAAATCTGGATCAGCCAGAGAATTATCTGGAAGTTCTATGTTCGGAAGAACGTCCACTGCATAAGATTTAGTTTCCATATTTTCCGGATTCGGTAATATTAGGGAGTCTGGCTTGATACCATTGTCTTTGGTATTATTGCTCACGTCGTAGTCATAGTTCAAATAGTAGTCCTCATCCAAAGATTGTTTTATTGTAGAGTTTTTGACAAGAGCGTTACCTTAGAAAAAAATTACAATTCTTGATTAATAATTATTAACTCGAGTAGTCTACCAATGTTGCTTAAAAATACAGAGAGATGAAAAGACAGATTACGCAGACTAATTAGTTTGTAAAAAAAGACCGCACGATATAACCAAGCAAATATAGGTATGGCATTGTCTTTATCAAAACAAACCGACAATACCAGTGGCGTAGCTTCAGATTTTGGGCTCCCCCGCCAAACCTAACTTTTGGGCCCCCCTTCAAAATTTTATCACCCCAAAATTAGTCAAGTTTCAAGATATCAATAACATTCAAAATATAACCTCTCACTTTCATTTTCCATTTGGACAAGGGTAGAAAATAAACAAGTAAGAGGAGAGGATGCTTAAATAACGTGTATTAATAACATATTAAATAAAACATTAATTCATAACAATCAATAAGTAGCTACAACTACAAAAGCATGCTTGTCAGTACTGATGATTATAGCTAATAATATAATCAAAAAGTAAACAAACAAAAAACATAGATATTTAAAAAATACATAATGGAACATTTTTACCGTATATAATGTAACAAGAGCAAACAACAACACAAAATAAATATATATTTTATGAAGGAAAATAGTCGTATATATTTTATTATAAATTATGAAAAAAGCCTTGCAATAAAACATCAAACTATCCAAGAAATTGCTTCCTTCTGGACTTAGTTTCCGCTGCCTCTATACTATGCAATGCCAAATTACTTAGTCGATTTTGAGCAGTACATACCTCCACGAAATTTGATGCTAGGGTATCATTTTCTACAATTAAAAAATTTGCAAGCTCTCTAATGTCTTTAAATGTACCTATTTTGTCTTTTAGAAGCTGAGATAAAGCAATAATTTGTAATGGAAATTCTGAGGAAATTACGCGAGGGTAACATTGTTGCAAAGCTTCAGCTGATTCAAATAATTCTTCCTCCGTCATTGATACCAAAATGGTTGATTAATAACAATGTCGAAAAGAATAGTCAACAAATATAATTAAAATTAAAAACAGGGGCCCAACTAGAATTAAATTAACTATAGATATTCTATATTCTTAAGGTTTGGGGTTGCTTTTAAAGGTCTTATTAAGATTATTGTTTTTTTTTTTCGGTTCGAACGGGAACGGTCCCCTGTCCGTTCGGGCCCCCCGCCACCGCGGGTTTTCGCGTTATGGTAGCTACGCCACTGGACAATACCTAAAATGGTAACGTCCAGCAGGTTCCACGGTAGTTAGTGAATAAAATCACGTGGAAATGCTAGAGTAAGGTCATAGTGAAAACAGTGATGAAATTAAAACGTTGTAACGTATTATGTGATAGCATAATAAAGCAATGTTTGAAAGTGGCACACAATCTCGTATTATCAAAAGAACATCTGAAGCATACCCAAAGAGGTGAAACTTTGAGATCAGGTATAGCGGAACATGTTATTTGCACCAACCAACATCATATACATCAGTCAGAAGCCAAGGACAAGGAATACTGGCGGAAACGCCAATTCAAAGAAACAGCTTTTATGAACCAAAACGGTCGTATACTTAGTAAACCAAGTATAGATATCCCCAACATCTGGAAACCTCTGCTTGTCCAAAACAAACAATAACTCAAACTTCACACTCCAGTAAGCATGTATGCGGAGTCATTGAGTTTCATTGCACATGGATACAGTTAAGACAGTCCTAGAATTATAATTAATATAATGCTGATGGTATTAGCAGAAGAGAAAATGGTATAAAACCTTAATGGAGCTTTAAGGGCATTGCAATTGGTAGAGCGGCGAGGTAAAAAATATTTAAAATTTTGCAAAATTCAGTATTAAAAATTTTACTTTTCCTGCAAGAAGAAAAGTATTGTGGTTAATAGCCTATTTACATTAGGTGCAGTCAATGCAATTGCAATAAAAATTTGCCTCAAGGCATGCGCTTTGGTGACTTTCTGATAAGCTGATGCAACTTTATTTGCATCTCACGAAATTAGGATACTTATGTTCTAAATTGACTGCAAATAGCATGCAGTTTTAAGGATTTTTTAGTAATATTTTCAATACCAACCTTAAAAAAGTAACTATAGCCTCCACAAAAGTATTTTGTAAGTTTTTAGTTGATTCTTGTTAATATAAGGATCACTTTAAAAATAAGAAACTAGGAATGCCATTTAAAAAAATGATCGCTATAGTCATATTTCTACAACTTAAAATGTTAATACTCGTACCCAAGCGTTTATTCGAAAAAAAACTGTAGGGCCTACTGAATTAACTGAATTTATTCCAAGTTAGAAACTCACACTGTATGTTTTTAATCACATCGGATAACTAGATCAATCACAATTATTTTCTAAAAATTCTCCAAATCCAATTTTTAAAAGTAAATAAATAATTTGTATACATCAATTTTACATAAAGAAAAAATGATTGAGTTTATTATCATATCATATCATATAAATATGGCAAAAAATATAATTCAATATTTTTATAGAAGACAAATTTTAACCAAAAACTTCTTGTGCTTTAATTTAAAATTGAATTTAACAAGGTGTATGCAGTGGCGTATTTAGAATATTGTCACGGGGGGGGTCTATACCTTTCGTTTTATCTTTCTTTCTTTCTTTAAAAAAGCGCTGCCGAAAAAAATTTCGGTGCCACGCCCTATTTTGAACAATCAAAATTTATAATTTCTATGTTTTGATAGCTGAACCCAAAAAAGGAAGAAATTAAGAAATTTTTAAATATAAACGCAATAATGGGAATATATATATATTTTTTTAAATATTTATGTTTAAAAATATATATTTCTACATAATATGACCGATTCCGAAAATGATTGGTTTTCAAGTTATTTTTGCCAAGTTTGGCCATGTTGTTTTGTTATCTGTGACACAGTTACTTAATTATTTGTAAAAACAAAGTATTGCTAATAGTTCTAGTTTGCAAAAAAATTACAAAACTAAGTGAACATCATTTCAATTTTTTTAAATTAAATAAATTAGACACGCAGGTAAAAAACAAGAAAAAAATTGAAATAACTCGAAAACCAAGCATTTTCGGAATAGGTCATATTTAAGAAAAAATCACAAATTACCTCCTGCGAGGAATTAATCGAATTATCAATCACCGTGTATATATTATTTTACTCACTTAAATTAGAAATTAAATGCAACAAGGCATCTGATCTGTTCTGAGTTTTTTTTTTAATGTTGAGCCCACGGGGGGGGTCCAGACCCCTCGGACCCCCCCCCCCCCCTTAATACGCCACTGGGTGTATGTATTTAGAAGATTTTTTAACTTGCATAGTTTATTCTGAAAATTGAAATAACTTTTATATTTGGGGCAAATATTTATTCTACGGTGTCACCAGTACCTACCTATAAGGTCCGCAACATATCGGATTTTTTTTATTAATAGCTTTATTCGAAATTTGACTTTGGCATCAAGTTCTGCTTCAATCGAGATGAAAATTAAGCAAAAAAATAGTAGTCACGTGATTCGCATTATCTGTCAAATTTTAATTTTTTCCAAAAAATAATTCAAAAGTAGTGTTATTTCTGAAAGTATCGAAAAAAGTTATTAGAAAAAGTTTTTTTAAATGCAGTTTCTAGTCCACATGCAAAATTTCAGCTGCATAAGATAATTTTGATTTTTTACCCATATTTTGTAAATTGCACCATTTTTGCAAAATAAGACTCAACGCAACCTACATAAAGCTTCTTAGTTTTGACAATGCCTTATCTCAGATACATTTTCTTTAAAGTAGCCCCTTATTAAATGGGTGTTTTTCTACAAAATCAAAATTGGGCTACTAAAATTTGGTCGCATGAGATGCAAAGTTTATTTGTTTTTGACCCTGTATAAGGTAACTTCATAAAATAAGTATTTTTGAAAACGTAGTTTGTGGCTGTAAGTAATACACCTTAATATTAAGACAAAAAAGAACACAGTGTCATCAGTAAAGTGTTCATTAAGTGGAAAATAAATTTTAGTTTAACTTAACGTAAAGTTTATCTATTTTCAACGATTTAATTGAAAACCCCTTTATTTTATTTTTTTACTTTCAGACACAAACAACGTTTTCAAAAATACTTGTTTTAGGAAGTTACCTTATACAGGGTCAAAAACAAATAAACTTTGCATCACATAAGCGGCCAAATTTTAATAACCCAATTTTGATTTTGTAGAAAAACACACATTTAATAAGGCGCTACTTTAAAGAAAATGTATCTAAAATAAAGCATTGTCAAAACTAAGAAGTTTTATGTAGGTTAGTAGGTTGCGTTGAGTCTTATTTTGCAAAAGTGGTGCAATTTACAAAATATGGGTAGGTAAAAAATCAAAATTATTTTAAATGCAGCTGAAATTTTGCATGTGGGCTAAAAACTGCATTTAAAAAACTTTTTCCAATATTTTCAGAATAACCCCACTTTTGAATTATTTTTTGGAAAAAATTAAAATTTGACAGATAATGCCACAGAATATATAGCGCATATATTCTGTGATAATGCGAATCACGTGACTACTATTTTTTTTGCTTACTTTTCATCTCGATTGAAGCAGAACTTGATGCCAAAGTCAAATTTCGAATAAAGCTATTAATAAAAAAAAATCCCATTTGATGCGGACTTTACTGGTGACATTGTATAGCCAGTTTTTGACAATATTACTAATAACTATAAGAGTAGTAACATGTAAGCTGACCGACTACAATAAAATGTATCCACGATTTTCATTTGAATATTTTTAGAGAAAATTTGAGCTTTCTAAAAACGTAATAAAATCAAAATTTTATATACCTAATAATATTAAAACCCCTTACAATTTATTGTAACTAGATAAGATTTTTAGTATCCGCTTTTATTTTTATTACAATACACACGCATTATTTTAAGAAAATCGAAATTATCTTGCATAATAATTATTATTTAAATAATTTTTTTAATAATTTTTCTTGTTTTATAAAATAAAATATCTGGAAAATAATGGCAATTTATTCATTAAAACTTTGTCGGTCTAAGGACTTTCTGTTAAAATAAATATCATCAAATTTAAATGCAACATTGTCTAATTTTCTTCTCTTACTTATTCTTTTAACTGCGAAATAATTATAGTTAAAAATGAGACCTAATGAAAGTGGTGGTGTATATTTTGAATAAAACAAAAATACGTTATGTTTTTACTTATAAAAATAATAAAAACATAAACTGCTACTAAAATAATAACGTTTCTACTTACCTAGCGACGGTGGAAAAATATAATAACAAGCACATATTAGATACAGCACTATCATCATTAAAAAAAAACTAAACTAAAAAATTTTGTTACATTTGGGATGCTGCTCAACTCTAAAGGTTTGTCTTGGAAACAGTTGCCCAGACGACCATTGCCGATTTTACCCTAGGATAAAAGGGGTGAAGATTTATCTGGGAGCTGTTTTTGCGCGTGCGTTGTGACGTAATCAATAGAGCTAAAACTGGCCAGATTTGCTGCTCTATGAGACAGGGCGAAGGAAGAGTGGGCACTAGGTATAAATCATTTTTTCCTTGTTTAATGTATTTAATATCACGGGTAAAAAAAATAATAAAACTAAGAGTAAGTAACAGTAAAAATCGATTTTATGGGCAGACGCTAAATACAATAATTAATAATTTAAATTGTCAAAATCTAAATGTAATTGATGGTGAAAAATTGGAATTAGTAAACATTTTTAAATATTTAAGGATAATTATTGATTCAAAATTAAAATTTTAAAATTATTTTGAAATTATCATGTCGAAGATTGCCGGAAAAATAGGTCATTTTAAAAGAGTCAGTTCTAATTTAAGTTTGTTTTCTAAAAAAACTGTATTTTTTAATACTATTATATTACCACATTTTCTTTATTGTTCTTCCATTTTATATTGTGGTAGTGAGGAAATATTTGACAAATTACAAATTTTACAAAATACAGGCAATGCGGCTTAATTTAAATTGTGACAAATAAGTATACAAAAATAAATTTTATGTTGAAAAATTTAGATTGGTTGAATGTCAGAAATTTAATATTTTATTTAGTATGTATCTTTATAGACCAGGGCTGAAGCCTTTGCAAATGGTAAAAAATGAAAAAAAGTAATAGTAGAATGAAACCCATTGGAAAAGGAAGAGAATATAACAAAAATGAAAGGAAAAATAAATTACGGGCTATCCGAGGTCGGGAAGTGGGGGGCGGTGAGTTTTTAAGGTTAGAAAACGATTTATCTCGATTATCGGCAAAACTACAAGTCTTATGGAAAAACGTTAAATGGCAAAGTTGTAGGTAATAAAAAGGTCTACAACTTTTGTATTTGCACTTTTTTCACATAACCTCAAAATTTATGTGAAAAATTCAAATAACCAAGTTTTGGTTTTTTATTTTTATCTTTTACAAGAAAAATTTTTTTTTTACGAAATTTGGTGAAAACTTTCCTTTTTATGTCCCAAAGACACTGTAATTTTTTTTATTTAAAATATTTATTTTTTCACCTTATTTTGACTTAATATCGAAAAAGCACCCTAATTTTCAATCGAAAATTCTCACGTCAAAATATCTGCTTTTTTAAAAAAGTTGGTGGGCTTTTTGTTCGTTGAAATCTCTACTTTCTGATGGTGTAAAAAAATATACATTACTATGGTAAATGTGATGAAATCCCCTTTAAATCCTACCTTTAATTATATTTAGAACAACTATTTTCGCATATTTTTTGCGATCTTTATGTTTTATGGATTTGTAATTTTTTTGTTTATCAATGTAACATGGAATCTTATGTTTTTCGAGTAATTAAAGTATAAATTTTAATAAATAGCTCAAAATTGTACATAATTATTAAAAAAAAAAATTTCGGATTCGATTTTTTTTTCGTTTCTTTGCATTTTTTGAGAATATTTACCATAGTAATGTATATTTTTTTTACACCATCATAAAGTAGAGATTTCAACGAACAAAATGCCTGCCGACTTTTTTAAAAAAGCATATATTTTGACGTGAGAATTTTCGATTGAAAATTAGGGTGCTTTTTCGATATTAAGTCAAAATAAGGTTAAAAAATAAATATTTTAAATCAAAAAAATTACAGTGTGTTTGGGACATAAAAAGGTAAGTTTTCACTAAATTTTGTATATAAAAAAAAAAATTTTGTAAAAGATAAAAATAAAAAACCAAAAACTTGGTTATTTGAATTTTTCACATAAATTTTGAGGTTATGTGAAAAAAGTGTAAGTACAAAAATTGTAGATCTTTTTATTACCTACAACTTTGCCATTTAACGTTTTTCCATATAACTTGTAGTTTTGCCGGAAATCTAGATAAATCGTTTTCTACCCTTAAAAACTCACCCCTTTCCACTTCCCGACCTCGGATCGCCCGTAAATTATTTTTCCTTTCATTTTTGTTATATTCTCTTCCTTTTCCAATGGGTTTCATCCTACTATTATTTTTTTTGGTTTCAAAAATTATCGACCCTGGTCTATTATACATAAACTTAAAAATAATTTATTGCCTGATTATTTAAAAATTTTTTGTTTTTTTAATCATGACCATCATAATAATTATAAAACAAATGTTGTTAAGAAAAATGTATTAAAAAATATTTAATTGTAGCTTTTTTTGCTATATAAAACATGTCACTACTACTACAAAAGAATAAAAATTGTATGACACCTTCATTTCTAATTGTAGTGAGTTACAGGTTAATATGAGTAGGTACCTTAAATTTTTTTTATATCAAAATAAGCATAATATTTAAATCTTAACTTGACCCCTAACTGCTGGCAGGGGTGGATTTAGCTTGGGGGGTGGGGGAGATTATATGTATTAAGTAAACGGCAGATTTAACTTTTTGACATAAGAAATAACCCCCTGGTTTTTAGAGTTGAATAAAAAATTATAAAAAAAGTGTGGTATAGGATTTTAGCATGAGAGGTATTTTTCTCTTAAGATCAAGCACTACAGTGGCGCATTCTCCAGTTCATTTGGTTAAAATCTGCCACATCCCATCTTTGGAGTACAAATACAGTGTTACGTTAAAAAAGGCTGGATTTGTTATATAATAAAGCCAGAAAAAGAAATATTGGCAAATTTAACAAAATTTCGTTTTTTGCTTTTAATTTATCTATTAATTTTTTTTTACCTAAAACTGTAACTACTATCGCCACCAATGGTCTCAATAGAATAAATCCATAGAACTTATGTTTATAGATAAATCTTGTATGGTTCCATGAATCACCTTCTATTTGACTCAATGCATTTTTTTACTTTTTATTGGTTCTTTTAATTTCAATGTCCAGAATTCCCAGATAAATTTTTCCCGCCGTCATAGCTACCAAGTGAGCAAATTTGATCCGCCATAGAGGCCGGGGTAAAAGTTCTATTAAGGGACGATGCGTTTTTTTATAAACTTTTTTCTACCTTTTGAGTTGGCTGAATTAAGTGAATTATTGATTGAATATGACTACTAAATAATTTGTTGAATTTCGAAGTAGATATTAGCTGTTTTCAGGGGTCATTTAATATTTATAACTAGTTTTGTAGGGACATAAATACCTACACTGTTTGTTAAAATCTCGGGTGGAGGAAAATATTGGAATAGAATATACAAAATATATGAAGAAGTTGGTAAAAATCGAGAATTCATAATTTGCTTAGCAAAAGAAATTGGCCGAATTCAGAAAATTGTGTATTTTGGGTAAACTATAAACACAAAATTACACACAAAATGCTGTACTTATCAGTCAAAATTAAAATAACCCAAATATAAGAATACCTATACTAAATACATCCACCACACCGGGTAAATATTCTATAAACATATCTTAAAAATTGAAGAAATAGTCCATGCTTAAAGTGGAGTTGATGTTGTATGGGAAAGAAAAAAACTCAAAGTCTTCCTCCACAAAGTTTAATAGAATAAAAATATTCAACACAAGTCTCTACATGTTTCGAACGTAGAAACGTTCATCATCAGGAGACAGAAATTATATTTGGTGCTGATGGTTTTAGCAAAAGAGAAAATGGTGTAGAACCTTAATGGAGCTTTTATTTAATTAAAACTTGATGTTTAAAGTAGACATGATATAAAGAAAATTGAATAAAGTTTAACCATACTGAGTATGTGAGAGGTCAGTAACTGGGGTCTAAACCAACCAAATAAACTGGGAAAGAAAAAAACTTTTCTAAAAAGGTGTCATTTTTTAAAAAATGTGCAAATTTTTGACAATTTTTACGGTTTTTAAATTAAACCCCTACGGGGTTACTGAGCCTGAAAACTCAGTACCCCACTAGGCACCTTATGATTTCTTTTATTCATTATCTTACCTTACTTTCTTCAAAACTTTTTTCCCCACAATGTCTTATAGACACATACCCACTTAAAATGTCCATTTTTATAAAATACATTTTTTTTTTTAAACAACTTTCGACACCTTTTTAGAAAAGGTTTTTTCTTTCCCAGTTTATTTGGTTGGTTTAGACCCCAGTTACTGACCTCTCACATACTCAGTATGGTTAAACTTTATTCAATTTTCTTTATATCATGTCTACTTTAAACATCAAGTTTTAATTAAATAAAAGCTCCATTAAGGTTCTACACCATTTTCTCTTTTGCTAAAACCATCAGCACCAAATATAATGTCTGTCTCCTGATGATGAACGTTTCTACATTCGAAACATGTAGAGACTTGTGTTGAATATTTTCATTCTATTAAACTTTGTGGAGGAAGACTTTGAGTTTTTCTTTCTTATTCATATCTTAAAAATCTACAATACCATTTACTCGATATCCTCACATCGAATTTATTTCAAGATCATTGTTTATTTAAAAATAATAAAGCAATTTTTGTACAATTGACTTCTATAGGTAGTTAGACTATCGCTTGCCAAGATAAATATTTCAAAAATAGTTGCAGGCATTCGGCTGTCATTAAATATCACCAGTAAAATTTAATTAAACAGGTATAAATTTGGTATCACTAGATAGCTCAAGGTTCAAACGTGGCGCCGTTTGTCTTGCAATAGATTTTTAATTTAGGTTTTAATTTTCAAAGAAATGGTAGTATTTCATGTGTGTATGAAATATAAGTGAAAAATGTTAATCGGCGTGCAGATAGTTTTAAAAATGTTCTCACCAATTTCGGCAATATAACTTAATTCAATTTTGAACAGTTTAAAATACCCTGATGTCATTTTAAACCAGGGAGGGGGTTATTAATGGGAAGGAACTCACTCATGAACACTTATTAAGATCTGTTTTATCACAGATTATTTTATACTATACAGGGTCCTCACATCCCGTCTTCTATATTCTATAGCTCACTTAGTAATTAAGTTAGGATTTTGATATTTTGCAGACCTTACCTGTATCATGGGGCGCATTTCATGAAAATATTTTTTTTCATACAGGGTGTTCCAAAAAAGATTGACATCATAAGGATGTATTTTTTTTAGATTACATGCCATATATTTTCTTACTTATTTGGGTGCATCGAATGACATTAAAATACACAGGGGTTCCTATTTGAAATAAGAAAAATAAATTGCTTTAAAGTTTGCAAAGTTTGGCACCAACCTTTGGGCACCTTGTATAATTCGTAATAATCAAACTTGATTAACGAGACTGTTAGACTTTATTTAATAATTACCTTTGTATAATTTTATTAATTTTTAAAACCAGTGGTGCAAAACTGATATTTTTCAGTTTTTATATTTTTTTGCCTATAATACTGAATCGATTTTAATAAAATGTTAGGGGTATGTAGGTAACTATGGGAGGCATCCAAATAAGTAAGAAAAAAAATATTTTCCTGAAATGCGCCCCAAGATACAGGTAAGGTCTGCAAAATATCAAAATCCTAACTTAATTACTAAGGGCTGGTATTTTCATCCTTGGTTAAAACTCGATTATTTTTATTGCTTAGTTAAACTTGTTTTGTGACACATAAAGCATGTTATAAACATCAAATGTCAAGTTTAACCGAGGAATTAAAATAACCGAGCTTTAACCGAGGATGAAAATACCGGCCCTAAGTGAGCTATAGAAGACCGGTGCCGGTGGTGAGGTGCAGGACCCGCCTGTATATACTAACATTAAAATTAAATTAAGTTAGGATCCTATATATTAACATTGTTTGTGAGAGGATTTCAGTGTCTTTGTAGCGCAATTGGTTAGAGCGTTCGACTGGTAATCGAGAGGTTCTGGGTTCAAATCCCAGCGGAGGTGTAAAACTTTTTCTGCACGTCGCGGTTAACATTTTTCACTTATTTTTAATTTTTAAAGTTGGCTTATTTACACTAACATAAGTAGTTATAATATATTTTGAAAACGAAACTGGCGACAAAGAGGGATTCGGCAAAATTACCAGATAGTGTGTGACAAATTCCCTGGCGTCCGTGATTGGCCTCGTTGCGGAAATAGGCCGACGTAAAATAAAAAAGGTAATCGGAAAATCTGCTATATGAGAAACAAAGTTTAAGGATAGGACTTTCAATATTTTTAAAGTAAATCGTATACCTATGCGGTTTTGAAGACAGCGGAGGGCACACAGGGACACGCTGTTATAAACTATTAAAATCAGTGTGCGAGTGTGACTGAGACAGCCTATACTAGCCTCTTCACACCGCGGCGTCTTAAAGTCAGCGGCACGGAGTTCAACTAAATTATTTGAGGTTATAGTCTTGCTTGTCAAATTATGACAATACGTCAAGACGTTGCCATCGGTATATTTTCAGGTTAGGTTTGTTTTTCAAATCATGACAAGACATGATAGCACGTTGACATCGGTATTTCAGATTAGTTTGTTGGTAAGACCACCACGACGATAATACTTATCAAAAAATCAACTGTCATTTTGGTTTGCTTTTCGACTATATAATTGGTTTGTATCTTTACTATAGCCTAGTAGTAGAAGGCTGTGACCTACGTAGTCCACGAGTTAAAACGTCAAAGTTTCACCTGCTTTTTTAAAAAACAGGCCAAAATTCTTACTTACTCACCCCTAAATACCAGGTCTTGGTTTGTTGATTAATTTAATATTTTGAGGTTATTTTTATGACAGAGGACGTTGACATCGGTATATTTTCAGGTTAGTTTGTTTGCCAAATCGACGTCATAATACCAAACAAATCAACAGCCCTTTTTATGTCACTACTCCTTAAATCCCAGAAGGTTTTGGGGAATCCAACGATGTGGTACATGTGACTATAAAAATGGCATGGCTGGTGGCATTTAACGGGAGACTCAAAGCTTCTTGTCCACAGCCGCCATTAAGTCACGTGGTTTGTATTGGCAGATTTATTAACTGTTATGTCATAAAAATCAACTTCATGTCAGTTATCGACATTTGTTTACTGGCACTGGTATAAAGTTTTAGAACCGTATTTTTTAATTTTATATTTGAAAACGACACGATGGGGAAGAAGATTTGAATGTGACTTAGGCATTAACCCTGCTCAAATCCTTCCTAGGTACCGGATGGAGCACCCCGTCAGACTGGCCATGGAATATCCCATGGAAATTTTGCTACCCATAGATATTGGCTTATTCCCTATTAATTTTACATCAAGGTTGTATTAGACTTTTTTGAAGATCCTTGTATGATGGAGTCGCACTGCTATTTTCTAGTAAGTCAAAGTTATTTAAAATAAAACGTCTAGTCACATTTGACGTTATCATAATTATAACTGGTGGTCATTGAGGGTTCGAGTGGTGTCAGAGCTGTATTTAATTTTTAAGGATTTCATGAAGAGTTTTTTTTTAAATAACTTTTAGTTGGCTTATTAGACAATAATACAATTTGGTGTGAGAGTCCATCATCGCCTTCAAATAAGTCTAATACAATTATGAGGTATAATTTATTAATTATCCCCTATTAAGGAGCCACTATTTAAGGGAAAAGTACATTCAGAAAGTAAGTTAATAGTATATTATTTAACGAGCGTATAATGTAGGCCATAATAAAACGAGGATGAAGTTTACGGCACGAGCCAAAGGCGAGTGTTGTAAATCATCCGAGTGTATTATGGTTCATTAGACGCGAGTCAAATACTATACTTTATCTAAAACCATCCATTTATACAGTGCCTGAAAAGAAGTTGAGTTCATATGGGAAATATAATTACCTACACTTGTTGTATTATGGATAGCATAATGCTCTTATTATCAGAAAAAAAGTTGAGCTCATATGGGAAATATAATAATTACACTTGTTGTATTATGGATAGCATAATGCTCTTATTATCAGAAGTATTATGCACCTATTATAAAATGGTTGTAGATAAAATAGTTTAATCTTCAAACTTTTAAAGTCAGACATCTTAACATTACTTACTTAAATATGGTTATAAATAAAAATGTTTACTTACCTCAATTACGACATACCCATTTGTTCTTGAAGCTCAGTGTATTATGTTTCTCAAACCCAAAAAAATATAATTAAATTTTATTAAAAATACCAGGATGCAAGAGCGCAGAATAAGAGATGGTAATATGCAATGTTACTGAACCAGTAGCGGGTTCAAAACTTCACTAGGGGGGCACATGATCTTCCAAATGGTTTTTAGAAGTATACAAAAAAAATGTTACTCCAAAACAAGTGCATATATTTATTCGGCAAGAAATAACTCCGAATAACATAATATACAAAACGTATCCTCTATGTCCAGGCTCTCTCACGGTGATCGTCCATTAAAATATTTCGGAAAGCAATGCAATTTGAATAATAGGGTTTTCGGAGACACTCTCTTCAAATGAAATAACAGCGACCATATTATGCGACTTCCTGTTATACTAGAAGTTGCCTCAAACTTGCTTATTTTAAATGGAGCACCCAGGCACCCTGTATAATATTTGTTTTGTGTTATTTTCTTAACTTCCAATAACTTTTATTAAAAGTTTTTGTATCGTACTCTAACCGTTTAAAAAATTAGTTTTTCTCAAATCTTGACTCTTCACAGGGTGTCGCCTAAATTTTCAAAGATAACAGAGGGAAACTCAAAATTCCGGTTAAAAAAATTAGATAATATTGTGCTTGATAATAAATTGTCAGAAAATGGAATTTTTGATACAGGCAAGTGGAAAAGTAATAATTTTTGATCTTTGAGCTGTACAACAATTTTTGTCTCAGAAACGGATACAGTAGGATAAGATAACTTTTAATAAGTTATTGGAAATAAAGAAATGAACACAAAAAATAGTAAGTACATTATGATATTAGGAGAATAAGAGATAATTTATGTGCGGAGCGTGGAAGGTTTGTCTGACGAAGGTAGTGAGAGTGTGTGCGTGAGTGAGTATTTTTTCTTCAAACATGCATCATGTTATTCGAGATAAAACAATAAAATAAAACGAATTTTTTAATGAAGATGACAAGATTGAATTTTTAACTTATTTCACTGTATATTCCCTTTTTGGTATATCGTTATCATGGATACGTACTTGTTTGGCATCTATCAAAACAAATATTTTTATACGCCTAGGAGTATAAGTACTTATACTCCTAGTCATATAAATGACATTTAATGTCATTGAGAAACGTCACATAAGTTATCACTTCTACCGTGCGAGCAAAAATTATTTGCATCAATGAGGGCTTGGATTAAAAAACGTAGGGCTTGGTTTAGATCACAATGATATGGGAAGGATATTATCTAACCAAATCTATGTTAAAATTTTGTCAAATTCATATTATGATATGATATGCCGAACTAATGAGTAATAAAATAAGTAGACAAATATAAATTTATTTTTGTTGTTTACAAAATTATAATACTTGCACTTTATAAGGAAATAAATTTAGCTGCTTCTTAAGAATAGTCCTGCATGTTCCATAAGATATTCCCACTTCTTGGGACAGGCGCCTTATACAATTTGTTGGCGTATTTTGCATTATTTCACGAACGTTTGCAACAAGTTCTTCTGTTCTTACAGATGGTCTTCCTGCTCCTTTTTTGTGTTGCATAGAACCTGTTTCCCTAAACACAGCCACGGTTCTTTTCAGGCAATGATAAAAATTTTCAGCAATAAAAGCAACGTTAGGAAAATGTTCGTGAAAATCGTCCATGCATAAACCCGGATTGTATTGCCACTCACCATTTACTCAACCCCGTTTCGAAAATACGCTTCAACCATGAATGTTTTGTGCTGTTCCGTAAAGCCCATTGTGTGAATTGTTCAAGAAATTGGAAAAATTAGCGATGAATCAAATTACCTGTAGGGTTGATTGATTGTTAATTCAGGTAGTTACTGACACCCAACAGGTATAAGCTCTACGGCTAAGCATTACGTCCTTAGATGCAAGACCCTCTTTGATGCAAATAATTTTTGCTCGCTCAGTATGACGTTTGAAGAAAAAATATATTATACAGGGTGCTCCATTTAAAATAAGCAAGTTTGAGAGAAGTTCCGGTATAATCAAAAGTCGTGTTCGACTGTCAACAAATATCACTAAAATTTAAGTAAACAGGAATAAATTTGGTATCACTGAGTTAAAGGTTCAATCGTTGTATGTTTTGTAATAGATTTTTAATTTAGGCCTTTCTTTCGGAGAAAATAATTTTTAAAGTGGGCCTATTTACACGAACACAAATTATAGTATATTTTAAAAACGAAAGGATATTCGGAAAATCTGCTACATGAGAGATATAGTTTAAGGATAGGTCTTAAAAATATTTTTAATTTGAAGTAAACCGTCGGCGCAGTTTCGGAGAAATTTGGTGACAGCGGAGGGCAAAAATTGAGTTTATTTTACATGCAACGGTGCCCTCCTTAAAAGTCTGACAACGCTTTTACTCGCCACATGCACTTATATTATTTTCTCGAAACCCACTAAACCTATCGAATTTATTTCAAGATAATGTTTGTTTATTTAGAAATGATAATGTATTATTGCAGGTATTCCTTCCATCGTGGCCGTCACAAAATATCACCAGTAAAATTTTGTTAAAACAGGTATACATCACTGGATAACGAGAGACAAAAGTTGTTTGTCTTATAGACGATTTTCAATTTAGGAGAAAATAATTTTTAAAGTTGGCCTATTTACATTAACACAAAGGTAATCTGAAAATCTGCTACATGAGAAACTGATAGTTTCGAAATGTAGGTCCTTTGACCAGTCACGAACTTTTTTGCCAGTCCTGCCAATCGCTCGGACTTAACTGGTAAATTCTATTTACATTCTTTGATGCATAACTTCTACTATTAGTAACCCAAAAACATTTTTAAATAAAGTGGATAGGTTTTAAAGAAAATACACATTTGGGGGGAAAATATTTTTATTTTCAATAATTTGATCTACACGTGACACCGAATACGCCTATAGAATGTCAAGTTCTATCAATAAACTTATCCTATGAAAAAATAAATATATTTTATGTCTTTTGTCAAAATGAACTTTAAACAGCTAATATTTTCCCCGTTTTATAAAGTAGAAAAAATACAAAATACAACAATCGATAATAAACTTAAACAAAGGGTAATATTCACCTGTGTAATTAAAAAGTAATCAAGAAAATGAAATAATATCAAAAATAAAACCTGCTTTTTCATTTAATTTCACTGCTTAAAATTCGTTTTGAATGTCACTATTGAGTACTTAACCGATTAAGTTCAAATAAAAAAATTATTATGTACAGAAAGTAAAATACTACCGCAACACAGTAATATTCTGAGTTTTTGTTTAACATTATTTTCTGTAAATCAAATCACTTAACTGGTACTGTACAAAGTTAAAATAAATAATTTTAAAATGATACAAAAACAAAACTTAACGTTTTAATGTTTTTTCGATTATATTAAGTAAATATATACAGATAGGTTTCGCACACACACGACACAGACACGCAAATACACTAAATTTAAAAGAAAAAAAATTGCACCATTGCGATAATATTTTACAATTTTAAGTTGTCCTAACAGGAGATACTTTCGATATACATACGTGAAAATCAAAGTAAGATTGTGCCGACACATTCTTCATCCTGAAAGGGAAACCTCCGAAGCTTACAAAACTATAGGGCCAAACAGAAAAAATATTTTAATACTTATAACACTGATTTATTCTCGTGTTATTGACAATATTAAAATACGAAAGGCTATGTATTTTTTATGGATTGCTTAAA